>CM031239.1:804856728-806095895 GCA_018340775.1 Taxus wallichiana var. yunnanensis | reverse complement strand
ATGAAGGGAAAAGCCCTATGTGACTAAAAGCTTCTAAGGTACGAAACGTTAAATACAGGACGCAAACCGTCAAATCAGAGGCCTACAGTTAATCCCATTGCAAAGGGAAAAGTGTGTGAAAGTGAGAGGAGAAGATCGAGAGAAATGGCGGCAGGAGCAGGAGCAGGAGCAGGAGCAGGGGCAGCAAAGAAGATCGGAGTTTGTATGATAAATACGAAATGGAGAGATGAACATCCGCAGCTGATAAACCCTCTCATTTCCCTGCTGAATGCAGCTTCCTACGCACACAACTTCCACAAGATTGCACCTGTATGTGACCTCATATCATAAGCTTAACGACTCTCCGTTTTTCAAAGCTTTATCTGCTAATTTAGCCATTGCTTTAGCAGGACTTCATTTTCAATACCGCGGGGCTCTCAATAGCTTTCGTCTTCATCACAAGCTGGAAATCTGAACATCTTACGGAAACATTTAACAGGTTTAACCCTTCCCCCTCTCTTTTTCCAAAATCTTATTTTGATATCCATAAGGCTCCTTTTTAATGTTTTCCTGTACAGAATTGAGAAGATGACAAGTCAATTTGGAAATTTGTATGTGGTTGCGATGATCGTCACGGAGTTGGACAACCAGGCCTTTATTGATTCTTATTTCAAGTAAGGGAGCAGAGTGAATGACAAATTTGCTTTACCTTTGCCTTTGCCTTTACCTGCGTTTGAAACTTGAGATAATCGTAGTTAAGTTTTAACAATTTTTGGAAGATCAGGTCAAGTGTGGCTTTGCGGAAGCCTACGTTCATACCGGTGCGAGATCCGTGCATGGGATTCGAGAAGATGCTGAGATTGGCACTTGTTCATGGAGGCACTGGCAAACACACTTACATTACTCTATTCTTATTCTGTTTTGCAATTTCCTACTCCTCTACTTAACTGCTAATTTAAATATTGTGGCTGTTTCAGAGATCAAACGGTATGATGTGGTAGCAAAAATCCAAGCCGAGGTGAGAAATTGTGCAAATATGCGCCTGATATAAATTTATTTACAGACCCTAACTAACCCTAGACCTACATTTGTAGCGAAAGAAATCCGTTGAAAGCGCGGAGGCTTGCATTGCAGTGTTAACGGCGATTCCTGGGATTGATACGCATGATGCTCACACGGTAACACCACACCATACCATATATTGCATATTTTGTTTGTATCTTATCTGAAATGCAATATTGTATATCCATTTCCAGTTGATGCAGGGAATAGGATCAATTGAGGCCATTTCCAAGGCATCTAGGAAACAGATACTGGAGAGCACTGATCTTTGCGCTCAGAAGGCAGAAAAAATTGTCAATTTCTTCCATGACCACAAATACTGCCTTCGTCCCAAACTCAATTAAACACCAAATTCCATACCAGAGCAGAGGGCTGCTGCTTCTGCTCTACAAGTTTTCCTTTGAAATGAGTATTTGGTATGAAGACAATTATTTGAATTGCATAAAGTCGGAACACCGCCTATTTTGGGTTCCAGGAGCGTTGCCACTTTTGGATGTCGCAAACTCGAATTCTGAGTTGTAGGTTTTGTATGTCTGCTTCTTCCCTACCATTTCTGTGTAGATGCAAAATAGACTTTTCTCCATACACTCGTGATATCTGAAGTCCAGCATTAGAATTGATGAATGGTATAACTATCTTGTTCGTTGCCAGACCTTTAAAGGGTGGGACTTGTAAATATAAATAAGGTTGAAAGTTGAAGAAACATAGTAAACTCCATAAAAGAAATGGCTTTAAAAATATCAATTGCATAACATTCAAAAATTATTGGGTTATGTTTAGAAGTTAATCTAAGACCTTATCAGTATGTAATTTGATATTAAATGATCAAATGAAAAAGATGAAACGAAGGAGATGGGTGCACCCGAACTTAAGGAAGAATGAAAAAGATGTAGTTAGAAGCATCGAAGTCTTGGATGCAAAAAGAAAAGTTGCGAGGATGAGAAAAAGGGGAGATATGCCTATAGTCGACAAACCTACCAATAATGCCTATTTTGAACCAATATTTGACGAATAAATAAGTACACTAAAAATATATGAATTAGCACTTACTAAATGTCTTTTTGCGTGTCCACATTTTACTACACACTTAGATACTTGGAATAGAAACTAATGATTTAAGAACATTCAAAAACCATTCTTTTTAGATACTTAGACTAGAAATTGTTGAGAACAAGCAAAACCATCATTTTCTTCTTACACACCAAAGCATTTTTATAGTTTACACATATGGATCTAGAATGCAAAAAAACCGATTAAATAATTTAAGTAAAGAAATAGACAAGTAAATTAAACTTGAATATTGATAAATAGAAAATGAGTACTATTTTTAGAATAAGCAAGATAATGAAGAAATAAAGTACTAAGTTGATTTTTCACTATCTTTGTGGATTAGATATTGTGAGAGAAAACTTAGAATGTAGAGACAAACAACTCCTGAATGTTTCACACCGATATAAATTATCTAGGCCAAAAATAGGGTGGGGCAACTTTAGTACCAAACCGGTCTAGAGGTGTTGGACCTTGCGTTTTCCACTCAAAACTCTATGAAATTTGTTGTTTGTTTGAATGTGCCTTTCTCAAAAAAACCTCTACTATGATGAACAAGTTAACTTTAATGACTTCTAAGTCCATGTAGCCCTAGCAAGACACAATGGGGCACGTCGGTTTTAACCTAAGACTAAGCTCAAATCGTCCTTGCACACTTCATTGATTGTGAGCCTTGTACTACTTTAGTACTTATTGAGGACAAAATCCCATGTAATTGTTGTAATGCAAGTTGAAATGTGTAGTCCTTCACTCTTTTCCGGGGAAATCAAATGTGACTACATGAACTTTGCTTAGCCCTTTTTAGGTATAAATATGCAAAATGGCGCGAGTATATATATTTTTCTTTTAAAAACTTGAAATGTGTCTTGTAGAGTATATGTGAACAAACAAATATTCTAGTCCCGAGTCTCTTAATACTTTTTTTGGATTAGGGTAAAGTGAGGGTTTTAAGAGGTCCCACAACCTTTTTACAAAAAGCCCAAATGGCTAGATATAACAGTGACAATTACATAGAGGATAACCTTATACAAAAACCCGTAAGGCTAGAACTAACAATGAAGATTACATATAGAATACCCATAATTCCAAAAAAATGAGCAAAAACAGCGAATATAAGATACTACAAAATGTCATAAGAGCTTTTCAGCTCATTCACAACATTCTTAGCATCACCGAAGCACTCTTTTCACCAAGGAGATCATTTCAACACAATCCTTATCGATGGTGGCTCTGGTACTATATGTGAAATCTCTCTAATTCTTGAGAATAGTGAATGAGCATTAAATCTTTTACGAATATATTTGACCACCTCAACTTTGTCATCCCGAGGTTTCTTAGTCATCGGTGTAGTTTCCTCCATTTCCAAGTCGACATTCATATCCATAAGCAACAAGTATCTCTGTTGGAGTTTAGACTACCTCCATCGCCATAAGCTCGGCCGACCTGGGGAATCCAGGAAAAGGGAAGCCAATCCCAGAGGAACATCAGAGAGAAACCGATCGAGTTAGAAGTCGGGTGGTGTTCAACAGGGAGGTCAAGGATGTTCCGGAGAGGAGTCACCACCAGTGAAAAAACAAGGAACCCACAATGGCCACCTCGAATCAAAATAAGAGGAAATTTGTTTATGACGCCTACTACTACTTGGGGTATTGGATCGAGAAGGATGGGAAGTCGGGGACATGAGCAGGGAGGCATTCGAGAGAGCGGTAGTACTTGCCCAATTTAGGAGGAAAGCGAAGAAATTCGACCGAGGAGGCGACAAATTGAAAAAGCATGTAAAGAAGGCCTTGGTGTAACAGAGGACCTTCCCCCTCATGGGCTATGTTTATGGAAAGCTCAAGAGAATGAAACATGAAAGCAAAGAGGTTGATTTTCTTACCATGTCAAGGTGTGAGAGGATAAAAGTAAGGACCATACACCGCTTTATAGCGCCAATCGATGGTGAAGTATCTCATAATAACATTTGCAACTCTATCACAAGGAGGATATAGGGATTCCCGCTCATATCCAAAAAGATATTTGGTAGGCTGTTCTCCAGGATTGAGGAAATCAGACATTTTGACTCAAGGACCGCTTGAAATAGACCGCACCCAACGTAGGAAGACCAGTCCACAACAACAATGGAGTTGGTTGAAATCATGAAATGAATGTTACCCACCGAACTTTACCCCTCTTCCACATAGCTAGGACATAGTAGGAAACTTGAGTTGAGTAGCTCGAAATCCTCTCCAGGAAGGTGGTAATACCATTATCTTTGAGGATATCCCACACTTCTTCATCCTTACGATAATCAACGCATGAGAAGGGCTCAATACACTTCATTGGCCTCCCATGGTGGTGATCGAGATCGAAACAAACGAAATGGCATTCGTGGCAACCCAATTTATAATTTTTGTTAGAGTTCCCGAGTAGATATTCACACAAATTCTCCTGGAGGGGTAATGATTATAAGAAATAAAAGCATATCTTTCCCAAAAATCCACTTTAAAACCAACTCAATTGTCACACGTGTCGTATGATTTCAAATTGCCAATCTTAATGATGATGTAATTAAGGCAACCACCGTCAAAACTGCATGGTTCCTTAGTACTATCACTGTTGACTACAGAAGTAGCCAAAAAAATCAACAAGAGGTTAATTCTTATGCGAGTAGTCATTATCCAAAATTCGAGAAGTTCATTAGGAAATCCCCAATCCAAAATTTTTGGCTTTCCATTTAGATTCCCATATTATCCAGAGAATCCGCTACCATATTGCCTTCACCGTAAATACGCTAAAACCTGGATTTCCTAGAACTGGATGAAGAATGCGGATGTCCTCAATGATACTCCTGATTTTCCATTGGCCATAATCGTCTAAGTTTAAGATTCTAACAAGATTCAAAGAGTCTCTTTCGATAAGAATTCACTCGCGCCAAACCGAGAGGAAAGCTCCAAACCTCCGAGAATGGCCAAAGCTTGTACACAGTGGTTGGTGCCTTCTCCTAGGTTAATCATGCATGCAAAAGAGGAAAACTGTCTTTGTCTGGAGAATGGCCCCCTCCAAATTTTCTTGGATTTCCTTTCGCCACACTATCAGTGTTGAGTTTTAGCCATCCAGGAAGGGGCGAGTCCAAATGGTAGAACTCTTGCTAATGTCGAGGATTTAGCTTTAATTTGAATTGCAGTGTGCTGACACCGATTCTTGGATCCACAGAGGTTTACGTTTTCTTGATACTTTTTCCAGATATAGCTATGTAGGTTCTCTTGGGAGAGGATGCCAATGCTTTTGGCCACTGCATAGAATTCATTGATTTTTCTTTGAAAATGCATCTGTTTCACTCCTTCTAAATACCCTTGAGGCTGTGTGGGAGGAGGATTTTCAAGTAAAGGGAGAGGATCCGATGCGAGAAGGGGGAAATCCATTGGCTAAAAGTATCGGAAGAGACTCATGAAACACCCACGCAACCCCAAAATGGCTTACGAGATGACTCTAAATAGCTTGGGTAAAGGAGCAATGAATAAGAAGGTGGGAAGAAGATTCCAGAGCAGCATATCAAAGGACTCTGAAAGAGGGATGCGCGAGAACCGATGTCAAAAGGAAATGCACCACAACGAAGTTGCACTCCGATGGTAACGTCAAGCCAATGCAATATGAAAGATTCGAATCAATGGAAAGAAGATTGCAAGTGAGAAGAATAGGTCTACTCATGCTCATAGATTGAAAAAGAGGAAGTACAAATATGGGTATTGTGTAACCCCATGCCTAAACATGGAAAAAACCTCAATGATGCCACTGATGCATATGACGTTGACTGACGCATATGACGCCACTAGAAGAGGAGTTACAATTCCAAATAAGGAATGTAACTCCTATGACGCATTGACGCAAATGACAATGTCGATTCTATGACATGAATCCGCCACTTGTCATTTGACTTCCTAAGACCTATGACTCACCTAGGTGATGTGGACGATGATTGGAAAATCACACACACCAATACCCCCTCTTCATCCTCGTTTTTCCTTGGTGTGGAATCTAAACGTGGTGTTTTTTTGGTTGATGGCTCGTGTTGGTTCACTATTCATTCACCCGATCCTACATTGTTTCCTTTGCACTATTTTCTAACCTGAGTTTCTCTCTACGTGGGAGTATCTGCTGTAAGCTTGTAACTTGGGCTCGTTCACTGGTTAAAAACTTAGCTCATTCCGATTGTGATCTGTGCCCTCACGACCTGCAACTCGTGTTGTTTGATATCTCCGCTTGGTTGTGGCCTCGTGCTCCTATCTTTGGAAGTCACCTAACCATCTGGCTCGTGTACACCAACTCCCTACAGCTGTTTCTGGTCTTCTCAGCCTCTGCACAATCTCTGTGTTGTTCAAACTCGGTGTGAAAACCTCTCCTGGTACGTGGCCTGCCTCTCCTTCCCACGTGGCCTTCTCCTCACTCGCCTACTGCAGACCTCTCCTCTCGCTACGCACTATTCCGAGCTCTCCTCGTGCGTTTTCTCCTACAAACTGGGGTTTTATGCATTGGAAACATTACACTATGCACTTTGACCACTCGTTGGGCTCTCCACGATTGCAACATTGGGCTTAGTCTGTTTGGTTGACCACTCGGTTGGCTCTGACTGTGCTAGCTGTCTCTCGGGCTCTCCCACTCCCACTCGACATTGGACTCGCCACATGGGATTCCATTCTCAAGCGCTCGGTTAGGTCATATAAGCTCCTTTTTAAAATTTATTATTGGTAAAATCATTATCACCTTTCAAACTACTAGGGTTAAGACCTTTTTTAAATGTTTTTAAGGTGCTAAAAACTTTCATTTTATTGGCATTGTAAAATTTGGTTTTTATGGCTTGTTTTATCAATCCTCCTACAAGAGTCGAAGATGGAGGGTGAGGTCCGGGATTGGCGTAGCAGCTGTTTAACACGATGAGATCCCTCTCCACCACCAGTTTGAGCTTTTGGTGTGACAGAAAATCATTTGGTATCGAGCCGGTGTAATTAAGCACGCCACCCAGAGTAGTGCTAGGATGGGTGACCTCCTAGGGAAATTCCTGTCACTGCCTCCTAATGTTGTTGGGCTGATTGGGTGTATACCCGGCTCCATCGTGCGGGAGGGTATTGGCATAAGGCCCATTAACATGATGATATCCCTCTCCACCATCATTTCGAGCTTTTGGTGTGATGGCAAGTCGTGCATCTCTCGATACTGTGCGTTAAGCGTGCCACCCCGAGTAGTTCGGGATGGGTGACCTCCCGGGAAATTCCTGGTGTCACTTCCTCCTAATGTTGTTGGGCCTGATTGGGTGTATACCGGCTCCATCGTGCGGGAGGGTATTGGTGTAGCAACTGATTAACACGATGAGATCCCTCTCCACCACCAGTTCGAGCTTTTGATGTGACGGTAAGTCGTGCGGCAACTCACGATACCATGAAAGAGGGATGTGCGAGAACCGATGTCGAAAAGCAATGCACCACAACAAAGTTACACTCCAATGGTAACGTCAAGCCAACACAATACGCAAGATTCAAATCAATGGAAAGAAGATTGCAAGTAAGAAGAATAGGTTTGCTCATGCTCATAGATCGAAAAAGAGGAAGTACAAATAGGGGTGTTGTGTAACCCCCATGCCTAAACATGGAAAGAACCTCAATGACGCCACTGACGCATATGACACCACTAGAAGAGGAGTTACAATTCCAAATAAGGAATGTAACTCTTATGACACATTGACGCAAATGACAATGTTAGATTCTATGACAGAATCTGCCACTTGTCATTTGACTTCCTAAGACCTATGACTCTCGCAAGGTGAGATGACTCACCTAGGTGATGTGGACGATGACTGGATAGTCACACACACCAACAAGGACACACCTAGAAGGAAGAGAGAAGCCTCTCCTTTTGAGGTTTTCACCAGATAAGAAGGCATTCCTAAAATATAACCGGAAAAAAACCAATTTTAGGTATTATTTCAAGAGGCCAAATGTGATAGAAAGGAGGGCCATTAAGGGTGCAAGGCTTGGAATCATATGCCGCCTTTATAGTGAATCTTCTTGAGGGAGATAGAGGCCAAATATGTTCATCATGTGGTAAAGATAAGGGGATGTATTGGGAAGATAAGAGAGTTTTGAAGGCTCACAATACGCCGACTGGATGTTGCTAATATCAGACAATCAGAATTCACCAACCAGATTTGGAATGGGAGATGTGATAATAACCACTAACCTTCCTACCACAGTGAGGATAAGTGATCTTTTGATCTGATCCTAGAAAGGTTCTTGATTCATGGCCTTTTCCCCGATCCACCAATCTGACCAGAAGTCAATTTGATGGCCATTTCCCAAACGCCATTTAGTACCAACACGCAGCAGGGGGAGGTAAGTCACCACCAAATTCCATATGGCTGAACCTCCTCGGGTGGGGAAGAGTGTAAGAAGTTTCCAGATTGTGAAAGATATTTAGTCCGTAGGAGATAAAACCAAGAGGCCGATTCTCATAAATAACTTCCCAATCGATCTTAGCAAGAAGAGCCTCATTCATATCAAGAATTAATTCGTGAGTCCCAAACAACTAAGGTGGGTCGATTGAAAACAACATTCCAAGAAACCAATTGTATTCTTTTCCTTTCCTCGAACCAGACCAAAGAAATAGTTTTGGATTTTTCTCAATATCTTTAATCATAGAAGATGATATTTTGAGCAATGACATAAAGTAAATAGGAAGACTTTGCATTGTAGCTTACCTACTCGGCTCAAGATATACCCTTTCCACCCACCCAATTTCTTCGGAAATGTTCAATGATAGGGGTCCAAAGGCTATTAATTTTTTACCTTTGAAGAGGGGTATACCAAGATATGAGGAAGGAAGGTCCACAATATTGCAGCCAAATATGTCAGCAATCTTCCTTTGTCTACTTGGTGGGGTGTTTATAAAAGCAATACCACTTTTGGAGAAGTTTATCTGTTGTTGGGAGGCCACTGATAGTATTCTAATATTTCTTTGAGGGCCCCCACCTCAACCACCGAAACCGCACTCGGGAGAAGGGTGTCATTTACAAATTGGATGTGAGTAGCAGCAGGAGATCGGGTGGTGATTTTAATGCCATAAATTATAGCAGCTTGTTTAGCAACTTCAAGAGCTTTTCTTAGAGTGTCGCCATTAAGAGAAATAGAAAAGGCGAGAGAGGGTCACCTTGTCTAATTCCCCTACTATTCTTGAAGAAGCCAGCCGGTATACCATTAATGAGGATCGAGAAACAAGGCGAAGAAATGCATGTCAAGAATCCAACTGCACCATTTGTTGCTAAATCCAAAGCATTTGAGAACTCTCAGAAGAAAAGTCCAATTGACTCTATCAAAGGCCTTTTGCATATCTAGCTTACGTATTATCCCTATCGACTTGGCCTGCTAGGCTAAGTGAATCACATCATGAACCATGATAATACCGCCTTAAATCGGACATCCTATGAAGCCATTTTGATGGTCATAGATAAGCATGTTCATCAATGGTTTTAGTCTTTTTGCCATCATCTTCATGATAATATTATAGGTAGTATTACATAGGTTGATCGGTCCTCAAGTTGGTGCCAAAATTAGATCCAGTGGATTTTGGAGCCAATGCAATGAATGTAATACTCCATTCTTATAGAATTGAGTTGCTTTTTTGGAATTCATTCACAACATTAAAGAGGTCACTTTTGATAATTTCCTAGTAAATTTGGAAGAAGGCAGCAGGGAAACCATCAGGTCCTGGCACTTTATCCCCCTTCATTGTGAATATAGCTTTATGAATGTCATCCATGGAGAAGGGATTCATCATTTTGTCATTGGTTTCATCAATGACAAGCCTAGGGATGTGTCAGAGGGGGCTTCTTCCTACAAGAGTCTAGAATAAAAGGAGATTAACTCATTAGAAATATCAATTTGAGAAGAAAAAAGATTACCTTCAAAGGAAAGATTCTACTTGATTTTATCACGGATCTTATTCTTAGAGGTTGTGACATGGAAGAATTTGGTGTTCCTATCTCCTTGTTGCAGCTAGAGTGCCCTCGATCTTTGTCTCTAATAAGTTTCCTCCTCAATCAGGGTATTGTGATAAGTAACTAATCAAAGATATTTCGCTTGTGGAGATGATCATATCTACCCTCCTTCTCGATCTTTGTAGAAATGCCCATTATTTTTTGAGTCGGGCTTGTTGCTTACGTAGCTTGATGTTACCAAACACTTTGGCTTTCCATATCTTGAGCTACTTTTTAATTTCTTTCAGTTTTTTGACAAATTCGAACATTTATGATCCTTGGAAATCCATTTCCCACTAGCTCTTGATAAGATCATCTAGTTTTTTGTTTTATAACCAGGCCAATTAAAACCCGAAAGGTGGATTTTGGATTTGTGATTGATGTCAACACATAGGAGCGACGGGCTATGATCCGAGGCAACTCTAGAAATAACACTAAGGTAAAAATCTAAAAAGTGGACAATCTAATCCATATAACCCAAAGCCTTGTCTAGACGGCTTTGAATGTGATTGTTTCCCAACCTATGATTGGACCAAATGAAAGATGCCCTATGTAGGTTCATGTCAAATAATTCCCCTGTCTCATGAACATTATTAAGGCATCCATACCGCTGGGGTTAGCAGTACGCCACCTTGTTTTTCCGAGGGGTAGAGAGTACTATTGAAATCTCCCATAATCAAGAAGGGAAATTGTGAACAAATCCTTTTAAAGTCTAGGATGTCCTATCGAGCTTTTGTGTTGTGAGTCCAAATTAGGGCGTAGATGTTGATAACAATCCAACTCCGCATCGAGAACCAACTTCTTGAAAGAACATACCCAAGAAGTTTGGATTTTTGATGAGGCAGTCACCATACAGAACTTTTGGGTTCCAAATAGTGCACAAACCTCCAGAGTTCCTAGAAGAGCTTTGGGAAGCAAAGGAAGCATTAGGCCATAACTTGGGAAGGTTGTCGTCATTTTTAAGTTTAGTTTCCTGCAACATGATGATATCTGGAGAGTGATTAAATCTGATGTCTTTTAGGACTCTTTTCTTTTACAAAGAGTTTAGACCTCTTATATTCCATGACACTATTTTCATATTTTAGACTTGGTTTTGTTCCCCACCACCATGGGGATGGTACTTTGTGTTCCTTGTGCCACATTAAGTGTTGATTCCTATTGGAGTTTAATAGTGCTGGGAGTTCTACCTTTGTTTTTATCCACACCGATATCTATTTTTTTTACTCGCTTCGGGTCGTACGGAGTTGGGTTGTCTTTGGAGGCTAGGGAAGAAGGAGAAACAAGGAACACCTGTTCCAACATAGGAAGGTAAAATGGGAGAGGGAAAGAAGAAGGGGCGTCAATAGAAGGGGTGGCGGAAACCAGGCCGGGGGCCTCGAGGGGAAAGAGGGGTCAAGGAAAGGGGTCACAATGGCGAAACATGAAGAGGGGAAGAAGGAGAGGTAAGAGAGGGGTCATTGATGAGAGAAATATCATCCTCTTCTAGAAGAATAAAGGGGTTAGAGGTGGTAGCCTCGGGAGCCACCTCCGAGATGACCTTATGAATGTACTTACCCTTTTTCCTTGGGGATACTTCAAGGTTTTTTTATTTATCTTGCGGCTTAGAAGGGAAATTTTGAGCTCTGTGGCCAATGATTTTATAGATAGAGTAAGCCCGAGGGACATATTCATAATCTATGGGTTGTGACCAAACTCCAAAGTTTGAAAGTAGGTCAATATATTTTGGAAGTTGGCCACTCACATAAGCGTTAGCAAAGAAGTGCACATGAATAAATCTAATTTTGGCCTTAGTGGCTCGATCAAAAGCTATAAGAGAGCCCATAGAAAGAGAAATACCTTCTATGACCATTGGATCCCATAACTTCAAAGGAAGGCTGGAAAGTGGACCCCATTGGACCAGATTAGAGCATGCGTCATCATTTTGATTAGCGATTAAAGACCGCAGAGAATTTACAAATGTAGAAACCATGTCCGAAAAATAACCATGGTCCTCTAAGAAGAGCTCACGCAAAGTCCTCTTTGAGGTTGAAGGAAAAGAGCATGAATCCATTCGGCATGGCGAGAAATATCCAAGGAGCCACAGGGGGGCCATTTTAGTTACACCCACTTCGATGATGTCTTTTAGAGGGGTGCAGGACCCATCAGCTTTGCCGACTAGAGATAGATCTCTAGAAGTAGCAGTTGTGGCCTTAATGTGGGAAGAGATTTGGAGTGAAAACATCCCATTTGAAAGGACATGTGAAAAATTCTCTCGAATGGGGGAAGAGGAGGGCCGAGCCACCGCATTTTTCCAAGCCTCCATCCGAGGATGAGGTAACATGCCCCCGACTCATCAGTGGTACCTCCGGGTTTGGACCTGAAGGGTCCGACATCCGAGCAAGGTGTAGGGGACACAGAGGATGCAAAAATTCAAAAAAAAAAGTAGTAGGTGGGAAAAAATCATGCGAGAGAAATATCAACAACAAATGCATTTTGAGGACATTGTTATTATGCTTTGCAAGCGTGTGTAGGAGTCTCTTGATACTTGTTGAAATGCCCCTAGATGCATTATATATGTATATGTAGATATACATATACATATACATACATACATGCATACATATCAAAATTGAATTTGGGACCTATTGCGATGCACAAGTTAGATAAAAAATCCAAAAAAATGACACATTGGTACTCATCCGTAATTTTTTTACCAACGATAATAATTGGATAAGTATGACAACCTTCGCATAGGTTTTGTACCAAACTTGACCTTGGCTACCAAAACTACCCCAAACACATAATCAAGAACAATAAAAGGTGAGAGAAATAAAGATCCCAAAAATACCAATTGATTGGAAAGAAGAAGAAAATAAAGTATGTCAGTTTATTGAACAAAATAGAAAATCAAAGTTAGGGAAATGCACCAATAAGTTCCCAATTTGAGTTGAGGGACCATACATACACCTAATTTTTCACGTTGTTACTAACAACTCTTTCGCACGATCTTTGATGCATCTATTTCTTGAGCGGGTGCCTTAAGGGGCCTACCGAGAATGGGGTATGACTATACACATGGTCATTATGGGATCATAGATAGTGCACAGAGAGATGTACCATTATGTAGCCTTAGCCTTAGTTACCCTTTCCTTTGTCAGTCCTTTTATGTTGCACACACTAGCAATCTCGAAACTTGCTTGCATTTGAATTCATCATTGACACCTTTTCGATTTCTTGCCCTTGATCCATGACACATTTGCACCCCACTTGACATTAGGGTTATCCTTGGTCGATGCCATCACCCGTGGGTGATGGTGTCAATGTTAGGTTTTCCCTTGGCCGACACCATCGCCCGTGGGCAATGGCATCGGGTATATATGTACATCACACCCTAACATTTCATGAAAAAGAAGGGGTTCACCATCTTCGCATCTAATCATTCTCGCTCTTGGTCTATCTTGCATTTTATTTGGATTGAACACTCTTCTTGGTTGTTGGATTGCTTACATGATTGGGTCATCTATAATGAGTCTAGGACAAGAACAATGTTCCCCTTTTCCACCCATAACGATTCTCTCTTGGCGTACTATTTCTCTAGAGAGATAGATGCATCAACAACCACCTTGTTGGAAAGTGTTCTAACCCTCTTTATCATTTTTCATATATTATTTCATCTCCTTTCTCATTGCTCTATGTTAGCCTAGTGTTGTATGTACATTGATGCTAGCTAGCATATTGCTCTTACATGATCAACTCCTTAGCTTTCCTTTATTTATATTTCAGTTGTATAGATTGTGCATGCTTTTTATATATTTCCATTGATTTATACCTCTCCTTATTACCTGATATCCTAAAATGGTACCCCTCTTTATCTTTACTGTGGGCCTTGGAAACCCTAGGTTGACCTAGTGTGGGGATTATTTCCCTTTTGATATGTAACCTTAGCTCTCACTGCATCTAATTATAATCAATCAATTATGTGTCGGTTCATGTGTGTCTCCTCTTCGTTTCCTCATACCCTTATAGAATGGAAGACCTAGGAGTGTAAGCAATTGAGACACATTCTTGAACCTCCATAAATTCTGGTGAACCTGATGTGAATCATACAAACCTCCTGGCTAATCACATCTCATTAAAAGTATCCACCTCTAATTTTAAATCAATATGATTTTACTAAATTAGCATCCCCAAGAAAACCCTACACCATCGACCATGTTTATCCACGAACGATAGCATTGCAATAGAAAAAACTAAGGCCTTACATCATCACCCCTGTAATCCCGTATGGTTAAAAAAACTCCCTTCAAATGTCAATGACCCTTGTGTAAACATTTGACAAGGCCGATAGTGTTGTAAGCACAAATTTCCATAACCTTGCTTTTGTCTTCCAAACTACAGAAATGTCACCTCTAAGGATATTTTTGGCATAGTTGAACCCCTTGAATTTCTCCATGGGATATTCCTTTGTGCCTACATCTCCTCTTCATGCTCCTAAATGTTCTAGTTCTCATCCTACAAGCACTAATCTTCCTACTTGCCCCTATCTCACTCATGATACTCTACTGTCCCAACCATATCCCTCCGAGAAGTCGAACAAGGTAGATCAAGAGAGTGTAATGTGATTGAGATTGAGAAGTTAGATCCTAAATCGATCATTAAGAACCTTAATGAAAATGAATAATTTACTCCTGATAAGGATTGAGGTTTCTAAAGGATACCTACCAATGCCATGTCCATGGACATGGCCATACCTCATCCTAATAAGGAAGTACCTTTTCTTAATCGAATCCTCCCTGTAGGACCGATCGGTGTAGTTACCTCAAAACCCCAACTAATGAGCACACCAATCACGAATGAAAAAACACCTCCAAAGGCCATTATTCTTCTATGGATCCTAACATGGTAATAGTCAAACTCTTAGATCATATGACCTTATCCCAAGCTACCACCACAACTAACATGATCCAAATGAAAAATCATATGTTGTAAATAAAATCTCAAAATGTGGTTCCTAACATGCCTTCTTACACACCTCCTCCATTGGTGGATGCACATGAGAATCCTATTCCTCTTCCACCAATCCAGAGCAAGATGTTATAAATGATCCAAAATGAGCCTTTAGCTCCCTACATTTCAACCATTGACTTGGGAGAGACTTTCCCTACCATATCTTATGATGGCTCTATAGATCCAACCCTCTACCTTAAAACCTTTTGCAACCTCTATAAAGAATGGATTCAAACAAAAACTTACGCAACCACTAAACTTATAACAAAGACCTTCGTAGGTGAGGCATTCGAATAGTATAATCAACTTCCTCCCTATTCGATAGTTGATTTAGAAGGTTTAGTCAAAGCTCTCATCTCTGAATTTCAACAACAAGACCTTCCCAAAAACAATTTCTAAAGATTCATCAACCTTAAGCAAGGTGCGCATGAATTTGCCCATGAATTTATTAAGAAATGGAAAACATTTTCCATACAAGCCAACCATAACCTTGATAATCAAAACTTATGTCAAATATTTCTTAAGTCCCTTACACATATCCTCCAAAAATAATTGAGGAACGTTAGGAACCTCCTCACAATCCCCCTCACACTCCTTTATCTCATACCGAGCTTCTCCAAATGCTTCCCACTCCATGAATGTCCCCCCTTCAAAAAAACAATTACCTAAATTTAGAGGAAATATGTTTTGTTGGTGGCATGCCACTATAGGAAACTCTCACAAAGTGATTATAAGGACCTTAGGAAAGCCTCCTTGATTTCTTCCTTGGCTCTTCTTTCAATTACTCCACCATTATACAAGAGTGTTATGAGAAATATCAATCTTTAGAGAGATCTCACTCCAATCATCAAAATCAATGTCACAAAAACCCCATGAAAAATATCATAGGAACCATAGAGCCTTCCTACGATCATAACTTCCTAGATTCCCAATATGTCAATGTGGATAAGGTAAAATATACATGTAAACCTTCCCATAAAGATCTCATTACTAAACCAAAGAAATCCTCTAATAACACATCTCTGCTTGATACTTTGCAAGCCCTAGAGGTGGTCCACTCTACAAATCGATCCCCCACATGTAATGTCGAAGGAGTTACCAAGTAAGGATCCTATCCTACCTTCCTATGATAAGAAAACTCAAGCTAATACAAAACCATGATTAAGTATGGATATGTCTTCTATTGCACCACCACCATGGTATCATTATGGAAGCTATTCAAAACCTCATTGGAAATTTTTAGATGAGCTAAACTCCCTTACATGCAAGATACCCTTTATGGAACTCATGCATACATCGAATTCACATCGAAAGTTCCTTCTCCAACGAGTGCATCATTGTGAGGATCCTCCTAGTAGGGATCTCAAGGATCCTATTGCATCCCCAACTCTAGAAGTTCATCACATAGAGACTACATGATCACCCTTATGAAACCCATGCTTGAGTTTTTATTAGCCTTGGAGTTTGTGGAGGATGACATGATTACTAATGAGGTCCTATTTTATGTGGATGACCTGCCCCTACTCATTAGTGTTATCATTCATGATGCACAAGTGCGTAGAGTCCTTGCAGACAAAGGATCAATGACTAATTTTCCCTCTTTTTCCCTCATCAAGAATATTAGATACTCTATCAATGACCTTAAGTCTACTCATCTAACTTGTCAAGGCTTCAATAAAACCAAATAAAAACCCATAGGATGAATCTAGCTACCTATCACATTTGGTCACAAAATGGTTTGTATCAAGCTCATGGTCCTAGATCGTCCTTTCTCCTATAACCTCTTATTAGGCTGACCATGGACACATTACATGTGCATAGTCGCATTTTCCAGGTACCAATGTATTAAATTCATTCATAATAACCAATGATTTAGGCATGATGTTGATCCCAATCCTTGGGATATCCCAATACCATTTTCCAATGAGCCCTTCCTAATGCAAACTACTCCCAAAATCCAAAGCATCATGTACCCAAAATTCTTTGATCTTAGGGCCAAAATCCAAGTTACATTAGTAGATTCAGATGATGATGAACCTAATGACCTTAAAAACACAATAAAAAAAAAGTTTCTGATGACATCATGAATCTATTGCCTTAAGTTCTCCCACCTCGAGACCGATTTCACCCTCAACTCGAGATGAGGAGCCAACATATGATGCCTCGACCTCCAACCACTTAGAATGTAATGAGTTAAGAATTATGTATCTCTTTTCCAATCACCCTCCCCTTTCACCCAAATATTTTAGCAAGATCGGTGTCTTGAGCAAGGAGGAGGTGCTTGATCCTAAAGGAAAAGGGATTTTTTCCTTCCCCCGCTCTCGATGAAGATTACATCGTTTCACAAGCCGAGTCAAGGCACTTGGATGTATTGCACTACCAATGTGCCTTGGCCCAAATACGGTCTTCTCGACTTGAAACTAATGCCATTGACATGTCTTACGAGCCCCTTATCTATGATACTAGCGACAATGAGGATGAGGAAAAACACTTCCTTACGTCCCACCCTCTAATTCATCGCTCCTAAACACTTCCTAGACGTAGAATAGGTCTCTCGACTATGCTTCAAATCGCTCTCCCAACAACTCCACCACATGTACTAGATTCTAAGTCAACCTTTGCATCCAATAATGGCGTTGGTGATCCTACCATGGCCATTTTTGATTATGTACCTAGAGATGCCACCTTGTACTCTAGGGTATTAGACATATGACAAACTAGTTCTAGACAACATAAGAATGATAGGTGATACATGGGCCTAGAAATAGATGTAGAATAAAATGGGTATCTCCCTACCTTAGACAATGAAGAGGATATTATAGAAATCGTGTATAGATGATAGAATAAACTTCTTCAACATCATCATAAGTTGGGAAACTTTTCTAAGACACATATGCACTTCAACGATTATGTCACCGCTATTGATCCTAACCAAGTTACCCAAGGCTCCATATAATTTCTAGGATGGCAATGTTATGCTAAAGCGGTAACCAACTGTTAGTATACAACTTGATGACGATCCTATACACATAGTCATGCTTGGTGATTGTTATCCCATTTACATGAGTGTCACATAAACGTCTTACAAAAACATAAAGAAGTATTCACATGGGGATATGTCGATATGCCTAGCATTGATCCTGAGATTGTTTCCCATAACATCATTACCTACCTTGATGCCACTCTTGTTCAAAAAAAAAGATAAGGAAATCCCCCAGAGATCAATAATTTGTGTCATAAGGAGCTAATCAAACTCTTATATGCCAAATTTATTCGTATAATGGAATATTCCCTTGGGTGTCTAACATCATCCTTGTTCGGAAGAAAGCCACTTTGGCTATCCATATTTACATAAAATTTAGAAACCTCAACCTCACTTTTCCTAAGGATAACTTTCCTTTACCCTCCATCGACGCCATCATAGATGCCACAACAAGGTACAAAATGCTATCTCTTATGGATGGGTTCTCGGGGTATAACCAAATTCAGATTTCCCCAAAGATCAACACAAGACTACCTTTACGAAATAATAGGGAACTTATTGCTACATAAAAAGTGCCCTTTGGACTTAAAAACATCATTGCAATGGATCAACATGACATGACACATATATTTCATGACCTCATACAAAAATAACTGAAGTATACATTAATGATCTACTTGTCAAATCTCGACGCACCTGATGATCATGCTCATGACTTAGACATTGCCTTAGGACGTCTTTATAAATACAAGGTTCACCTCAACCTTGAAAAATGCATATTTGGGGTGACATGAGGAAAAATCATAGGTTTCTTAATATCTATACGTGGTATTGATGTTGATCGACCCAACAAAAATTTAAATCCATCCTTGACATGCCATGACCATCCTCCATAGCAGACATATGCACTTTCCTCGGAAAACTTGGGGCGATTGGAAGATTTTTCCTTGAGTTTACCTATCACACTCA
Organism: Taxus wallichiana var. yunnanensis; assembly: GCA_018340775.1. Taxonomy (NCBI): domain Eukaryota; kingdom Viridiplantae; phylum Streptophyta; class Pinopsida; order Cupressales; family Taxaceae; genus Taxus; species Taxus wallichiana. The sequence continues at coordinate 806,076,864 of CM031239.1, read as the reverse complement.
TGCCATAAATAACTTACTTAGAAGGCCACATCTTCAAATAATCAACAAATGCTCAATTCCTCAAAAAATTTCATGCATGAAGGAGCTTAAGATTTTGGTATTCAACTACCATATCTCATCCTTCCTTCTCAAATTAACAAACTTTGTCAAATTTTTCATACTTATTAACAATGGAAATTTCTCTTTATAACATCTACCTCATGTTTTTTTGCACTTTTCAGTGTTGCTCTATTCCCTATGGGCTAATAATCCATCTTCCCTTTATTTATACCTTTGGGTTTATGCTAGTTTCTCTTTATAGCTTCTACAATATGGTTTTTTGAACTTTTCACTTCAAGTTACTCGCCTTGGGGCTAGATATCTATGAAACTATGAAATTATGAAACTATGACATTATGACATTATGACATGTCATCCACCTTGTGGATCCCTATCTAGGTGATTTATGTATTATTTTAATAATGATCCTATAGTGTTTATTTTCAATTTTTCATTTTTAGGGTTCTAGTAGCGTTGATTGCACCTACACATGGCAAAATAAGAGACACTATTAGGTATTTATTGGTGGGTATATTTCATTTCAAATGGACCTTTATTAATTTCAACATTTCTTTTATGTACTTAGTTTTAATTTTTGTGTTATGGACAGTTTCATTCCATTGAACATCTCATGTTTCACTACTGCAACATGTGGTGATCAACATTTGGGACATATTTATACACCTAATTTTTCACGTTGTTACTAATAACTCTTTTGTGTAGATAAGGGTCGTTGATGCATCTATTTCTCAAGTGGGTGCCTTAAGGGGCCTACCGGAATGGGGTATGACTATACACATGGTCATTATGGGATCAAAGATAGTACACAAAGAGACATACCACTATGTAGCCCTAGCCTTAGTTACCCTTGCCTCTGTCATTCCTTTTATGTTACACATACACTTCCGACACTTTATTGCATTTGACTTCATCAACGACACCTTTTCGCTTTCTTGCCCTTGATTCATGAAACATTTACACCCTATTTGAAATTAGGGTTATCTTTGGCATGCCATCACACATGGGTGATGGTGTCGTTGTTAGGTTTTCCCTTAGCCGACACCATCACCCGCGGGAAATGGCGTCAAGTATATATGCACATCACACCCTAACATATCATGGGAAGAAAGGAATGACATGAATGGGTAATCATTTTCTCTGCTATTTTGTGCCATCTTCACATTTTCTCACTCTGCTCTTGGTCTATCTTGCATTTGATTTGGATTGGACACTCTTCATGGTTGTTGGATTTCTTGCATGATTGGGTCATCTATAATGAGTCTAGGAAAGGAACAATATCCCTCTTTTCCACCCATAATGATTCTCTATCGTTGTACTATTTCTCTAGATATATAGATGCATCAAAGAACACCCCACAAGTAAGTGCTCTAACCCTCTTTGTCATTTTTCATAGATTAGTTCATCTCCTTTCTCATTGCTCTATGTTAGCCTAGTGTTGTATGTACATTGATGTTAGCTAGAATATTTCTCTTACATGATCATATCCTTAGCTTTCCTTTATTTATATTTTATTTTTATAGAAATTGCTTGCTTTTTATATCTTTACATCTATTTATATCTCTCCCCTATTACCCGATATCCTATAAGGGTACCCCTCTTTATCTTGATCACGGGCCTTGGAAACCCTAGGTTGACCTAGTGTGGGGATCATTTCCCTTTGGATATGTGACCTTAACACTCACTACAACCCCTTTTAAAACAATCACGTGTATGTCGGTTCATTTGTTGATGCAGAGAACTACTTACAAACCTCTTACAACACCAAACCATGCATTAGAAGTCACCAAATCAACTTAAACATTTACATTTCTCAAAGAGCCAACACCTTGCTAAACATCCTAAGAACATAGTCAAGCCAAAATTTGATGTATATGCAAGATGATTCTACATCATACTCCCCATGTGGAGAGAAATGAACTATGTACAAAGGCCTTCTTCTTTCTTCTTCTTGTCTTGGTCCTCAAAAATGAGATCTTCATATATTTTTCTCTTTAATTGAGATCTTGTATGAGCTTACTTTTCAATGATTTTCACCCCTTAATCAATAATACCCACACATTCACAAATACATAAAACCTTAGATGTAAAAACAAGAGACTTTTGTGTTTCTCTCTACTAGACATTCAACATTCCATATCTGGAGAAAACCAAAGAACACAGAAAAATTAATTAGACATTTAGATACCCAATATTTTTCTTGTGCTTTCCACCAATTTTATCCTTCAACACTTTCTCTAATACTCCCAACTCCAATTTTATTCTTTTTGTTTGTTAATTAGGTCTAAGCTAGGGCTTGGTAGTAAAAACCCCTTTTACAGGCTACAAGGCTTTTTGAGGTTTATAAGGAAAATGGTAGTAAATGATGTTATGAAACTAAATGGGTTTCTTGAACTATTTTTTTGATGGATATAAGCATGTTGAAAGTGGTATTGGTCCTTGTTTTAGTTTATTAAGACATTTTTTTAGTTTTAAGCAAGATTGGATTCTTAAGCAAGGTGATAATCCATTGGTGAAAAGTGACTAGAAATTTTAATTTGATGCTTCTAATGCATTTATTGGTGTTGTATAAATATTATATGTAGGGATCTGCATCATGTGTATCTCCTCTTCGTTACCTTATAGCCATGTAGAATGGAAGACCTAGGATTGTAAGCCATTAAGAAACATTCTTGGCCCACCATATATACCATATGTACAAATTCAAGCTAAATTTTTATAACAACAAGGATTGTATCAAAATTAGGTTATTATTAAATGCCCCACTTTAAACTAGTATTTTAAATACAATACAAAATACTAGGTCAAAGGAATAAAAGATGTATCCCTTTGTAGTCGTTGAAGTTTATAAGTTGTAGCCATTGACCCAATGTGTCAAAGTGTTTCACGTGTACATGTAAGAAATCATGAATGCATGCAAATATATTAATGTCCCAATAGGTAAAATATAATTGAAATAAAAATTAAAATAAGTAAAATGAGAAAGAGGAATCAATACAACTAGTGGTATGTAAACTATTGTTATCCTTGAAATGTGTCTCTACTAATTGGAATAGATATGCCATTGGATCCAAAATGAAATGAGATTGAATGGATAATGTGATATATCCTTATCAACTACTTGGACAATGAAATTAACAAGGGTTTACACATAATATGACACTACTTCACATCCAATTTTTAGCTATATAATCAAAAGAATTTGTTTCGTCTCGATTTGAATACAACATAAATTAAAAGTAATAAGAAAATATAAGGGCTATGGAATTCAACCTACCATGACACAAAAATGAGTATTCTATTACAGATGAAGCAATACAAAATTGAAAGCATCATACCAATTTTCCATCATAGATTGAAATGATTAAATAAAACTATAGATATAATATACCATGAAGCATAATATAATCTCCAAAAGCTGAATATGCTCTTTGAAACCATGCATAATGCCTCTAAAAATGTGTATGAAAAACCTCTAAAAGTTTCTTTGTACTATATAACAACGTATGTTACAACTAAAAATTTCATGAATATATGAAATAATGCCCTCTTTTGAATGAGGGATGCGTTCTACATATCACTTATCTCAAAATAAAAGGAATACACATACCATATGTAACATGTAGATAAATTAAAACAATATATAGAAATCATTGTTAGGAACACATTTTTAAACACATGTAAATTCCATCAAATATGTCATATGTGGAAAATGACATCATTTAAACTCAAGGCATGTACTCTAATACATCAACATATCCAAGATATAAACATGCAAACTAAATATGTAGCTTGTAATCCCGTAAAAGATGTCATCATGAGAAAACTTCAAGAAGTAGTGATAGTAGTAGGAGAATTCATCATGGAGGGGGAAAATGATATGCCGCATCATAAGTATAATCTATAATATGGTGTAATGATGTGTAACATGCCATTGAATAGGTGTGCTAGATGTGAAAATAATTTTTATAGTAAATGACGATGGATCTCGAAGGTTATTTTTGGATGATCGGCTATGAAGCACTTTGCATGGATGTAGGCTAAAGATAGAATGACAAACTGATAGTTGACTAAGAGAGATCTATTGTTAACACTCTTGCATGTAAGCCTATTTTTGTAATGGTGCATGGCTAATAATATGTGCGACCTATTTTGGGATTAGATAAGTGGTGAAGGAAATTCCCCACCCTTATAAATATGTATTGAATTATGTAGTAGAGAGAGAGAGAGCATATAGATATAGGTGTGAGAACTAGGTTATAGTGAGATTATGCTACTAAATCTATTATGCGCATGAGCGTATACTACTGTTATTGTAAGGAAGCTTTTGTGTATTTACTATAATTAATATAATGGAGATTATGGACTGAAACAAGGTGTTATCATGGTTATAATTTAGTATTGCATGCTTGATTCCATTATGGTTATCTTTTAAGTCTATTATGTTCTAGATCTAGATCTGAATATGCCTTTGTAGAAGATATATTAGCCATAGATCTGAATGATTAAAGTCTTCATCATGCTAAACATCCTGTAACAACAACCCTAAAGAGGGGCTTGGTACCTTTTTGTGCTTTGGGTGAGTGCTCAGTCTAGGTTGAGTGATGTGCAGCATGCATAGGCTTGTATTGTTGAATTCTAGGCTGCATCATTGGTTCCGTTTTCGGGACCTCTTTTCAGTTTTTTTAGGATGGTTCATGATGAAGACATATCGTTGACCTTAGCAAGTGTTGAGGAGTGGATACATGATCTGGAAGAAGAATACGCATGATGTTTCAACACTGGATCTGAGTTTAACACATGCGTGTGGGTGGAACAAAATCTGTATGATAGTTTATATGAGAGCTTCTTGCTATCTTTCTAGTAGAATTATACGAGTGGCTGATTGCTTATGCATCTAAGTGGAATTGGAGGTATTGCACACTTATCTAGATGCAGGAAGAATTTTAGGCCCTTTATGATGTTGATCTGATTTGGACTCGTGTTGTGGATACGTGGTTCCATGGTGTTTTAAATAGTTATATCTTGGAGTACTCAATTTCCACTTATTCATGTCCAGAGGTAGCTGAATTCTAGTTTTTATGATATCCAAGGGGAACTTACCTACAAGGCATTCCACTAGTGATCAAGATCTGATGGTAACTTTGAATTTGGAGAGTAAACCGATGGCTAACTAAACCCCCACCACGTGCGGGGGTAGGAGTAAGTTTGGTGAAGGATGGTAGACCTAGTGGTAGAAAGGAAGAGAGAGAGGAAGGTGGCTTAAGTATAATGAGGTGTGTGAGAGGGAGGTAGAGAAGTAGCGTGACATTTGTAGAACAAATGGCATTGTGGAGAAAGATGGTTTGGGAAGGATTTGGAAGTTCACGTAGAGAGATGTGGAGCAGAGCATCGGGAACTCCCCCATTTGGGAAAAGCATGATAGGGAACCCTCCTCGGCCTCACGTAGAAGCATGCCAGATAGAGATGACTGGGCCATGGGTGGCACACATGAATCCACTAGAAACCTTCCCTTGCGCTTGGTTTTCCAGCATCTAGTACAACAAACAATCAACAAGCTAATTCAAGTAGTGGGAGAGTAGGAGTGAGTCTTATAAAAGGCACATGATGGCAGCACAAATGGATTCGTTGTTATATGGGAGTACCTTTTTGGGTGTATCATCAGCACAGAATATAGGTGTGCTGATTTTTGGACTAACTTCTAGGAGTGGTAATGCTTCACAGACTGTTGGGGTATAGTTTAGTTCTATTGTTGGGACATAGGGAAGTACATCTTTTAGTCTAACCCCAGCTACAAGTTTGGGATCAGGAGGCTTAGGTAGCTCTAGCTCAGGTGGATCTGGTGGTTCTGGAGGCGGGGAAACACAGGAGGTTCTGGATCAGGTGGGCAAGGTCTGCACCAACCCCAGAATATTTACATGGAGATGTCTCTTCATCTTCCAGAATATAGGGGCATAGAAGATGTTGTTGAACATGTGCATATGTGTGAAATATATGGCATGCAAAAGGAATCATGGCTTCTGAGTGTAGGGAAAGCCAATTTTCTACTACATTACAAGGGTGCACACATAGCTGGTACAAAAAGTTTGACCCTGATCAGACTTGCGTAGACTATACAACTTTAAAAGATGCATTCCTTAAAGAGTTTCACATCCCTGAGTTTGAGTACAGAAGAGTATAAGTGCACTCAAGGATATTAAGCAAGGCACTACTGAGAGTGTTAGAGAGTATGATGCCCATTTTAAAATGTTGTTATCTAAGCTTTCTTATGACATACACACAAGCCAACATGCACTAATGGTTCGTTGGGGCCTGATTACCCCTTTTAGGAGGGCATTATCACATAAGACATACATTGATCCATGTGAAGCACTTGAAGCAGCCTTACGCGTTGAGGTAGTTGGAAGCATAGATATTGGGGTGAGCCCATTTTTAGAAGCACAGATCGTAGCTATGGAAAAATAGTTGGAGAAACTATCAAGCAAATTCAGCACATGAGACATGCACATAGGGATTTGGTGCACAGATTGTGAAGTAGAAGGTCACACAAAGGATAGTTGTCCTCATAGATCAGTATGCTCATTGTTGTTGGATTGTGAGATATGCCATTTAAACCATGATGCTAGCCACTGCCCATTATTACAATGCATGCGATAAGGAAGAAGAATGTTTCAAGCTACTATAAAATATGTAGGTCCATGACTCATGACATGGAAGACTACCGGCTGATTGGTCAGATCCATGATGCTATAGATATTGGTGTATGACAGACAGGAGTTTCAGATAACTCTAAAGGAAAGAATGAGCATTAGGACTGGGATCACAATCAGGTGTGCTATGATCGGAATGAAGGGCATTTTGAAGGTGGTCGTGGTAGAGGTCGAGGATACCATGGTGGATTTGGAGGATGAGGCCATGGTAGTGGAAGAAGTGAGTTCCCTCATGGAACATGTTATACATGTGGATCTCTGACCACTACAGGTGTGAATGTCCTCAGAATATTACATGTTCTTTTTGTGGAAAGAACCATAGCTATGAGGAGTTCCCAGGACTTATATGAGCATCTTAGTAAGTAGCATAAACAAGAAAAAAAAGGCACAGGGATGGTTAGGATACAACACGTTGTTGAAAATCAATGGATGCCTAAGTTGGAAGTAGAGTCTGAGGCATTGCAAGTGAAGATCATGACCCATTGAGGTGGCACACGTGCAGAGAAGCATTGTAGCAAAAGCCTACCATCACTAAGGAGGAGGTTCTACATGCATGGTACCCAGATCCTACCCATCAAAAGGAGGTTTATCAGGAAACCATGGAAGTTCTTAGGAATCTTCAGGGTGAGATATAATACTTAAAAGAGAAATCATGGAAGATGGAGAAAAAGAAAGTATCAGAGATGGTCCAAACTGATATAGATGACTTAAGAAGTGTGTAAAATGTTGCACTAGGAAAATATCATTCCATTGTTAGGGGATTGGTTAAAGGAAACACTCACGCGTGCAAGTATTGAGACTGGATGATAGATCTGCATGTGAATCTTCCCCCTCATAGCCTAGATTATGACAAGGAAATCACTCTGAATGTTGTTGTGGATGGGTGTTATTGAGTAATATTGATTGATATAGGTGTGAAGTCAATGTTCTTACCTTAGATGCATGGGTACAAATGGGAAGACCCCATTGCAGCCATCCTCTAATGTATTGTTCATGGCTAATCGGACTAAGGCCACTCCCATCGGAGTTTTGAAAGATGCATCCATTACCATACAAGGAGCCAAGTTCATTGGAGACTTTGAGGTTTTAGCGTTGGCAGAGTCAGATAGCTTCCCAGCTCTATTGGGGCATCCTTGGTGCTATGCAAATAATGTTGATCTTTGGTTCAACAAAGGTTATATCAGTTTTGAAAACAAGGAGGAAAGAGTTATTATCCCTTTAACAGATGGAAAATATGTGCCCTATGTTGAGCCCTTAAGTGAAGAAGATCTGAATAGGATTTATGTACGTGCATCATCGAGATCCAGAGATACTTGAGCCAACTAAAGAAGGAATAATTTAGTGGGAGGATGCACATAGTCTATTAGTGATACTACAAGTGTTCTTGTGATAATTGGGCTCATAGCACTTATGAGTTGGTAGGGTGTGAAGTAAAGAGCATATTTCTAGAGGTCAGAAAACCACGTTATGTAGGAGGATAGATAACAACTCGGTACCTTGTTACACCAGAGAAGGAGATCCTATGGTATTCTTGTGTGCCATGGAAGAACAGTGGATAGACCCATTGGAAAGAAGAAATATGCTAGCATATACACTACGTGGGACAACAACATGTTGGTGGGTGGCCCTAAGGATAATCTTGTAGGATGGAATGAAATTAGGATTGCTCTTACTACTAGGTTCTTTAGGAGCAATGCACCTACTCAAATATGTACTTATCATGGTAATCAACCTATTCAGCACCACGTTAGAAGTGTGAGAGACTCTGGACAGAAGGGAAGGAAGCTTTACCACCTTTTTATGGGTGCACAAGTTTTATTCCACTTTACAAGGATGCGTGCGTGCTTGGTATGTATATGTAGAACTCCATAGAGACTAGAAATTGGTAGGATTTAATTATAGGAATGGCCGGACATTTGACTTCTTCTCTACAAAGCCTTCGGTGGAAGAAGCATTGAAAGTCATAAAGCACTTAACTATGGGAGATAGTGCCAAGGATGAAGAACTCCTTCAGGAGTTATTGGATGAAGGAGACTCAGGAGCACATCTTGTTGAAGAAATAGAGGCCGATGCAACACTACTTCAATGTGCTTTCCTTGAGAAAGAAAAAGGAAAAATGGTCTACTTAGTGGATGATGAAGAAGTAGAAAATATGGATGTAAACCATTCAATAGGTAGGCGTGAGGTATTGGATAGTGCAGATAAGACCACACATGCCTATCATGAACCTATGAAGACAAAGAAGGTGAATATTGGATCAGATGTTGAGCCTAAGGAAGCCATAATTGGGGACTATTGGTAGACTCTGAAGTGGAAAAAATCATAGAGTTATTAAGGGATTATCAGGACTTATTCCCTAGGGGTACCATGAACTTAAAGGCATGCATGAATCATTAGGGAGATGAAGATAAAACTTAAAGAGGGTGTGTGCCCGAGTTAGAAAGAGACCCTATAGGATGAACCCCAACTTGTGTGAAAAGGTCAAAGAAGAGATTGAAAAAATGTTGAAGTCTGGAATTATCAAGCCCCTTGATGAGTCAGAATGGGTTAGTCCAATGGTGATCAGTATCAAGAAGGATGGATGGATTAGGATTTTTGTGGACTACAGGGAGCTGAATGTTGCATGTGTGACTGATCCCTTTCCTATGCCATTCATTGAGGAAATACTAGAAGGTGTTAGGGTGCAAAATCTATTCATTTATGAGATGGGTTCTCTGGGTATCATCAAGTTTGGATTTCCCAGGAGGATCAAGGAAAAGACTACGTTTACTATTGAATGGGGTAGCTTCACCTATATTGTAATGCCTTTTGGTCTGAAAAATGTGCCTGTTGTATTTTCATGCATAGTTGTTCAAGCATTCAAGGAATTTATTCACAACTTCTTATAGGTCTATTTAGATGATTGGATGGTGTATGGATTAGTTAAGGATCATTGTGACAATCTATGCTTAATGTTTGAAAGATGTAGATAGTTGAGTATCTCATTGAAACATCAAGAAGTGCATATTTTCTACATTTGGGATACTTGTTAGGACACATAATCTATAAGGAAGGTTTGTTGGTTGATCAGCCAAGGTTGTAGTCATTATAGGCCTAAGAGAGCCCTAGTCGAGTAGAGTGAGTGTGTGGATTTTTGGGTCATACGAGGATATTACAAGAAGTTTATCAAAGGATATGCCAAAAGTTTCACCACCGTTGGAAGAGTTCTTGAAAGGGAAAGGTACGTTCTCTTAGGGGAGAAACATGCAAGTGCACATTCGAGACATTAAAGGAAAAACTTACTACCGCACCTATTCTACATGTTTTCCTTTGTGGGACCAACCATTTCATGTACATGTTGATGCCTCTGGCATGACCATTGGTGTGGTGTTGGCTCAACTGGAGAAGGTATTGTAGATCATCCTATCTTTTTTAGTAGTAAAAACTGACTCTCTAGAAAAAATTACACAACTATAGAGCGTGAAGCTTTGTCAATGATCTATGTGCTACATAAATTCCTTCATAGTACCTACTAGCTACACCATTCATCTTTTATATAGATCACATGGCATTGAAGTATTTGGTAAACAAGCCCATTCTACAAGGGTGCATATGTCGATGGGTGCTCTTATTTCAAGAATTTGATTTCACAGTTTGTGGTAAAACCTAGGGAAAAAAGTTTTGGACAGACCATCTATCAAGAATACAATCAGGAGAAGAAGCACAGGCAATTGAAGATACCATGCCAGATGCATAGTTATATAGGTTACAATGAGTGCCATCAGAACTAGAGGACATTGTTGTCTTTCTACATGAATAGGGATGACACCAGAAGGAATGAAATCCTTGGAGAAGAAACAACTTGCTATACGTGCAGCCCCCTATATGTTAATTAGCGGTGACCTGTACAAATTAGGTTGGGATGAAGTATTGTGCCATTGTGTATTGGAACATGAGTGCACATGGATATTATGGAAGAAGCTCATGGTGGTATTGCAGGTGGCCACTATATGGTGATGCCATTGTGCACAAGATTCTACTCGTTGGATTATGGTGGGAGACCTGTATAAAGATTGTAAGGAATTTTGTAAGGCTTGTGATCATTGTCAACATCTTGGAAACTAGGTCAATGAGATGAAATGCCTCTAAGACCCATTACTAGTGCAGAACCATTTGAGAAATGGGCTATAGATTTTGTGGGTCCTATTTCACCATTTGCATGTAGAACTAGATCACGTTACATCATAACTTACACAGATTATCTGACAAGGTGGGTAGAAGCAACACCTACAAAGGATTGTATAGTGGCCTACAATAGCAAGTTTCTTTGGGAAAATATTATTACAAGGTATGGATGTCCTTTAAGTTTGACCAGTGATAGGGGCACACATTTTCTTAATGATGACATCAAAAATTTTATTGGATGAATTCATGATTGCACACCATAAGACTACACCCTATCATCCTCAGGAAAATGGGACTATTGAGGCTTTCAACAAAATTTTGAGCAGACATTGACAAAAATTTGTGATGTTGGAAGAAAGGATTGGGATGATAAAGTATCTATGAGTACTTTGGGCATATCGGACAACATATAAAAGGTTGAACAAAGCCACACCATTTCAGTTAGTGTTTGGTGCAAAAGTAGTTCTTCCTATGGAATTTATGTTACCTTCTTTGTGTATTGCATGCGTTGGAGGTCTTGTTGATGAGAAAGCATTAGAAGAATGGATTGAAAAGTTAATCAAGTTGGATGAGTGATGAGCCATAACACGTTGGAGTCAAAAACAAGAGAAGGCAGGAAGAAAGCATGGCATGATAGGCACATCAAGGATAAAAAGTTGGAGATAGGACAAATGGTGCTCCTTTATGATTCTAAGTTTTTTGCCATCAGGAAAACTCAAGGTACATTGGTTGGGGCCATATGTTATCACTCACATACTCGAATCAGGCACTTGTCAAGTTAGAGGCACTTGATGGAATACGGTTACCCAGTTACTTAACGGGAGTAGGTTGAAGCCCTACTATAAATAAGTCTTCTTGGTGTTTGTAATAAGGTAGTGTTGCCATTTAGATTAGGTTTTCAATTCTGCATTCCCTTAATGTGTTTCCTTCTTTTTTTTATATGCTTTGTCAATTTAGTTGGTGTGTTTGTGTAATAATCATGTTTACACACCAAGAAGCTAATTACTATTTGAAGAATTTTTTTATGCGAGAGGACTGCACATACCCTTAGTGTGGGGTAGGTTGTTGATATCTAGGTACATGACTATTGAAAATAAGTACACATGAAAGGAACTATCTACGGGTGTTATTCAAGGTTGGAATTGAAAAAAAAAAAAAGAGATTCTTCTGGACACAAGGACCATAGATAGAGAGGAATGAAGAAACAAGTATAATGTGAGGTAAGTAGGGGTTGGGAAGACTACCAATGGAAGGCATAGTGATGAGGTACTTAGGCGTATGGAAGTGCATGCTGAAGAGAAGTCTGCAACCAAAAGGTAGAAGGGGCATGCTAGAAGGTTATAGCTTGGGTGTGAAGATGTACCATGGAAATAATGAAAATGGTCATTAATGAGAGGATTGTTGGTAGGTGGAGGAGAAATAAATGCACTAATTTTTGAAATTCTATATAAGGATGGGATGTGAGTTCATTTTTACCATTGCAATTGAGAGAATTTGAAAAGGGTTAAGTGTGAACAAGTTGAGAAATCATGTTGAGGTGTGAAGAGTGTGAAACCAGACGTGGAGAGAAGGGTTGTGCGTAGGAGAAGCTTGTGTTCCCATAGGAGAAGGGTTTGAGTGAAGAAGACACATTACAAATGAGCTAGGGCATGTGATTTCCACTAGGGCATGAAGATTTAAACTAGGGTTTTGACTTGCTCGATTACGAGAGGAAGAAAAGAGAGATTTTTTCAAATGGCACCAAAGAAAGCACCATGATAGGAGATAAAGGGAAGAAGAAGGTTGAAGTGGAAGAAGAAATTGCTCTCGAGAGTAATTTTTTAGAAATGTAGTATCAGAGGTGTGATTGTGGGACAAGAATGGGATTCCCATATCCACCAATGTAAAATCAATGATTACAACCATTGAACATCAGATAATAAGAAGGAGCTCGATGCGTTGTTGAGCACAAAAATGAACAAGTGCATGATGACAGAGGATATGCCGGTATATATGATGACATTGGTGAGAAGTTGTTGAAGTAGAATGGAGTCTACCAGTTGTATGAGCTGCCATATTTTGGAAAGTATGAACCATTGTATCGGTGGTTGATGAGAAGAGTCCATGAGGACTTCTTTTTACTTTGTCGAGATGGAGGGTAAGAATCATAGCTTGCTTTGATTTCAATAGTGATAGGACTAAGGGCCTCAGGGTTGGATCTGGATAGTGATTTAACTGATAAAGCCACAATCTGGAGATGAGGAAGGAGTTGGGGTATACTAAGGGTCCACGTGGCATGGACATTGACAAATTGAAAAAGTACCTAGTAGTGTAGGGAAGTTGACATCTTGTAACAAAGTTGAATGACCAAGGAAGGTGGTCCCAGGTAAACACAATGTGGTTGCACACATCTTGAAAGAAAATGTCTCAAGGAGTGGTCTACAATATTGCTAGATCACATAGCAAAGACAATCATTGAAGAAGTGTGGACAGGTGATAGAATAAGTTTTGGCGTTGTGTTATTGTCTTTAGTATTCATGGAGATTGGGGTGCTGATGGGCCAAAGGAGAAGATTTGGGAGTACCCCATGGAACACAAGTCACTGTGGAAAGATTTGGCAAGTACTTGTGTGATGGATCAATGAGTGGACCATTCAAGTAGAGGGTGGAGATGTGGTATGATAGACTCTGCATGGCATTTGAGGAAGAGTGGTGCATACCCAAGGATTTTCCTTTGGTGGTGGGTAAGGTAGTTCAGTTTTTCGTATACCAACATTTTTGCATCACGTGTGATTTGTGATGAAGGATGGGGCTTGGAGCCCATGGTGAAAACTACCATATGCCTTCACAGTAATATATTTCTAGGCATCATTTCACGGTTTCAGATGTGCCACCTAACCTTCAATGCAGACAAGGTAGATTGTGACTACCACACTCTGAGGAAAAAGTATGTATATCTGGTGCATAATGCATACATTGAAAGACTTATTTTAGATATTATAAGCATGAAACCTGTAAGCTTGGTAGTTGGGGACACCGGAGCAAGTGCTTGTGTACCTGTAACTCAAACCCAAGCTGGAGAACACTAAGTATGTGGAGAATGAGTTCACGCTCCTAGGGCCACCAAAAGGTAAGCATATAATGGAAAATATTCAACACCCTAAGCCCACAGAAACAATTCAGGTTGATGATGAAGAGGAAGAGCATGAGGATAGTGGTGGTTTGGAACACAGAGGTAGAAGACAACCTCAAATAAGGATGAAGAAGTTGAGCAACAACTACACCACCTCAGCCACAAGAGGAAGATGATGAGGACTTGGATGCAGTCAAGGAGAGTGCCGATTTAAGAGAGTATTTAGGAGAACAAGGACCCAAGGTGCTACTCACAAATAATGTGCGAGATCACCTCGACTCTCTCCATAGAAGGAGACAACTGAGAAAAGGAGAAGGAAATTAAAGTTGAATGAGGAAGTGGAAGAGTCAGAGGAAAGTGTGCCCAATTCTCCTACACCTCCAGAGAATGTGGAAGAACAAAAAGATGAAGAAATGAAGGATGGAGAAGAGGGAGAAAAAGGGAAAATGAGAGATGAACAACAAAGAGACTACTCAGGACATAGCAGCACAAGTTCCAAATCTTGAAGCCCAAGTTCCTAAGCAGCCTAGATCAAGAAGAACAAGTGGGGAGTATATTCCACCAGCCATGGGCTATGCCGAGGACACAGGTAAAATTTTCCATGCCCGTTTCCAGAGCACAATGACACAAAAGGAGTTGTATGGCTGGGAGTTAATGGATGAAGATATGGCAACAGTGTGCACAAGGAAGCAATTTCATGGTCGATGCACACGCACATGGATGAACCAGAATTTGATGTGTGTGAGGAGTCATGTGTGTTGAGGAGGTTGAAAAAGACACCTTAGGCATAGACACATAATAGTAAAGCCTACTGTTATGTCAGATGAGAAGGTAAGAAATGCTTTGGTGAAGGTCTCGACAGAAGGTCACATGATGGAATATGGATAAAGCTGCACAATTAGGGTGCTAAGGGAGGAGATCAAGACTAAGGATGAGGAAATAGCATGCCTAAAGTAGGAAAGAGACTTGGCACAGAAGAAGAACGTTGTGTTTATCAAGCATGGCAGAGGAGATTGGTGACAATGTCATGAAGGCTAGGCCACACTTAGAGCCAAAGGTACCCAAGATGTTTCCTTTGGCAATACATTATGTAAGTACATTGGTGGACTTAGTGCTTGAAGATGAACCTCTGTGCATGCCAGAACCAAAGGATCAACACAGAAGTAGAGTGGGAAAAGGCTTCAGTGATGTGGAAGATTGCATCATATGAAGGATTGCTTCAGAGCTTGTAGGAGGAACTAAAGAAGGTGGATCAAGCGTTGAATATTTTATACATGCCGAGAGCCATTATAAGGACCAGGACCATTTTGGAAGACAATGAAGTCTGAAGGCCATGAAGGATGAGACATTGGGCCATGCGCAAAATGATTAGCACTTGTTAAGTAGAAGTGTGAGGCCCTTATACGCAGCTCAAGAACCACACAGGGAAAGGTTGGATGAGCTTGGAAAACTCATCGCTCAAAAGATGGACTTGTTGGAAGGGAGAATGACTGGCATGTCAACATTGTGTTGGTCTTATAGAATGAAAAAGGAGAGATTGCAAGGGATGAATTAGAGTCAATTGTAGTGGATATTCCAGAGAAAGTAGAGGCCACACTCAATGATTGGTAGACCTTAGAGGTGGAGATAAAAGAAGAATATCTAGAATTGATTATTCAGGTTGTAGAAGAAGATACTGTAGGTTAAAGACATTCTTTTATTCATCAAAATTATTTCTATTCTTCTATTCATATTCTTTGATTCATTTTGGAGACAACCATTTCGGGGGTGAAATAAAACTAGTGTGGGGTAATGTTGATCAGTCAGAATCTAGCACTTAGTGAAGAAAATATAGAAGGTTCACGTGGGAGAGAAGAGTGCATTCAAAGGTGTGGAAGTATCGAGAGAGGATCGTGTGCATAGAAAGAAATGTTTGGGACTTAGCCATTTTCATGATGAGGATCTATTTTTGGAGATAGCGTGTGGAGCACTCAAACCGATTGGAGACTTGCGCATGACACGCATTGGCTATTTTTGGATGATCGAGCTATGAAGCACTTTGCATGGATGCAGGCTAAAGATAGAATGGTGAACTGATAGTTGACTAAGAGATCTATTGTTACACTCTTGCATGTAAGCCTATTTTTGTAATGGCGTGTGGCTAATAATAGCATGTGACCTATTTTGGGATTAGATAAGTGGTGAAGGGAAAGTCCCCACCCTTATAAATATGTATTGAACTGTGTAGTAGAGAGAGAGAGAGCATAGATATAGGTGTGAGAACTAGGTTATAGTGAGATTATGTTGTAAATATTATTACATGCATGAGTGTATACTACTATTGTGATTGTAAGGAAGCTTCTATGTATTTACTATAATTAATATAATGGAGATTATGGACTGAAACAAGGTGTTATCATGGTTATATTTAGTATTGCATGCTTGATTCCATTATGGTTATTTGTTAAGTTTGTTATGTTCTAGATCTAGATCTGAATATGCACTGTAGGAAGATATATTAATACACAAGTAACATATATAAGATATTCTAAACCATAGTTTACACAACATATACAAATGGCACACAATATATAGACATAAGATTCACTTGGGAAAACCATTTTAGGTAAAAAAACTAGCATGTTAACTTTGTTTATTTTATTCACTATTAACACATAGAGCTTACATATACAATAAATGATATTCAAGCCATGGTTACACAATATTTAGTAGTTTATGCACTTATAAAGTACAATTATAATACATTGTGTATTCATATCCAAAGTTGGTTAAAATTATATGATATGCTAAATTTGACCACTTTAACATAGCCAACAAACACAGTAATTTCTACAACCATTTCATCCTTGGTTTACTCTTAGGGATCTACATGATTTTAAAGAAATTACATGCTTTAAAGCTTACCATCACTTTACAAAGAAAAAAATGTGTAGATTTATACCATGAGGAAATTTATCATTTATAATATTAATTTACCAACCCTATCAATATTAACAAAAAAACACCACTTTATACCTTTAGTTGATAGGTCTAGTTAGATAAGTGTTGACAAAGTATTATCCTCTACACTCCAATGTTACATAATAACATTTTTGCACCATATAATACAACTCCCGGTGTGCACATACACATATCAAAATTATGCACACAAAGTTCCTATCCACATTACAAAAGTATCACACAATTCCCATGAGCACATATATCTCATTACATGCCCCTGAGGATATTTCCTTGCACAGTAATGTTGCATAAGCATGCACATCACTAACCAATGCATAAAACCCTTGTGTAGTCCTATACAATGTGAAACATTATTAGCATTCTTCCACTCGTTGAAAACTTTGTTTAGAGGGAACACAAAAACATTCTTCAATAGTTGTGTAATTCAAAGCTCATTCCTCTCTCGTGTAGGCATGTGTGTGCTGGTGTTGTCATTAATGTAAAAGGTGCAAGGATGTTAATGACATAGGTTGATGAAAAATAAGTGCAATAGGAATTTTTTATTGATGATGATATGGGTAGACAAGTAGCGACATGACCTGCAACAATGGAAATGGTGAGAGTTGCTTAGTCAAGTAGGCCTAATTAGGAGGTATAGTCAGCATGGGAGTTAGCACATGAATGAAAAAGGTGCATGAATAATTTTGAATTATGGTAGAGGTATGGAGAGCATGTTGATAATTTTATGGGACATTCATACAAGTCTCAAAAGGTGTTTGAAGGGTTTGAGCATGGTTTATAGGTCTACATCTAAACCTAGTCTAGGTGCTTGGTGGCCTAATGGAGCATGAAGTTCGGGCCAGAGGTATATGGGCCCATGAGGGAATTCAGAGGAGTGATAGGTGTTTTCTCAAAGATGTCGGGATTTTAAATGGCTTTAAAGCACAAGTATAGTGTTAACCCACTCTTTCTAGGTATAAACCAATTCTAATTCTATGACCTAGTTAGGAAAGTGAGATTGGTTGAGATAATGTAGTGCAAGTATGATCAAATGAACTTTGGGGAATTTGAAATAGGTTTTCCTAAATTTTTGGGAAAATTTTAGGGGTTGTATGTTGAGAATTTTGCATGATATGATGTTTTTAGCTCTACCAAGCTCAAGAAGGTGTGTTTTCTAGCTCGATATGAGATATTTCATGTTGGTTGGCACATGCAAATTTTGCATGGATACCTAATCATTTCAGGGATGATGAGGTATAGAACTAAAAAGGTTTTTCAGTTGGAATGAGATCGAATTATGTCCTTTGATTTATGAAAAATCACTAAGAATCTGAGGTGGTCAAAAAACCTACCAAAACCCTGGTTCACGAGCGATGGAGGAAAACTTGTTGGTATGAGATAAAAATTCATTATATCATCAAATGTAATGATTTTAGGATGGAAAGGACTCTTATAGATTTTTGATGATTGTGATTTGGTGTCTTGACATTAGGTGGAGCTCTCTCAAAATTGCATGTTTGCAGGAAATTTTGATTTTCTCTTAGGTTTTCCATTAAACTCATTATCTAAATTGGTGTTCTAATTATAAGGGAAGTTGTGATACATGTTTGAGGTGATTTTAGACTATGTTAGATCCATTTGGATGTCTACACAGTTCAACAATGAATACTTATTTTTAGGCACAATGGGTATTTTTGGCATTCATGGTGAAAGGTGGTTCTTAGGCATGTGTGGCCTAAGAATAGGTGTCTATTAGTGTTGTATACATACAATGTGACATGTTAAATTATTTTTCTAAGCCCTACAAGTCATTTTAGTTGGAAATGATGATGTCATAAGCTGACCTACTTGACAAGGTTTAAGGACAATGAAGGTTCTTTAGTGAAATTGGTCTGAAAGACCAATATCTTGTCTTGATTCATGATATCTATATATTAGAGAGTGATGAGGGGTTAAATTTTATCCTCTTCCATGCATTGATGGGTCCTTAAAGTTTCAATACAGTTATGAGAAGATCATGTTTCCAAGACTGGGTTCTAGGCATTATAGGTATCCTAGAGGACAATGGTGATTTGATGACTCTATGGGCTGAGTCATGGTGTATAGAATGGTTTATGATGCTCATTGATTTAGTGGATTTACGTTGAGTGGTTACATTCCATGGTTAAGAAGGTATGGAGAATTTTTTTCTTCATCTTTGAAGACTGGTTTGACTGAGGTGCTCGAAATGAGTAGGACACAATCGTTTTTGATGGTGACATGGTATTGATGGATGGTATAAATGTTCATGAGCTTGTAGAATGTGTTGAGAGGATGTAGCTGATATGTGTGGAACTTACAGAGTCATGATAAATATGTCTTATGCCCTTAGAGTCCAAGAAGCATTCGGTGGTGATGAAACTAGCCTTTTAGGCCTAGTTGTGCGTGTTGTGTGTTTTGGTCTAATGCCGACCTATAATATCTATTTGTGTGATATATATGAGATGGTAGATATGTTTTTATTCTGTGAAGACCAACTTTATTGGTCTTGGCCAACCTATATAGTTTTGTAATCTTGAGACTTGAGTCATGTAGCATTGTATTTGATCATTAGTGCTAGTGAAGTGGATAGAGTTATGAACAAGCTAGAGGAGGTGAAAGAGAGTGTTAGAGGGTTTTAAGGAAGAGATAAGAAGAAGCATGAGAAGGTAATAAGGGAATAGTAGAAGGTATTCAAGGTCATTAGACCTAATCTTCATACGAAGGTGCAAGATTGAGTGAAGAAGGAAAGGTGTGTTAGAGAGGGTTTTTATGTGTATGAGCTAACCTTGTGATCACAATTAGTTGTTTGAGAAAACAACCATAGGTGATATTCATATTTAGGTGGATGATTTAGTGCTTGGTCATATTAGGGGGTTGTAGCCTCACTGTAGGGTTAGCACCTTACTCAATAGGAATTGGTTCTCCTTGTGGGATTGGTGTCTCACTAAATAAATCTTGTGTGATGTGTAATATTCATACAAGTCTTTTGAATTGAGTAATATATTCAGAAGTTTCAGTGGGTTTTATTTCCCTTGATGGTATTCCACTTCATATGTGGTGTTATTGTGTACCCTCTTATTCATGTGTATGGTTTTTCATGCTTAATATTCTCTTATTAGTTAATGTATGTTGCTTTGATACTTTGAATGGTGTATGTAACTTAAGACAACTAAGTAAAGTTTTAAAGAACTGATTCACCCCCTCTCAGTCATTGTGCTTCAAAAAATTTGAATAAGAGAAAGGTCCTTTTGAATTAAGTTTAATCACTTGAAGGATATCCTTTAAAGCACTTAAATGGCGATTCAGTAGATTGGTACTTCTACTAGCAAGGATTCTATGTTTTATGGGTCAAACTATGCATTTTGGAGCATCAAGATGAGAACTCACATCATGTCCTTAGGATGTGACATTTGACCGTCAAGTAATAGATGGGCATATTGTTCCTCGAATCCTCTAACTAATGTTACGAGATAAGAAGGCTAGTAATGAAAACTCCAAGGCAATGAATGAAATTTTTATGGGTTGGCAAAATCAGAACTTGTCAAGGTTATGAATTGCACATATGCTAAATATTTTGGGAGAAGCTTTAGGTAATCTATGAAGGAGATTCCAAGGTGAGGATGGAAAATATATAGACATTCAGAAATCAATTTGAAATCATAAGGATGAAGGAATAATAATCTATTGCTACATATCTACTCAGAGTGGATCAAGTTGTCAACATCAAGAGGCTTAGGTGAAGAGGTGAAAGAAGAGGTAATGGTGCAAAAGGTGTTGAGATATATCACTCCAAAGTTTTATCCTAAAGTGTATTTTATTGAGGAAGCCAAGGATTTGAAATTCATGTTGATGGATGAGCTCTATGGCATTTTGACAAAATATGAGATGAAGATAATTGATTCAAAACTTATTAAGAAGGATGTTTCTTTCAAAGCTGAGAATAAATCAAAGGAAAAGAAGACCAATAATTTTGATGATTCTGAGATTGATGATGATGAAATGATTATAATTTTTCTAGAAGATTGACACCTAGTTCAGGTAAGTACACAGTTAAATTTTCTTTTAAATGATTTAACGGTGATGAAATAGGTCATTTTTATAAAAAGTGCTCTCATAACCACAAGGATGAAGATGATGAAGAGCATGATGAAGATCATGACAAGAGGCCTCATAGATCTAACAAGGGAAAGAAGAAGTTATAGAGGTTTGAGAATAAGAAGAATTCCAAGAAAATCTTCTACACCAAAGAAGATCATTTCTCATCTAAAGAAAGTAGAAATGATGGTGTTTCTGACTCTGATTTTGAGTCTGATCATGATGATATAGGTGATGAAGTCTTATTTATGAGAAAGGATTCTAAGAACTCTAAAATTGAAGGCTTCATACTATTTGAAGAATCTTGCATAGATTCTAAGGAAGAATAAGAAGAAGAAAATTACTTAAAAACTAAGCTAATGTGTGTTTAGAAATAGCTAAAGCATGTTGAGAAGAATATCAAGAAGTTGAGAGCACAAGTAAAATAATATGAAGGAAATATTCATGATCTTGAGGAGAATCATTGGTATGAAACCAATAAGCTTGATGAGACAATCAAATAGTTAGAGATGCAGATGAGTTATATGACTATAAGACTACAATCCAAAGAGAAAGAATGCATTAAGTTTGAAGAAAAAGTGATCTTTCTAAGGGAAGATCCATCTAATGCATTAATAAGGCTAAGACATTCTATAAATTTGAGAAGAGCTCTAAGGATCTTGATGATCTCTTCGAAAATCAAAGATCTACATGAGATAGGAAAGCTTTAGGGTTCAAGGAATACCATAAGGGAAAATAAGTGATGCAAGAAGACATTGTTACAAATAAGGATATTGAAGGTACAAGTACCAAAGAAGATTAGAAAGATAAAAATTCAAAGGAAATGTGAAGACAAAGTCTGTAAGGCATCCCAATGCATCAAGGTATGAGAAATATTTCAATGGCTATTGTTATACTTGCAATGGTTTTGGGCATAGAGCAAATGAGTGTAGAAGGATAGTCAAAGATGATCATCCATGGAGAGATAGTAGAGATGATCAGTCAAGGAAAATTACTTTCTATAACTATCATGAGAAAGGTCACACTGCTAGATACTGCCTTTATGAACCATCTAGTCAAAATTGGAGAAATGAAGTTCCTAGAGGTAAGAGTGAAATTGTGTGTTTTAACTACAATAATGTTGGAAATATTTCTATAAAAAAATTTATGGTCCTACAAGGCAAACCAAGAGGTTTTAGGATCCTAGAGTACATGAGAAGAGGTAAGGAAAGCTATGAGAACCAAGAGTAAATCATATCATTCCACCAAAAGTAGATGTTGAAGAAAAACAATAAAGTTAACAAAGTTACTTATCATAGAAAATAAGGAAAAGGTGAGCCACAGGTGTCAAAGAGGTCATGTAACCTCTTCAACTTGTTGTTCTAGACTCCTCATATTGAAGGATGTCTCTATTTGGATTCCTAGAGACATTTACTATCTATATGAAGCATGGTGTTAAGGGGAGATTGAATGGTTTGAAGTGTGGAACTATAAGAGTGAATTCATAGTGTCAACATGTTCTCATTGGGTTCTTGAAGGTATCCAATCTATTTAGGAGTTGGTTTAGGTACTCTCATATAATAAGGAAGCTTGATTCTTGAAGAATAAAGTCATTCATTTTGTATGATGACTTAATCATACCATAAATCACAAGGTGTAATGTTGCATACCAAGTATGGTCGTGTCTTGATTGGTTCTATATGTTGTTTCTTAGTCCTTGACTCATGTGTTGAGATGTAATAATCGTAATCATGCATCATGGTGGTAGTATGAAGAGGGTTAAGTACTAACATGTATGTGAAGAACAAAAGTGAATTTTTTAGTTGATGACCATTGTTTCAAATCTGTATGTGGTTGATTTTGTTGGTAGTGTTTCTCAAATAGGAGTTGGGAATGTCAATAATGTATGTAAATCTATACATGTCTAAAATGAA
This sequence comes from Taxus wallichiana var. yunnanensis, assembly GCA_018340775.1. NCBI lineage: Eukaryota > Viridiplantae > Streptophyta > Pinopsida > Cupressales > Taxaceae > Taxus > Taxus wallichiana. The sequence goes on along the minus strand of CM031239.1, from coordinate 806,053,853 downwards.
GGTTTTAATCTTGATGAAGGTCTATGAAGGTTATACAAATGCATCAAAAGCTAAGGTTTATTTGATTTTATCTTTGAAAATGTTGTTGCGTAGTAATGGGAAGAACATCTTGTTATTTCCTATGTATGAAGATTCATAGTGTTGTGTATGATTGAATGAGTTGAGGGGGATCTTAAGTTCTCATAATCCTTAATGAAGTGAAGCTAGAATTTTTCTAGTCAAGTATGGTTGAAGTATGTGTCATGACATGGTATAATATGTTGTTTAGTGTTGTAATTAATAGGTTTATGAAGACCTCATAAAATAAGTAGATTTGTTAATAATCTTCAAAAAGGTTTCTAAAGTGTCAAGAAGGACTAGTTAGGAAGAAATTGTTGATTGATGCAATCATATTGAAAGGGGGAGCTAGTCATATGCTTAAACAACCATGATATCATGAAAAGAAGGCAAAGAAATAGAAAATTTTCTTTAGGAATTTGGTTTTCAAAATGAGCTATCTCCACGGAATTCATTCAACATATATGATTTTATGTCTCGCATTTTCAGTTAGAAAATGATGGTATGTTGTCAGGGAGATATAAGGTGATGTTTCATATGCTTAGTATGCTCCTGTAGTAAGGAGAAAATTGAAAAAGTTTGGTATGAAGGAAAGATTTATAGCTCTTGGTCCTAAAATTTGTTACTAATATTTATATAGCATGATCAAGTCTATTTTTGGGTGTCTCAAGCTAGCTTAGGAATCGATGAGTCGGGCATGATGTTTTGCTCAAAATAAAATATGTAGCTATGTAAGCTATGATGTGCATATTCCTAGGAGGAGCTACAATGATTCCATGATATGATATAATGATGCAGGAGCATCAACTCTAAAATGTGTATAAGGATGGAAACATCCAATTTTGACTTGAAGGTATGTTAATTGAGTACTAGAGGTCATTAGGTGTCATTTAGTTTTGTTAGTTGGTGTCTATGATTTCCAAAATTCAAATGAGGAATTTCCCCTCCAAAATGAAAATTTGAAAATTGTGGAGACATTTTGGATTAGCAAGAATGAAACAAAATCATAATATTTATATGTTCAAAATTTAGTGAGGCACCAACCCCACAAGGTGCACCAACCCCTAGTCCGGTAGATCTATAACCATACAATGAGCACCAAACCCTAGTTTTTCAAATCAATAACTCCACAAGGAGGCTAAACCCCCGCCCCACGATGATCAAGCACCCACTCAACCACCTTATGAAGAATATATCTAATGTATTTTGCTTCCACAACTGATAGAGATCAAAATTTCAGCTCACAACACCTTCAAACCCTTGTTCAAAACCTAGGTCTTCAATCTCTCACAAACTAGATCTTCCTTCAATTCTCAAATCTTCAAACCCTTACACACATGATTTCAATAAATGTTAAACTTGTAACACACTTAATCTTATCTCAATTCAGTTCATACAAACTACAAAACTCTCACACCTAGGTCGTACTTCTTGCACACACACAACTAGCTCACAAAAGCACCCAAAAATATGCTTTTATAAGCTCCTTGATTCAAATTAAAAATCAAACATTTTACCTACTTTTTAAAAACTAATGCATCTTAAAAATCACATATAATTTTAATAACAGCTACAAGTGACCCATATAGGTCGGCCTAGTCAAAAAACAACTTTCCATACACCAAAAATCTCCTAACACCAAAAATATTTGTATTCATGCTATAAAAAATAACCACACATTTTCAATTTTTAATTTATACATAATACATGGTCGCAATTATCATGAACCAATAAAATTATTTTGTTTAATGGGATCAATGGTTAATTGCCTTCGCAAAACATTTATTTCAAAGCACCTTGTCTTAACCTTTTGGCTCCACGGTCATCAAAGAACACCTAAAATATTTCATGTGACTACTTGATGGAAGTTATAGAACCTTTAGAACACTTCTAAACAAGTTATATCTCATGAAACATCCACTAGTTCAAACTACATCAATGTTTGCCTTCACCAAAATAAGCGGCCCAAAGAGCTATTTTAGAAATGGAACAAGTTAACACCATTAATGAAAATTTAAATACCTCCAAATGGATTCATTGGATTCTAAATTAATCCCTATTCATATTCCAGGTGATAGAAAGCATCACCAAATCCATATCATGTAACATCCAACTCAAACTCTTAGCAAAAGCAATTCTATCCCGGAAAGCCAAAACTCTTCTTATAAAAAAACTAACCGGAAACCATATTAAAACTCATCATCATGAAGAAAACATTATATCACTGAAAATAAATCTAAATTATATTTGTAACACAACTTTAATCACATCTTAACTCCTCTTGTAGCTTCGTAAATGTCCATTTTATCGATGACTACTTCTAACCGCCCCAAAACCGCCATTTGACTCACAACCTAATAGGGCACACTTTTCGAGTTTTATGCATCCTCATGACCTGAAACATATTTTTAAATAAATTAAAACTCACATAAATCACACAATGGTCATTTATTCTTTTACTCCTTTGGACAACCTTGTCCCAAACTAAAATTCTTCAGAAATTGGCTTGTTTGAGTGGGGTCCACTCATCACCATAACATATACCATACCTTTATGGAAATATGAAGGATTCCTCTACATGTTCCAATAATCATCCATGCACTAGTAATAAATTATATCCACTTAGAAATAAAATCATGCAAACCGCCTTCAAGCTAGGGTTTGAAGCACATAATGAGTCGTTTACCTTCTTAACGTTCGTTCATAGAAAGTTGAGGATGAAATAACCTTGTTATTTTTTTAAAACCTTATATACTAAATTTGGAAACATATATGAAATCCAAAATTTCCCATGCAAATAACACAATTCATGGTGAGCATCAAAAGGTGTAATTCGAGATGGAAATGCCCTTCTTCTTGACCATGTTTCACCAAAAACATCATAACTGGAAAAAATACTCATCATGTCAACCTTAAATTTTACGCATAACACAAGGAAATACTCTAATAACATCTCCAATCATCACCATGTCATAAATATATCTCAATAATTCCAGCCACTGAGACTTGCATAGCTATCCCTTAGGGTTTTACACTTTAAAGGCTAGGTCAACTAAAATATCATCATAAATCAACATAAAACTCTCCAAAAGGCCCTAACATACCTAGTACATAATAAATCAAATTCTTATATGCATCCATCAGCTCATCTAGCTCAATAACTCAAGTATCATGCAATCTAACACCATACCTACTCTAGATGAGCACCGAAACATGGTATCAACCCGTATCCGCACCCTACATCTCATGCACCCCGCATCTCATGTGAGTGCCCAAAACTCTCTAAAAATTCTCTCTCCATCATTATAAAATTATTCTCAAGCTACCAAGAATACCCTATCAATATGCAACATCACCTAGGCTAGCTACGTCACTTGAATGGGCTTGTAGGAGAAAACAATCCTCATTGAATCACCATGTGCAATCAAGAACATACATGAATATCCATGTCATCATCACTTTGAGAATCATTTGACCATACTCCATCATCAAATTTTTCATTAATGAGGTTTTTCATCAATGAAAACACCTATGCAATAGCATACCAACAATGGAATTTCCGATTCAATACAATTTATTACTTGGTAGGCCATGGCTTCTTGTCATGCGAACAATTCCTTCTACAATATATCGATGTGTTAAGTTTTTGCATGAGGGCGTATAATACACAATCCCGAGTGATCTTCACCCATTTCAATCTTGTATCTATGATCCCGACACTACGCTTCCTATTCCAAGCTCGCTACTACCGATGAACCACAACCCATGGATACTCGGACTCATTTACCACCACTTCAAGGTGTGATTTGCATATTAGATAGTGTACCATCTACATCGATGCCTCCCCTACTTCTATTAGTACCATTATTCATTATTGAGGACTGTTCATACATCGAACATCATTCCATCCCCTTCACCTTATCATGAGAAAAATCCATTCACACGGCTCCATTTACATGTACATTTTTATGAATGGCTCTTATAGGGAACATCCCATTCGATCTCTACTTGCGTCAATATTATATGTACACATGATGGGTTGACTGATTGGGCTTTACAGTAGATGACAATTTTTCACCACTTCATGATCATCATCTCTACCATGGATTCATTTTTATTACCGCTGCCTATGGTCTTCGTGTCTTTTATCTCACATTATTTCTTACAAGTGTTCCCGCACTTCTCCAGTGCACTCAAAATTCTTGTCTTGATTACATTGGGGCCATGTTATATCCTTATCATACTTATATATCATTTCCTATTCCATTTGATCATGTTTTCATTTCGCAATGACTTGTTTCTTGTGTATTCGCAAAATATTACTCGTTGGTATGTACACGGTTGTCCTTTGCCTCCTTTGACCAATAAAGAATATACTATGGACATGTATAATTTATGCCTCAATGGATATTTACTTGACAACTCGATGTTATCACTTATCAAGTCTCAGATGCTTCACCATTCAGATTTGACCATGACAATAACAACCTTTTAGACAATGTTTCTTGATCACTCTTATTACACACTTGGGGGACATCACATTACTTCTCCCCCACACCGCCTAAAGCATTAACAACTATCATACATCTTACACATACCACATCTAGTCTTTTACATTCATTATTCACATCTTGATACATTTGTATCATCATTACCCGATGACACACTCTCGTGCTTTGGTTCACACTTGACTTTTGATGGCATCCTATACACATGAACCTTCCACACACCGTACACTACATTACACATCATTTTATTTCTCACACATATTCATCACTATGCAATCAACACACTTCATGCGACACATGCTTCCTACTACTCGCATTCAACATAACATATTACATACTCGTCACACTCATAATACATGTTTATTACACTTATTCATCAATGCAAAATTAACACAAAGAGCAACACATAATATTTGTGCATATTCAACATAGTTGATATACTAACAACCTATTACACAACTGTGCTTCCACAACATACCCCTGTTACATCAAATGACACATATTTATTGTGCATAAACAATACACGCATCTTATACACTTTGCATATCCATAATACATGGCCTACTCAAAACTTTAACATGTGACACAACTTACTACAATTCTAACACGTTTATAACACACATCTCTCAACATACACATTACATGCTGTAGACACTTCACAACTCACAAATTCATCTCCTTATATGTAGCATCTAATCTACACATTCCTGGCATATCTTTCCCACATATATTTCTATGTGTTTCACTCATTACCCTATGATGGACTCTAGTCACATGTTCCATACTCGATTTTTGAGGGTGTATCACTCAAATGGACCTCAACATACTCACACTTACATGATCACTCACTCACTCATTCTCTTGCGTGCTTATATTGTACACTTTACGTTTTGATGATCAAATATTTTTGGTACACACAATTCAAACCATTTCCCGATGACACGCTTTTGTTTTATGGTTCATTCTTGACTACTAGGGGTATGTATAAATTAACCTCATCACATTCATACACATCCACTTGGGGAAAGATGACTCCTATCATTCACACTGCATTCCATTCTGTCTCATCCACAACATACCTTTATATCTCTTGGTAGTATTTATTCTTTCTTAATTATGCTTTTACATGCCCACTTTATTACACATACTAGATAGATATCTTGTATTTCATTATATTTATCATGCACACATGCGCATTCACTATCCTTTCTAGTTGTGATCACAAATGTTAGAGATCTACACATGCATCAAGGATGTTCGGTAAAGTACCTCTTACCAATCCCACAGCGTCTCCTAGGGGAATCCACTTCCGTACACTATAGTTGCTATTGTTTCATTTTTCATAGCACATTATTCTCGAGTTATACACATTTTGACATACATTTTATCTTCCTAACATGCTAATGGGTGTTTCATGTGAAGCATTCATTATGCGCAGTCTATTTGCTTCCATGGTTGTCTATTACATTGTTTTTCATTGCTTGCTCTTTTTATTCCATTGTTTGCGAGATTTTCCCTTTGTCTGGGTGTGTACACTATGTTCTTTTGGATTCATTGACCTTTATTTTCTTGTGACATCATGAGTGGTGTCCCATGTTTGTAACCCTATTTTCGTAGTCTAAATTGTCTTCTTGCGTGTTTACATTGTCTTCTTGTATCTTAGCTTACACATTCTTTGCTTAGCATATAATTTGGGTTAATCAATCACCCCATACAACATTCTATAGTCATAGTTTAACATAACATAATACTAGTACAACTCATTCATCGGTCTCTTAATCGACTTGATTCCTTAACACAACATGCATACCGGCCTCCCGAGACTAGGACGGTAGATCTGGGCACCCCTAACCCTTCCTAGATGCCTATGACTAGGAGGAAATTACACAACATTTGATAACTTATCACATTATACAAAACTTCAAACAACGGATTTTATAGGACACATAGTCCTTAGCACTCGACATGCATGTACTACACAACATTTTCTACTTTTGCGTTGGATTAAATTGTTTAAAACGAATCATATTTTTACACACCATCTCGCATTTGTATTCTAAATTGTGAGAAGTAGTTAAAGGTCAAGGACGACACCAGAATTTTCTCCTACACTTCTTCCATGTATTAGCATGAGATCCCCTAAAATCTTGCGGCGCAATTGATTAGCATGAGATAACCCAAAAAAATTGTTCTTCTACAACATCTTCAAGATCCTTTCTACACTCTTTTACTCATCATAGATCAGGTGCACATGTTCATTTTTCATTTTTGTAATTTACATACTTTTTACACATTTTGATCATATACAACCTATTTTACTACTTGATCGTTATTCTCTTTTACAAGTCCATCCTTATGGGAAGTAGTAGTCACTTCACATCAACATCACCCTACATTAACAATAAAACAATCAACATCAATAACAGTACAATCGTGACATCTACATATGCATTTATTCCCTATGGTCATTTTCATCATCACTTTTTGTATTTTCTCCTTCTTAGCATCCACGCTTCACATTTTTATCACTCCACGCTTTTCCTTGCTTCTCGGCATGCTTTCATCATCAATCTACATGGTTATTAGGTACACATCTCTTATATATTTTATGTTATCGATATTTCACAAAACAACATAAAGTGGGGGCAAATGTAGACATAAAATCATGCACTTTGGGTAATTATCTAGTCATGATTGCATACTACTATTCATATGATTCCTAAGTAAGAAAAGTACTAATTAAACCATGTCTTTGGCCATCTTTGATTTCTTTCTATTGCCACTTTTGGTTTTACACTCCTTTAAGATTAGTTTTCCTTTATACACCTTGGCATTTCTCACCCGGACACAGCCGACAGTGTGCTCCCATCTCCTCCGGGTGCCCCTAACCTCTATGTATGTTGTTCACATATTTTGGGTCCTTTCTAGCCATTTGTGCATATTTTATTTTAGGTAGTCGGCCTTTTCGGAGTTAATTACGAAATTAAAGTAAGGGAATCATATAAATATAAAGTTATGTGATCATAATGAGGGACAAAACACTAAGCATTAGCTATTACCACCTAAGGTTTCATCCAAAGGCTATTCAAGAGCATTCAAGTATCCATTCTAGCATCCATTCAATTTCAAGGGACTGCATTCTTCTTCATACACTTCATAAGAGGGTTAGTTCATTCTATTCCATGTACACATCTACTACATTTTATTACATCTAACTATTTTCTTGCTATCAAGTGTGACACGCACAAAAGCCACCTAGGTCATGATTCTACACACACACACACACACACACACACACACACACACACACACACACACACACACACACACACACACACACACACACACACACACACACCTAGAATTGCATTAGGTTTGAAATATAGTGGAACATTCCGTAGTAAGTTCACTCGTTTGAAAGTTGAGGATAGTTTGGCCCCTCATTCCACATCTTTCTTTGTAGGATTTGATGTCTCTTTAAGGGTTTAACGGGTGGAATATTTATTGCAGGTTATTTATAACCTTGATGAACATTGTGTGACATACTAGTGACCAAAGGCAAAGGACACTTGAATACCTTGTGACCATCTAGAGGAGGTTTTCTAATCATTTTGGTAGACACAAGCGGCCTTGAGAAAAAGGCCTAGGACGCCCACAGTACCCATGTCCCACTCTAGATGCCTCCTCCGACATATTCCTCCACTTATGAATATTCTTGAGATTTTTGTGATAATCCATGCTTTAGATTTTCAAGTTTTCCAGTTACATGCACCATCAGGATCTCTGTGAATTAGCTAAGTTGTCTTATCTCCTCTTTGCAACTAGGGTTTCAACACTTAATTGCTTATTTTCTTGGGTTACTTTCTGTATTTAATTGATTATTAATTTACTTCTATAATTTTAATTAGATTAGGATTATATTTCCATATTTCACCTAATCAGTTTTATTTGACCCCCAACTCATCACCATATCTCGATTATTTGGATCGATAATCATTTCCTTGGTTGCATTTTACACTAGATCCGGAAGTGCTTTCCCTTATTTCACCGCTTGGTGGTGGATTTTCTTTGGACTAGTGGTGGCTAGGTGGTTTAGATATGCTCATATTCCATGTCTCTTGGCCGCCTCTATTAACTTGATTCTGCGCTTGGATTTTTTTACATGGTTGAGGGTAAAATACCCTGCACGATTATACCAACACATAACAATTTGGTAGCCTCATCTTAACTCATTTTTATCTTAGGTTGATTTATTGTAGCCATTTAGGGTTTCATCCCTAATTTGAATTCTATTTTTTGTTTTTTTATAAAGTAAGCAAAAATTATAAGACACAACTCATATACTTGACTTTGCGAGTTAGGTGGTGCATTGGTAAGAGATTTCAATGGATAATGCATGGTTGTGAGTTCGAGTCTCAATACTTTTCAACTTTAGTCTTGAGCATTTCTTGATCACATCAGCTAACCCATCTTGGCTCACCTTTGAGCTCACCTATTTGTTTCTAGAGCTCCTTTTAGAAGGTATTTTTAACAAATAAAAGGATTATTTTCTTTATAAAAGAGGGAAATCAAAATTTTTTAAAGAGTGAGCTAATTTTACCGAGGGGGAACTTTTTTTGGAGAAAATATTGTAATAAAACTGCATAATTATAAGTAGTTTGGGGATTCATTTTGTGAATAAAAATTATTTTTGAGCCATTTCAATAGTCATTTAAAGGGATAATTCTTTATCCTTTTATATGTTTATTGGGATAATTCTTACACTTATGTTAGATTTCTTAGGTGTACCATTTGCATTGATTTAACTTACTAGTTGTGTGGAGTCATCTTTACTTACAGTATCATGACAGTTAGTGAAAGTTATTCACCACCGATCTACGTGGTAGTTGGAATTTTCTCCTCCTATATGTACACCAATTGCATCATTCTATTATGAATCTTTGAGTTTATTTTTGTGCACTTTCATGGTTGTGGTAATGTTTATTCTGTTGGAGTGATCCTGGGATGAAAAGGATTGGCTTCTCCGACAACCGCAAGCTAAGGAAGTTCTCCTAGAAACAAAGACAAGATTGTGCAAAGAAATAGAAGAAAGGTACACCCACCGATAATCACACTACAAGTGATTTTATGAAATTTACTTCCCATAAAAATGTAAATCCTACTTTTGGTTAATTCAAAAATTACACTAGAGGCATAGGATCAAAATTGATTTTTTAAATAGGATATGAAGGAAAATGCCTTGGTATGAATAGCCAAGGTATAGCTAACCCTATCTAGGTAGAGGAAAGACCTCAATATGCAAGTCTAGGATACAACAAGTGGCGAAATGAGGTAGGAGAAAGTTCCAAGACAACCAAAGTGGGTCAAACATCAAGCGTAGAGCCCAAACCACCAGTCCTCATGAAGCATCCTACATCAAGAAACACACCAAACTCTCAAAATAAATATGAGAGCAAAGGTAAAGTTGACATACTAAAAAGGTATGATCATGTCTACTTAAAAGAATCCCATTATAGTCCCAGAGCTATTGTGGACATATCCACATGTGATAGATACAATATCCATTGCGTAATTTGGTGTGGCAAGAAAAAACACACCAAAAGGGTTAAGGTCGATGAAGACAAGGGTAAATATACCTCGTCTTAAGGAGAAGACACAGGACTAGAGCCACCAAGTAAGTGAAAAATTTGTGAAAATTTCTCATGCCTAGTGTTTTCTTACACCATTGATAATCAAATCTCTTTATGAAGTCCTCATGAAGACTAGATGGAGACTATTCACCCCAAGTGCCATAGGTCCCAGAGATCGAACCAATTTTCTGACTAGAGGAGTAGTAGATCAAAGGCCATCATGTGAAATACAAATATCTCTTCATAGATAGCATCAGAGTTCAGGATCCAAGAGTAGAGAAATAGAATATTTTGGGAACAAAAATCCTCCTCACTTGGGTAGTGTGATCCAGAGGAAAATTCATTAGATGTAAGTTCCCAAAACCTCTTGGTATTCCTAAGGTATGGAAGATCATTCTGAGAGATTTTTAACGATATAAGGAATGTTGAAAATGGATCCTGTATGAAAAAAATTCTGCTAGTCACGGTTTGGTAAAAGTTTGGACTCAATAGGATCAACTGGCCAATCAGGCGGTGACATGTGGTAAAAATAAAATCGTGCCAAGGAAACAAATTTGGTTTTGTGACTCGGTCTTTGACACTCATTTACAAATGGGTTAATCATTGTTTTCACCACCTCGCCACATCATACCAAGCCCAAGGGATGAGTTAAGTCAACAACTTAGTGAGAGTTCATCGATGAGTTGTATATCGAGCTCATAGAGAGATTCTCGATCAGCTAATAGGAAGCTTTGAATAAACTAACCACCCCGCACCCATTGACAAGAAAATCTGGTGAGGATTTGGTGAAGCCATGGTCAACATAGTAGCATTGGGCTTAATAAATCCCAACTAACTCCCTCCTAGGACAAATGTGGGATAAACCCCACTTTGTGGTAAAAATGCTAAGTAGATCCACAAAATGACGTTGAGCTCATGGCCTAATAGGAGAATGGATAGAACTAAACAACCTTAGAAGGGATCGAGTTGACAAAGACAACTAGTGCGACGAGAGGGAACATAAAGTGTATCAGCAATGGGATGGGGATTCAAACTCCACACCTACAGCAACCAAAAGAAATTCCTAGTCAACTCACCTAGCTCGGTGGATATGAAAGGAATTGGAAGATATGGATGTTATACAATAAATTTGGATCGAGCAAGGCCTATATAAGGCCCTCGCTCAACATTCCAAAACACAATAAGCCTCTCTGCTCGAAAGCCGAGAAAGGGGAGAGTTAGGAGGATATGTGGAGAAGCCTCGGGAGTTAGAAGGCTATATTTTGGAAAATTATTATTAAGTCCTATATTATTTTTATAGGAATTATGGAGGTGAAAATATCTATTTTAAATAGGCATGTAAAGACCTATATCATTGTTATAGGCATGATGAGATATAAAGTCCTATCATTATAGGCAATTGTAATTATTTGGAAGTTATTATTTTAACTCACCGATCATTGTAAAGGTTTGTTGAATCCATAGTATTCTTGTGCGGGATCCACGGAGATGCCATGAAGCCGAGGGATGTGAAAAATCACTAGAGAAGTGTAAACTCACACTAAATCTCTAACACTTTGACATTGGGTGTATTACCAATTTAGTTGCTTGAGGTCATGTGGAGGAGGGTTATAATCATTATTGAGATCATTGACGAGGTTGGGTCTTATATTCACTCTACGTAGAGGTTGGAGGTCTGTGCAATAGAGGGAATATGATCATCTTCATCAACACCAAACATCATATCTGATCTTAGCTCTATGTAAAGGCTGATTTAGGCCATGTAACAAAGTGACAGAGATGATCATGTCAAACAAGAATTAGCTCTATGTAGAGGTGGAGACTATGCAACAGAGGGAGGTAAACTTTAGACACTATCGACTTAGCACCGTGTAGAGGCGGAGATCATGCATCGAGTAAAGTTCAATAGGAAAGTTTCAATCTACTGAGAATTTTATGAGAGCACTAAGTTTTCCATGACCAGTTCCGATTCAAAGAATTAATGGTACTAGGTTTGGTTGAACGTTCATTGTAGTAATATGAGTTTATTATGTACTTATATTCAGAATGTTATAATGGATTGGTTCAGCTAGTTTGTGAACCTAGAGATGTAGGCATTCCGCCAAAATCATTATCAACTCATTTGTAGTGTGGTTTTTATCCTTTCATTGCATTATTTTAAGTTGATTTATTTAAACAGGTAAATTCGATAAAAGAATAATCTGCTCATAAGGGTCCGTGGTCAAGATAATTTTTTTGTCTGGTTTATGGATCACTATGCCCTATGTTCATTTCCATTTTTATTATCTTCCTTAAAGGTTTTGATTTTATTCTCACATCCTAAGTGGTGTCCCATATATTTAACTAGCTACTTTTTTTGTCTATTACAATGTTACTATATGTTGTGACTTGTTTTTGTTACTTCATGTATACTTATTTGTGACTAACACTTTTTGCTAGCCTTTTTTTCCATTGTTTGCATATGACATGGTTATTGTAGACACCTGTAGTTTGATCAAAGCACTATTATTCTTAATATTGCACTAACTATTCTCACTCCTCACAAATTGATGACATATTGTCAGTTAGACCTATCTAACTCCCCTCTTACGACACTCTTTTCTCATATTCCTCTTGTAAATCAATTAAATAGGCTAATATAGCCTCTTATTGACTAAACCATTATCTCATTTTCTTATAGACTACTTCTACTAGTTTCCTAGACTATCAATCCATTTCATTAGATTGATTAGACCTCTCAAAACTCTCTCAAAACCCTAACTCCTCTTTAAATAGGATTAATTAGCCTAACCTAGTTTAACTAGTCCTAACCATGATTAACCTCTTCTAAACCTAGCCAAAACTTACTTTGACTCACTAATTAACTTGTTTACTCCCTTTTAATCCCACATGCACCAAAATTCCCCCACTTTCCCAAATGGAAAACTATAAATAGCCCACTATCCCCTCTCATTTCTAAGAACTCTCCTTCTTCCTAACATAAACTATAGGATTTTCCTTAGGATTTAGAGCTTATTTCATTCCTTTTATTGAGCTATTGCTTTTTCCATTGCTCTACACACCAAGCATTGAGTAAATGGGAAGAACTATTGGCCTTGAAGCCATTAATAGTGAGCTCCCATTCTCATAATCACTAACTGATTTCTTAGAATCCTTACTAGGTTCATTTGTTAAAGATTTCAAGAATAGAGGATTACTAAATATGTTAGGTTGCTTGTTTGTTTCAAGTTTAATGCATGCAAAGTGATGAATCCTTGTTTATTTCTTATATGATGGTCAATTGACTAGTTTGTTAAAAGCCTTTTGGGTTTCTTTAGAGATTCTTACCCCATGTCCATGGATTTTGAAAATTCTCATTGAACGTAGTTATTACTATGTGTACTCCTTATTCCCCCTTAAGGAGTTCCATTTTAGCTATGCACATCTATTCCATCTTTCCTTGTTTGGGCCACACTCTCCTATATCCATCTCACGCACCCCAAATGAGTGGGGACAATAATCTAGTGACTATTTTACCCTCTCAATAGTTCACATCCCAAATACAAAATGATAGATAGAAAAATAAGGGTATAAAGAAGCTAAGAAATAAGTTAAGAATTAGAATTAGGTGTAGAATTAGTCTAGGAAAGAAGCACCCAACACGAGATAGGGCCATTGGGCGGTAGTGTCCCAACCGGGCATTCTGTCAAATGATGGAAGAAATAGTTACTATATAAAATCAATATGTTCTCAGTGAAAATATTTTCCAATTTATAGCAACACAGGATCGATTACAAGTTCTAATCTAGAAAATTAGGAAAAAAATCATTGTACGTTACACACTTTGAGGAATAAAATTGATTACTTCATATGGCTTGGTGATCATTTTCTATTGGGTATGTGACCATCCTGATGGAACTTATCCATGAGGAAGCATTAAGGGTTGAGAGAGAAAAGTTGACCGCTCTCTCAACACTCTTCCCTTATCGGCAGGATTCCCAAATCCAAATTTTAGCAACATGATGCCAAAATATAAAGTTTAGTAACATAATGCTCAAATTTGAAGTTTGGAGATAGAACACCTAAATCCTTAGTACTATTCCAACCATCTACAAGGCAATAAACATACAATAATAATTCTATCTATTCACTCATGGCACACATGTTTATTTTACCCTTGAATCACTTATTTTTCAATACACATTTATATTTTGACATGTATTAAGTTAAAGTTCAATTTCATTTATCATGAACATTAACTACTCTTATTTTATTTTGCAGGTCTGACCTTACTTCGACAATAAGGGTGGAAAACAAAATGGAATAAGGAACAATCTCAAGCACAAAAACACTACAACAAAGACAACATCCAAGGAACACATATATACATCACTTATACTACGCACACAATGTCACCCATAGGATCCTTATCCTCTTCTAGATTCCATGATGCATATTTCACAATCTCCATTCGACACAGTATCAAACATATTTCTCATTCGACATGCTATCAATTACAACTCTCTTGACTCTCCACAAGGTACACTCTTCTTATCTACTTTATGCTACATGAATATTCATTCACTAGTATAAAGTGGGGAAATGTAGTATTGAAATAACATACTTACTACATACATTAATGCATCTAGATATGATGTTATATGCATGATTCCTAAGCAAGAAGAATAAACATTAATAACACTTATTTTACTCTTTCATTGCTTTTATTTTTCTCACACTCTTATTATTTGATTTTATGGAATGATCAATTTACTTCTAGACACTAGATAACATGTGAGCCAATTATGTATTGACCGTTATATCTTCTGAGCATCCCAAACACTACCACCATTAGGGACAAGAATGCCACATGCACTATTATCCCCTTTGGGCACTTTTGTTCCTTTCCCTCCTGTTCTTGATTTTGAATTGTCACATCATTTGGTATCTTTTATAGAGTCTCTTTTATCATTTTGGGTTGACTTTTCTTGATACTTACTCTACTACTTAGGCAAAGAACAATATTCAAATAATGTATTTGGAAACATCATTCACTAGATAGGAAGGGACATTTATGAATTCCATCTCACACATTTATCTTGGGGAAAATAGTTTTATCCTATTATCTTGGTGTGGTGGCATAAGGGAAACATAGCTTCAAGAGACATGATTCACATCTCACACACTAAGAGCTACATAGAATTTGAAATGTAGTACAACATTCAAAGTGTGATGATATTAGGGTGACCACTTATTTCAGTCCGACTCAAGCATATGCATTATTTATTTCATCTAATATTTGCTTGATATTTTTGTAGGTAGATAGGTTTTTCTTGTAGGTATAGATGTGACACGGGAACCCTACAATGAAGTAGATGTGATAAACATCAAAAGGAAAAATCTAAGTTTAGACCCTAAAAGGAATAGAAGTAGAGTTCTTGCATGGACACTAATGTTTGCATCAGACAATAGCACTCGAGGTGGTCTTGTCCTAATATCGGTGCTTCATGCGAAGGAGCTTAAGATATTAGTTTCCTAAATAGAGCTCATATAGTCAAGATCTATCTTGTTTCAGTCAATTTCTAGAACATGAATGGTCCATATCTCCCAATACAAGCTAAGCCAATCTTATCTTGTATT
Source organism: Taxus wallichiana var. yunnanensis (assembly GCA_018340775.1). Taxonomy (NCBI): domain Eukaryota; kingdom Viridiplantae; phylum Streptophyta; class Pinopsida; order Cupressales; family Taxaceae; genus Taxus; species Taxus wallichiana. The sequence continues at coordinate 806,038,039 of CM031239.1, read as the reverse complement.
TTGCATACTTGTACTTTTCATGCTAGATATTGTTTTTTATTACTATATTCATTTGATCTTAGTCCTATGACAAATATTTAAATCACTAGGTCAAGTGTGTCTTATAACAAATAGTAAATTAGGTGTAAATAAACTTAATAATATTTTAAGGTGTTAGTTTACAAAAAGTATAACACATCTATAAATAATAATCACACAAATGTGATACTAAAATCTATGAACTTAAATAAGATAAATATAATAAAAAAGATAATAATGATCAAGAGAGACCATCCTGAAAGCCCAAAATATAGTAGACACTTAAGTAGGGATGTTTTAATGGAATCTCTTTAAGCCCTTATGTCTACCACAATGCTAACATGTTTGAAAATATATACAGAAATGGATGAAAATAATATGGTAGAGACATAGAATATAGTCTATCTACCAAGGGAATCTAATGAATAAGGCAAGGGAAAATGGGTGCCAAAAATGTGAACAAATTTTATTTACTAAAATTAAGACATCCTAATTTGCTTGGAAGGATTATAAATTTTTAACACCAAGGAGTGAATGAACATGAATATATAGGGTTTCGCTTAGGAAATTTAGTGGAGTATAAATATATCCCATGTCATCTATGAGATGTAAGAAAAGTAAAGGTTTTACCTCCTCATAACATGTTCCCCATTCCTCAAGACCTCAATTAAGGAGTCATATGCCTACTATGTGAATTAGGTACTTGATTGAAAAGGAGTGGGCTCTCAATGTCATGACCTAGAATTTAATCTATTAAGTTAGACTAAAAAGTGGATATTTTTATTGGGAAGTAAAATTTACTAAAGTTTTGGTTTAATAATGGCTATCGGATATTATAATGGTTAACTATATGGGTATGCTGATATTTCTTGCACAATTGTAACCCAAATGTGGGTTTCCTTAAGGTAACATTAAGGTGACTTTGTTATCACCAATAAGTCTTAGTTATTTAACTAATACACTAAAATTTGTATCCCATTTAAAAGTGGATAAGGCATGTTACTAGGAACCTTTATCTAAAAGTGGCTAAGAGTGAATCGAGGAAAGAATGAGAACCGTGAGCACACATCTCATTCAGCCCTGGCATCCTTGCCCTTACGCAAGGTATTCCAGATCCAGTAGTTATTGAAGAGTATCATATTGAAGGTGAGAAATCAGAATCTCCACATTTTATAGGAGACACACATAGACACATTTTAGTTACTACTTAGGAAGCATAGAAAATTCAGGCTACCCACATGGTAACACAATAGGCACCAAAGTGTTTGGGAGTGATTTTGGAGGGTCTTTATAGGCAATTCAACAGAGAGTATTAGCACACAGACCATTAAAATAAATCCTATAGGTGCTTCTATAGTATAGACCATTGGTGTTCAAAAAAACATGACAATTAGGACACATGGAAGTACGTCTATAGCACCACATGTCACATAAGGTGGCTTAGGAGGTTATGGAGGCTTAGGATGCTCGAGTCAGCCACTTTCCGGAGGAAACACTAGTGGAGGTTCAATTTTAGGATCTGATCCCAACCCAAGATAAGGGCCAAGTACAACACTACAACCACTACAACCGCAACAAACGACACCTCAAGTTTTCTTTGAGATGTCACTCTACTTACTAGAATATAGAGGAGTGGAGGATGTAACACATCAAATAAACAAGTGTGAATTACTATGGTGCGGTAAGGGAATTACAGCTTCTGATAGAAAGGAAATCTAGTTTTCCACTACACTTCAAGGATGTGCACATAGTTGGTACATGAAATATGATCCATGCTGATGCGGTGGATTACGATGCTCTGTGCACTACATTTTGGATGAATTTCACATTATTGAGTTTTAGTAGCAGAGAGTTAGCGCACTTAAATACATCAAGAAAGGTCTATCATAGAGAGTAAGAGATTATGACGCATGATTCAAAACTTTATTATCTAAGCTCTCTTATGACATACATCCAAGCCAACATGCACAGTGGTTTGTTATGGGTTTTCTTAATATGTTACGAAGGGCATTATCAAATAAGACATATACTACTAATCCACATGAAGCCTTGGAAGAATCTCTACGTGTTGAATCCATTGGGAGTGTAGACACCGAAGTAAGTCATTTCCTCAAGGTGCAAATAATGATATGACTTAATAATTGGAGAAGTTATCTGCCAATACAAGGCATGAGGCATGTAGTGGGTTACTGTGCACCGATTGTGATGTGGAGGGACATACCAAGGATAATTTTCAGCATAGTAACGTGTGTGATTTGTTACAGTATTGTGAGATTTGTTGTAAGAATCATGTTGTGTGGAATTTCACCCTCATGTAAAGCGAGTGACCCGAGAAGAATGTATCGATGTTGCAAGATTTTTGATGCACATACCCATGATACGGCTGATTTGCAGATTGATTGACCACATATATGATGCCTGTGAAATGTGATTACTCCAAACCGAGTGGGGAGTGTCTTAAAGGAGTAGGAAGGATAAAATCATGAAGGGCACAAAAATGGAAATGGAGGTTTCGGGGTTGGATATAGAGGTAGAGGTTATGGTGTAGGTAGAGGTAGGTTTGTACATGGAACATGTCATATTTGTAGCTCCCCGACCATTATCAATGAGAGTTTATAAAGAATATAGTTTGTGCATACCATGGAAAACAACATAAGGTGGAAGATTGTCTAGACATGTAGGCACATATGTGTAAAAATAATAAGAATGACAAGGAGCAAAGTAATGATCAAGGTGGAGAGTGCTAAGAAATAACATTGGGATGCTAAGAAGTTCAATCCATAGCTTGACCTTTATTATTCACAACACGCCTTTGAAGTAGTGTGTACATGAGAACATATAAAAGCAAAGCCCATTATCATGAAAGAATAGGTCATCCATGTTAAGTATCTAAATGCGGCTCATAAGAAGGAGGTCTATCAAGAATCCATGGGAATAATAAGGGAATTGTAAGGTGAGATTCAAGTACTTGAAGGAATAGGCACATGAAAGGGAACGCATGAAGGAAGTTGATCGTATAAAAAGGGATATAAATGATATAAAGGAAATATGTAGAATGTTGTGATAAGATAATATCATCCCATTACTTTGAGAGTGGATGCATGAGAAGGTACCACGTGGTGGAGTTGAGTGGGAGCACCGGATCTTACATCCCAATTTATCACCTAAGAACCATGAGTATGACAAGGAAATCATAGTGGATCTAGTAATATATGGTTGGTGTAGACACAAAATCACGTACTTAGGTATCTATCTAGTCCGATCACATAATACTATTCATATAATTACTAAGTAAGAAATTACTAATTGACCCATGGCTTTGGCCATAATTTCTTTCTTTATGTCACCACTTTTGGTCTTACACTCTTGTTTTCCTAATTTTATCTCGACTCTTCTATTTCTCTAGGTTTGAACACCGAGTGCCCAACCAGGACACTAGTGTAAGGCACCCTCATCCCCTATAGGTGCCCCCGACCTTTTTTAACTTTTCTCATATCCTTTGGGTCCTTTCTATATATTTGGGCGTCTCATATTTTTGGTCATCATCCTTTTTGGGGTTAATTATGAAATTCAAGCAAAGGAATCATATAAATACAAAGCTATGTGATCATAATAAAGGTTTACGTACTAAGCATTAGCTATCACCACCTAAGGTTACATCCAAAGGCTATTCAAGAACCCTCAAGCATCCATTCAATGGAAATGTACTGCATTCTTTAAATACACTTCATATGAGGGAAGTTCATTATATTCCATGCATACATCTACTTACATCTTCTACACCTAGCTATTGCTTATTATCAAGTGTGACACACACAAGAGCCACCTAAGGCACAATTCTACACACACACACACATAGAACAACATTGGGTCTAAAAAGTAGTGCAATGCTCAGTCGTAAGATTTCTTGCTTGACAGTTGAGGACAGTCTAACCCTTCATTTGCATTATTTTATTTTTTGGATTTGATGCGCATTTGAGGGTTTTGCGGGTGAAATATTTATTACAGGTTATCAGCTACATCAGTGATCAACGTGTGACATATTAGCAATAAAAAGTGAAGGACAGTGAATGCATTGTGGTCAGTCAAAGATGGTTTTCTGATATTTTATGCAGTCATAGGTGCCTCGTATTGGTCTGCAATGTCCGTAGGTGCCCTTGACCCATTCTGGGTGCTCGAGTCCACCATATTCCTCCATCTCTACATTTTTCGAGGTTTTATTGTGATAGTCTCACAGTTTAGATTTCTTCGTTCGTCACTTCGGATCAACCCAAGATCAATTTCAAACAAAGCTAAGTCTCTTTATCTACTCTTAGTACTTAGGGTTTTAAATATTAATTGCTTATTTTCTTGGGTCGGATTTATTCCTAGTTCATACATATTAATTACAGTTGTTACATACTTAGATTAGGAAAATAATTTTATTTCATAAATAAAACATTTTGCTTAATAATTTTTGTGAACTCCGACTCGTTTGGAACACTCTTAGGGTCCCCATCCTTTTATTGTTTTCATCTTTCATGGATCTTTTCATCATGAATACTTCTACTCATGATTTCCTACTCATTAACCCTAAATTAAGAGCTAAAATCATTACTCTCTTAGATACCACTCGTGTTCCTTCTTATATTCATCTGGATATAGTATATAACACATTTCAAGATACATTTTCCTAACACATTACTTTTCTATATAATATTTTGTTGATATTACTACTTTTGACAATGATCCACCTTTGTACATCATGATTTGCATTAATAATGTGGGTGTTAAATGAACCATAATTGATAATGGATCTAAGCTCAATATTTACACTCTATCATTCATTGAAAATCTTGGCCTTTCATTGTTTGATGTTAATCCTTCATCTATTTATCTTTGCACATATGATGGTTCTATTCATCCATGCATAGGCCATATCACTTTTCCTATCACTATCAGGCCAAAAAATCTTCCTACGGTCTTCTTCATCATTGACTTATCGGTTCAATATATTTGTTTACTTGGTTGGCTATGGCTTCATGCCATGTAAGAATTACCTTTTATAGTACGTTGATATGTTAAGTTCTTACACGAGGGAATATAATATACAATCCCTAGTGATCATCGCCCATTTAAATATTGTAGTCGTGATCTAACCACTAAACTCCCTACTCAAACATCTATTACTACTAATGAACCGCAACACATGGATTCTTTGGCTCGTTTTACACTAATCGAAGGTGTTATTTACATATTAGATGTTGTCCCACATGCATCATCACCTCTTCCTACTTCTACTAATGCTATGATTATTTATCAGGGGCATGTCCAACAATTGGATGTCGATCAACCTCCTTAATCCTCTCATGAGCAACCTCTATTAATGCATCCTCCAATTACATGTACGATTTTTATGAATGAATCTTATTGGGATCAAATTCCATTCGATCCTACTTTTTTTGATACTATATGCACACATGATGGATTAACTCAGCTAGGATTTACAGTACACGACATATTTCCTCCACCTCATGATCCTCTTATTTACCATGGATTTATCTGCATTACTATTGCTTATGGTCTTCACGTATTTTATCTCATAGAACTTCTTGTATGCACTCATCGCACTTCTCCACTTACACTCAAACAATTTTGGCTTGATTACATTGGGGGCATAATAGACTCTGATGACACTGATATTTCATTCCCCATGCCATTTGGCCACATTTTTATTTGCAATGACTCATTTCTTGGTTGTTCACAAAACATCACTCGTTGGTATGCATATGGATGTCCATTACCACCTTTCAATGATGAGGAATACACAATGGGCATGTAAAATTTACGCCTCAATGGTTCTCATCTTGATCAACCTGACACAATTTATTATCAAGTCTCTGACGCATCTCCATTCGGTTTTGATCATGACAATGACAACCTCCTAGATGACATTACCCGATCATATCCATCATTGCACACTTTGGTGGGCATCATGCTCATTACCCCCATTTTCACATTATCATTGGTCTTGATTTTCTACATTTACTCTCTAACATGCATCTTACACATCATGGTATATTCCTATCATCACACCACGATGAAAAACGTGTGTTTTTATGATTCTTACATGAATGTTGAAGTGTATGTTCCTATAAGAAACTTGTTTCATCTTGGCATTACATGCTTAATTGACATATCTATCTATTCCATACTCACTCATACATACATACATCTATTACCATCTATCACTACTTAGGCATATAATACAATCTATCATCACTTACACATTATCCATTATCTTTCATTATCCTCATGCATCACCTATAACACACTCATCAAAGCACACACTTATTCCCCCCACCTTCTAGCATTACCATTTGTCTCCCATCTTACACACATCACATCTATTCTTCCACGTTCATCATGCACATCTTTATACATTTGTATTGTCATTCCCGATGACACACTCTCGTGCTTCGGTTCACACTTGACTGTTGAGGGCATCCTATATACATGAACCTCACACACTACACACTACAATACACGTTACATACTATAAATTACACACTACACACTTCACATTATCACACACTTGAAACATTCACAACACATCCTTCTCATCACTTGGCCACATTACACATTTTACACTTCCTAAATTTACAACACATATCTACAAGATTTCTTAGTCACATAGCACATAAAACACCTCATACAACATGCACGAAATCTTCCTTTCATGAAATAGGTGCATTAATCACTATACATATTCACGTTACATCGTTCTTACATCTACTTTTTCCGCTGCACTCATTATTCTATGATGCACTCTAGCTCCATAGTCCATACTCGACTATTGAGGGTCTAAATATCACATGTGTTAGAGTAGGTATTTATGTTAGCTCATGTTCACCTAGGTACTTTATTTACCTTTATTGTATTTATCCTCACCCACTTATGTGTGTGGATATTTATTTTTATTTATTTAGATATTAGGGGGATATTATCTAGTTGTTAGGTATAGTTCTTTCCTTGATCTATGGTATTGACTAGATCCTTGATGTCTAGTTCTTTCCTAAATCTATGGTCTTGACTAGTTATTTCCTTGATTTATGGCTTAATATACGACCTTGACTAGTTCTTAGACTAGTATTCCTTGCCTATATAAGAAATTTCCATTTTCATTGTATTTCATTGAGTTCCATGATAATATATGATATTTTGCTCATTTGTTTGCAAAGGTTTATGTAAAATTATTCGCGAATTACTTTCATCTTATTGATCGTAATATTTGATTATCATCTATGTTCTTGGCTTGGTATGATCTTGTTATTGTTCCTTTTATGGTATCAGAGTAGGAGATTGCTATTGATATCCATCTGTAAGTTTTATTTTGCAAATAAGTTCTTTGTGTATTCATATATTCGGTATTTTTTTGTATTTTGTTGTTGCGTGCATTTTTATGATAAACATAAGATTCCACTGGATTTGAATTGTTCCAAAACCCTACGATCAATTGTAAATTTTGGAGGTAGTAATTTTTAGATTTTTTTGTTGTTCTTGTAGAGAAACACACTTTGGTTCGCCTCAGATTCATGCCAGCAAGGAAAAAAATAGAAATTAGTTATCTGGGTTTTGTTGGGCTTCACCATCAAACCCTTAGCTCCTAGTCATATGAGGGCTTAAAGCTTGTGATTCCTACTAGTAGGTGCTTAACTACAACCCCCTTTCATTTTTTCTGTGTGGTGAAGTTAAGAACATTTTATTATGTTTTAGTGGCAACTAAAATAAATAGTAGAGTATAATATTGAAAAGCTTGTATCTTTTGATTGGTAACTCGGTTTTGAGTGTTGTTTTTGAAAAAGTTCTTGTTTCTTTGTGCTTTGTTTCCATTGGAAATATTTATTTTGAGAATCACACTATAATTATAAAGTGTCATATTATAACACACACTCGTTATAAAATGGAAAAATATGGGGGAGCTCTTGTTGTATTGTTTCGTTTGGTGATTTTTGAGGATGGAATCTTTATCTAATTTTTCATTAGATCATGTTGATCCATTAACAACACATAATTACCACACATAGAAACCAAGAATGGAAACAATAATTAAGTGGAAAGAATTATGGGCTTTAACTTCTTCAGAACAACTAGTGTTCACTAGAGAATATGAGAAATTTCAGTACCAAGTGAAAATTTGATGAGTGTATGGGTTCGATAGGAACTTATGTAAGTGATAGTATTTTGTTTCATTTGAAAAATGTGACTCTCCTTTCAAAATATGAGATAAATTGGAGGATTTATTTGGTAAGGTGGATCATATGAGAGCTATGCAACTTGAAATTGAGATCACCTCTCTTAATCCTAAAGATTTTCCAATAATTATAGACTTTCTTACCAAGTTCAAGCATTTGTTGACACAGTTGAAGGGGAGTGGAAGAGATAAGAAAGATGAATAATTTTTTTACTTGATTCTATCCAAGTTGAGAGGACCATTTCAAATATTTTCTTCTACCTTTTTCTCTAGCATGGATGCCTTAGGTGACACATTCAAAATGCCTAACTTAGAAACATTTTGTGAAAGACTTACTAGGAAGAATCCAAATTGTATCACCTTGATTCTTCCACCTCTCAAAAGGCATTAGTTGCATCTAATCCTAAGGGCAAGGGAAAACCAAAAATTAAAACCAAATCCACCCCTTCTCCATCTCAAAGTTCTCTTAAACCCAAAGAAAACAACTCTAAACCCAAGGAGTCTTCTAAATCCAAGAATAAGTCTAGCCTTTCATGCTCTTTTTTGGGGGTAGTGGTCATGAAGAACATAGGTGTTATAAGTGAATGCAAGCCTTAGAGGATGTAGTCAAGAAACAAAAAAATTATATCTCCACTCCACATCCTTCTAATCAACATAGAAAAACACTTAATGTTGTTGGGAGATCTCAGTCACCACTTGCAGATAGTTGGGTTATAGATTCTGGTGCTTCTCATCACATGACTTCTTCCAAGGAGTCTTTTGTTTCTCTAGGTTTGAGTTCTACTTCCAAAATTGAGGTTGGAGATTATTCCTTTCTTTCTGTTAAAGGAAAAGGTGATATACAACTTGATGGTGGTAGTATCCAAGATGCAATATATGTTCCTAACATCACAACAAATTTTCTTTCAGTATATCAAATTTTTCATTCTCAAGTTAAGGGAAAAACAGTGACTTTTACACCACATGGGGCAGAAGTACGAACTTTGTTGGAGCCTTATTCACTTGTTTCTCAGGGTATTATTGATCATAGTTCTAGACTATATAACTTTGAGGGTTTTGATGAAACTTCCTCTATAGGGACATGATTGGTTTCTCATGCAGATTTAGAGTAAGATTTGGCATGAAAGATTTAGACATCTCAACTATAGATATTTGAAGGAGTTGAGCACTCATGGTATGGTTCATAGTCTAGCTAGAGTTTCTTGTCTTGAGGGATTTTTTCATGGCTGTGCATTAGGGAAACAACACCAAGATCCATTTCCTAAGAATTTTTCAAAGAGAGCTTCTTCACCACTTGAGCTTGTGCATAGTATCTTGATGGTTATTCCTACCCCTCTTTGTGAGAGATAAGTATGAACTTAATTTTATTGATAATTTCTTGAGGCGTACTTGGGTTTATTTTCTCAAGTACAAAAGTGATGTTTTTTCACACTTCAAAATATTCAAGACTTTAATTAAGAAATAATATTTTAGTTGCATAAAGAACCTTTGAATTGATAATGGGGGGAGTACTTCAGCAATGAGTTTTCTGATTTTTTTGTCAACTCAAGGCATTATTCACCAACATTTTGTTCCTCATACTCCACAACATAATGGCTTAGTAAAACAAAAGAATAGAAATTTGAAGGAAATGGCTAACTATATGATGCATTCTAGAGATTTATCTCCTATCTACTAGGAAGAAGTAGTTAATTGTGCTAACTACATTCAGAATCGCACACCACACAGAGCACTTGATCATTTGACTCCAGAGGAAGCTTGGTCCAACACTAAGCCAGATGTCTCATTTTTGAGTCTTTAGGAGCCATGTTTGGGCCTTTGTGCCAAAGAAGAAAAGGAAATATTTGGATAAGAAGAAAAAACCATTGATCTTTTTAGGGTATTGTCGGGACATGAGAGCATATCAACTTCTAGATTCGACACTCATGACGTTATTTTTTGAAAACATGTTCAGTTTGATTAGCACTTCACTCCTCATGATTCTTCATCTTCTTCCATGCCTCCTTATTCTTCATCTCATCTTGAGGATCCTTTCTTTGAGGAGGTTGATGCGGAGGTTATAGATGTCGTTGAGGATTCTATTCCTACTGATGTTGTTATTATACCTCAGTGGGCTTGTACTACAGTTTCGAGGAAACACCTTTCATACATGGTCTTCCACCCACTAGGCATCATCATGCACATTCTACGGGTTCTAGACTTTTGTGTCAAGCAGTTTATGAGGATCCATAGTATTTTTCAAAGGCTCATAGGGGAGTGGGATGATGTGATGGAAACCGAGTATTCTTCTTTGATGAAGAATCATACTTGGGATTTGGTATCTCTTCATAAAGGAGGAAAGATGGTTAGGTCTAAGTGGGTATACCGAACCAAATATGGAGCTCTTTGGGTCCATTGACAAATATAAGGCTCATCTTGTTACAAAGGGTTTTTCACAAGTTGAAGTTATTGATTACTCTGATAATTTTGCACATGTTGCCAAGATGGATTTTGTGACGCCTTTACTTGCTATTGTTGTATCACAGGAGTGGCCTGTATACCAAATGGATGTTAAGAGTTCCTTCTTACATGGAGATTTATAACAGGAAATATACATGGAGCAACCTGTTGGATTTGTTCAGGATTATTCTCTTATTTATAGGATCTGAAGGTCTCTCTATGGTCTCAAACAAGTCCCTCAGGCTTGGTATGAGAAGATGGATTCTTTTCTTCTATCTCTTGGTTTGGTTCTTTGTCACTCGATAATATAGTGTATCTCCAGCATGTTGTTGAGGATATTGTGATACTTGTATTGTATGTTGATGATCTTTTACTTACTGGCATCTCTTCTTCCCACATTCAAACTATTCAGAGGGCTCTTTCCACACAATTTGACATGATAGATCTTGGGTTATTGCATTATTTCGTGTAGTTTGCCTATTTCTCGGACATATTCAGGGAACTCATTTGAGTCGGCAAAAGTACACCCATGATCTTCTTCACGCTTTGATATGGCTGATTTCAATCTAAGTCCATCTCCTTTTCAGTTTGGAGTTACTCTTACTTCCACATGTACCACACCACTTTGTGATCCTACATTATATAGGAAGTTGGTTGGGAGTCTCATGTACTTGATCCATACTCACCCTAATATTTCATTTGTAGTAGGGCTTGTATCTTGGTTTGCACATTCTCCTCATAGTAGTCATTGTCATGTTGCTAAAAGGATTTTGCATTATTTGTAGGGCACTTCCTTCTTTTACCTACACTACAAGTAGGGGTCCTACTCGATTGGTTGGGTATACAAATTCAGATTGGGCGGTTCTATTAATGATGAGACATTCCACTTCTGGCTATCTTTTTTGTCTTGTTTCTTCTCCAGTTGCTTGGGCATACAAAAAGCAACAAGCTATTATACTTTCATCTTCGAGAGGAAGAGTACAGTGGCAGCAGCGATTACTGAGTGAGTCAACAGATTCTTTAGATTCGACGATTAATGACATGGTTTGGATTCCCATAGGATTCATTGATTGTACTTTAGTGTGATAACCAAAGTGTAATTCACATTTCTAACAAACCGAGTTGAGCGTAAATGGACCAAGCATATTGAGATACAAATCCACTTCATTCATCAGCACATCCAGAAGGAGTTCTTTACTTGAGTACATTTCGACTCAAGAAAGCGGAGTTGCGGGCATCTTTACGAAGCCTTTTGCATCACTGGCTACCTTGCGTTGCATGGAATTATTGGGGTTTCAGAAGTTGTTCTTGGGGGGTGTTCATGAGAACATATTCCTTCTTATTCTTCTTTCTCTTTCCTTCTAGCAGGATTCTTTCCTTCTTTTGGGTTGAGATTTCTTCATGAATATATTGTACATGAGTAGCTCATCAGGCCTAGTTGCCCGGACTCATACTGTGGACATGCCACTTCTAATTTTTGCCCCTAGCTTCACTTGAGAGGGGGTGTTAGAGTAGTTATTTACCTTAGCTCATGTTCACCTAGGTACTTTATTTACCTTTATCGTATTTATCCTCACCCACTTATATGTGTGGATATTTCTTTTTATTTATTTAGATATTAGGGGATATTATCTAGTTGTTAGGTATAGTTCTTTCCTTGATCTATGGTATTGACTAGATCCTTGATGTCTAGTTCTTTCCTAAATCTATGGTCTTGGCTAGTTATTTTATGACTAGCTCTTTCCTTGATTTATGGCTTGATCTACGACCTTGACTAGTTCTTTGATGACTAGATCTTTCCTTCATTTATGGCTTGATCTACAACCTTGACTAGTTCTTAGATTATTATTCCTTACCTTTATAAGCAAGACCCATTCTCATTGCATTTCATTGAGTTCCATAATAATATATGATATTGTTGCTCATTTTTTTGCAAAGGTTTATGTAAAGTTATTATGGTGAATTACTTTCATCTTATTGATCATGGTGTTTGATTAGCATATGTGTTCTTGGCTTGGTACAATCTGGTTATCATTCCTTTTAAAATGGACCTCAACACACTTACGTGATCACTCATTTTCTCAATCACGTGCTCTTTCTATGTTCTATGCTTTATTGATCACATCTTTTTAGCGTACACATTCAAACCATTTCTCGATGACACACTCATGATCTACGGTTCATTCTTCATTGCTGAGGGGGATGGTATAAATTAACCTCATGCTTACACATCCACTTGGGGCACTTATCTCCTATAACTCACATTGCATTCTATTCCATCCATACTCCACAACATAGTGCATATCTTGGTCACATTTACTCTTGTTTACTTGTGTTTTTACATGTACACTTTATTACACATGCTAGATAGATATATTGTATGTCATTATCTTTTCATATACACATGCACATTCACTTGATTTCTAGTTGTGATCATAGATTATATAGATCCACACTCACAGCATGGATGTTTGGCACAATACCTATTACCAATCCCATAACAACTCTTGGGGGCATCTACTTTCATACACTACATGTGCCATTGTTTAACTTTTCATAACACATTACTATATCGGATTATACATGCTTTGAAAAACTTTTTATATTTCTAACATGCTAAAGAGTGCTTCATGTGTAACATTTGTTATGTAAGGATATTTGCATCGATGATTTTCTATTACATTACTTGCTCTTTGTATGACATTGTTTGCGGGCTTTTCTGTTTTTCTTTTGTACACATTGTTTACTTTCATCCATCTTGGCCTTGATTGTCTTACAACATCGTGAGTGGTGTCTATAGTCCTTGCTTTTCCACTCAATTTCCTAGGGGTGATGGAACTTCATTCGAGATAGGTATAAACGCATACCCAAAGTGCGTGAAGCTACTAGGTCCCTCTTTTGTGAAAGCTTGTCAAGATGTTAGCATGCATGTTCATATTAACCATTATCAAAGCATACATTCCAAAGATAAACGTCAAATCCATGAGCTCAAGTGGAAATACAGATAATAAAGAAGCATACAGATCAAACTATTACTAGAATTAGATTCACCATACAAATACCATGATCAGATACATCAATTACCATAATCCATCCATAATACTCCATTAATAATCAGAAATATTACATAACAGAAGCTAAATACATAATAATAATGTCATGGAGTCATGTGCGCAGGTACATCCAGGAAGCATAACTCTAATACAACTTGGGATCCTCAAAACAATGCAAATCAACTAACATATATAGGGTGGGGACTTACCCTTCACTACCCATGCATCTCAAAATAGACTACATGCTCAAAATAGCCATGTGCTAACAACTGTATATTTTTACAAAAAGGATAATAAATGATTAATTTATAATTAAACTCTATCTTAATCCTATTATTAACACAAACTATGCATGACCTTTGCTCTTCCACTTTGTTCCCAAAATAGCACTTACTTAGCAACGAAGTATTCACACTCTTATCTTTAAGTTATTTGCACTCCATCTCTTTTCATATTTTTAGCCCATGCCATGCAAAATTGGCTAAGTCCCAAAATTTTATTCCTGGGGTTTCCCTTGTTAAGCGACACTTTCACATGCCTACATGCCCCATTTGTGTGCCCTCTTAATACTTAGGCAATTTCTCCAGCCCAACATTACCCCACACTAATGATATTGTCACCCTTGGCAATAGGGTTCTCAACTTATCTCTCCAAAGCATCGAAGAATAAAGAATGAATATGAAAGAATGAAAGAATAAGAATAACCAACTTGCTCACTCAATCGGCATTAGAAGTTCGAGAGAAATACTTATTAATATTAGCTTCCAATTCATTCCAATCTTTAAGCCCCTTCTTTGCCTTCGCAAGAACATAGCCAAGTACTTCATCCATTTTCTCCATGGTCATGTTTTCACCCCTATGCTTCGGTTCCTTACTACTCCTGCCAACCCTGAAATCATGCCTTCCATAAAGTCCATTATTCACATGACTAACATCCCCATCTCCTTTCTTCTTTCATTATGGGGATCCCTAACCGCTTTGAGCACATCACACATTTGTGCTAACAGGAAAACCTCTATTTATATGTACCACTCATAGTTCCATCACAAGTATACTTTACAAATATCTCTACAAGTGACTTATTTTATTTTGGGAACCGCCAAATCTTATCCTTAGGGCCATCTAGGACCCCAATATCTATAAATACAATGGACAATAGAATAGCAACAAAACTTATCTTATCTTCTTGATGCGCTTATTCAATTATGGTTTCTGTAATGAAAGCAGACAATTTGTATACAACCCATTTAAATATTTTCTTGGTGATATGGAGCCACTTCTTATTTTCTTGACCCCAACACTCCTGGTTATTGAACTTCACGAATATGTGTGTAGAAATCTTGATCATAGGATCTTCCAACTTCTCAATATCTATAGCACGCCCTCCTTTCGCATATGCTAACTCAACAAAGGTCACTTCCACACCCTCATCATCATTAAGGTCATTAGAAATCTCGTGCCCAAACTTCTAAGTCCTGTAAATTTTATGATCAAGGGCATAATGAGAGCATACCCACCTTATTACAAAGCGAAGAAGTTCTCGTGGACTCTAGACATTAACCACTGGTAGATTTTTTCTGGCTTGCCAAAGTATGACAACTCATATACCTAAAAAACCCCCAACTTTTTCAAAAACATTCTTCCCAACATCATCGTAGATAGCCATATCATCCTCTCTTTGTAAATCCTTCTTCTACACCAACTCCTTGTCCATTTCATATGTATTTGCCTTGGTGCAAAGTGGTTACAATCACTCACCTAGTTTCTTTTATATGTGACTCCCAATCCCCCATGAACACACCTTCAAGATACTACATCTCTCGAAAATATGATTTCGTGCACATCCGCAACCTCTACCTTGATTTCATCATTCTTTCTACCTTTTGTGGTAACTCCAAGTGCTCTCTTGGGTTCTATTGTAATTTTTAAAATGTTTCCTTGCACTCATTTGACCTCTATAACTTCGATTATGCATGCCCTAGATGCAATTCTATTCTTCTCAAACCCTAGCTCTATGAACCTTCGTTCTCGCATGCCTTCTACTAGCTCAAACACCATTCCAATGGAGCTATATTATGGCCATGTCCAAATCTCATCTGGTTCGTTACTTTTATACGATCACTCTCGCATTTCACACTCAAATCGCTCTTCAAATCACACTTCACATCACAAAAATTCAACATGCAAGGTAAAAATGAACTCGTATGCACCTCTTTTTATAGATTTTGTAAAATAATTTACATTAATTACTCCTCACCTACCACCATACATAGATTTAATTATGATTTCTTTCTTTTTCCGTGCTTTCCACTACTTTTTCTATGCCCCAGTCGTAACCTTCTATTGTTCCTACTACTTCTCAGCCCATGCACCTCCTTATGTGTACCTCCATGCGCTGAAGTACATCAACCTTTGTGCCTCATAATGATTAGTTTCCCATGTTGCTACCTACCTCACATTACACTATGCACCCATCTTTATTTATGTGGTCTTCAATCTAAGCAAATTTCCTTAAAAACATCTTCAAACCAAACACTTGTACCATATTTCTTCTATGTGTACCAATATTTCAGAGGACTTCATGTTCCAATCCATTTTATTTGTGTCTTCTCCAACCCACACTAAAATTATATGAGGTCCTCGTGCGTGAACTAAAAATATTACATTAAGCTTCGGGTGCACAAGTGTGTTTATTACAACAAAACACTGAACTAAATTGACAAATCATAACAACGATAGAAAGAAACACATAAAAGGGAAATCTAATCTAAATGGAAATATTACCTTATTACAAACACCAAGAATCCTTATTTATAGTAGGGCTTCACTTACTCCCATTGAAGTAACTCGGGAAATAAAGTGCCATCCAACACTTATAAGCGACAAGTGCCTAATTACAATATTTTGTTCTTACTGCAAAATGTCCCAACCAATGCACTTTCAATTTCCTTGGGTGGCGTGCAAACTTTGAATCATACAAAAGAACCATCTTTCCCACCTCAAATGTTTTTTCCTGATGTTCCTATCATGTCAGGCATTCTATCTTTCCTTTTCTATCTTCTGGATCTATTGGGAAATAGCACGTCACTCATCTAATTGCATCAGTTTGTCTATGCACTCTTCAACAGCTTGGTCATCATCTAACGCATGCAATAAATAGGGATGGAAACATAAATTCAACAGTAAATACAACCTCTATGCTAAACACCAACTGAAAGGGTGTGGCCTTATTCAACCTCTTATAAGTGGTCTTATATTCCCAAAGTACAATGAGACTTTATCATCCCAGTATTTCCTTCCAACATCACATATTTTTGTCAATGTGTGTCCTAGAATCTTGTTGAAAGATTCAACAGTACCATTGGCCTATGGGTGATAGGGTGTTTTCTTATGGTGTGCCACCATAAAATTAACCAAAATAATTCGATGGTCTCATTTAAGAAATGAGTGCCCCTATCACTTGTTAAACTCAATGGACATCTATACCTACTGATAATTTTCTCCCATGAAATTCTTGTTGTTGTAGCAGCTGTGAAATCCTTAGCAGTGTTTATTCTACCTAGATTGTCATATAATATGTACAAGTTATAATATAACACACACCATTCCTACGCGTGTGTGGGGAAATAGGACCTACAAATTCAATATCCCATTTCTCAAAAGGTTTAGCACTTGTAATAGGCCTCAAAGGCATTTCATCTCCGGATCCAGGCTTCCCAAGGTGCTGACAATGGTAACACACCTTGACATACTCTTTAGTATCCTTATAAAATGTTTCCCAACAAAGGCTAGCCATCAAAATCTTGCGCATAGTGGCATACCCAACATAATGACCTCTTGCAATTCCACCATGAACTTCTTCCATAATGGCTTCTCACTCATGCTCTAGAACACACCGGAACAAAATTCATCATGACCTAGATTGTATAAATCTCCTCCTATCAATTGGTAAGTTGTTGCATGTATTAAAAGTTACTTCTTTTCTAATGTCTTCATTCCTCGAGCACATGTCCAATGCACAAGAATACTGCAATATCCACTAAATCTGCGAGTGTGCAGTTTAACCCGAGCATTAGGCATTTTTTCCTCAATACTTTGTGTGTCCTCGCCAGAATTTATTCTTAACAAATGGTCAGGTCCTGAGTTGATTTTTCCTAGTTTTACAACAACTGTAAACTCAAACTCCTGAAATAGTAGTATCCACCTACAAATACACCCTTGCAAAATAGGCTTGTTGACTAAATACTTAAGTGTCATATGATCTATAAAGAAGATAAATAGTTTTTCTAATAAGTATTGTTTGAATGTGTACATTTCGTAGATCATAGAAAAATCCCCATGCTCTTTAATTATATAATATTGTTCAGTTGGTGTCAACTTCCGTAAAACAAATAGGGTGGTCTACTATTCCTTCTCTTGGTTGTACCAACACTACGCCAATTTTCATTCCAAAAGCATTAACATGAACATGAAAGGGTTTGTCTCATGAAGGAAAGCTTGCAGAATAGGTGTAGTAGTAAGCCTTTCCTTCAATGTTTCAAATGCATGTTGTTGTGCATCGCCCCAATAGAATTTCTCTTTTTCTTTCAATAATTCTTCCAAGGGTGTGGAAATATTTGCATAGCCTTTAATGAATTTCCTATAATACCATGTATGTCCTAGAAATCTGCGCACTTCACTTTGATTATTAGGTTCTTCCAAACCCAAGATCACAACAATCTTGGTTAGATTTACGAATAAGCCTTATTTACAAATAATATACCCAATTAAAGTGCCAAAAGGTGTTGCAAAGGTGCACTTCTTAATATTAAGGGAGATTCTCAACTTCCTTCACCTCTCAAACATGAGCCTTGGATTCTCACAATAATCCTTAACCAAGTAATAAATTGTCTAGTCATCTAGATATACCTGTAAGAACTTATGAATGAAATATTGAAAATCCCGCACCATAATGCGCAAGAATATCCTGTTAGCACATTCTTTAGTCCAAAGGGCATCACTATTATTGTCACCCTCAAAATCCCCCCCTCATTTTTTAATTTGAATTCGAAAAAATTTATCTCGCGCCCTCCAAAAGTGTTCAAGTAAAGTTGGAAGTCTGAAAAGATAGAGAAATTCATGCTTTGAAGTTGTTTAAACTCTCCAGTCTGCGTGGTTTGATAAATTTTCCATTTCCCCATCTGGACGCGTGAAAATTCTATTGTTGTCCTCATTTGAATGAAATTTTCAATCTTTCTATGGCCATGGATCGTCGAACCTTGTATTGTTTTCAATCCCTTGGTTTGTGAAATAAATTTGAAAATTAGGCACAAAATGGTGGAGTTTTCTTCTTCTCTACATTTTTCCACAGTCGTGAATGACGAGTGTTTTTTCCCCATCAAATTTTGGCCCCATTATCCATGGGTATGTGGACATATCTAATTGGAAGCGGGCCGGTGGAGTAATTTGTGGTTTTGAGCCTTTTTGTAAAAAGGGCTAAAGTCATAAAGTGACCCAGCACCCCACCAAACACAAAGGAAAAAGTCAAATCTTGAGCCCACCGTTGGAAATTCAAAGTGGGGAAGCGGGTCGGTAGAGCAATTTGTGTTTTTGAGCCTTTTTGTAAAAAGGGCTAAAATTCATAAAGTGACCCATAGCCTCGATCATGCTATGAGGGAAAAAGTCAAATGTTGAGCCCACATCAAAAGAGTCAAAGCAAGGAGGCGGATCATTGGGGAGATTTGAGAATTTGATCCTTGTTTTCATTAAAGGGGCTTAAAGTTAAAAAGTGACCCATGGCCACACCAAACACAAAGGAAAAAGTCAAATATTGAGCCCACCATTGGCGAGGAAGTGGGTCAGTGGAGCAATTTGTGTTTTCGAGACTTTTTGTAAAAAGGGCTAAAAGTCATAAAGTGACCCACAACCCCAACCACACAAAGGAAAAAGTCAAATATTAAGCCCACATCGAAGGTCAAAGTAGGTAGGTAGGCTGGCGAAGTAATTTGTGTTTTTGAGCCCGCATTGAAAAAGGTAAAATTATAAAAGTGGCCCGCGACTCTGTATCCACTCGAATGAGGCCACGTGTCAAGACCATATCAAAAGAGGGTGAGCGGGCCAAAATGTTCCAAAATTCCATTTCTCCAAAAGGCAAAAAATGCAAAAGGCATCCTCCGCGCCCGCTCCAGTAAATTTCTCCCATGTGGACGGCTCTGGTTTAAAGTTTCAAAGGCAAGATGAATGGTTCAAATTCAAAGTTACAAAATGAGTGTAATTTGCATTATGAAAAGTATAGTTTTTCTGCCATTGGCGTTTCTTCACGAATCAAGAATCTGAATAGATGCAAATGACTGAAAATATTGTAAACCATTTCTTGCTAACAAAGAATAAGTGGTAAATGTTTCTTGCAAGATATTAAATGGCTTCTTCAAGCCATTGACAGTATTAGTAATTGATCTTGTTAACTCATGAGTGCATTGTACTTAGAGAAAACAAAGGAGATAGCCATTTTCTTCTACTTTCCTCCATTTTCAAATTTCTTCCATTGCCACATTATGTACAATCTTTTTTAAGAATCAATACAAGAAGAAGGATTTCGTAGCCTCTTTGATGAGGATATTTCATAAACTTTGGGTTCACAATCCTATCTCGTCTTGTTTCCATTTATAGGGTCGTTTCTTCTCATAAATACATGTGTTGAAGTTTCTAACTAGTGCATGTAGGAATATGATTTTCTAATTGTAACATTAGTTCTCCTACCTCTTTTCTCACTCCCTTTCCCACCTTCATAGAAAATTCTCCCCTTGCAAATAAGCTGCAAGAATTTACCTCAGGCTCAGTGGAGTTCCCCTATTGAATCCCCAACCGAAAGGCCACCACAGAAATCCACTGAACTAATCCACAAGTTTTTACACCCGAAAAATTTCCTTACCAACAGATTTTTGACACCCATCGTGGGGCAGATTTAGTAGCATCTACACGATATACGACCGCAAGGTCGAAAATTCAAGATTCAAAAAGAGAGAAAAAATTTCTGAAATTTAAATGGTGTATGAGCCATATGGATTCAAATCATGGCTATTCCGAGAAACCCTTACGTTGAAATACCCGAATTGCTCTTCCACATCTAAGAAGACATTGCTTTAGATTTGAGGGAAGCTATCTGACATAATATACAAAGTTCCAATACTACTTCATTGTCATGAGAATTCTGGACCTTGAAGAAGAATGCACTGCTGAATTGGAGAGGCAAAGACAAATTCCAGCACCGCAAAGAAGAGCATATATTTTCAAGATGGCAGATAGAAGATACACCCAACAACAGAGACAAGGAGGACAAACTGATCCCATTTCTTAGGAACTTCAAAGGAGACAAAAGCTACTCGAAATCTAGAGGCTTCCTTCTCAAGCAATCTGGACATGTTGGTAACTTTGAGTGTTGTCAATCCTTTGGACGGTGAATTTCCATACATTAACAAGAACCTTGAAGAGACCGAAGAAGAAGCTAGAGAAAGAGAAGTAAGAGTGGAAGATGAAATAAGAGATCAACTAGAATAAATTGAGAGACTTCAAGCCGAGGCAGATGAAAGAGAAGCAGCAGAAGCCATAGCCTTAACAAGGTTGGAAGCTAGAAACAGAAATAGAATGGGGGATCATGAGTGTGAACGTGATCTTGAGGCCCATAGGCCTAATGTACCATGGGGAGGAAACACTGGTCCACTAGCTCTTGCTCAACCACTCTATGAGCCTACGAGAGGCTCAAGAAAAAACTTCCCAAAAGTCAGATGGGATGGTTCTCAACTCCCTGAAGAGCATGTAGTGGAATTTATCACTACTTGCGGTGTGTTCGGTGTTGAGGATGAAGATGTGTCACTCTGACTCTTTGTGGATTCACTTCAAGAGAAAGTTGTTGAATGGTTCTACATGCTACCCCCGAGGTCCATCACCTATTGGGAGGATATAAGAAGTGCATTCAAACATAGGTTCAAGAGCACAGAAGATTGTCAGGATCTTTTGTTCCAATTGGTACAAATGAAGAAAGAAACCTTTGAGTCAATGAGGGACTTCATAGCAATATATGATAGAGTGATAAGAAGGATCCCTGAAGATGTGGTGCCTTTTGAAAATAATTTGAAGAGGTTTTTCATCAATTCTTTGCCATCAGAAGTAGGTTTCTTCCTCAGAAGAGCCCAACCAAGAACATTGAGGGAAGCCAAGGACTATGCAATAGAAACCGATGATGATCTAATCTTTCTACGAAAAGAGATAGGCCCCAATGGAAAGAAAAAGGTTCGGAATTCAAATTTGTCACCACAAATCCGATGTTCCAAAAAATGGAAAATGACTTGGTTTCCTTGAAGAAGTAGCTATCTCATATCACAATGCGGAATGCTTCAAGGAGACCAAACCATCTAGATAGGCCAAGGATTTCTCCACCTCCTCATCGTCTTGATCTTGAAGCACCACCAGTCAATGCCATCTGTGACACCAAAGAGCCGGAGGAGGAAGTAGAAATTGATGAAACTGAAGAAGAAAATATGGAAGACTATGAAAACTATCTTGAGGTTGAGGAAGTTGATATGCACAATGGCCTAATTGAGTACGTTGATGATGAAGATGAGGATGATGAAGAAGCTCCAAGTTTCTCATGTGTTGTTTTCACTCGTGCACAATCCAAGAAAGGTGCTTCATCCTCAATGGTTGCGGTAAATGATAATAAGAATAAAGGATATTCTCCTCCAGAGGTCACACAAAATAAAATCATCAACATAGGATCACCATTACCACCTTCTATGGAGTCGGCCAAAGAAAAACCTAGTTTTTAGGGATCATGCTACTATGCCAAGTAAGTCATCTAATTCTTCTCCCAACTCAAAAGTTGTTAAGAACAATTCTCCTTTAAATTTTTTTCCTACAAAAATCTAAGGTTCAATCAAAAGCTACACCCTCACCCCCTTCCAAGCCAATTGCTACACACCGAAAAGGAGAATTCAACACCCAAAGTAGAAAATCCTATACCATGTAAATCTTCCTCCATTCTTGGAATCACTTCCTCACTCACCATAACCCCAGCTTGACTTTGTGGAACATGCAAGCAAAACCAAAGTCCAACTCTCGAAATATAATACCTACAAACACACCCTACCTAGTTTGATGGGTTCATTAATATAGTTCGTGGTGGTAACCCCGTATCATCGAGTCCTAATTCTAAAGGCTTACTACCCACACCTTCCACAACACCTTTCCAAAACATGCTAGCCCTCGGTGCCTCCAAAACCAACAGGTTGAACCTTTCTACCTGTCACTCCTCATTAAAGGCTTCGGGTAAATAATTGTATTAAAGATTTTGGAGCCTCGCACAATGTGATGCCAGTCAAAGTTGCAAATTCTCTAGGCCTCACCTTGACCTGGGTAAATGGCACCTACTACTCAATGGAATCTAAACAAGTGGCATTGTTAGGAAGAATCAAAGATGCAAGGGTAGCACTAGCCGATTTTCAAGACAAGAAGGTGTTCATTACCATACTAGTAGCAAACATCCCAACATCCTTTGGTATCTTTGTTGAGTAGGAGTTTTACGAGAGACTGGGGTGGAGAGATACAAATGGATTGGTCATCTGCAAATATCCTAGTAAAAGGTGAGATGAAGAAGTTTCTACTAGTAAGAAAGATGAATTTCACAAAGATCACGAAGGTCTAATGATCTGAAAGCAAACATTCTCTTTTCAATATTATGGGCTAGGAAACTACTTCCTCACATCAAAAAAAGAGGAGAACTTGCCACTTCTCATGGAGGAAGAGGAAGATCAAATTTGGACAATGGAATTTGATGGTAGCCATTCCATTATGGGCTCGGGAGATGGTGTAGTATTGTACTCTCCTTCTAATGAGTTTGTACCCATTTGCCTACAAGCTGTAATTTTATAATGCAAACAACACCGCAAAGTATAAAGCACTACTCTTAGGCATGAGTATAGTAGAGGACATGGGAATCAAGAAACTAAGATGCTTTGAGGTGATGCAGAGGTTGTAGTAAAGAAGGTCTGACAATAATATATCGGTGAATAATCCAAGACTATGACATTACAAAAATAGAGTGTGGGACTGCATTGAATCTTTTGATGCATTTTCCATTGAAGTTATTCCAGGGACGAGAATGAAAAGGCTAATTCTCTTGTAGTGTTAGCTTCCCTAGTGACACCTCATCCTTATCTTGGTAAAGACAAAGTGACCATTGAAATGGTATTCAAGCCTAGTGTCTTGGACAATGCAAATCATTGACAAGTCTTCAATGATGATAACCAAATTCTATCCTTTTTAGAGAAAAGGGATAATTTCAATAAACTCTTCTTCAAAGGAGGTGAAAATATACACTAAGAAGTAGTCCCCAAAGAAGAGAAAGAAGGAATTGAAGGGATTGATGATGAGGAAGTAATCAAATTGAAAGGAAAAAAATCCCCAAAGGCCTAGTCTCTTTAGAATACCTCTTTGATAAACATGACAAATTCATTCAAGAGAAAGAAAAGTAACCTTCTTGGTGCCTAGCTGATTTTGATAAAGAAAACATTGGTACCTCGGAGGAGCCAAGGGTAGTCAATATTGGAAAATGTTTCTCGCTTGAAGAAAAAATAAGGTTTGTTGCATTACTCAATAAATATTCATATGTATTGGCCTACTCTTATGATGAACTCAAATCCTTCCAACCAAAGGAAATGCATAACTCAATTCCTTTGAAGTGGGGTGTTAAGCCCTTGGGGAAGAAATAAAGGCCGACAACCCAAATATTGCTGATACCATCAAGGAGGAGGTAATGAAGATGCTTAATGCAAGGGTCATTTTTCCCATCCACTATTCAACGTGGGTGGTTAACATTGTGCTAGTGTAAAAGAAGAATGGTGAAATAACGATATGTGTAGATTTTCACAACCTGAACTAGGCATCACTAAAGGACAATTATCATCTTCCTATCATGGACCATATCTTGCAAGAAGTCACTATATCTGAAATGCTTTCATTACTTGATGGATTCTCATGATATAATCAAATCAAGGTGGCAAAGGAGGATCGCACCAAGACAGCCTCTACAACACCTTGGGGCACTTTTTCCTACAAAGATAATGCCTTTTGGCCTAATCAATGCAAGAGCTACATTCCAAAGGGCGATGGATTTGTCCTTAAAAAATATCGAAGCATTGCATTTTCATATGTCTTGATGATCTCACAATATTTTCAAAGAAGAGGGAGATCATATCTATATCTTGGAACAATTACTCGCAAGGTGTAGGAAACATGACATATCACTAAATCCAAAAAAGTGCATTTTTAGAGTCACAAAAGGCAAGTTATTGGGGCACACTGTGAAAAAACATGGAACACACATTGATCTTGAGAGGATTAGATCCATTCAAGAATTAGCCATACCCACAAGCAAGAAATGAGTTCATTCATTCTTCAAAAAGGTGAACTTTCTTCATCATTTTGTGCTTGAGTTTGCTGAGTTGACGAAGCACGTCACTTCCATGATGAAACCACAAACAAACTTCAAATGGAACAATGAAGGGAAGGTAACATTCGAAGAGATCAAGAAATCCATTGCCAAGGCTCTGACTCTTGTAACTCTAGATTTCAACAAAGAATTCATCATGTATTATTATGCATCAGAACATACACTCTATGTAGTTCTCGTTCAGAAAAATGATGAAGGCGTGGAAGCACCTATTGCTTTCATGAGTTATCCTTTGAAAAAGCATGAGCTAAAATACAACCAATTAGAAAAGTGTGCCTATGTAGTGGTCAAGGCTATAAAAACTTTAGGTTTTACATCCGAATTCCCATATGGTGGTGATAGTCCCCGACAAAGTTGCAATCAAGTCCATCTTGACACAACACGATCCGGAGCTAAAACAGGAAATTGGATTGCCAAGACTAAAGAAAATGACTTGGAGATTCAACCCTCCAATTTGGTAAGGGGAAATGGCTTGTGCAAGTTGATTTCTAAAGATGAAACACTCAAAGTTCAACATGGTGAAGAAAACTGTGCTTGCTCAACTTGTTCAGAAGACAACCCACTGGTTCTCTTTGTCACCACTACTAATGAGTGGTATGTTGATATTTCCTATTACCTGAATTATGGAAAATGCCCTCCCCATCTTGATTACAAGAAAATAAGAACACTCAAGTTGAAGGTAGCTAAATTTGTAATCTAGAATCATGTGCTTTACAAAAGAGGCTGGATGGTTGTTTCCTCAGGTGCGTAGATAAATAGCAACAAGAAAAGTTGCTTAAAGCATACCATGACTGAGCATGTGGTGGACATTTTTTAGCAATGGTCACTGTACACAAGATCCTATGAAGAAGGTATTATTTTCCCACCATCTTTGCAGACACTCAAGATTGGGTTTCAAAATGCAAAGCATGCCAACAATTTGTTGGAAGACCACAACTCATTGCATTACCACTCAGGCTTGTGGTTATTGAAGAACCATTTCAAAAGTGAGGGCTAGACTTCATTGGTGTTCTGAACCCTCACTCAAGTGCGAGGCACACCTATGTACTCACAACAACAGACTACACTTAATGGGTGGAAGCCATTCCGTCCAAACAAGACAACACCGAAACAATATGCAACTTCATCAAGGAGAATATCATAGTCCATTTCAGAGTGCCACATAAGATTGTAGCAGATAATGATACCTATTTCTCTTCAAGAGAGATGACCGAGTTTTTCTATAGCTACGGAATCTCCCTATCTCATTCTTATGACTACTATCCACAAGGAAACGGACATATCGAATCAAGAAATAAGAACATTGTGACCATTTTCCATAAGATTGTAAATGAGAATCAAAGGAATTGGCACAAAAGGTTATATGACGTATTGTGGGTGGATAGGATCACTCCTAAGAAGGCAATAGGTATGTCACCATTCCAACTGCTGTATGGAGTTGAAGCAGAAATTCCTCTCACGATCAAGATGGCTCTCAAGTTGTTATAAGCAATAGAAGATGGTCGATGCATAAGGATTCCATTGACAAGAGGATCCTCTTTCTTGAGAAGTCTGGAAGAAAATAGACTCCAAGTGGTGGATCATATTAAGGAGCACCAATTGAAAGTAAAGAATATTTTTGATAAGAAGGCCAAGGCAAGAGAATTCAAAGTTGGAGACTTCATCTTGCTATGGGACAAGAGAAGAGAACCAAAAGGCAACCATGGAAATTTTGATTCATTATGGCTCGACCCATTCCAGATTTGTGAAGCTTACGGTGAGAACACTTTTCTTCTCTCATATTTGGATGGAACGCCATTGGAATTGCCTCGGAGCGGGAAATACTTGAAATTGTATCATCAGTGAAAGCGGGTTATTCCCCCGCCTTGTACCATAGGTGTGTTTCCCTTTCTCGTTGTGTGGTTTTGTTTCCCCTTCTGTTGTGTGTCGTGTGTTTCCTTCTTGTTGTGTGCTTATGTTTTTCCTTCTTCTCGATCTTTCTTTCTCGAAGTTGTACATAAATCCGCAAGGCTCAATGGACAAGGCATCGTAAACGAATTATAGGGCCTAGAGATTAAGATTTTTGATTCCCATGTCATGTCTTCACTATGCTCAGTCCATGTCATGTCCCCAAGCTAGAGCTAGTTGTTTTCACCCTCAAAATCCCCCTCATTTTTAAGTTAAATTCAAAAATTTTGAGCTCACGCCCTCTAGAAGTGTTCAAGTAAAGTTGGAAGTCTAAAAAGATAGAGAAATTCATGCTTTGAAGTTGTTTAAACTCTCCAGTCTACATGGTTTGATAAATTTTCCGTTTCCCGTTTAGACGCGTGAAAATTCTATTGTTGTCCTCATTTGAATGAAATTGTTGATATTTCTGTGGCCATGGTTTGTCGAACATTGTATTTTTTTCAATCCCTTGGTTCACGAAAGAAATTTGAAAATCGGGCACAAAATGGTGGAGTTTTCTTCTTCTCTGTATTTTTCCATAGTCGTGAATGATGGGCGTTTTATTCCCTATCAAATTTTGGCCCCATTATCCATGGGTACGTGGACATCTAATTGGAAGTGGTGGCGAAGCAATTTGTGTTTTTGAGCCTTTTGTAAAAAGGGATAAAATTCATAAAGTGACCCACAAACCCACCAAACACAAAGGAAAAATTCAAATCTTGAGCCCGCCGTTGGAAATTCAAAGCAGGGAAGCAGGGTCGGTGGAGCAATTTGTGTTTTTGAGCCTTTTTGTAAAAAGGGATAAAAGTCATAAAGTGACCTGCAACCATGATCATGCTATGAGGGAAAAATTCAAATGTTGAGCCTATATAAAAAGAGTCAAAGCAGGATGCGAATCATCGAGGAGATTTGAGAATTTGAGCCTTGTTTTCATCACAGGGCTTAAAGTTAAAAAGTGACCCACAACTCCGCCAAACACAAAGGAAAAATTAAAATATTGAGCCCGCCGTTGGAAATTCAAAGAGGGGAAGCGGGTCGATGGAGAAATTTGTGTTTTTGAGCCTTTTTAAAAAGGGGCTAAAAGTCATTAAGTGACCCATGCACCCCACCCACGCAAAGGAAAAAGTCAAGTATTAAGCCCGTATCGAAGGTCAAATCGGGTAGCGGGTCGGCGAAGTAATTTGTGTTTTTGAGCCAGCATTGAAAAATGGTAAAATTATAAAAGTGGCCCTCGACTTTGTATCCACTCGAATGAGGCCACATGTCAAGACCATATCAAAAGCGGGTGAGTGAGCCAAAATGTTCCAAAATGCCATTTCTCCAAAAGGCACAAAATGTAAAAGGCATCCTCCACGCCTGCTCCAATAAATTTCTCCCACATGGATGGCTCTGGTTTAAAGTTTCAAAGGCAAGATTAATGGTTCAAATTCAAAGTTACGAAATGAGTGTAATGGTTGCATTATGAAAAGTCTGGTTTTTCCACCATTAGCGTTTCTTCGCGAATCAAGAATCTGAATGGATGCGAATGACTGAAAATATTGTAAGCCATTTCTTTCTAACAAAGAAGAAGTGGTAACTATTTCTTACAAGATATTTAATGGATTCTTCACATCATTATATGGGGCTGGCAAGTAATTTATCTTGTAAACTCACGAGTGCATTGTACTTAGAGAAAACAAAGGAGATAGCCATTTTCTTCTACTTTCCTCCATTCTCAAATTTCTTCCAATCCCATATTATGTACAATTTTTTTTTAAGCATCAATACAAGAAGAAGGATTTCATAGCATATTTGATGAGGAGATTTCAGAAACTTTGAGTTTGCAATCTTATCTCGTCTTGTTTCCATTTGTAGGGTCATTTCTTCTCATAAATGCATGTGTTGAAGTTTCTAACTAGTGCGTGCAAGAATATGATTTTCTACCTGTAACATTAGTTCTCCTACATCTTTTCTCACTCCCTTTCCCACCTTCATAGAAAATTCTCCCCTTGCAGATAACTGCAAGAATTTTCTGTAGGGTCAATGGAGTGTCCCTTTTGGATCGCCGGTCAAAAGGCCATCACAAAAATCCACACTTTCTCCCGTGTGCATACACGGCAGATTCTTGCAGTTAAGTAGAGGGACTTAGATTTCCAGAGCGTTGGCAAGGAATCCACAAGTTTTTCCACCCAATAAATTTCCTCGCCAACAACTATATATGCAAAAATTTCCCACTCAGTGGTGAAAGATGTCTTTTCTTGAACTTCCTTTACTATGCACACTTGATGATAACAAAAAAATGCATTTGTAAAAGAGTGCATCTTGCACCCAACAACCCCTTCCAGGATCTCCTATGTGAATGGGGTGGGAAAAGGATCAATCACACATGTAGCATTATGTTCCCTATAATCCACACAAATCTTGATCCTCCTATTCTTCTCAATATTAATGACCATGGGGCTAACCCATTCAGATTCCTTAATGGGCTCAATTATACCAAACTTGAGCATTTTATAAATTTCCTCCTTTACCTTATCACAAATATTAGGATTCATTCTATAAGGCATCTTCCTAATCAGGTACGTGCCTTCTTTAAGTTTTATTCTCATCTCACCTAAAGAAGGGTGTACTCATTTTAACTCATGATAGCCCCATGAAAATAAGTCCTGAAAGTCACGCAGGAGTTCAATAATCTTAGCCACCTCCTACTCCAACCAATAATCACCAATAATGGCCTCCTTAAAGCTCTTTGTCTATTCCAATGCTAACCTTATTTGTTTTCATAGGCTCATGATATGTATGTGTATTTTCATCTATTGTGTCCATCACCTCATGTGTACCTTCAGTTTGGTTAACATCTAGGTTATTTTCCTCATCATCCTCATCATTTATCATGCATACCAGTTTACCATTTTCCTTTTCTTCCCAAGTGCGAACCATCTCATCTTCGCAGTCTCTTCAAGGTACAAAGCGAACCTCTAAATCCATCTCATCAAACATCTCTATCAAAAGTTCCTCAACCTTCACGTTATCCCCAAAGTAAGGCACTTCATAATCTGCAGTGCTTCATTGATTGGAGGCTTAGTAGAAAAATAATCAAAAGTATGAATCATACCTAAGGTCATCTCCTACCAATTAGTTATTTCTCTTTTCAACTCTTCATGGACATACCATGCACATGTGTAACCACTTAAAGTGGAGTAGAACTTATGTACCAGAGTGATGGTGGCAAGGCCTCCTACCCTCCATCCAAAATATATCACAATCCCAGACGTGATGCGAGGAATGGGACTTCCCATGAAATTTGCATATATGAGAAGGTGCATTGCTCCTTCAAAACCTAAAATAAAATCCAATTCTCACTTCTTTCCATTCAAATAGGTTATCTCTGTGTGTATTCCACCAACGTGTTGTTGTCTCGCACAGAGCATATACTAGCATATTTCTTCTATCTCCTTCATTCTTCAATTGGGATTCCATGACACACATAAATACATCAGGGTTCCCGACGACCGAGTGTATCGAGGTACCTAGTTATAACTCAAGCGCCTAACCATGCTCGACCTTATCATGCAAGTAACCATGTTCTTAATCTCTCACCCAACTACTTCATATGTTCCATGTGCCTAGTTATCACAAGCAATACTTGTGGTATCACTAACTAACTGAGCATCATCCCACTGTATCACTCCTTCCTTAGATGGCTCAGTTACATCATGGTCTCTAAGCGTGTGTGCATATGATGCAAGAACATCATCTTGTGCATAGAAATTTTGTCTTGCATATCTATTTTTAGTTTGTAATAGGTCTTTAGGTGTGTTTAGAATCATCTCTAGCTTCCTTGAGTACTTCATAGGTGGTCTTGATCTCCTAATGTAATTCCCTCCAAAATGGAGTATTCAAAATTTGAAATTTCAAGTCTAAGAGGAAATGGCCTAATTGATATGTAAAGGTTGTAATCAATGTAAAGGGTCATTTTAAGACCTTATGAGGGTGTAATAAGTTGTTTTAGTCCTATGTGAAGGTGTAATATGACATATAGACATTAAAAACCTACTTGGTCATCCTAGGACTAGAAGTAACTACCTTTCTTCATCATAAAAGGAAGATGATTTCGAATGGATGACAATTAGTCGGGTAATTTTGAAAATTTCAAGGAGGTGGAGGTATGTGGAGAGAGCCTTAGAAGGGCTCAAAGAGGTTTGAAATCTTGAAATAATTCACTATAATGAGATCTCTTGGTAAATAAAGTAATGGTTATTTCAAACTTGTGTTTTTTTAATGTATGATGCTTTCCAAACTTTTGATGTTTCTAATATTGTGTTGAAGTGAAATTAAATTTCCATTCTTGATTAGTGTGGAGTTTCAGAAAGGGAGAGTCATGAAGAAGGAATGATACAAGCTGTAATTTGAAACTAGGGATTGTCACACTTAGAAATTTGATTGTTTAAAGGTGATTACATTGGATATGAATGGTCTACATACCTTGTTACTAGTATGAAATGTTTAGAGAATATAAATAGAGCCTTTTTTGTTCTTAAACATTCTTCAATAATGTTAAATGGTCAAGAACAAAGGATAGGGTTTTAGTGTTAATTCATAGTCTAAGAGAGAGGTAAAAGATATGATCCATGTTTGAAAGTAAAATTCAATTTTTTTCAAGAAAGAAATGAAATTGAAAAGGGGGAGAAAATATATTTTTAGGGTTCACAAGCTTAAAAATAATTCTATGAATTCATACAAATAAAATAACCAAGAATCTCTTACTCATTTGCTGGTAAACTCACGATTAGGGTTTCAACAGAAATTGGGTGAAACTTCAAAACTAACTAATGAAATAGTCTAAAAATTGGTACAAACGTGTATGAATATGGGATAGAGCTATAGAATGAATCTTATGAGGATTAAATTAAGTAATCATGCTAAAAATCTTGACAAAAGTATATGGGAGTCCTGACACTACTCAATTATGAGGGTTGAGTGCAAAATTTAGTTAAAGGAGTTATGTTCCCTTCTTAACTTGTGAGAATTATTTTTATAGGTAGAAAGGGAAGTGATTAAGGTGATGTAAGGATTTTATAAGACTAAATGTGTGTAGACAAGTTACAAAAGCAGAGACACGGGCTTAGAACATTATATCAAACAATTACACACAGTTTTGAGTAGGGTCGTGAAGAAGTTCCAAGGGTGTTATGGTGGAAGGAAGAGCTTAACATATTAATAAGGAAGATTAATTTGATAGGAGTCTTGAGTATTTAGTAAAAAATTTTAGAAGGAGAATCCAACTTCTTGATAGTTGAAGGTAAGACTATGGTGACGAAACTATAATAATCTTTTTAAGACCATAAGCATAATCTAGTGTACAAAGTGTTTAGAAAGGAGCTTACCAAGAGATGTTTAGAGTTGGGAATAACATTTCAAGGTGAATAAGGACAAAAATAATAAGAGAAAGTGCTAAAAATCATGATCCAAGCTTCAGTGAAAGGTAAAAAAATAGAACAATAAGGAGACTATAGGTTGTGAGAAAGCAATAAGATCAAGAAACCTAAACTAAGGTTAGGATGAAAAGATAATTGAATGAGTAGAAAACATTTGTAAATTGGTTTAAAAATATAGATTAAATTGGTTAGAATTGTTTCATAGGGTAAGGTTGAAACCTTATATGGCCATAAGAGTACTAAAGTGGGGAAGAGGTAAGAAAGGAGGAGATCTGAGGGTGAAGCGAGATGTAAGAAGAATTGGAATAGGTATAAATAAAAAGATTAAGTAAGATAGAAAATTTGAAACAATGGAAATTGATAAAACCATGAGAATTAGAAAGAAACCTTAGCTAAGTCTAATGAAGCCCTAGAATGAAGGAAAGGTGGTGTTGGGAGAGCACGAGAGAGAAGACTTAGAAATTTGCATGAAGCACAAGTTGAATAATGGGTGAAAAATATTATTTTATTTTTTCCTAAGAATCGATGGATTATCTGCGTACATGGTGATTTGCAATAAAACCAGGCCTAATTGGACAATTTTGACAAAAATGGTAAAGGGTGTATAAAATAAAATGGGTGAAGAATTGAATGGTAAAACTTTGTAGAAACTTGAAAGGGGATGATGGGTCATATAAAAACTTGCGGTGGGCTCTAATTCCAAGAAATGAATATTTTATTCTTAGGTGTAAATTTTAGGAGGGTTATAAGCCTAGATGATGGCCTAAAAATATTTTGAATGAAGATGAAGTGATAAAATATTTTCAAACATTTGAGAAGTGTTGATGAATGAAATATAGATGGTGTAAAGTGATTTCAAGTTTTGAATAAATGTATATAGAAAATTTGATGAAAATACTAGTTCTAAGCTTTGAGGAAAAGTTAAAAATGTGATGGATTTTTAATATTGATGGATCTAGCTCTGTGATGGTTGTTGAATGTGATTGTGATTGCATCAGCATATATCCTAATCAAGTCCTCTTCAATCAAAGGCTCAACATACGAGCAACCTTTGCATCTGTCAAAGGTATAATAACATGCTCTTCCTTGTTCTCAAATTTAATGTACCCCTTGTTGAAGCATAAATATACATTATTTGCATTAAACCATGGATACCCAAGTAGTATTAGGAAGCTATCCACTTCAGCTATCTCCAATACTTCAAATTCCGTTGTAAACATGGCCCCCTGAATTGTAATGGTTGCATCCTTTAGTACTCCAATAGAATTATCCCTAGTTCTATTTTCCATGTACATCACATTCGAAGATGGCCGTAATGGTGGTCCTACCATCTCGATTCCAAGCACCCAACGTGGGTACATTAACATCTCGCACTGTGTCTATCATAATTTTTCTTAAAATCCATACATCTATGACTACATTCATTGTAATTTCCTTATCATATTCATAATTATGTGGGGGCAGATTTGCACGAAGTATCTACATCTCGCACTCATTACCTACGTATGGTACCTTGTCTCTCAACCACTCTTCTAATAAGGGATGATGTTCTCCTAGTGCAACATTTTTCATACCTCCTTCAAGCCATCTACATCCTTCTACGGGAGTTCAACCTTCTTTACTCATTCCATCACGTGCGCCTGCTCCTTCAGGATCTGAATGTATCATTGGAGATCTCTGATAATGTCCATAATCTCCTGGTAAACCTATTTCTTATGTGTATCATCAACGTATGCATTTATTACTTCTTTCTTTTTATAGTCATCTTATAATTCAGAGGTTCATGTGCATGCACAACCTCAACACGTGTAGTAACTAAAATAGGTAACTCAGGGGTAGGTGCTACCTTCAACATCCATTGATCTTGAACTACATGTTGTAATTTAATCATTCCCACACCCTTATCTTGTTTGTACTACTTGCTCATGTGCTCATATAAGTTAGGACATTCTTCAAACTTGTGTTGCTTTCCACACCATGAGAAAACCACATTCTAAGGGCACTCACACTAATAATGATCAAGAGATCCACAAGTATAACAAGTTCCTCTAGGAAATCCTCCTCTACCACCGCCGCAACCTCGACCTCTATATCCTCCTAGAAATCCTTCATTTATGTTATCCTCATTTTTCCGCCCTTCATTATACTATCCTTCCTCCTTCGATCCACTTGCTACCCCATCTTGTTGCACACCAGTCTCAATGGCCTCATGAATATAATCAATCAATCTACAGTCAACAATGTCATGAGTATGAGTTTTGAAAATCTTATAGTACATAGACACATTATTTTGGATCAAGCACCTTTGTAAGAGGGAACATCTACTTGCATCATGGTCCAAGTGAAAAAATTCACAATCCAACAACATGGTGCACACCGACTTACAAGGGAAGTTATCCTTAGTATGTCCTTCAACCATGCAATCCATACACCATATCCCACTACATGTCTCATGCGTTGAATTAGCAGAGAGATTCTCTAACTGTTTTTCCATGGTTGCAATGTGTGCTTCCAAGAATGGACTTACTCCAATATCCACACTTCTAACTTCCTCAGTGTGTAAAATTGCTTCTAATGCATCGCGTGGATCTAAAAAATACTTATGAGATAGCACCCTTCTGAAGGGAGTCAACAACCCACCAAAAACCACTATGCATGCTGACTAAGATATATATCATAAGATAACTTCGAAAACAGAGTTTTAAAACACTCTTCATATTCTTGAACACTTTTTGATAAGCTCTGCTTAATGTCCTTAAGTGTGATGATACTTTTCTACTCGAATATGGAATATGGAACTCAACTACAAACGCAGAATGCAAAACATTACAATCTACCACATTCGATGTGGGTTATACTTTATACCAACTATGCAGACACCCTTAAAGAGTAGTAGCAAACTAACTTGCCTTCTTGTCTAAGGCTTTGATTCCTTTAGTGTGCCATAGAAGCTCACACTTGTGCACATGCTCTGTAGCATCTTCAATAACTCTATATTATATCAAGTGAAGAGACATTTCATAATAAAATTTATGTGGTTGATGAGGGTGTGGACCCTATCCAACATATCCAGGCAACTGTAACCCCACCAAGTATTTCCTCCACCTCCAAAATAACTTGATCCACTTGATCCCGATCCTCATCCTATAGCAGAAATAGACTAGTTGTTGTACTTCCTTTTGTCCCAACTATAGTGCTAAAATGAACTCCCACATTTTATGAAGTTGTAGTACTCCCAGATGTATTCCCAACGTTATGTGAGCCCACGCTTTTTCCTGATGATGTGCTAGAAAATATTCCTCCAATCGGACCCGCAAACAATGATGTCATTTATGTTTGCATAGGTGTATGTGTTGTATGATGTAATTTTGTATTCAAAGGAAAATTATATCTACCTGTAGTGATTTGGATTATTTACACTCGACCGCTTATCACCGATTACTTCTGGAACTAGAACACCTAGCGCAAGGGCTAGGTTGCCAAGTGGGATCAAATGCATGCTAGTGGTCCTCAATATTTCCTCCTTTCACACGCTCTCATTAGAATCAAGGGGATTCTCTACTATTCTTTCCTAAGTGGGGGAGAGCTTGATTCTCTGGCTCCACATCTTCTATGTGAGCTTCAAATCCTTTGTAACACATTATCCTCTACAATTCCACATACTTCTCAATATTTTGCTTCTTCGTCAATCCCTCTCTCGCGCTTCATTATACTTGAGCCACCTTTCTTCTCTTATCCTTTCTGCTGCCAGGTCCACCATCTTTCACCACACCTACTCCTTCCCCTGTGAATAGTGGTGGGATTAGTTATCTATAGGTAAGCGCTCAAAACTCAATACCACCATCAAGATCTTAATTGTTAAAGGAATAGTGTTGATGTAAGATCATCCGGGCTTGCACAAGAATTAGAACTTCGGTAACTTCTAGACAATAATACATAGAAACAACGTACTCCAAAGTATAAATTTACACAATACCAGTCCACTAATGATTTACAACACACGTTCAAGGTTCAACACCATCAAACAAGGTCTGGTAATCTTCCTGCATCCAAACCCTTGGTATGTAACTCTAGCTTTTCTTTTATGTGTATCTAGACAACCACTCATACAATTCTATTAGAAAGCAGCTGAAAAATTTCTCATAGAGTTCATGATATAGATTATCTTTGACCCACTTGTGCACATTGTAATCGGGTCCAAAACCATATCTTCACGTGAATTGATATTGTCCTTTTTCTAACCAAATTTTAATGTCCGTAAGAGTCAATAAATATGCCATCATCATGCAACATCATGGCGAGACAGTTTGAAAATATATCTTGGCAATGGAACCAAAATATAGTCCTTATTTTTCCCCTCAATTTCCTAAGTGCGTTGGCACTTCATTCGAGATAGGTCTCGAACGCTCACCCAAAGTGCATGATCGGATACCATACAAATACCCATGATCGGATACATCAATTTCCATAATCCATCCATATTACTCCATTAATAATTAGAAATATTACATAACATAAGCTAAATACATAGTAATAATGTCATGGAGTCATGCGCACATGTATATCCAAGTAGATTAACTCTAATAAGACTCAGGATCCTCAAAACAATGTAGATCAACTAATATATATAGGGGTTGGGACTTTCCCTTCACAGCGCATGCATCTCAAAATAGACTACATGCTCAAAACATCCACGCACTAACACCCACATGCTTTTACAAGAAGGCTAATAATATATTAATCTATAATTAAACTCTATCTTAATCATATTATTAACACAAACTATGCATGAATTTTTCTCTTCCACTTTTTTCCCAAAATAGTGCTTACTTAGCCATGAATTCTTCATACTCTTATCTTTGTGTGATCTGGACTCCATCCACTTTTCCTATTTTTAGCTCGTGCCATAAAAAATTGGCTGAGTCCCAAACTTGTCTTCTTGGGCATGCCCTTCTTAACTGACACTTTTGTGTGCCTACGCACCCCATTTTCACACCCTCTTAATACTTAGGAATTTTTTTGGTGTAATAGTGTCCCATGTTTGCAACCTGATTTTTGTAGTTTACATTGTCCTCTTGCATATTGCCTTCTTGTGTCTTAGCTTAAACATTTTCTTCTTGTCTATTATCTTACATCTTATCTTATACACGTGTGTTTGGATTTTCTTTCACTAACACTTGTTTCCTAGCCACTTTTTTGTGTTTGCCTTGGTTTCTACCAAGCACACTCCCTTCCCCCTGGGGGCATCGTTTTAGCATGGCGATCGATCCTCCTTTGGGCTGCATACTCCTCAAGCAATGTTGCATGCACCCCAAATGAGGGGAGCATCATTTGGGTGAATTAATCACCCCATACAATAGTCTACTGAGACACATTTCAACACAAGATCTGGTACAACATAGTCATCGGCCTCATAAAAGGATCATAATCATTCTTGGGTCCATAGCACATCATAGACACCAGCGCCCAAACCAGGAAAGTAGTGCATGGGCCCCCTTGACCCTTCCTAGATTCCTGTGACTAGGGGGAAGTTACACAAAAAAATTCAGTTCAACACGCTTTACATCACTTCACAAACAGATTTTACGGTGCGCACAATCCTTATCATTCGACATGCATGCACTACACATCATTTTTCTACTTTCGCGTTGGATCAAAACTGTTCGAACTGGATCATATTTTTACACGCTATCTCGCAGCAGTGTTCTACATTTTGTGAATCGATTACATGAACAATCTCGACTATTCTTCAATAAAATATACATCGGTTTCGAGAACAAGGAGGAACATGTCATCATACCTATGGATGATGTGAAGGATGTGCCTTACGTTGATCCTACAAGTGAAGATAATATTAACATAATTTATGCTCACACGAGTTCACAACCCTAAGAACATGGAACCATTTAAGGAAGGTGTACTTCATTGGAAAGACGTGTAATCTATCGGTGACTTGTGACAACTAGGCACATGGTACCTATGAACTTTAAGGTCGTGAGGTTAAGGGAAGAGTCACTCGGATAATTAAGTTGTGCAAGATGAAACACTTGGGTAAAAATTAGTTACCCGGATATACAGTGCTAAGAGAAACCCGAGTCCTTCCTTCACACTATAAAACAACAACGGGAAAATGAAGGATACATGTGCAATATGATGGTTTTATACATTGTGTGAGATAGTATCACATTGTTGGGTGACACGTAAAGATAATCTTATGGGCCGACAGTGACAAGAGGTAACATTATCCTTTTCCACAAGGTTTATGTTGGTTACTCAAACCTCGCACCCGCATCTCGGATCTCGAAAGGGCCAAGGTGTTTGAGACCACAATGGAACCGACCCCAAGTTGTGGGACCTTGCGAGCTTGGGACGGATCTCCAGTAGAAGGTCGGTTCCTCTATCTATTTCTACTATTATTGCTACTCCTAGTGCTGAAAGGGAAAACTAAGCTAAGGATGTCAAGGGACCAGGGAAAGAAGAATAACATGAATTAAACTATACTAAAAGGTGATAACACCGTAAAAGAGAGGGGTGAACACTATACATTACGAGCGAGGAAGATAGGGAATGCATTAAAGGAGGCTAGGCATGAGTAGAAAAACTAAATACGCATTCACCAGATCATTCTCATGAAACACAACTAAGTATGGGAATCAGGGGGACTTGAAATAGCACAACCAGCATGCAACGCAAAAGAAAAGGCAAAGAGAAGGAATGGAAAACACATTATGATAGCGAATAGCCATAGAACGATGCTTCTATTACTTCCAGAAATGCACAGAACTATTACAATGATGAGGAGGTCGATATCCACATGTAAGAACCAAACATAGAGGTCTGCAACTCAGAATACAGAAAGTATGGAGTCCTTAGCAATATGTGTAAGGATCTAGAGTGTCCAACATAACAAATGAGCCTTGCTCTTACATATATAGATGAATTCATGGAGGAAGAAGGGAAAAGGTGGGGGAAAACATCCAAATTTGAAAGACATTTTCCCGCTTCTCTCCTATCAGATATGTCGAATTTGAATTTTGAATTTCAAGAACTATGGTTGATGTCAGCATCCATCGGACAAGCCCAGGCGCGTGCTGATTTGAACTCTGTATCAAAAGGTAAAGCTATCAGAATGTCGAGTTGATGGTGCACGTGAAACATGTGTCGCGTGTAGACCGGCTGAAGTGAAGGCCAACTTGTGTGAATGTTTGTTGTCATTTTCTGCCATGTGTCGCCTATTGGTTTGTTATAGAAATCAGTGCCCTGTTGGCATGCTTTTGATAGTTGCATATGAGAACACTCAAGTGGGTCTCGAAGACTTGGTACAAAACATATGAAGGAGGCGCGAAAGGGAAAGTGCGTGGAAGAAAGAGGCGTGGGAGCAAAGCAGAGTTGAAGGAAAGCATGCATGGCACACGCAGAGAAGATGAGGCAAATAGGTGAGTAGAGAATGCATGGTCAAGGTGTAACTATTACAAAGTAATAAGCACGTCACGTGAAGGGCCAGGAACTTGGCTAATTGAAGCAAGTGTAAGGTGCGCGGGAGAAGGTGACACGAGAGGAAAAGGAGAGGAGAAGGAATGAACGAGGAAGGCACATAAGAGGAAGCACGAGAAGAAGGATAGGGAACGCAGGATAAATATGGACCGAAATGTGCCAAGTGAGTTGAGTGTGTGTAACCATAAAGTTGATAACTTAGAGCTGGATTATGTCATGAGTTATCCAAATCACTGGGAGAGTTATTTGGATAACAGTTTTGGTGATTTTCAGGACCATCTACCTATTAGATGAAAGAGACTAGTAGCCTGAAGCATCCATTGGGCATAAATTCTGCTTATGCAATCATAGATTCACCTGTGTGATCTCTTGAAAAACATCCCTGCACTCTGTTCTAGATCTGTCAACTACTGAGAGAAGCTCTATATTCTGGAAGCAACAAAAGAACGTGTGCGCAGAAGCATGCGAGAGGAAAGAACTATGTACAAACAAATAATGTGTGTGGAGCACACTTGGAGGAATTGAAACTACTTAATATATACAATATGATGCAGCAAACCTAATGGAAGGGTTTGAGATAGATCCCATTTACTGGGATTTGCAGCGCGCTTCCATCAAGATGAGTTAACTCAAATGAGTTAGCTTCTTTGTGTGTGAACTGATGATGTATGGGCCACTCCAAAGTGCATCAAACTTTGAATGGCGCCCTGGTTTAGCTCTGTCAGCATCCCATTTTAGAACCAAGTCTCCAACTTTGAAAGCTTGAGGCCTAGCCTTTCTGTCAAACCATTTCTTTGTTGCTTGCTGATGTTGTTCTA
Organism: Taxus wallichiana var. yunnanensis; assembly: GCA_018340775.1. NCBI lineage: Eukaryota > Viridiplantae > Streptophyta > Pinopsida > Cupressales > Taxaceae > Taxus > Taxus wallichiana. Next base: position 805,997,156 of record CM031239.1, on the reverse strand, counting down.
GCTTGATCATGGCAGAGTTTCTGAGTTCTTCAAGATTAACTAGCTCTGCCATTCTAATTTCTCTTTGGTCTCGTGCCTTCTAATTCCAAGCTGTTGGGCAAGCGCCAATGAATTTAGTTATAATGTCGGAGGAAGGAAGCATCCTTGTCATAGACAAACTTGTAAGGTGAAGTTCCTATTGCCTTTTTGACTGTGATTCTATCTTCCTAGAGCGCGTGCAAGACCTTTGTATGCCACTATCTTTGGTTGATGTTCATTGTGCGCTTCATGATTCTGATCAGGCTTTTGTTTATTGATTATGTCAAACCATTTCCGAGGGTAATGGTTGGAAGAAGTCTTCAAGTAAATTCCCAAACTTAGAGCCTAATCAGTAATTTTTGCACCAAGGAAGGCCTTCACATTATCAGATATAATGGTTTGAGGAATGCCAAACCTTGTGATTAAACCTTCAAGAAAGTCAAGGATGACTACCTCAGTTGATTCTGTAAGCGCGACAGCTTCTGTCCATATGGTGAAGTAATTTGTAGCTTTCAACACCCATTTATGTCTAGCGCTTGAAGGCAGACTGATCATGCATATGAAGTCGAGACCCCATTGCAAAAAGGTTGATCCACTTGGATTGGTCAGAGAGGAAACACTGCAATCTTTTCTTTCCTATAAATAAAGTGCATTCCTTGCATTTTGTGACCCACCTATGTGCATCTACAAATAGGGTAGGCCAAAATATACCTATCATTATGATCTTCATTGTTGTAGTCTTAAGAGAAGTGTCCACCAGAGAATCCATCATGAAATTTTGCTAACACTTTTTCAGTTTGTGCACGTTGTTGATACATCTTAACAACATGCCATCTAGATTTATTTTGAAGAGAAGTCCATCAATCAAAACATAAGGGATAGATTGCAACCTTAGATGTCTTCTCTTTACTTTGTTCAAACCGGAAGGGTACGCGCCCTCAGAAAGGAATGTGATCATGTCCTTCATCCAGTCACGTGCGTCGAGGTCTATGTTCTGCATTTCATATTCTACGCGCGGGAGGTCTTCATCCAGAAACAATAAAGTATCAAGTTTTCTCTATGCATCCTCAACAATCTGCTTGTAGAGTGCACTACCTCTTATTAGCTTAGTGGCCTTAATAGTCACATCATACTCCATGATTTTGGTCACCCATCTTGCTCTCCTTTCACTAATTTCTGCTCCCATGATGAAGTCTCTGATGGATGAGTGAGAAACTAACACCTTGATATGATTTTTGGCAAGCATAATTTTGAATTTCTTGAGCACGCGCATGATGGAAAAGACCTGTTTCTCCATGTGAATATACTTTAATTCATAATCCTTCGGTCTGTGTGGCTGAAGAAGGCCCTTTAGTTGTTCCATTCCTTTTTCATGTTGTTGTGTCGGGACAGAAAGAACACTTTCCTTAAGCACCATAAGCATAAAGGATAAAATCCTTTGAATAATCTAGGTTGATGAGTGTTGGCGAGAAATTTCTTGCTTGGTCTTGTTGAAACTCTCTTTTCCTTTTTTTTTCCATCTGAAGGCTATGTCCTTTTTTAGCATGAGGGTGATAGGTTGAACCAGTCCTGCAAAGTTAGGGATAAAGCTCCTAACAAGGTTAAATTTTCCAAGGAAGGATTGTAAGGATTTTTTATGCATTGACAGGGAAAGGGATAGGATGGTTGAGATGCACTCAGGGTCAATAGTCATGCCATCCTTTGAAACTATATGGCCCAAAAGTTTTCCCCTGTGCCACTGCAAAATTGCACTTCTTGGGGTTAAGAGACACCCCAAATTCTCTACATCTCTCAAAGACTTTTTCCAGGTGTGCCATATGATCCGTGCTCTACTTTGAGAAGATAGTTATGTCATCAAGGTAAACCAAGATGAACTCATTAATATAACCTTTGAAGGCAATATCCATGGCGTTGAAACGTAACCCCTACATTTGACAAACCAAAGGCCATTTTTTGATATGCATATGTTCCCCATTTGGTTGTGAATGCCATTTTGAATTAATCCTCTTCCTTGACTAGGATCTGGTTAAAATCGGAGTATCCGTCTAGCATAGAGAATCTTTACGCTCCGGCTACAGTCTGCAGAATTTGCTCCATTAAAGGTAAAGGATAATGATCCTTTAGAGAAGCCTTATTCAAATCTCTGAAATCAACACAAAGTTTGATTTCACCATTCTTCTTGCATACTGGAACCAGATTTGAGACCCAGGTAGAGTATTTGATAGGGAAAATAATTTTTGCCTCAATGAGTTTGGATAACTCCTTTGTTATGAGGGGCTCTATCCTTGGGTTCACTTGTCATTATTTCTATCCGACGGGCTTTATGTCAGGATCAAGGTCAATGGAGTGTTGAGCCTTACTTGGATCAAAACCTCGAGGTCTTCATAATCCCATGAGAAAATTTCACTGTATCTTTGACAGAGAGATGAAGGCATGTTTTTCTTCATGCACGCAAGTCTCCTTTGAGCAATGCTCCTTTCCATGCGTAATAGTAATGGGAGAGCAATCCTCCTACGTGGTGCGCAAGTATCTTTCTTCACCCTTAAACCCATCATCAGGGCTGAACATTTTCTCCAAGGTGACCAGCCCTTTAGGCAACTTATTTTTTTTTAGCTGTATTACTTGGTCACCATGGCTTTCATGCAAGTCAGTTTGCATACTTGATGAAAATTAAGCTTTATTATGGATAAATTGGACTATTTGCGCGTCTTTGTCAAACACTTGTCATCTGGTGTTATTATGCGGAATGGATGGCCTGACTACCATCTTAATGTGTTGAGTGTTACCTTTGACAAAGTCCTCAACAGGAGAAAACTGTGAACCGAGCACGACCATTTGGTCAGCTTCCTTGTTCATTCTGCGCGGAACCACTTGCAGATTAAGAGCATCAAAGCTCTCAATTAGGTCCCACACTCTGTGTTTATAATCTTTGAGAAGCTTATTCTTTGTTTGGCACTTGTTGGTGACCTGGTGGATGATCAATTCTGTGTCCCCAAAGATCTATAGCCCTTTAATTTTCTTCTTCTCAGCAATGAGAAAATCATGCACCAACGCTTCATACTTCGCCACACTATTAGAGCATGTAAGCGAAAACCTGTGCATGAAGAAGAACTTCTCATCCTTAGGGGAAATGAGAACCACTCCTACTCTTACACTGTTTCTGCTTCTGGATCCATCAAAGTATAACTTCCACAAACTAGTTTGAGCTTTGTCTCCCATGAGAGCGCGCGGAAGTGTAGCGTCTTCTTCTAGAATGTAATAAGTACCAAGCCCAATTTCATAGGCTTCCATCTCCTCAGCATAGGGATCAAATTTGTGATGCCTCTCCACCCATTCATCAAGCACTAGGTCTAGAATAGAGGGTGGAAGAGACTACTCTTTAGGAACTGAAGCCTATTCCTCTTGGATAAGACAATTGGCTTGGAGAGGTAATGGGACATACGACTCTACATGATAGGAAAATATAGGCTCAACTTGTATGGTAAACCGGGTACCATACCTTGTCTTGAATAACATATGAGACCAATCAGAAGATAAGTAACCACCCACTTTATCAGTGAATTCTCTTGATAGACATAGGGCAAACAAAGGAGGGAGGTCAATAATTGATACTTCTTGAGTAATTTTTAGGCTTGGAGATGCATGGAGGGTTAAATTAAATCCTTGATGACTCCTAAAGTGGTCACAATTGAGCCATCAAGTTGTAGGACTCCTTTAGACAAGGGGTTGTATTTCAAACCTAAAACATTAGTTATCTTCTTAGGCATAACAAAAGTACTAGCGCCTGAGTCAATCATGCAATTATGCACTAGGTGTTTACCTATAATCAAGGACATATAGAACGGTGGGGTTTTAACCATTTTACTTACTCGTTTCTCCTCCTCTTGGAAGATTTTGATAGAAGCGTGTGGCTTCTGCATAAGCTGGATCGCGCGTGGAAGTTTGTTAGGAAATAAGAGATAAAATATGCGGAATAATCTCTTACAGAATCGCAACAGTAGAAACTAATATGCGAGATAATATTACAGATCTCAAATAAAAGTGCAAAATAAATAACACAACACAGAGAGAGAATATTTAATGTGGTTCACCCAATTTGGGCTACGTCCACCAAGAATCACTTGCTCAGATTTTATTACAAGCTTTCACTCTCTCAATACAATACCCAGATCCGTTTGGAGCTATGCTCAACAAACTCTATAGAATTCAAACCCGAATTCAAAACACATCTATAATACATTTTCTTATACATCTATCATATGCATAAGACCATATAAATAGACAACTGCTTAAGCAGTTTTATAAAACCGTGGGTATCAAAACCATGGGGAAAAACAAAACTATCCCATAAACCTATGGGTAAACGAAGAGGCGGTTTTACAAAACAATGGGTACCGAAAAACATGGGCCCAAAAACAGCCCATAACGGTTACCCATTACCCATGGGTTAATAAACCACCCATGAAAATTTGCTTTGGGGGCTTCGCCCCGAACCCCCCTGACCCACTCACCGCGAGCGGGACCGCCGTAAAAATACCCGAGTGTAACACATAGAAGGTGTACCACACTCTAACATGAAAATAGGCTCCACAAACATAACAAAGTTGTGCTAGAGCTTCATGTAATAGATCCCGTTGAGATGGAATGGTCAGGGCATCCCACATTGTGACATTTATGTTTGTTCTCTTCATCTAGTCAACAATCTTTGACGGAATTCCTCCCATCTTGTGCATTTGCGCAGAACAACATCCTTTCTTTATTGTTAAGGAGCGGAAGCTTGAATTTTATCTGGAGCGGAGGCTGGCCTACCAAAGGATGGGTGTGTGCTACTTGAGAATGGGTTTACGTAGGGCCTCCTAAATAGGGATTTTAACGCTTTTACTACAAGATGCCTTGTTTGTTTCTTTCTTCATCTAAAGATCTTCTTGTATTGTTGGGATTGTGACAAAGCATGCGATTCCAACATTCTTTTCTTATATCTTGTGTCATCGTAACTTGTGCGCGTGGTCTATTTGTATCTTCTACTGACTTGGTTGATTGCGCAAAAGTCCTCTGCACCAAAGAACATCAAATTGGTCTCTAGAGGAGCTTTTGGACTATCGGGTTATCGCTTCATTGGCACTTGTTGAAGGCTCACAGGATGAAGCATTTTGGATGATGAAATCTTGGGTGCGTGTAATATTGGCACAATGATATTGACTATGAGGCATGTTGCATGGGAAGCACCATTCTGACTCTTGTGCCAAATTTTTCGAACAGGGACAAGCACTCGGCTTGTGCTAAGGCGCTGGAAGAGAAGGCGCGGGAGGGACAACTTGTAAAGGTAGATGTGCATTAGGATGCCACTTATCATTTTGCTGGTTAGGCACATATCTTTGATTTCCGTATTGATTCCGCCAAGGCTGATTTCCTTGGCCATGCGCCTGACTAGAATTACCTCTATATGCTTGCGCCTATTGCTTTTCTAATGATATGACCTTGTTTGACAAATTTTTGATCAAGGCCTTCAATTCTTCATCTTCCTTTTGTTGTGATGGAGAATAGGATGTTGAGCCAACCTGGCACGCGCTTTTCTCAAAGCCAATAGGAATGGGGGCCTGAGAAAATTTGGGACGCTTGTGACATTTCGGGAACAAGGGAATGGGTGGCCAGGAGCCAAATCGTCTTGCCTGAATGAGACTATTTTCTGCCCTTACTGTAATGTTATAAGTAGCTGGTAGAGTCCTACCTCCCATAGATTCCATCATAACTGAGATATCACTGTTGAGCACCTTCAGATAATAAAGGAAAGCATGTTGGGCTATAGGTCTTACCATAAGAGGGATTTTATCCCAAGTCTTCTAAAATCTGATGTTAAAATAAGTCATCTACTCATTGGGCGCCCTCCTTGTTTTTTTCAGTTGCTCCACTAAAGATAGGTAATCTGACTTGTCTTCAAAATAGCTGCAGAGAGATGTTCCCATCTCATCCTAGGTGCTAATAGATAAAAGTTCCAGGCCTCTATACCACTAAATTGATTTACCTTTGAAAGAGGGTGCAAGCAACCTGACTGCTACATCATTATGTGTGATCAGATATAGTGAACATACATTTTCCACATCCTAGATATGCTTTTGAGGGGTGATTTGGCTTTCACTAGTGAAGTAAGGAATACTCTTGAGCGCACCATTTGGCATATCATGTTATACGACCAAAAGTAGGGGACTCCCTCCATCAAATTTTGTAAAACCTCTTAATGGAGGAGGTGGCTAATGTGCCATTTCAGGGCGCCCAAGCTATCTATTTTGAGGATGAGTTGAATGGGCGTGACACACTGGAGATAGAGATGCACGCGTGGGTTTTCTAGGATGAACTCTTCTCGGGGATAGTTGCAGGTATTCAAAAGAATCTTCAGCTGTTGCACTTCTTCTTGTGTGCACTCTTCTCATGAAAGGCACTCAATACTGCTGAAACAAAGATTGTAAAATATGGGGAGTCACCAAATGTGTGCGAAATGAGCCTCAAAGGCTGCAACACTAAGTCCACACACCAAAACTTAGAGATATGAAATTTGATCTTTCAATCTTTGGTCCCACTGGGTGTGCCATAAACTGTTGGTTGCTCAAACATGCACCCGCGTCTCGGATCTCGAAAGGGACAAGGTGTTTAAGACCACAATGGAACCATCCCCAAGTTGTGGGACCTTGCGAGCTTGGGATGGATCTTCAGAGAAGGCCGGTTCCTCTATCTATTTCTACTGCTATTGCTACTCCTAGTGCTGAAAGGAAAACTAAGCTAAGGATGTTAAGGGACCGGGAAAGAAGGGTAACGTGAAGTAAACTATACTAAAAGGTGATAGCACCAAAAAGAGGGGTGAACACTATCGTTATGAGTGAGGAAGATAAGGAATGCATGAAAGGAGGCTAGGCACGAGTAGCTAAGTTTGAATATGCATTCACCGGATCATTCTCATGAAACACAACTAAGTATGGAACTGCGAGGGGACTTGAAATAGCACAACCATCATGCAACGCAAAAGAAAAGGCAAAGAGAAGGAATGCAAAACACGTTAGGACAGAGAATAGCCACAAAATGATGCTTTTATTACTTCCAGAAATGCACAAAACTATTACAATGATGAGGAGGCATATATCCACATGTAAGAACCAAACATGGAGTGCTCCAACTCAAAATACGAAAGTATGGAGTCCTTAGTAATATGCACAAGGATCCAGAGTGTCAGCATAACAAAATGATCCTTGTCTTACATATATAGATGAATTCATGGAGGAAGAAGGGAAAAGGGGGAAACATCCAAATTTGAAATACATTTTCCCGCTTCTCTCCTATCAGATCCGTCAGAATTTGAATTTTGAATTTCAAGCACTGTGACTGATGTCAGCATCCATCAGCAAGCCCAAGTGCATGTTAATCTGAACTCTGTATCAAAAGGTATGGCTATCAAAATGTTAATGTTTTTAGCACACGCAAAACACGTGTAGCGCATGGACTAAGCGAAGTGAAGGACAACTTGTGAAAATGTCTACTGTCATTTTACGCCATCTGTCGCCTATTGGTTTGTTTGAAATATTGGCACCCTATTGGTGTGCTTTGACTAGTTGCGCGCGGAACACTTAGGCGGGTTAGAAGCCTTGGTATAGAACATATGAAGGAGGGCACGAAAGGGAAAGCGCGTGGAAGAAAGAGGTGTGGGAGCAAAGCAGGAGTTGAAGGAAAGTGCGCGTGGTGTGCACGGAGAAGATGGGGCAAAAAGGTGAGCAAAGAACACATGGTCAAGGCGCAACTATTACAAAGTAATATGCGCGGTGCACGAAGGGCCAAGAACTTGGCTAATTAAAGCAAGTGTAAGGCGTGAGAGAGAAGGTGACACGAGAGGAAAAGGAGAGGAGAAGGAATGAACCGAGGAAGGTGCATAAGAGGAAGCACAAGAATAAGGATAGGGCGTGCAGGAGAACTGCATACCGAAATGTGCCAAGTGAGTTGAGTGCACACAACCATGCAATTGATAACTTGGAGCTAGAATGTGTCTACAAGTTATCCAAATCACTAGGAGAGTTATTTGGATAACAGTTTACTCGAAATAAAATTCCTTCTCTTATACTCGAGTATGATTGGAAGACTCTTACTTTGGTACATGTCCATAACTATGATAGATAATAGGCACAAGGTCAAGAAGCTTTACCACCATCCCTCCGGATTCATAAGTTCTACTCGACATTGAAAGGATGCGCATGTGCATGGTATGTACTCTTGAGTGAAGCAAGTAATCGAAAGTTTGTGACATATGGTGAAGGTATGGTACATACTTTTGATTATTTTTCTAACAATCTACTAGTACATAAAGCCTTGAAAATTATGAAGCGCGTCACACTAGGAGATAGCAGAAAAACATATGATTTGATCATGTAATCATTGGGGAACACGAGACAGAGTGCGCAAGGCTATAGAAGAAACAGAGGAGTTTCGATGTTTTGGAAGAAAAATGGACTAAGAGGGGGGGTGAATAAGTCCTACAACTTCCTTATTTCATTTACCATTGATTGCAGCAATCAATAACATTCATCCATTCACATACATTCAACCATATCTTATTAATTGTACACAATACATTCAAAGAACCATAACACATAAGAGAGGGCTCATAAACACAATATTTAAGTGTTAAACCCTCATGAGGAAGAAATCCTAGTGAAACATAAACATTATATTTCCATGCCTCAAATTTAGTGAGGCACAAACCCCATAAGGAGCACCAACTCCTAGTTTAGGAGAGCACCAACCCTACAAGGAGCACCAACCCCTAATTTAGTGAAGTACCCACTCCAAAAGGAGGCTATAACCCCATAGCATGACCAAGCACCAACTCAACCACCTGAATATGTTGATCTCTGAATTTTTGGCTTCCACAAATAAGGAGATCACTTATTCATCTCACAAACCCTTGCTCAAACCCTAGGTCTTCAAACTTGTTCAATCTTCTTCTTCTTGATCTTGCTTTAGATCTACAATCTTGTAAAAATGCTCTCAATCATTCCCAAACCTTTCATTTATTCCTTATCCTTGCACTCATACCTGAAAAATACTCTCCTCTAGGTCACACTTTTCCCTCTAAGAGCACTAGCACCCAAATGACCCAAAAACATGCTTTTATATGATTTTCTTCTTTATAACCAAAAGGATGTCAGTCCCTCATGATAAATTAGACCCATACACCTTAAAAATTAAAATAAACTAATTAAAATGGTTACATATGACCCATATAGGTTGGCCATGCCAAAAACCACTCACCATGCACCAAAAATCCTTAAAACCCCATCACTAGGATGAGAAAAATCCACTCATGCCAAAAACCATGATTATTAAAGCTCCCATATTCACCAAAAATGTGTAATATAACATTTAAAAATCATTCATGGTCGTAATTTACTTGAACCAATCAAATTATTTCATTTAATGGGCCCACTAGCTCATTACCTTCACTAAACAAATGTTTCCAACACCTTGTCTTTACCTTTGGGCCTCAAGACCCCTCAAGATGAACTCAAATATGGAATGTGACCACTCAATGGAATTCCTAGGACCTGTATATCACTCCTAAGAAAGTTATAACTTATGAAACATCCATTAGTTCAAACCACAACTATTGTTTCCTTTACCAAAATAAGTTATCCAAAAATTATTTTACAAACTCAGCTAGTTTGAACCCTTTATGATACTTTCAAGACCTCTAAATTCATTCACTAGATTCCACACTTCTCTCCTCTTCACTTTCTAGGTGATATCAAGCATCAACTCAACCATTTGATGCTTCAACCAACTCAATCTTTCAGCAAGAACATTCTTGTCCTGAAAATGCAACTACAACCTTCTTCACAAATTCACCTGAGTGACTGAAAAAAACATCATCATGAGACAATATATACCTCATTAGAAATATATCTAAATTAAATTTCCATAACATATAATAAATCCTTCCAACTCCAAGTGGAAGGCCTTCAATCAGGTCCATCTCTACAAAATGATTTTTATCTCTTCTAAAACTCAATAACTAACCATTAGCCCAACTTGCTCCATCACACCAAAAACCAATTCCAAGCTTTACCAAATCATGTAACACACTTAAAAATTATTTATAAGCCATGACAAACCTTCACCGAGCTTGACCAAATCATAAACATATTCTTACCTCATGAAGTCATTTACACCCTACTAGAATGAGCATCCTTTAATATTGACCCTCAAAGAATAGGTCATACCTTCTTCATAATATATAAAAAAACACAATTTTGATATAAAATTGGAAATTTATCTGAACCATATTCACAAACAACTTGAATGGAGTATTAACTCCCCGTAGCTCCCCTATGATCTCATTTTTACCACAAGTTGATCCAAACTACCCCCAAAACCAGTCTTCATGAATAGGGCACACTTTTCACTTTTTCATCTTTTCCATGACCTGAAACCTTCATGGAAATCAAGGAAAACTCTTGAGATATCATAAATTCTAATTTATACTTTACCTCATTTGGATAAATTTTCCACAAACTCGTACTTCTTCATAGACAAACATATTTGGGTGGGATCCACATATCACCATAAACTATAATATACCTTTCTAGAAATATATAAGAGTCCTCTAAAAAATATAATCATCAATTTTGCAAAATAAATCAAAAAAGACTCGGTTAACTCAATTTTCTCCAAGTTGCTCCGAGATAGGGTTTCAAACGACTTTACCTTCTTAACGATCATTCATAAAAATGTGATGATCAAACCACCTCATTCTTTTTTTGAAATATGAATAAAAAACCTAAGAATCTATTCCAAATAGCTTTGGTCCCCATGTAAATCACACAATTCACAACGAACATTAGAATGTCCATATTTGTCTCAAAAACTCACTTTGTTACTTACCTAGTTTTGCCAAAACTTGCATAACTTCAAATTTCTTTAGCATTTTGACCTAAAACTTGTCATGAAGCATCATTACAACATTATATAACTATCAATAATCACCAAATATCCCAAATAGCTTTGAAACGCTCTAGCTTGAGTCTCATTTGTATGTATTTACATGTTTGTTTCTCACCTGTTACTTCCCAAAGACCTCATAGAAGCACCAAACCACTTAATGAAGACCTAAAACTCACCATACATGCCCTGTATACCATCACCATGCTTCTACCATGCTTGGTCAAGACTTATCGAGGTAAAAGTATCATATCTCACCTCATTCACTTGCTCTGGGGATAGAAACAAACCTGGAATGACCTGACTCAACCATGAACACCATGAACTAACCATGCAGACTCAAGGACACCTGAAACACACCTCATGAACTAGGCATGACTCCATGAAAACTGCCAACCAACTCTAAAGAGCACAAATAGTGACTATATAAGCTCAACCTTACACTAGAACCTCCTAGGACTTCACCAAACTCGATCACTACCAATAAACCTCCATAATTGACATCGAATAACACCTCATGAAGACACATAACACACCATGAAACATAAAACCAACCATGTTTTAACTTATGACAACCTTCAACCAAATCAAGAGAACTCAAACAGTGACTATACTAGCTCGGGCTCCAGGACCTCATGACAACTCACCAAACTTGACACAACCAATCATACTTCATGCTTAACATATGAATAACATCACATGGAGACACACATGACCACATAACACCCTTTTCCATCAATGAAGTTGACATCAATGACAATAAAAACACAAAATTTCTAACAATATCCCCTTTTGTCATTGATGGCTACCATCTTCAAAAACATTGACCACAACCAACATGACCAACAAACCTACTCGAATCTTTGCCATGTTTCTGATGATTCTCTCCCACTTTTCCATCTATGAAAAGGACTACAATGACACTACTACATGGAAAATCACAACACACAAGACAAGAATAGTGACAACAATGCTCAAAACCAACTTACTAGACCAAGTAACTCCCCCCAGGACTATACTTGCCTCTATTTTACTCCTTCAAGCAACAAAATAAATCTATTGGACCTGATATGGTCATGTGACAAGCTCCCCTTAAGCTGATAACCTCCATTTTATTCTTCATTCACTCTTGACATCAACTTTCTAGGTCATATCCAAGCACAAAAGCACAAATTTTCCTTCAAACCCAACATACCGACTTTTAGATCTGCTTATCCCCTGGGAAACATTCTCATAGCAAAAATGACTAACTTTGGCAAGCAATATGATCTCAAACTCAGAATGAACCTTATTCTAATGCCCCCTTGGGCTAGTATCATCCTACGCTAGTGGAAAACACAAGAGATAAGCCTCTTACCTTGATTCCATGCCATTTAGATACACAAGTACTTTTCCACATTCCTTGGTGATACTTTAGTGTTTATTACCTTTTTAGCTTGCTCTTACACTTGACTGAGTCAACATTTCACTTACCTCTGAGATTTACTTGGAAAACATCATCTTTATTGCCTTTTAGGACACTTTGGAGCACTATAAATACTCCCCCTGCCATGAATCACAATCTCGGACCTATATCATACCTTTGAATTCTCATACTTTGAAGACTTGACAAGGATTTCAACCTTCCTCTAGTTGTGAACATGCAAACTTCACATTCTTGGACCCATATATTTTACCCTTGACCACCAACAAGATTCCACATCTTGATTTATACAACTTCCTCTTGACCACATAGGAGCATATCAACTTTTGAATGCACCATTACGTAGGCATCTCAAACATTGATCCATTTTTGAATACCTACATTCTCATACCTCTTTGTGATTCTCTCAATTTCATGTAGTAATCATAGAGTATAATCATTGTATATTGACTGTCAAGCCAATCCCCGACATTTCTAGCTTTTAGTCTTAAGCACATGATCTATAACTCCCCTATTTTGATGACCTCTTGTAGCTTTCATTGTGCATTGCGAGACCTATAGGCTCTAGTTTTATACCTTTGTACCCTTGTAGCTTATCAACATTTCACCTTATTGAGATCTCATATATTGTGATGATGATATGTCACACATAGACACTTCACTAATACACTCTTCATTGGGGTTGTAGGTCACATTTTGGACATGCGGTAGATAATTTTGGACTTCTAAACCCCGATTTTCACCGATACACCACTTGTCTATCATGTAGCCTCTTATTTGTCACCATCCCAAATCTCCATCATTACTCTTTCTTAACACAGCTTAATAACCCACAATATTACTTTGAAACATATATCAATTGACCTTTGACATCATGAACATGCTTATAGTTACTTAGGATCACTTTGTTATTTCCTGTAGTTTTCATTAACCCGAAAACCTTGATAAATAAATAATGGCTCAAACCTTTGAGCATCTTGCATAGCTTACTATGCTTCATAATTCACATTTGGCACATAGAATTTCATCAACATGTACATTGAGATAAAGTTTTCAACCTTGTATTTGCAAGAAACACCTCTTTTGAACTCCGCTCGAAGCTAGTCATCTCATTCCATATGGACTTCAAGACTTCTTGGTGCATCCACTATGTTTTACCACCGTATCTCATCAACATAGAGCAAGAACAATTACATAATGCTCTAAAAATTCTATCATGTCTATATCTTCATTTTTAAGTACCTTATAGAGACTCACTTTACCTATGATGACCTCACAATAGTTTCAAGTCCTTTTCATTTTTAATGGACAAAACTCGAAAGCACAACTTTGTTATGTGAATATACCTAATAGTTGACATTTATTATTTGTCTTGAGCTTCATCTTGATCTTCTTAGAGTCACTTAAGACAATCTACATTCTTCATGATATCAGGAACATATCAAAACTCGTATTCCTAAGCCACTTCACACTTACACATCTTATAATGAAACTTCAAACTCCAAAAAATTTGATGACACAAACCCTTTTGATGGATAAGCATGACCAATGGGTTAGACACACAAAATTTTACTCTTTTGGGATAGATTAATCACATTCAACTAACATTTAACAAAAGGCTTTTATTAAAAGTTTAATACTAATTTGGTATTGAAATTATTTTAGCAAATGAAACCAACAAGTTTCTAATTTGTTTGGTTCATCGTTGTTATCATACTCCCAGACTATGCCAAAATAGGAGCTTTGAAATAGGGTGTGGATATGTGCCGAAGCAAATTTTGTCGATGTTTGATTCATAATCCCCCTGGTAGATATGTATGCTAAATGTAGAAGCATGTGACCTATTCGACAGAATGTTTGAAATATATGATGTCTCATGACTGTAATGATTGCAGAGTATGCGACAAATGGGTTTGTTGAAAAGACCTTGAAAACTTTTGAGCCAATGCGGTTGGGAGGTGTAAAGCTAGACTCCACAACCTTAACCAACATTCTCATAACCTCTATTAAAATGGGATCTTCGAGTAGATCATGGATAACCATCAAAGTCTAATGGAAGTGGGCTCATATTTTAAGGAGAATGATGAAGGATAGAGGAATTTAAAAGATATTGGGATGTAATTAGATTAAAGGACATAAAAAATGCATGTTTTGTGTAGGAGACAGACCACACACACGGTCATTGGAGATCCATGCAAAGTTGTAGAGATTTACAATAGGGAATGGACATATATCAAAACATAATGGAAGTGGATTTTTAGCATTGTCGATGTAATGCGAGTAAAATGCAACCAATAGGTTTCCAATTTTTCGATTCATCTTTCATATCAAACTCCCATCCTATGCCAAAATAAGAGCTTTAAAACAAGGTTTGGACATCCAAGAAACTATTGTGCAAAAGGGAATTTTGTTATATTATTTAGTTACAAGAACCCCGGTAGATATGTATGTGACATGTGGAAGCATGTGAATTATTCGAAAAAATTCTGAAACATATCTTCTTGTCATTGCTTTCTACAAATCCATAAGCTTAAATTTAGAGTGACATTCATAATAATACTACAATCTATTGTTGCCTAGGTTGTTTAAGTTCTTTCAAATCCTTCTACTACTTTGAATTTTTTAGTAAATTTTGTGAACTAATGACGTGATTAACAACTTTATGTTGTTATCTCTACATTTTTCTACGTAACCACTTTATGCATTTTCCTTCTATAAATTATTATATATTCTTCATTATTATCATTTTGACATGTTGTTGACTTCCCTAATATACTATCATGCTCATATAAATTGCACTAACATCATAAAAAAGCTTCATAATATGAAGAACCCCATCAATATCATCCCAAAACTTCAAAAATTGCCTCTTCGCAAGACAACGAAATGATGAAGAACCTTCACAAGAATGACTATTTTAGGAAGCTCGAACCCGCCAATTAAACTTATGGTGGTTGTGGGGATGTGTTTGCTTAATTCCTATAGAGCATATAAAAATGGGATTACTATTATTTACAACAAGTCTTCCTTTTGAATTGTGTACTAGACATATCACACCCTGAGATGCAAGAGATCTATGTAAAGTTGGAGAAATTGTCTTGGGAGACACCCACAAATGCAGGAGATACATGCAAAGTTGGAGAAAATTTCTTGGGAGATGAGTGAAATAGGATATATTAATAGATTCAATGTGTAATTGGGTGACGTGGGCAATAAGGAAAAATAAATAAATAAAATTGGGGGGCATTTTGAGAGGTTGACAATTGTCGGTCATGAAGAGCCTTCAAACACATGTTGACTTCCACAGTACAACCACATTTATCTCCAACATTGTTTCAAGACAAATTATTGTGAGGAATGCAAATTGATTGAATCATTTCAATAAAGGATAATGTGCTTCTAGAGATTATTGTTAATGTTATGTGAGGCAAACTATAAACATAAGTTAGCACTATAACAAGGTACATGTCAAACCAAGTGAAAAAAGGGACCGTGTTTTACTTTTTGTTTCAATCAAATAATAAAAGACATGGGCATCCTCACGAAGTGTTGATGTTGCTTTTCCAAATGCATCCAATATGTCTCCAATTTGAATAGGTTCAATATTGTCGTAGCATAATTTGTGTATGCATATTAAGTGTATTACCAAATTTTTGAATTATGTGTGACATTTGAATCTTGGTTTTATATTGTTCATTGTTCGAGCTTTTGGGAAAAAAATCAAGAAACGGTGATTCTAACGTTATTTTGGGTGGTTCAAAAGATTGTTGTTTATTGTTTCCCACTCAAAGGAATATGTTGAGCACAAATAAGATGTCCTTTCTCCATATCTCCAAAACATGTAGCTTTCTTTTACTATGATGTACTTTAAAACTAATTCCAACCTTTCACTCTTTTAAGCATTCATTAAACCTCTTTTCTTGCACAAATAAATAATGGCGCGCTACCTTAAATATTTTATATTACTATATTACTAATTACATGGTAGAACAAATCAGATAAACTTCACATTTACATCCCTTATAACGTTTATTTCACCTCAAGCGTAATTGTTATTGACCTTTTTATTAATTTGAGATCAAACATCTAACTCAATGATTTTTTTGAATGGAAAGAAAGGTCAAAATCAAACCCTATGTCGATGAAGGGACACCTTGACTTGTTTGCCATGATTTGACCTAGAGATTGAAATGAGAGAGAGAAGGCTCGCGCACATGCACTTGAAACAGTGCAAAATGCGCGCTCCAGGGCTGCCTCCAACCATAAATGCGTGCTATCCCAGCAGCAAGTACTGCTGCGAAGGCTGTAGGGAGGGGCGCCGACAGACCTGTTAAAAACGTACAACATTTAATATAGATAAAACATTTCAACCAAATATAAATTGCCACCTGTTCTATTGTACCTATTTTTTAATTATAATATTTTTAAAAGTAAGGAGACTCTAGATAGGGCACTGCATTGCATGTGCGCGAAACCAGCATTTTTGCCCTCCCACATCAGCATTGAGTGCGCTCCTATGGCTGGGCATTTTTGCTCATGTGCGGGAGCTAAGAGAGACGAGGAGAGGACTAAAACAATGACCATATAGTTTAATGATAAAAATAGTAATCATTGGTTGGTTGATGGAAAGCGAAGTTTGGTCCACCTCGAATCATGCTTTCTTCTATCTATGTATACGGTACACCTAACCAAACTGTTCCCGTGTGTGCACTACTTGAGCTCACCCATTTGTAACAAAAATAATAAATATTTGTTGGATTGAGTAAAATAGAATATACAAATTTGCATATAAAAATAACAGGGATTGTGAATAAAATTTAGTATAAATGATACCAATTTCCGTCTCAAATCACAGAGAGAAGCTGATAAAATGTCGGCTTCCTGATCCTCATCAATGGATGCCCTTCCACCTTACTCTGTGGGGCCCTCGAATTTTCCTGCTCCTGCAAGTTTCTTTCCTTAATACTTAAATATCATGCATTTACCGACTTTCTCTTCATGGAATCTTCTTACAGAAATTTCCACAGCAGGCACGGATATTTCACATTGGATTGAGTTGGAATTGATCAAGCTCGATCAGAAATGGGTCGAAGAAAACCGAAGAACATTGACGATTTCTTCGTGCTGAATGCAGCGGGAATTGCAAGAGAATCCGCCGTAATTTTTCTGCAACATCTATCATTCTTTGTAACAATTGCAGTTGTTCTGGTGTCCCCTGTTTCTGCTGCACTTATTTTCTGTCGAGCGCTCCTTCCCCACAGTCATATTGTCACCAAATTCGCACTACAGATCCGAGACTTGGCTAATTCTGCCGGTTTTCCCAATTCGCGCAATACCCATCTGGTTTATAACAAGCTGTCGCAGACAGTAATTTCATACATGCTCTGTTTTCCTGTTGTTGTCACATTTTCGCTGCTAGCGAGAGCGGCAGTGGCCCATACAGTGGCTTATATTTATGCAGGAAATAAACCTTCATGGCAGAAGGTGATTGAAGGGCTGCCCAAGCTGTGGAAGCGCCTGGTGTTGACATATATGTGGGCGGGTGTTATGATCTTGGGAGCCAATGCTGTGATTTTGGTGGTGATTTTAGCAGTAATGAAGGTGGTGCCCATTTTGGAATTTTCTTCCAGGTGGGGAAATGGGTTTGCTGTGGGCGGAGGGATTGTGTATTCCATTGTGTTTGCGCATGCCATGATTGTCTCCAATTTGGGCACAATTGTGTGTGTTATGGAAGAGTGTAATTATGGGAGGAAGGGTGTTTTCAGGGCTCTGTTTTTGATAAGAGGGAGGACCCGGATTGCTCTGGTTATGGCAATCATGGTGAATTTGAGCTGGGTGTTTGTGGAGAGCCTGTTTGTGTACAGGTTGATGAGAGGAAGTGGCAGCCTTGTGGGGAAGATGGCGTTGGAAGGTTGTGTGCTGCTGTTGATGTATTCCATTGTGAGTGTGATCAATGATCTGATGAGCTCTGTGTTTTATTACGCCTGCAAATCGTCTCGTTTGGAGGAGGTTTGTTTGCCTTGGGACCTGCACCAAAAATATGACAAAACAGAGAAAAATGGCCATTCTTGATCTTGTTTGTTGTTGTAAACAGCAGCAAAGTCAATCGGGTGGTCATATGGTTAGCTCATACTGAGTACCATTTAAGCTGAGGAGGTGCTTAACTGCGGATTGTATTTCAAACCATTTTGGTAGCTTTGAAAAGGTCTAGGCACGAGATGTCTTCTTAATGTTATTCTTACCAATGAATATCAATGTACAATACACATACATTAAGTGTTAATTTTGATTAAAAAAATTTGTTATTAAATTTTTAAAAAATTAAAGACATGGAGATTGTTTATTGTGCAAAACAAAATTAAAGACATGAAGATAGTTTAGTGTAAGTTTGAAGAATTAAATGGGTTGTATTCTAACTTTGTGTTGGACATTGTATAATGTGTTGTTTAGTCATCTATTAAAATATAATTATGAGAAAATATTAAGTAATAAGGGGTGAGGTCACGACCGTCCTTTTAATTCTTGGTGTTAAACTTAAATTTTTGTATATCTAATGTATGCTAAAAAAACAAAAAGAGCTTGGTAAAGAATTTAGAGAAATTTGATGAAAAAGGGGTTGTGATAGTTATTGAGACCCTTAACTTTAATTATTGTTCAAAATTGTTAGTCCTTTGATCTAATTATTGTACATCACATATTCTCCAAAAGTGTGCAACATAATATAATAATTAACTACTTACCTAAAAGTTTACATTCACTTTAAGATTTTATTTTTTTGATGTTCTTAGAAAAATATTTTTATCCATCTTTCCAAAAAGGGTACAAAAGTCAACTTTCAATATACATTGAATCACAACTACCCCATGATGTCATTTTTAAATATAAATTCATTCTCTATAATTGGAGTGCACCATCAGCCACATTAAGTGCATTTATTCCAAATCCTCTTAATTGCAATCCAAGCTTTATGGACTTGTACGTAAATTTGAAAATTTGTAAGCCTCACCATCATATCAACAAACATAATAAATGACAATTTTGAATTTAAATTTTCCCAATGACTTGACTAGATGAACAATTCAATCCATGTCAACACATGAGAGCCAATAAAATGCAAGTTCGTAGATCACAAATCAATTATCTATAAAAACATCTCAATTACAACCATTTTGCATTTCATAATAGATTGTTAGGATTTGGAGTTGAAGTTCAACATAAAAATAGTCAAAATCAACAATTGTAGGTGAGCATCAATACTATATTTTGCTTTCTAGCTTTTTACTAATTTTTAAGTATTATAAATGCCATAATGGACTCGAATATACGTAATGTTATTAATATTGTAAATATGATTGAAAGTTTATTGTAACTATTATGAATGCCATAATGCAATTGATTTTTATAATGCTTTAATATTGCAACTATAGTTTAGGGTTTACTTTAAATACAATAAATTCCGTAATGCATTCAAACCTCTGTAATTGCTATTAATTTTTCACCCACTTATTTTTCTTTCTTATATGTTGTTGGTGTAGACACTCAAACTTGGCAATTTACCCTTTAACACTTGGTTTTGAAAATGCACTCTTGGTTAAATAAACAAACTCTTTTTATCCATGCTTAGTACATCATGAGGTCTCTTGTCTAGCTTGTTTGGTTATACACAATGATATGTTGACATATTCTCGAGAGTCAAATGCATAAATCCACAAACAAACTCCAATTGACAAGATGCAAACTTTGGTTTTTTTGTTTCTCATCCATGTGCAAAATTGTCCGATTTGGTTAGGAGTTGTTATTTTTTCATGTCCGACTCATACAGTTTTGAACCAACATATCCTTAATCTTTGCTTTCAAATTTATATTCTTCGTTGGATCATTTACTTCCCTTGGGTTGGCCTTTCTATAATAATTTACCTTTGAAACCCTATATAAGCAAGTTAACACTACCTCATTTGCTAAGCTAAAAATCATATGGCGCCACATTGGCATACTTTCTTTACAACACTCACAAAAGGCACCCAAAGCTCTCCAAATCTCGCAAAAGCTTGTGTACATTCATTAGGGCATCAATCACTACCAGGGAAAATTGTAAGGATTGTGTGGGAAAGAAACTTATAGAAATGGTGGCGAATCTAGTTGAAGTCAGATTTGTAGGGTTAGCAAATTGTCTGAAATCAATCGTTGTCATGTTGGCAAAAAAGAATATAGTTTTTGAATTAAGTTGTGAATGTAATGGCGAATGTAGGATAAATTTTAATAAATTTAGAGAAAAACTGGTGAATATAAATTTACTTTTTCAACTTATGAATTGTTAGCTTGGACAGTTGTTAGGAAGTGATGTGAACAAGACCTCCCGAGTCCCCATGATTTTAAACTGAAAGAATGGGGACCCTCTATGGTTAGAAAAATATTGAAGCTATTTTTTCTTATAAGAAACAATCATATGTTAAGTTGCAATTTTGTCACATTGTTATGTTTAAATTGTGATTTTTAGACTAACAAATGTTGTAAGTAACTTTGGTTTTAAGTATGACATTTCATATTTTTTATTTGTAAAGGAAATAGGTGTTTTCAATCTATGATTTTATTTGTAATAAAGGAAATGGGTATTTTCAAGTATATGACATTATGTTGATTTAATCTAATTTGAATTAAATCTAATTTCAGAGTAACTATTGTAACAAATGATATTCAAATGGCAAGATACAATAATATACAAGCAATAAACATTCAATAATGTAAAATCCCTAAACACACATGGGAGGAATGATGACTTAGCTGATCCTTTGTGATCCGGGAGTGATCGTGACTATCTGAGTATTGAATATGGAAAGAAAAATTATCCAAATGACTCATGCAAAGGGTGTTATAACTTAGAACGATGTTGGACGAAGCACCCATAAGAGGACAGGAGCACCCAGGCGCCAAAGATTGCATGAATGTTCGAGGATCGATATTTTTAGGTCAAAAGGTCTTTGCTTCTATTCATTCTTTGTCACTCTAATTTTTTGTTAAGGTTCCGCCACACTGTAACTCCGTAAAACAAATCCTAGCTATCGTAAAAGATCACAAACACATTAGATCTAAATAAAATAATCAATATGTGAAGTCAAACTCGACTCTCGACAATCACCCGATGAATGAACTTAGTACCAAGCACTGCACTACATCTCATACTCCATGTAGTTCTTTGTGCTTATGTGTGATATGGTGTCCTTAGGTTTTCTCTCGTGTCAACGATGCCAAGATAGTGAGGTATAACTAGCTTTGATGAAAATGTGTGGTATGAAATTCAGCACTTCCCTTCCAATACAAAGTGTATACGCACCCATAATGCAGTCCTTTAAATAATAATAGTAATATGTAGATGTGATAGTCCCTCTTGATTTTTCAGCTAGAATAATGGTTAGTATGTTGTGTATATATATGATTCCCTTTCTTGAATTTTGACACTAGTGACACCAAAGGTCGACTAAGAATGCAAGATAAGGATAAGAAAAGAAACAAGGTTGACCATAAATGATAAAAATGTGTAAAAAGAAAAAGGAGGACAAGAGCACCCATAAGGGACACAAGCGCCTGGGTGTTAGTGTCAGAGTGGGCACTAGTGTCCTGAGACCAAGAATGACATATGTGACAAGATAGATAGACAGGGATCCCGTGACTTGACTAGAAGTGCATACAGAAATGAGAGATGTAGAAAAGAGTCACAATAGAAATCAATCAAAGAACATAGATGGACAAGGGACAATGTCACCAATGAGTAATTTTATTACTTAAGATTCATGCATATAACAACATATCAATGGCATAGTAAAGTGATGATATGTGCATAATTTTGTGTCTCGCATTTACCCCTCGTTACATTATTTGAAGGATATTCAAGTAGTGTAAAGGAAGTAAGGAGCATACCTTTATAGGATCTAGAGAAGTCATATTGCAAAGTGCGCGTAGAATATAGAAAATTGTAGCATGGCGAACCATGTATCATTTTTTTACCCATGCAACGTAGGAAGATATATCAAATGTCATAAGGAGTAACTTGGAGAAATATTTGTGATGATATTGGAGATTTTGGATTATTGTCAAGGGCAATAGAAAGGGTAAGGAGTGATCAATTACCAACCCAATTTGTTGATAATTAAATGATTTTGTCATCATGCCGCCAGAGGAAGAGTGTTAGGGAGAGAGGTCTATTTTTCTCTCCATCTGTTAACGCTTCCCCAAAAGGTCCAACCACTGCAGATAGATAAAGACCGAATTGTTACCGTTTGTTCTTATTGAAATTTTTTTGTCCCGATTGAAGAACCCACATAGGAGCAATACAAGAAAGGAAATGACGTCTCATTGCCACCACTCCCACGATAATGAGTATCCTGATTTGAATAGTATCATATGGCTTCAAAGTTAGGTCGTCTGGAAGTGATGATTACATGATACGGCTACCAAGTTAGATCATCCGGAAGCAATAATAATTAGGGTTATTGTGTTGATTGATTGGTTTTAATGATAGGAGTTGATTGAATAGGATGTATTTGGAAGATTAATCATGGAGATATTTTGTTTTGCCCCCATATTAGGTCATTTGGGGGAATGGATTCGAATTAGAAAAAGTATCAATTGTCGTATAGAATAAATGTAACCGTATTTGAATGAGATCGGAGAAAATGTGATAATAACATATTAGGAGTGTCGATTGATTATGTTGTATCACGAGAGGGATTATATGAGGATACAATTATATGCCCCACCTTTCGGTGAAAGGGTGAGGGGTGAAAACATGAGTGATGATCTGAAAGTAAGGATTGGAAGTATTTTAGTAGTAAATGAGAGATAGTAAAAGAGATGTGGTAGTGTTGATGAAATATGTGTAGATATTGAATAACACGTTTGTTGGATTTAAGGATGTGGTTTTTAGAATTCTATAGTTTAGTGCTAGACTAGACCATGATCCGGATGTTGCAAACATGGAGAAAAGTGGAGTAATCGGGCTCAAGATATGAGCCGAACCATGTGCTTGTATTAGTTGCGAGAATAGGAGAAAGTAGAACTATAGTGTAGAGTAAAATTGAATTACTATATATAGTAATGTGAAAAAGGTGAATAATAACTTCATTTGAACCGAGAGTGAGTTCCATTTGAGTTGTGAATAGTGAGGATGCCACATGTCAAGGAGGTTATTCAGACAATATTTGAGAGAGTGACGGCGGCCATGGCTACACTGCACAACCGGGGATCTAGTATGTATGATCAAATCGGAAATTTTTGTCAAATATGTTTGTTTTTATCAGTTTTAGAAAAATTGGTTTTTAAAAAAATTGAGTGTTTCGACCTAGATGAGAGTGGAAAGGCTGTTTTTGTCCATTAGGACATTAGTGCCCAATTCTAGACACTAGTGACATGGAATGGGGCGCTATTGTCCAACTCATGGGTGCTAGTGTCCACGGGCTAGTTTTTTTGTATTGGTTGGTTAATGTAGGTTATTTTACTATCGTTATTATTGATTTTGAAGCATATAAGTGGGATAATATTATGTTTTGTTTATTTTTATGTTGTGCAAAGAGATATACACTCGAGGAGTTCCGCGAGAGCGTCATTTGATTACATTTCTTGGTTTGGGACTGACCGATGATTAGTGGGGTGTATTGACCTGTGTTGACTTGTAACACATCACTAGATTGGGAGAGGTACCCCATAATTTTCCATTAATGACAAAGATTCTCAGTGAGAGGTGGTGCGCGGATACTTGCACATTTTGTTTCTTTGACAGGGAGATGAAGGTGATATTGGAGGATGTATATAGGATATTGAGGTTACCCTGTCATCAAGAGAGGGTACATGTGATGGCAGTAGTAGATTTTGTAGCGGATGAGGTTCGTACGATGATATTTTACAAGTTCTCGGGTGCATGTCGAGACATATATTATCTTGGATGAGATTGTGAGGTCTAAGGTTCCACGCGTGTAGAAATTCATTGCAATTGTATTAGCTTCATTAGTGGCCATGGAGGGTGGTGGGGTTGGTATTTTGTATAGGATGCATGAGATTTGTTAGAGGATAGAGGATCATAACATGAGATATGCATGGGCACAAAGTGTGTGTTGGCCCATTTATATAGGGATTTGTACTTATTCACGCAGGAGGATCATGGTGGTGGGATATGAGTGACCACCCTATTACATATATGGGTGTATGAGCATATAGCAATAGTGAGGCCACTTAGTGGGCCACGGGTTGATTGGGCTTGGCTAGAGATTTATTGTAACATCCCGTTTTAAGATACTAGAACAAGGGAAATTTTTTTTTTTAAAACGTTCTCTGTTATGAATTATATAATTCAAACACACGTTCAAGTTTTAATAATTGTTCTTTGCCCAAACAATGCAGTTTGGAACACACAATTTCCTTTTAAAACTAATGTTCCCTGTTCACATATTTGCAATATGGAACACACATTCAATGCCATTCAATCTTATAAAAGATTCTATATGTCTTGTAAATGACTCGAAGAACTACCGATCTCCCATTTTCATGGCTCGGAGTTTCAATGATCTCTCATTTCATGACTCGGCAACTACCGATCCTTCATGTTCATTCATGCATAGTATAATATATATACAAGGTTCTCTTACCGTTTCCGTAATCGAAGTGATCCATTTAAGAAGCCTATCTGAATATCTATTACTGATATTCATCTGACATCCTGCATCTTAAATTAGGTGATTAGGACAACGCAACCAACACTTGTGATACTTTGGCCAAAGATTTTCACATGCTTTGCATGATCATATTCCTGGATGTGATACACACCAATGGAATACATCCTTCACCTCACTTCACCTGTTATCTAGAATGGTCTTTCCTGGTTCCTACCAGTCCTTCCAAAATAAGGTCAATTTCTAACTCCTACTAGCAATATGAACGAGTATAGGAAGGCACTCATGGTAACTAAAGATACGCAGACATACGATGTCATTCCTAAATGACTCCGTGTGTCTAGTTATCTTTAGTCCTCCGGAGTCACTCCGTATACGTGATCATACTCCTATCCCCAACCAAGATCTTAATATTCAGCTTATGTAATCTTGATGATTTAATTCGGGAGGGCATTGTAATATGTCAGCTATAACATTGTGTCGTCATGAAGGCCCCGCCTTCATGAAGACACCTTGCTGTAGCTGGCGTATGTCAATGTCCTACGGAATCCTCCCATCGAGAGTACACATCCAGCTCAAGTGATTTGGATATGATCTTAATATTTAAGATCAACTTTCAGCAACCATGCTGATCCTTTATCCTCGTTCCTGTTACAGTTGTATGGAGCTAAGAGAGACTAAATCCATCTTCTAGCTTGCTATGCATCTTCTCCTTCGTACCGAAGGGTTGCATTTTCTCTACTTGGTTCTTTTCTTAATCATTGGATTAAGCAGCCCATTACCGACAGACGTAATAAGTTTAACCTATTAAACTTAACCAAGTTTTTTCACAACTGTAACCAAATTCAGAATTCCAGCTTATTAGACGTCATTTAAACGAGGTCTAATTCTCAATAAATGTATTCATTTATTCTCCTTAACCTTACATAGTTAAGGTCTGTTAGCCCTGGATATATTTATCCCATATCCTTTCTTTCTGAATTTAACATTCGAGGCTATTAACGGAGTCCGAATACGAGGTTGAGTTGCTCCTAAGATATTTGATATTCCTTAGCTTCCAAGCTAATCCTGAATACCTATCAGTTATGAGATCATGTTCCTCCTAATCCTTTTTAATGTCAATTAAAAATTCATCTTAACCCAAGTATGAACTAATTACACATTTCAACTTAAAAGTTGCATTTAGGTAAGAATAGAAATCAGTTCCCTTTAAATCCATCCAAGGACAATTGAATAATTCCAAATCAAGAAATAAAATTATATTTCCAATTTAATCAACAATATCAAACTGATATAGTCATTAAAATATCACACTTGTATTTGTATTCATCAATCCATTTCATAATCCATACATTTGCCAGTCCAAATGACTGGACTTTGTTTATATTAAACAACGTTACAACTCATAGATAGAAGAATGTACTTTCTTCTTTTCACAATTCCTCGTAGAGGAATAATAACTAACAAATACAATTCATCTTCAGACAATCAAAAGAAGTATCAGAAAATAGCCATGTCTTCGTTTTACTCAAGTTCCATCTGCAAAATTACTTGCACGGGTCAGTTCATTGAACTGAGCATATTAAGCACTTGTCATTAAAATGAGGTGCTTCAAATTAACTGTCTCAATAAAAGAACCCTGCTTTTATGAAATGTTAATAAGAACATCAATCAAGAATTAAGCATCAAAAAGAATGAACAGCATGACAACTGAACCATCTAAATACCATCCCAATCAGTCAAAGGATTTCTGTCCTATTTCCCACATAACCATTACAAGATGCAATTTCCTTCGACAGTTCCAGATTACAACATTTGTAAGAACTAGGAATACAAGTAAAAGCATACCTTCTTGTTATAATCATAATCGCTATCCCTTCTCTTTCCTTACATTAGTAATAATGCAAAGGATAAAATCTAATCGAAATGTAAACCAATTACTTTCCTTTCGGTTCATGCATCTCCTTTTGATTTCAAGCAATCAATTATATATGAGAAAAGTAAACAACAATAAATATAGATGCTTAAACCCAAGCAATACAAAATTTGTTCTTAAACGATTACAAATTTCCAATCGTATGAGAGAAGAAATGATCATTATTCCAAGTTATTCATCCACATTCCTATTCCTTTCCTCATGATCTGTATTGAAAATGAATCCAAACGAGACATCAAATCAAGATAAATTCAGAGTGAAACTTACAAAATCCATTCAGTAATTCACTTTCCAAAGAAGAAAGAATAATTCCATTCATATTCACTTTAAATAAAGACAAGGAAGAATTTATTATCCATATCAATATTCCCTTTCAAGCAGCACATACGAATACCAAAAACAAGTTGGTAAAACATCGTATCCATCATGAACAAGCATTATAAAGAATGCATACTATGTACCTACTTGTACTAAAAGATTTCATACTTCTTTCACCGTATTCTAACCGAACAAACAGTTATACAATGATCACTTAATCAATTATCCACATGACTTTCTATATCCATGAACGCATCATGATTCATAATTAACAATTTACACATTGTTGTTACCTCACAAGCAAGCCCAATCCGGATGTACAAAGTGAAGCTCTAGTGCTAGTTCCAAGATTCAAACAGCAAGAGAGAAAAGAAATTCATCCCTATAACTATTTTAATAAGAAAACATCCATTTTCTTCAAGTATAACAAGAATTACTCAAGTCGAGTTCATCATTTTTTTTTTGAATGACAGTGTAAAATCAGAGATCACACTAAACATTTAAATATTCCGTTTGTACAGCAAAACACAACACTCAGAAAACAATCTAAATGCCACTGTCACTTCATCAAGCCGAATCCAAATGTTCAATAAATCCCCAATTAACATTTCTTCAAAATTTAAAACAAGCAGAAGAAGAAGAACTCGTTTCCTTTTTAAATCCAGAAAAGAAACGATATCAGAACACCCTAATTTTGTAAGTTATCTTGGTGAATATTTTTCATACTGTTATAGCTGCTGAAATGAAGGCAAACATGTTAAGATATATTCTGATCTTAAAGGAATGTGTTGCTAACTTGGATTCTTGCATGCTGTAATTTATTGCATAGGACAGCAGTTATTGTTGCTTGTGTGTTTACTGAGGTGACGACAAATTGTCGTATACTTGCTAAACTCTCTTTGCTGATTGACAGCACACCTTGAATCAATTCCATTGATCCAAAGTATGATGTGGTATTCTTGTGATTGCTTTGTCGATTTACTCTTGAACCGAACCGGAGGTTGATATAAATGTGCAGCACCTGATTGCAGGTATGAGCAGCTGGCACGTAAATGCCAACGACAAAGGTTCGATTCTTGAACCCGGTACTGTCGAACTTAAGACCTCGTGAGGTAGGAAATGTCTGGACACGGGTGGCTTTGGCATGTGAAACAAAGGACGAAACGCCCTGCACAACATTGACATGAGTGTCAGTTGAGAGACTGGATTAGAGGTTGATTAATGTTAGTGGTTAGAAGGAATTAAATCCTAAGCTAATCCTAAGTTCTAACATACATCCTAAACTACTATCCTAAGTGGATTTTTAAATTAAAAAAAAAGAAAGGGAAATAAACCTAAGTCCTATTAACCTAAAACTAAACTATGACCTAGGTTGAATACTAATAAACATCCTAAACTAATCCTAACCTAAAGGGGACGCGCAGACCCTTGGAGGGAGAGGATAAGGATGAAGGGGTATTCAATGGCATTAAATGGGGAGTCCCTACGTGGACAGTGTCAGTTTGGCGGGAACAGGTAAATGGCGGAGGTAGCTAGATGGCCATGCACTAAATTTGGTTTTTCATGCAAATTTGAACTTGGGGGTTCGCCAACCCAAGTTGGCAGTGGCGTGGGAAATTAGGAAAAAGGCAGAGCCTTTAATGCATTAAATTCTCTTGGTCCTCGCGACCAGCTCGCCTTGGAAGGCGTAGGAGGGAAATGTTGATTGTTTATTGTGTCGATTTGGATTTGGTGAAGTTGCTCTGCATTTGGTTTTTTTGTTTGGTTCAGTCGAACCAGTTTCTTTGGGTTTATCACTGTTCTTTGGAAAATTGGAGGCTGTTGCTGAGCCTGAAGAGGAAAGGATTGTTGGAAAGCTCGTGTTGTCACCGAGGAAGGAAATATCTTCGGCAAACGCAGTTTTCTTCGAGTTTTGGAAAAGAAATTGCAGGCATGTTAAGCCCTTCTCTTTAAAAATACTTGCTTTGTTTAAACGTCTCATTAAAACAACCCTGCTCTTGGGTTTTGGGTTTATGTGATTGTTGTTGTGTTGATACGATTTGGATTTCATTGATTCTTGCTGTCATTTTTGGAAATGATAGGTAAAATCATCTCTGGTTGCTGTGTTTAACTGTCTTTGCATTTCTTTGAATGGAATACCTCCATGTTGTGCTGGTTGTTGACGTTAAATGGAAATTCGAAATGGGTTTTTCTCTGTAAAATGTTATATGGGAACTGTGCAGGCAGTGTGGGTTGTTTTATTGCTGTGCGATTGTTCTTTTGTCATATGAACTTTTGTGATAAGATTGTATAGGTTGTGCGAGCGGCTTGATGTCGTTTCTATACTGAAGTTTTCTTAAAAGAAATAAGACCTTTCTTTTTTTTTTCTGCTGTTTCGGGATTAAAAGGGAATAGCATTTCTTTTTGAACTTTAAGGGATGGGTTTTAGAGTTTTATCTGAGCAATGCGAGCTCGGTTAGAAGGATATGCCAGTAATACAATTGTTGTTGTGCTTCTTCTTTTATGTAAATGGACGAATACGATTTTGAGTATTCGTGAAAGCTGGAAAAGAAATTGTTTTCTCTTCTGAACATATGAATGATTACAGTCCTTCTTGCTGTGATGAAAGGTTGGTTGTGTTGTGTTGTATGGAAATGACTTGATCATACGGCTCGGACTGTAGTCGTGAAAACGAGCTTGACTTGTATTCTGTGCATTAAATAAATCATGTTGATTCTTGCTGAAGGGATTAGATGATTTGTTGTGTTTCATTGATGTTGTTCGACCTTTTAGTTCTGATTGTCTTTGTGAAAACGCATTTTACTTGGATTGCTGTACAAAGAAGGAAATGCTTGGGAAGTTGTCTTGCTGTTGGACCTGTTTTGATTATACTTTGTTGTGCATCTGATATTCTATGCGGGTTTTTAATAATAAGGGTATTATTGGATGAAAAATCACATTTTTGAGTTCTGTACATCATTGTGAATAGAAAAATGGATTCGGGTAGAATCATTTATTGGTAAGGAATTCTTCTTCTGTCTGCTGTTTTGATTTGGTAAAATCAGTAGTCAGGTGGTTATTGAACTTTACCAGTTCAGTCGGTAGAGAGGACAGTGGCATTTAAATTGTTTTCGAGTCTTTGAAGTTTTCTCGTGACAAATGAAATAATTGAATGTTTCTTGTGGTCTCTAATTTTGCATAGTTATTTAGAAGAAATGAAACCGGCATGAATAATTCTTAGTGAGTTGAAGAAAATGGTTGTTTTCTTATTTGAATAGTTAAAGAACGAATTCTTCTCTTTAGCTGTCTCGAGTTCGGAAATAGCATTGAAGTTTCTTGTGCATTATGATTCGACTTACTGTAGGTAACAACAATGAATAAATTTTATTTTGAACGGAATGCGTTCATAGAATTAGAAAATCACGTGAATAATTGATTGCATGATTGTATAACTGTTTATCTGGTTTACCATACAGTGAAAGAATTATGGTTTCTTCTAGTACGGTAAATATATAGTATGCATCCTTGTACTATTTGATCTATGATAAATACGACGATGTACTAACCTGTTTTGGATATGCATATGAGCCTGATTTAAATGAAGTATTGATAAGGACGATAAATTCTTCCTTGTTTTCATTTAAAGCTGATTATGAATGAAATTACTCTTGCTGCCGGAAAGTGAATTCGAATGGATTTTGTAAGTTTCACTCTGAACTGTTATCTTGATTTGTGTCTCGTTTGGATTCCATTTTTTAGGACAATCATGAGGAAGGAGATAGTAATGTGGATGAATGACTTGGAAAATGATCTTTTCTTCTTTCATACAGTTGAAAATTTGTAATCGTTATTAACGAATTTTGTAGTGCTTAGATATGAGCAACTATATGCATTGTTGTTCGCTTTCTCGTCTGTACGTGATTGCTTGGAATCTAATGTGATGCATGAACTGAAAGGAAAGTAATGGATTTACGTTTCAGTTAGTTTTACCCTTTGCATTTATTATTAATGAAAGGTGTGGAAAGGATAACAGTATGTTATATCAGCAGTATGCTACTTGTATTCCTAACTTTACAAATATTGTAATTTGAAACTTGCAACGGTTATGTGGAAAATGGGACAGCAGTTCTTTGGCTGATTGTGATGGTATTTTGATGGTTCAGTTGTTATGCTGATCATTCTTTGGTGCCTATCTCTTGATTGATGTCTTACTGTCGTTTCATAAAAGCAGGGTTCTTTTATTGAGACAGTTAATTGAAGCACCTCATTTTAATGATAAGTGCTTAATATGCTCGGCCATCAATCGACCCGTGCAAGTAATTTTGCAGATGGAATTTGATTAGAATGAAGACATGGCTGTTTTTTGATGCTTCTTGATTGGTTGAAGATGAATTGTATTTGTTTACTTTTATTCCTCTTTGAGGAATTGTAAAAAGAAGAAAGTATATTCTTCTATCTATGAGTTGTAATGATGTTTTATGTAAACAATGCCCTTTCAGTTGGATTGGCAAATGTATGGATTATGAAATAGATGATGAATACAAATACAAGTGTGATATTTTAATGACTATATCAGTTGATATTGTTGGTTAAATCGGAAATATAATGATTTTCTTGATTTGGATTTATTTAATTGTCCTGGGATGGACGTTAAAAAGAAATAGATATCTATTCTTACCTTAATGCAACTTTTAAGTTGAAATATGCAATTAGTTCATACTTGGGTAAAGATGAATTTTTAATTGACATTAAAAAGGATTAGGAAGAATATGAATCCATAACTGATAGGTATTCAGGATTAGCTTGGAAGCTAAGGAATATCAATTAACTTCGGAGTAATTGAACTTCGCTTTCAAACTCCATTTATGACCTCGTATGTTAAATATTGAATAAAGGATATGGGATAAGTATATCCATAACAAATGGACCTTAACTGTGTAAGGTTAAGGAAAATAAATGAATACATTTATTGGGAATTAGACCTCGTTTAAATGACGTCTAATAAGCTAGAATTCTGAATTTAGTTACAGTTGAAAAAAATCTTGGTTAAGTTTAATAGGTTAAACTTATCATGTTTGTCGGTAACGGGCTGCTTAATCCAATGATTAAGAAGAGAACCAAGTAGAGAAATGCAGCCCTTCGGTACGAAGGAGAAGATGCATAGCAAGCTAAAGGACGGATTTAGTCTCTCTTAGCTATATACAACTGTAACGGGAACGAGGATAAAGGGATCAACATGGTTGCTGAAAGTTGATTTTAAAATATTAAGATCATATCCAAATCACTTGAGCAGGATGTGTACTCTCGATGGGAGGATTCCGTAGGACATTGACATACGCCAGCTACAGCAAGGTGTCTTCATGAAGACGGGGTCTTCATGACGACACAATGTTATAGCTGACATATTACAATGCCCTCCCGAATTAAAACATCAAGATTACATAGGCTGAATGTGAAGTTCTTGGCAAGGGATAGGAGTATGATCACGTATACGGAGTGACCCCGGGATACTAAAGATAACTAGACACACGGAGTCGTGGGGAACGACACCGTATGTCTGCGTATCTTTAGTTACCGGGGTGCCTTCCTATATTTGTTCATCTTGCTAGTTGGAAATTGGAAGTTTAAAACTGACCTTAAACTGAGAGGACTGGTAGGAACCAGGAAAGACCATTCTAGATAACAGGTGAAGTGAAGTGAAGGACGTATTCCATTGATGTGTATCACATCCAGGAATATGATCATGCAAAGCATGTGAAAATCTTTGGCCAAAGTATCACAAGTGCTAGTTGCATTGTCCTTATCACTTAATTTAAGATGCAGGATGTCAGATGAATATCGAATGATATTTAGATAGGCTTCTTAAATGGATCACTTCGATAACCGGAAACGGTTAAGAGAACTGGTATATATAATATACTATGCATAAATGAACATGAAGGATCGGTTGTTGCCGAGTCATGAAATGAAGGATCGATGAAACTCCGAGCCATGAAAATGGAAGATCGGCGGTTCCTCGAGTCATTTACAAGCAAAGATATAGAATCAAGTTATAAGATTGAATGGCATTGAATGTGTGTTCCATATTGTAAATATGCAGACAGGGAACATTAGTTTTAAAAAGAAATTGTGTGTTCCAAACTGTGTTGTTTGGGCAGAGAACAATTATTAAAACTTGAACGTGTGTTTGAATTTTATAATTCATAACAGAAAACGTTATCAAAAAAAAAAAAAAAAATCCCTTGTTCTAGTATCTTAAATGGGGATGTTACTGATATCAAAACCAAATCGCACAGTATGCACAATTTTATTCAATATACCATATGAAAAGAATGCCCAGTTCGAGTTCCATCTCGATCAACCATTTAAATCCAAAAACAACATTCTCCTATTTCATAATGATGTACAGAACTCAAAATACAATATTCATATATCAATACCTCTATCAAGGCAAACCCGCATAGGGTATGAAATACGTAAGCTTGGTACAGTCAAGACAGACTCAAACAACAAACTAATTCCCATGCATTTCTTCATTTGCACAGCAATCCAAAGTCAAGTGCGTTTTCACGATGACAGTTTGAGTTAGAAGATCAAACCGCATCCACAAAACACTATAAAATCAACTTTCCATCACAGCAAGAAGAAAACATAATTATTCATAAGTTCAGAAGAAAAACAGATACTTTCTCCAACTTTCATGAATACCCAAGTCGCATTCATCCATTTCTTTCACAAAAGAAAAAAAAAAAGCACAGCATGAATAAGACTATCACTTCCATCAACCGAGCTCATAATGCTCAATAAAACCCATTTATCATTTCCTTCAGAATCTAAAACAACAGAAGGAAGAGGAACTCATTTCCTCAAAATTTCAGATAGAAACAACATCAAACAACTCGCACAAAGCAGCACAATAACATAGTAAAAGAACAAATTTCCCAATACTGTCGAGCAAACCAACACAGCAAGGTTGTATTTCCAACTCAAATAAATACAAAGACAGTTCAAATCACAACAACAAGAAAACGATTCTACCCAATCATTTCCAACATAACAACAAAATCGACTAAACCCAAATCATCTCAATCATGACAACAATCAAATAAACCCAAAACCCCCTTCATCAGAAGAGCAGGGTTGTTTTAATGAGACGTTTAAGCAAAGCAAGAGTTTTAAAGAGAAGGGCTTAACATGCCTGGTATTCTTCCTCGAATGCTCGAAGAAAACCGCGTCTACAGAAGGTATTTCCTTCCACGGTGACAACAACAAGCTTCCCAACAATCCCTTCCTCTACAGGCTCAGAAACTAGCCTTCAATTTCCAAAGAAACAGTGATAATCAACCAAACACAACTGGTTCGACTGAACCAAGAAAAACCAAATGCAGAGCAACTTCCCAAAAATCCGAACAACACAATAAACAACCAAAAAAATTCCTCCATACTCTTTCCAAGGCGGGCTGGTCACGATGACCAAGAAAATTGAATGCATTAAAGGCTCTGCCTTTTTCTATTTCCTCACGCCACCGCCGACTTGGGTTGGCGAACTTCCAAATTCAAATTTTTGCATGCAAACAGAGTTTAGTTCCATAACTAACTAGATACCTCTAGCTTTTCCCTGTTCCCGCCAAACTGGCGCTGTCCACGTAAGGACCTTCATTCAATGCCATTAAATTTCCTTCCATCCTTATCCTTTCCCATGGGTCTGTGCGTCCCCTTCCTTAGGTTAGGATTAGTTTAGGATTAGCAATAGTGTTCAAACCTAGGTCATCGCCTAGTTCTTAGGTTAATAGAACTTAGGTCTATTTTCACCATTTTAGAATTTAAAAATCCACTTAGGATAGTAGTTTAGGATGTAAGGTAGAACTTAGGGTTAGATTAGGATCTAATTCCCCCTAACACTTAACAAATCGATTTCAAGACAAGTCCTTCCGATCGACATCTAATTTCAACACTGCGGTGACATTTCGTCCCACGTTACACATGCCTCGAGACACCCGCATCCGTGCATTTACCGCCTTACGAGGTCTCATGTTTCAACAAAGGCATAGTTCGGGAATCAAACCTTTTCCGTTGGCATCTACGTGCACCTATACATACCGAAATCAGGTGCTGCACATTTATATCAACCTTCAGTTTGGTTTAAGAGTAAATCGACAAAGCAATTACAAGAAGGCCACAGATATAGAGTTCAAGCAAGCATACGACAATTTGTCGTCACATCAAAGAAACATACAAGCAATAATAATTGTTGTTCCATGTAAACAAATTACAAGATGCAAGAATCCAAATTAAAGCAACACATACCCTTAAGATCAAAAATATATCTTAACATGTTTACCTTCATTTCAGCAAGGTTACAACATTATGAAAAATAATCACCATGATAACTTACAAAAATCGGGTATGTTACATTTTTTTGCAACAAGGTGGGTGGGGACCCAGAGTAGGAGGATGGACACGACCACATATAGGTCAATGTTAGATCATATGGGCCCTGAGGTTGTTATTTGGAGGTCGTATAGAGATTATGGAGGATGGGTGGAGGACGATGTTGAGTCACGGTACATTCGACACACTATGTGGTTTGAGAACTGGTTTTTAGGAGTGACAGAGCTATTCTAGGGTGAGTGGGTATCTCAACAATTTGGGATGGCTTAGGACGTGCCCCCAGATCCAAATGTATTTTTTCAATCTATCGGTGGCTACGGACATCCAAGATGGAGGTCGTGCCTACAGAGCACAACTAGTGCCCCCACGTCTAGATGAGGTAGATCCATAAATGGGACCAATACGGGTGGATGATGCGAGGTGTACTAAGGTATACAAACAAGTAGAGGTGACATATCGATGGGTGATTTTGTTTCCAATGGTTTTAGACGTGGTGGATGAGCTAACAGCTTGGAAGATTCGAGTGTTGTTGTTTCCAGTGGTTTTAGACGCAGTGGGTGAGCCAACATTTGAACCTAATATAGCGCTTTCTAAGTACATTAGAATTTATAATATTTATAGTAAACCTTAAACTATATTTGAAAAATTAAAGCATTATAAATATATCAATGCAAAAAAATCCCATCACCATAAGATAAGAACCAAAATGAAGTGATGTGAAAACATGCCCGATTTCTAATAATTTATTTCAATCATGCAACTCAAAACAACCAGCTACACCTTAAGACCAAACTAGCATCAAGCAAGAATGAAACAAAAGTTGGTGCGAAGGAATAGGTAAAACAATACTAAAATGTTTTGTTAGGGAATTTACTCCAAAATTATTGGTAACCGAATGTGGGTGGATGGTGGTGGCATAGTAACATCCTTATACTGGGATCTATATGCAAAAAATGGTAAAGTGGAAAGAGTTTCAAAATTCAAATTATCAGAACTTATTCAAGGACTGTCATTCGTGTGTGAACTAATAACCTCTGATTGAAAACATAGTGGTTGCAAATAAGAAATGAAATAAACCTCATTTCAAAATAATTTTTCGATCATTCATCTCAAATATGTTCCAATATTCCATAAAATTGAAATCCAAACAAATATCCAACAATGAAATATAATATATGGGTTTATAACTAATTTTTACTTAGCAAAAAATCGACACTTCAATTTTTATGCAATGTACAAGCTCAAAGGAAAGATATATAAGATTTTTCACTTCAAATTTTTGTAATGCATAAT
The DNA here is from genome assembly GCA_018340775.1 of Taxus wallichiana var. yunnanensis. NCBI lineage: Eukaryota > Viridiplantae > Streptophyta > Pinopsida > Cupressales > Taxaceae > Taxus > Taxus wallichiana. The sequence goes on along the minus strand of CM031239.1, from coordinate 805,960,165 downwards.
TTCACATACAAGCTATGAAAAATAGCTAGTATTTCTCATTCAAAACATGTACAAAGACATCCTCGTGACCGAGATCTATAAGCAAAAACTAGTAAAGTGGAAAGAGTCATAAGATTACAGCTTAATATAACATATTCAAATATTGTAATATGTGTGAACCAACAACTCTATATTGAAAAAAAGTGGTCAGTAAAGAATAAAGGAAAGAAATACTGAAATGGAAGGACAATGCATTCGCTTCCAAGTTGTGGGTTTTATTCCAGAGATAACATTCCTCATTTCTAGCTTGTTTTTCAATCATGCAACTCAAACATGCCCCAAAATTCTAGAAAAATAAAAGAAAGAAAAAACCCAACAAAGAAATATGATATATGGGTATTTAATAGTTTTTGCTTTGTAGAATAAACACACTTCAAAGTTTATGATCAGATAATCTCACTTGCAAGTTATGCAAGATTGTTCACTTAAAATCTATGTCAGAAAAATAGTTTACACAAACAAAGAATAGCCATGTGAAAAACAAAACATTTAAATGTTGTGATGGTGTGAAATCAATTGTGGGTTTCATCCCTATGATAAAAAATTCATTTCAAACATTAAATTCTAATCATGCAACTAAAATACGAACCTGTTATTCCCTAAATCCTAAGAAATGGATACCCAAAAAACTTGTAAACACTAACAAAGAACTCTCGGGTGCAAAACAAAACATCTAACACATTGATGGTGTGAAAAACACCATTTCCGGTTTTTTTGTCCCTCGGCACTAAAGTGGCAACACCTCCATTTGACTAGCAAAGCATCTAGAAAAAACTAACATCGGGTACGAATGATGCAAAAGTCGGTGCGAAGGAATGGTAAAGAAAACTTTAATGGCATGTTACAACATTTGATTCATAATTATCAATGATGGAATGTGGGTGGTCAGAAGTGGAATTTGCATTAAATGTATTCCATGCAATAACAAAGGCTCTTAAATGTTTTTGATGGGTTATTTTTTACATTTTTTAGGCGCAAAATATATATTTTTGGATATTTTAAATATAAATTTAGGGTTTTCTATGCACAATTATGGATTCAAGTAGGAAAATAGGGAAGATGGAGAGTTTACGGGAAAACACAATTTATAGAGATACACATCATTTAAGAAGTCGCAAAAAGCACCTCTACGGCAAGTTGACTTAGTGAACTATGCTAGCAAGTCATTTTTTACCAAAAAGTGTAATTTAGTTGACGTTACAAACCCATAAAGTTAAGCTTCTCAATGATTGATCCATCTCCCTATATATGTTTTCTTGTTATCCTTTAAGTTAATTTAAGGAGAAAAAGATCATTATAAAAGGATGATAGATATAATAAAATAACAAAAAATATTTTAGGAACAATAAAGTCATTTACGTGAGTTACTTAGATGAATCAAATATATTTATGTAAACTAAATATTGGCCATATTTTATTAATATTGTAGAGGGAAGGAACCGATTTAGAAAATTTCACTCTACAAAGGATATTTGTCTCGTTTTTTAATAAATCAAGTGTTAGGATGGCTATTGTAACTTTATCATTAAAGCCTCCAACTCTTGTTTTTTTCTTTTAGTTTTTAGAAAAAAATAATATACTTCAAAATAAAACTCGATTACATCTTATCATTAATCTTACATGAATTAAAATACTAGCAATCGCGCGCGTATGACCTGCAATGTTGACGCCAAAAGGGATCAAAGGGGAAGATTCATAATGATTTTTTTGTGGATCTTCATTTTTTATATCTTTTTAGATCTGACGTTAAGAACCATTCAATGCTTGCACAAATGCTGAGATATCTACAAGTGTTGAGTATGAGTGTATCAGGCATCAATATGTGTTGAAAGTGTATAAATTTCTACCAAACATTTGGTTCACTTGCTGGTTAACATTCTTCTTGGATTTTAAAAAATATTTTAGGTTATGATGTGAAGAATATTTGGTTAACTTGCTTGTTAACATTCTTTTTGACTTTAAAAAACAATTTAGACTACAATGTGGAGAACATTCTTAGTATGTTAATAGAATATTTTCATAATGAAAATAATGGTACGATACATTGCTTTCTTGGTGTGAAGAATTTTGGAGAAATCACTTTACAAAACATGCTATAAATGTTTTATTGGGAGAACTGTGAGAAACACGTTAGTTTCAATTGGAAACAAGAAATTTTATTAAATAACCATTGTGTTTGAACTTAAATTAGAGGAGAAAAATTAAATATGGCCACTAAGGATTTTCTTGATTTGCAATAAGAAGAGTAAATGGTGAAATAGAGTTTTTCTAAAGTATTTGATTTCATTGATCATGAATCGAGGAATTTGATTATTGAAAATATGAAGATCGTTGAAATATATGAGGGAGCTCTGGAGGATTTTAGCTAATTGCAACCTTTTGAATAAATATTGAAGGTGTTCGGGAAAACATAAGCTGGAAGATGTAAAATGTTTCACAAAATGCCAACAAAAAAACACATATGGATGCCCTGGTTTTAATTTCTTTCATATAAACTGTTTGACGAAATGTCAATAATAAGAACGATTTTTTTTTGTTGGGTTAGCATTTTTCTCTTTTCTTTTTTCGCTAGATTAGCTTGTATAATGTTAAAAATGACTATGGATTAGATGGGCTATGGATTTGTTTTCTGTTGGGTTAGATGGGTTTGGAAGATGAAAATACTGGGATAAGAATCATCATACCATCATCTTTTAAAAGTGTTTTCCTACAAATCCTTCAATGCATCTCCACAAATTAAAAGAAAATTTATTTTGGCAAAGTACAAATATGGCCACAACTAAATTTATTGGCATTAATCTACAAATGACCTACAACTACATAGGATTTTGACATTTTGACAAAGTTGAAATCATCACAAATGACCAAGGTAATAGAACCACTCCATATATGGTGGACTTCAGTGACAAGGAAAGTCTGGTAGGAGATGGTGCCAAGAATCAAATAACATCCAATCCCCAGAATACCATCTTCGATGTCAAAAGGTTGATGGGAAGAAGGTTTTTTGAACCGAAGTACAAAGTGATAAATCCTATTGGCCTTTCATTGTTATACAAGGAAATACTATGAAGCCGAGGATACAGGTAACTTACAAAGGCTAAAACTTCTACAACCCAAGAAATTTAGAGGTATATGTTATTTGATTTAGAGGTATAGTTATTACTTTTGTACTTGATGTTGATAAGGGGTTCGAGTGATGTTGTAATTGTAGAAATATAGTTGATCCACTTAATTTGAAGGTTGTTTCTACATTTCAAACTTGTTATAAATTCGTACATGATTACATGTGATACCGTTTTTGATAGTTAGTTAATGTTATAGTTGATGTTGTTAGTTGTGCATCGGTTGTTCAATTGGTGTTTTGTTGGAGAAACTTTTATTATACAATTGATAATGTGTGTGATTGATTGTTAGAGTATATCGAACTACTAATATCACCAACAACTCTATACATTTCAGAATTGGCTTTCACCCAAATCAAAAGAAGTGGTTTAATTCTAATATGCATATATAAAAGCAATGCTATAAATCATAATTGAGATGGAGATTTCTTACATCTTGGCATGCAGGACTTATCAAAGTGTATCCATATATGTACTTAGATGACTATCTATATTGGTATTGTTATATAAATTCTCAACACTGAATTTGCTACAGGTGGTGAGATGGACCAAGATGATGTTTGGGACAATAAAAATCTATCATGTTATGATATGATGGTTTTAAATATGCCAAATTTGTATTTTGCATAGTTATGGTGGTTTTTTGGTTTTATAACTTTGATTCATCAAGTTGGTCTCAGGGATCACAAACAATACATTATTATATGCAATAGAGGCAGAGAACAAATTTCACACAAGATTATCTAGAAGCTTATATGTAGTTAGATTATATGGAAGCTTATTTGCTAGAAGACTTATTGTTTAAGCAGTTTGACTCCCTCTTTAATATGTTAATAAATCATGAACTTTGTAATAACAGACTATGCTAAAAATTACTTTAAAACTCTTACTGACATCTACCCTGTAGTAACATAGTATGCTTAAAATTATCTAACTTTGTATTCACATATACATGTAATACAAAAGTATGCTAAAAATTACTTACAATCATGTGCACTTCTCTAATGTTGATGTAGAATAGTTATAAGTACAATAGTGATAGCGTCCAGTTCCACAAACTCTACAAAATATATTAAGGAAAAGATGAAACATATGAGAAAACAAAACTTCAGAACCCTTTACAAAATTAAACTGTGTCCAGAACATCAACTCAGTTAATAAATTTGATTACAAAAGGTAAATAAAAAAATCTACTCTGTTTTAACCGAACGACCACTTAGCAACATCCACTCTGCATTATTGCTAAATAGAACGACCAGTTAACAACATCCACTCTACATTATTGCTAAAAATAACTTAAATTTTGTTGATATAGAAGATTATTAAGAATAACAGCAAGTAGCATATAGCTACTCTACAAAATTAACGAGTACATGAAAATTATAAGAGAATCTAAGCCCTAAATAGATGTAAGAACAAAACTTCTAAACTGTTGGGACTACAGACTACAAAATTGAACCCTACACGAATATTAGCCCAAGTAATTGAATAGATTATGAATGGCGGATCAGAAACATCTACTCCGTCTGTATTAATAGAAATAAACTAAAAATGTCAGGTAGTATAAGAAAAAAATAAAATCCAAGCCGTAAATAAATATCATAACAAAGAAACTAAACCCTTGACTGCAAAATTACACCCTTGACAGAACATAAATACTTTGTTCCTACCCTACGAAATTATGGACAAAATAGAGTTCTAAGTATTCAAAATAAAAGCAGCACATAACATAACAATCATATATGTCTGCACAAGATCTAAATAATTGTGCTCTCTATATACTGTGAACATCTATGATCCACCATCAGTTTTTTCATTGTACAATGATAAATTGCAATGCTAACCCCTGGGCCCTAATTAAGAGAAATCAATCTAAGGTGTAAATCAATAATAGGAAAAAGATCAAAGCCCTACAGTGCAAAAATTATACCCTACGCATTACGCCAAACATGTACAGATCATTAATATTTACTCTGTTTGAAAACTTAAGTGATAACATGAAACGTGTAAATTCTTCTTCTATGGATGACAACGACTTTGACTACAATATTTATATAATAGACATGAATAGAAATCTAAAAAGACTATTACTTATTACAATTATGAAAACAATGAAGAGTTTAAAACCTATTAGAATGAATTTTCAATATATAAAGATTTTGACAATAAGACAAAAGGATTCATAAAATTATTAGTATCTTTACCATTAATGAGCACTCTAAATTCTATAAAGCATGTTGACTCAATAACAATGACTTTATGTACAATGTTTACCAAAATACCAAACAATATTGAAAGCCTATACTACAAAACAAATGAAATTAAAACAATTGTACTAACCTATACAAAGACATTAACAACTATGCCTTAAAAAAAGAAATAGTAACGTGGAACATGTCAATGCTAGTTAGGAATAAGAGCGCATATATAGAATAGTAACTTTGTAATGCTTAAAACCCACACCATTTTTTCACATGCAAAAGTACATGTCATTGCAAGAGCTTCAACCTCCAAGAATGCGTTGCTAGACATAATAAATTCCCATGATACAGATTTCGGACATGGGTCTGTAGAAGGCAAAAAAATTATATTGGATGGCCAGGCCAAATGCACGTGTTTGAGGTCCACCGTCCAACTGATATTCATCAAGGCGGATATGCAAAGATAATGTCAAAGCAAATCCAAAAACATTGTCAATGAATGAATCGATCACTCGCTAGGTCGATATAAATCTTTGTATGAGCTCCACTGGGTCGTGAACTTGTACGTCTGTTATTCACGATAAATATTTTATCAAGCCAAATCTTTAATAAAAAAGTTACGGCTCACCAGATCATAACCTCAGGTATATTACTAAAATTCATAGACTACACCTCATGGTCGGAATGCTATGATCGTTCTAAGTAAATAAAACAATTGCTCTCAAAGGACTCTCATTCAAGTTCACTTCGCTCCGGTACCAAATGAACTCTCGCAAAAGCAGCTATAAGAAATAGCTGACGCATACAACATGCACCAAAAAATAATTGTTAAAAATAGGTAGAAAAAGCAAAACGTCCAAAATAATTGTTAAAAATAGGCAGAAAAAGTAAAAACGTCCAAAATAATTGTTAAAAATAGGCAGAAAAAGCAAAAACGTCATGACGGCCGTCAAACCGTCAAATTTAACCTAGTCGCAGAAACGTCTGGAAGTGCCTTTCCCATAGGGGAATGCCTTCGGCGTAATAATATAGAATTAAAATTTATGAAATTATTCGTAACTATAATTTAAATTAAATATGGAAATATAATAAATATTAAGAGTTTTGAAATCATTATTAAATTGATCTTCTAAATTTTGTTATGTACATTTTTAATGAAATAATAGCTATATTACTAAAAATAAAATAGTATAACTATTCACAAAATAGTAGGAAAAATAGAATCATGCCATGAGATTCAAATCATCATGAAGGCATGGGAACCGTTTACAAAATCACATGAGTCTCGCATACTATAAAAATGACTAAAAATCAATACATCTAAAAATTTAGGCAATAATTGTGTAAAGAATATAATCCACTATTTGGAAGGTCATGCCCATCAAATATGGGCTCCTTCCAAAGTGGCTATGTTTCAATATCTTCAAAATTTTCTTCATTTTATCTTTCTCACCTCAGTTATCGAGATAGCTAGATCCATCCAAGAGACCTTGTCTACTACGGAAGGCAAAGCCCAACTTGGATGTCGTGGTAAGAACGAGCCTCACCCCCACGCCGAGGAAAAAGAAGAGAGTAGAATCAAGACCATTTTTAATGGCTTCCCTACCTCTCGACAAATGGCTATGAGAGGAAGGGTTTGATAGGACCCAAGAAACTTTCTTTGAGGGCATTTCCCAGTGGCCTGAATGGTCTCTTGGTGAGAAAACTCTCTAGCACCACCTTTTGTTCTTACACATGAATCTATAAAAAAATAGTTCTAAACAATCATTGCCTTATTAAAAGTTGAAAGATTTCAATCCATAATAGTATGAGCAAAACTAACTAAATTTCTCTCTTTCCAAATAAATAATAATAATTTCCACTCGAAAGCGTGTCAAACTTGGGTTAAGGATAGAGAGATGGTGACCAATCCCTTAACAATATATATTTCCATTGGAAAGGATTAGATCACAAAGGATGAAAAATCATGATTCTAAGTCCATATGGTTTGTGTTTTTGGAAATGCTAGTAGAGGTGCATAAGGGTTTCAATTCTCCCACATAATGGGTAGTGAGGTTTCAAAATGCCTAAGTGAGTGAGCATGCATCCATGGGGTAAAACATGATAAATAAGACACCAATAAAAATGTAAAATCTTGGGTTCCATAATCATAAACCAAATAGTGGCAAATATACATTGCCAAAAATGTACAAGAGAGTGCAAATACAAACAAAAATTGAGTTTTTCTACCATGGGAAGCTTGGGAGATAGACACTTATAGCCCTTGTTTGAGTGAGTAGTGTTGAAATGTTGTATTTGGAAACCATTTCCAATCTTTCCACCAAGGGCAAGAAGAGTGGACCCCAATCTTATGTAGAATTTCCTCTAGGATAGTGTCCATAATTTCTGGAAATACTTGAGAATTTGAGCTTATCTTTTCGCCATGAGAGCGATTTTCTAGAGTGCCTACTAAAGATGTCTTGCATAATGTGAATCTCTTGCCTGAAAATTTTGAGGGTATGCACCTATGACACTTCACTCAATGACACATTATGGAAGATAATAACCAATGACCACCAAACTGACTAAGTATTGATGGGAATCCTATCTCCGAGCCCATCTCCATTCCAAATGACAAGTTACCAAATTTTAGTGTCTACAATGTAAACCAAAAGTTATGGAATGATTCTTAGAGGCAATTTTTTACTTTGGTTAATAAAAAATTCTTGAATGAACAATAGGGCAGAGCCTCGAGATGATAAATTCAAGAAATAGCTACAGAGATGTAATAATCAGACTTAGAATGTGAATATTTATCTTAAGAACTTAACATAGACAAACTTGTCATTGTTGAAGGATAAGTTACAAAATTGTGGGTGTACTTTCCACCCTTTTTAAGTGTGTAATTGAAAATCAAATGCTTAAAGAAAAAAACATACATGATTTTGCACACACACTTTTTATTTCCTCAATAGTTTGCTTTTGATGTATTGGTGTTAGCACACTCCATGGTGCAACATAGAGAATAATCAATGCCTATGATAGAAACTAAATTGTAAATCAAAATGTAAATAATTTTTGTAACTTTTGTAAAATTAAACTTGCACAAAATAAAGTAAAGTGGATGTAAAAACCGAAGGAATACACTTTTTCATCATGAGGAGGGAGGATCTTTTGTTCTTTTTCTAATTTGGACACCTTGAATTATTATTGAAATGTCAAGGCTTGGGGGTGATCGATCCCCAATTGTGCTAAAGGAGAAACTAGAGTGTTGAGTGCATGCAACACAAGACTCAAAGAGGAGAAACATAGGAATTGAGGTGCCCTATTAAGAGATAAGAACATGTATTTGAATCTTTGGTAACATTTATATATTCTTCTACAAATGTGAAATACGATAGGAAGGAATTTCTACAAATAACTTAGTTTATTTGATACGTTCCAAAACCCCATGAACCACGCCACTATAGATGGATCTAGGATTTTTTTAAAAATAAACCACACATTCAAAATATAATGGATGTACCATGCCTCCCGTATGTGTTGTATAATTGAAACTTAGTATGTAAATTTTGAAACAACACAAAGGACAAGAAGGCTCATGCCTCCAAAGATTGTTTTTGTAAGTGTATCTAAGTAGTGTAAAAGAGAAGGAATGAAATACTCATGCCCCTATATAATGTCATATGTGTTTGAATTTTTACCAAAAGTCTGTAAATAAATGAACATAATACAAAAATATTAGAAATTTATAAGAATCTACCCCAAGCTAGAAATGTCCAATAGGGTCGTGATCAGCATTTGTACTACGCTTTAAACCTTAAGTGTATGGTTTTTACCAATGTTTATTTCTACAACATTTTGGTATATGTACTTGTTTTTGAGGACTTTTACCCTATAAAAACATGTTCATGTGTCATGTAGTCTTCCTATAGATGTAGAATACATCCTCGATGAATGACGCCTCTTTTGAGGCACATGTGATAAAACATTTAAGTGTATGGATCAAAATAAAATATGTGTACCCATGTTAAATAAGTCTAATAATATGTGTTGGTTCACATAGAGGGTTGTAATAGTGGCATCATTAAGATTATGTTCCCGTAAAAGGGGTTTTATATGGTGGAGACCATGATGCAAAAATAAAGCAACATGCAATACGCAACAAGAAAGAGTATCAATAGTAATGTGTATATAAGTAAGAACAAGGATGAAGAAATATTCCATCAAACTAGAATAGGAAATAGCTGCATGAAGGAATAACACGAGACACCTATACTTTTACATGACAATCATGATAGAAGGCACATTAGCTTCGTATGCAAAGAAGCAAGTGCATATACAAAAGATAAGCATACAACCAAAAACATGGGAAACTCATGGTGTCACAAGAAAATTGTGAAACTCATGTCATATAAAAGAATAAATCAAGTAATAAATTATTCAAAAATCAAGTAGTCAAAATAAAAATTGAAGTATGAATAGAAAATAGTGATAGGAAAAGCAAAAATTATAAGATCTACATGTGTTAGTCATGTTAGCTCAAAAGATAACATATACATAATATATGTAATCAAGTGTAATGAGGAAGTGTAAAGTAATTGTAATGAAACAAAATCACCTATACAAGTGTAGTAGATGCCCTCAAAGATTAGTGTTAGTGGGAAGGGACTAGGCCAACACCTCTCATCGTGTATCAATATGTGTGTGTCCTACATCAAGCTCAATGTACCCCATAAACATGTATTTAAAGACAATAGAGAATAATATGCTTCCATCAAACCAATATGAAAAACAACATGTATAAAGTAATAGGATAGTCAATCAAACCACATGAACAAATCATGATTTTGTAATTTTTGCAAATATGTTAATGTTTTTGTATTATGTGTTTATTTGAATGTTTTTAGATTGATTGGAAATAACTATGTACATGAAGTGGGGGTGGTATAAGAGTTATCCTATAAGAGCCTCGTCAAGAGGAAGAATAAACAGAAAAAGTAAAGGAGGCTCAAGTCTCATAAGTGTCATAATAGAAGAAGGATACTCTCATGTAAGCTATGTAGAAACCATAGTAGGTGTCAGAGGGCATCTAGGGCAAAAAAATGTATGATAATTAGTATGTGCACTAGGAGGCCTACTAAAAATCTAAAGGGGTGAGGATATAACCTCATAGAAACATGAAATATGGATATATTCAATTGTGATAGGTATATGCAAACCATTATTGTGAATACTAGCTAAAGTAGTAAAAACAATTTTGATTAATGCAATGGTAACAGATATCGTATATGAATCTAAGGTCGTGAGTGATATGTAGAAGACACAATGCAATGAAACCCACTGAAATTGGCCATGAGATGAGGGAGAGTCATAAGGTTAACCACAAACAAGAGTTAAAAATATTGAAAGCATAACAAACATATACAATGTCACACAACTTATCACACACATGCATAGGTAGAGCTATAGGCATAGTACCAAAGTGAGGGTAAGAATCGGTTTTCCCAAAAGATATAGTCATAATAGATGGGACCCAAGTGGGTATATCCATACAAGAACTAGTTGTTAGGACATACATTATAAAAAGGTCATATCATGTAAAGAGTTAATAAATGTATCGTTAAGGGGATTATCTCAGTAAAAATATCTACCAAAAGGACTAAGAGGAAATAACCTACTAGAAGTAGTAGAAATTCTAGAAGAGTGTGACCCGCTATAAATAACATGTGAACTAGAATACTAAGCATAAGGTTGAGAAGAGAATGACCCAAAGAGAAATATCATATGAACTAGGACACCGAGTCAAAAGAAAAGAAGAGAACAAACTACTAGAAGTAGTATGTGAACTAGAGACCTAGGCAATAAATGCACTAGGAGTGGAAATAGTAATTGTATTTGTTTTCCCAAGTCACTTAGGTATAAGGTATAAGGTATTGGAGTGGTATTTCCCTAACTATAACCACTTTCATATTATGAATAAACTTAACACATTGATGTAATATAGATGGGATAGTTGAAAAGCATGTAGCCAAGGGTAACCTATACACATATCACATTAGTGAATATAATATACAACCAAAAATGGAATAGCAATAGTAGCGAGAGAGACACCTATGAGAGGGAGAACAATATCCCGCATTTTTTTGCCTTATGATCATTTTTACTTGTTTTTAGTATACCCAAGAGAGTGAAGCAACTTGAGAGTGCATACATTATGTTTAGTGTTATTATCAATCAAAACACTATATATAAGATGTTTGTTAACAAAACCACGAATGTAAAGTATATCTAAAATAATATTGTGATCCATATCAATATTGCCAAAAGTAATAACTAACTAGCAAAGAAGGTGTCATAATAGTAATAGTATCGATCAAAGTATCTAATGGGTGATCATATGAAGCGGGTTACTTGCGTATGATAGTTATATGATATTTCCTTATTCTACTATATTGATGCTCGTGTAGGAACCTACAACTAGTATACGGTATTTCCCTTATTTTGTACTATCCTTATTGGCATTATGTTGTCTTAGACCTTCTTACAATGAGGTCTTGTAACTTTATATGTTCTTCGCTAGTTTAGAGATATGCTTTGTTATGTGTTTCTCTTGTTCACGCAAGCTTCGACATAACATGTAATGACCTACAACAAGTGGAAACCCTAGATACATGTAATACCCTTCATCAAAGCATTATATAACAAAAATATAAATTACTATATGGTGAGGTTGGACTACCCTTGGCATTTAACCCCTGTAAAACCAATCCAAGTGTTAGCAAAGACATGCCCTTGAGTGTGATCTAGCCTCATGTAGTTCTCCTAATTGTTTGTGTAAGTGTGAATATGATTTAAGCCAACTCCTATGAGTTCCCTTGCATCTCTTGACACAAATATAGTGAGATAACTATAGAGTAGAGAATGTACTAAATGCGGTAGTAGACTAAACCCTTTTATCCCTTAAAGACCTTTAACTATGTTTGGAGTAAATTTACTCTTGAAAAGACTTGGCTCTAGGACCCTTGCATGCTTGGAGTTGGAGGAAAATAAAAATCTTTTACTGGTTGAGTGCTTCAAAATTATAGTAGTCGACACTTTAAATGATGTACAACTAATTTAGGAAGATACGGGAGAGCCGTGAATGCTTTTGGATTGGTATTTGCAATAGGAGTTTATGAAAGTGATGGACGAGTTATGAAGTGATATTGACGAATGACAATCTTATATAGTCTTCCATGGTGAAATATTTTGATAAGTTCGACCCTGTGAAGATGAAACAATACACTTAAGATATTCAAACTGAAAGTAAATTCAGAAGATGGAAGGGGGCAAGATTGTACATGTCACCATGATAGTAATTCACTCTAGCCCAAATTGTATGTTTTTGCCAAGTAGTTTGTGATGTAAAACCAAAAGTTCTAGAACGATGCCTAGAGATAATTTGTTGCTTTGGTTAGTAAATAATTCCCAAATGAATGACATAGTAAAGTGTAGAGATGAGAAAGTCAAGAAAGAGCTAGAGAGATGTTGCGCTTGGACTTAGAATGTGTGCATTAGTCTTTGCAAGGAACATATCCAACCTTGTCATTTCTAAAGGATAAGTTAGCCAATTTTGTGTCTACAAATATCATCTAACTTGTCATTGTAACTATCATGCGTGTTAAGTAAAATTGTCTTTACAATAATGCTACCTACCCATCAGACAAATATTAATGTCTATAATTTTATTTCAACATTAAAACAAGGTTTGTGTAGTGACTAGTCCCTCGCCAATGATTTGATAATGTCTTAGAAATAAATTTAGCTTATATTTAAGTCAATTTTTCATGAGAGTCTCAATTTTTATTTGCTAACCAAAAAATGAAAAAAAAAAAAATAATATTGTGTAATTTATTGAGACTATATTTTGTGGGAAAACAATTATTTGGCACATGGAATAAATATGATGGTTAAATAAACCTACATACAAAATTTTGTAAAATATAGGATGTACTTTTTAAAGAAAATAAAAATTATAATATTATATAAATTATTGAGAAAAAAGTATTTGGTGGGGGTCGAATAAATATGATAGTTAAATAAAGCTACTTATAATTTGTTTGTAAAATATAGTAATTTTTTGAATATTATATAAATTAAATAGAAAACGTGAGGACGGTGAAATTTTCACATTATGAACTATGCTTAACATTTACGATAAATTGTAAAGCGCAAATGAAATTTTATTTCAAATAGTAAAATTAATATAAAAATTAAATAAGTTTTAAAATATATAAATACAATATGTTATAATCATTACTTTAAATATAAGTTATCATAGTTACTGATGAGAGTACGTTTATGTCATTTTTTAAAATTAAATGTTGAAGCATTATAATATAAGTATTGATTTGCATAGATCTGTCAAGATCTTTTCCGTGTTTCGGAGGAAACATATAAGCGGAATTACAATATTGAGTAAGCATACAAACTAAATTAGTGAGCACCTTCAACTAACCAGCTTATGTGTACAAACTAAATCGTGAGCGCCTTCATCAAGCAACTATGGATAAGGGGCATCTTGGCATCCACATTGTCAAAATCACCCGAGCACAATCCTAGCATCCACGTCATCAAAATCACCCAAGGCATAGTCTTGGCATCCACATCATCAAAACCAAAGAAGGGCACAATCATGTCCTTAACCGCTTAACTCTCCGTGTTGGGGTGTCGGAGGCCCTTGGTGGGCTCTATGTGAGCCAAACAACTTCACCAATAGACCAAATGGTTGTTGACACCTTTATGTCATTTTCAGCTCCATATAAATACAAAATGTTATAATCACCACTTTAAATGTAAAGTATTATAGTTTGAGACTACTTGTGTGTGTGTTTGTGTACACACACTCTCTCTCTCTCTCTCTCTCTCACACACACACACACACACACACACACACACACACACACACACACACACACACACACAAGATGCCAAAGCATTCAATCACACATGACACAATCTTGGAATCCACGCCATCAAAATCACCAATGGCACAATCATGTTCTCAATCGCTTGATTCTCCATGTCGGAGTGTCGAGGTTCATGTTGGGTTCTATGTGAGCCAAACAACTTCGCCAATAGACTAAATAATCATTGACACATTCATGTGATTTACATCTCTATATAAATACAAAATTTTATAATCATCACTTTAAATGTAAAGTATTATAGTTATAGTTAAGAGCACTTTTATGTTTTTTTATCAATGTTGAAATATTATAATAGGTGTTGACTTACATAGATTGTCGACATCTTCGCCCATGTATTTTGGAGGAAACATATAACAAAATTACAATATTGAGCAAGCGTACAAACTAAATCGGTGAGCACCTTCAACTAAGTAGCTACATATGAGGGGCATCCACGCCATCAAAATTGTCCAAGGCACAATCCTAACCTCAACTACTTGACTCTCCATGTTGGGGGTCTCGGAAGCCTTTGCATTCAACAATAATTGATCCCTAATGGACTCTATGTAAGCCAAACAACTTTACCGATAGACCAAATAGTTGTTGACACTTTTATGTCATTTTCATCTTCATATATAAAAAATTTTAGTTATAATTTTAAGCAAAAATATTTTAGTTATAGATTTAAATATTCTAGTTATAGTGATATGTCTCTATAATAATTTGAATATACGTTTTATCAATTATTTATCTAGAAGTGAAATTAAGAATAAAATTTAAAATATTTTAACCAATCAAAATTATATAAAATTATTTTTAATTTATTAAAAATTGTAATTTTAGAACTATCATTATTATAAAATTGAAAAGAATAATGAAATATAAATTTTTATTGACAACAAAATAAGAAACTAATCACTTACAAAAAAAAATTGGGACTAATTGTAATCCTTGTAAAACCGAGGTTTAAACAAATTTAACATACACATACCATATAAAGGTTTAACCTTGTTTGACATAAACATATCATTTGTAACTATCTCGGGTCAATTATTTCATAAATCACATGAAAAGCACATTATAATTCGAAAGTAAATTAAAAGACAAAAGAATGGATATCGCTGTCGATGGAAGACGATGCTTTTTGTCGGTTCTGGAAGACGGCCAAATTTACAGGACTTCTTGTTCAGCTTTCGCAGCAATTAAATTTTAGGTTGCCAATTCTATTGAAAACTACTTTTTTTACACATTTAAAAATTGCATTGAGCGGTTTCTTTCTTCTCGTCCTCTTGGTGGCGACAACGCCAAGAGAATTTATTTTGTGATGTATTCGGAGGGCAGGGATGAATACAATCCTCTAAACGGGAGGACTTGCAGGTGTAATAAAAGACGCTGCTCATCACAGTCTCCATTACACCCAGTACGGAATAGATGAGCACCAGCACAGGAGCTTCCCATTCCCATGCGAACAGCGTGCTCAGATTTCTGCTCATCCCCATCACTCTGTAAGCAAACAGGCTCTCTACAAACGCGCAGCTCAAGTTTACGATAACCGAGATGAGCAGAGCTATCCTGGTCTTCCCTCTTATCAAAAACAATGCCCTGAAAAATGCCATTCCGCCCATAATTACAGTCTTCCATGACACACACAATTGTGCCCAAATTAGAGACTATCATGGCATGCGCAAACACAATGGAGTAAACAATCCCCGCGCCCAGAGCCGCGCCGAATTCCCATTTCGAATCCAATCCCAAAAGGGGCAACGCCCTCATTACTGCGAAAATCAACGCCAAAATCACAGCATTGGCTCCCAAAATTATAACGCCCGCCCACATGTATGTCAACACGAGGCGCTTCCACAGGTTAGGGAACGCGGGAGTTATCTCCTGCCATGAAACCCCGTCTCCTGCATAAATGCGAGCCACTGTATTCACCAATGCCGCTCTCGCTAGCAGCAAAAACGTGACTACAAAAGGAAAACAGAGCATGTATGAAATTACTGTTTGTGACAACTTGTTGTAGAAGAGGCGGGCATAGCTCCAGCTGGGGAATCTTGCAGAGTCTCCGATTTGCAGTGCGAGTTTGGTGGCAATGTGAGATTGTGGGAGGAGCGCGCGCGAGACGAGCAGCACAGCCGAAACATGGGATACCAATACAACTACAATTGACAGAAACAAGGAGAAATGTTGCAGAATGATTGTGGCGGACTCTCTTGCGATCCCGACCACATTCATGAGGAAGAAATCGTCTGTGTTCCTGCCTTTTCTTCGCCCCATTTCTGATTTCATCTTCTGCCAATTGCACTTCAATTCGATGTCAAATATTCTCGTCTTTGATAACAGACCGAGGCCATGAATATATAAATTTAAAGCCCCGCGAGAATAAAGTATTCCGATGTGGGTAGAGACAATAATGAGCTCATGGGAAAATGTGATGTTTTTGTCAAGGATAAGCATTCCATAGGGCGTGCGTTTATTATTTTCTTCAGTGGTAAGGATCGAGGGGTGGTTTAAGTTTTTGTGTTCGTTTATTCGGTTTCTCGATTATTATTCTGAGTGGTTTTTAGGTCATGCGTTTTTATCAATGAAAGGAGTGACAAGTTTACTATAGTTTACCTAGAGGTTATAGGATCGAAATGGGGAATCCATCATCAAGGATTGATTTTCCCCTCCGTAGAATTGAGGGGAGATATGGTCCGTCAGTCCATATAAAGAGAGGGGAGGGATTCAAGATACAATCATCCAAATATAACTATAGGCAAGATTAATATCATGTAGAGATAGGAGATACACGGAATAGAGATGGGGACGAGCATGAATGAATGTATGGTTGGATCACTCGACTTACGCTATGCTCGGTATCTTGTCATGGGTGTCCCATATAGAGTATCTAAGGAAACCGATGTCAAGCACCCCCAGATCCAGATATAGAGAAGGGGGTGTAGATATATCTATCAGAGAACCCTCCCCCTACCCCTATAAATCAAAAGGAAGCTATATAAATATATATATATATATATATATATATATATATATAGGTGGCGCTCTCTATACTCTATATGCTGTCGGCGCCCTCTATACTCTATAATACATACATAGGGTCTATGGGGTGGGGGCCCTATCTCTCTATGGGGCATGCCCTGATGTCGCCTATCGATTGGGTGCCGACTAGAGATAGTCCCCCTCGACTGTATAGATAGATGGCCCCATCCCCATCTATCTATCTATAGAGATTTGTCCTGGGCCACTAGACGATAGGGGCCCACTTATTATCATAATATCAAAATCCCTAGGTTGGTCGAGCAACCTTCTCCTGTGAGGCCGCTCTAGATAGATACTTCAGGGCCGCTTCTCTTTATATAGATGGCCACCCCGCCCAACCATCAACCATTAATCGGATAGGGAGTTGTGCACTTGCTTAACAATAGGAGGGTGAGGGCCTTAATTAACTAGATCTGCACCCGACGTAAGGAGGGTGAGGGCCCCAATCTATGAGAAATTGCCCTATCATTTATGGAAGGGGCTTCGCTTTGTGTTCGAGTTTGATAACTTTGAATTGTGGGATAATTTTCTATTCATTTTGACTTGTTTAAAAATAAATATATTTTTTTATTGTGTAAAATTTATTATTATAATAAATACAATTTTTTACGTTCACTAATTTTATGCTTTCACAATTCATAAATTAAATAATTTTTTGAGATATAAATATGTATATATGAAATTAATTATATATGTTAATTTATTAAATATATGTAATTATCATTATGACTTTTTGGCCCGATATTTAAGCAACAAACTATTTTAAGGCTTCCATGATATCATTGCCCACATTAATTTTGTTTCACTAAGCCCCGCCCACTTTGGGTCACGGAAATTATTAATCCTTTCAAAAGTCATATAATATTAAGTGATACTTATTCCAAATCGATGAGCATGGAGTGCATGAGTAACCACTCTGTAGCGTGGTGTAGAAGGGATAATCATCAATATTAAGCAAACTTTCGCTTTCCACCAACCGACCAATGGAGACCCCATAACTTGCAATTATATAAATAAATTATATTGTCAACCCTTCCTCGCTTGTTTCTTCACTATAGTTTAATCTCGACAAAGTTAAAATATGTCAATTTGTTAGTACTTTAAAGGTGTAAAGAATATATTGAAGTACACGAATTCAAAAGTATTTAGTTATGTTGTAATGGTAGTATGGAAAACAAAATTATGAAATTCAAATGTAATTATAAGTTCTCATACCTAAAATTTCAAATTTCAAAGATTAGGGCTATTTATCACTTTTTATGATTGTTGCTAAAATGTTTGTTTCGGTGCGCCTCCCAAACTTACCTCTCCATTTGTGACATATTTTAGTTTTTGAAGGTATTGTAAACTTGTCGCCCAAATTTTTAAAGTTTGACATTACGAGGATAGAGTTGGGTCTTAATACGCATGCTCGGGTTTGTGTACAAATTGACCTTAATAAGGGTCTTCCTAACAAAGTGATCCTAAAGGGGGCCAACTTGTAATGGGAACAAGTGTTAGATTACAACAATATTGCCTTTAGGTGCATGATATGTCAAAATACTAATCATTTGCGGGATTCATGCCCACAAGCTCGCACACATTCAAATTAAAAAGTGCCCTCCTCAATGATCAAAAGTTGGGAGCCATATGTGGCTCCGTATTGAAACAAGAAAATGAACAAAATTTAGAAGATCATTCATATTTAGAAGATGAGAAAGATAACAAGGAAAGAAAAGACAAATGGACGGGTCTAATGATTGTAGTAGAAGTAATCAACATGGAATTAAATGACAATGTAGTTTTTAAGGGAGGGTTGAAAGAACACATGAATCGAGAAAGTTCAATCCGATAAGGACCAATTTCAACCTACGGGAAGCACGGTTGCTTTATGGCGCACCAACATTGATGCAACACATGAGCTCCCTGCGCCATGTGTAAACCAAGTAAATCCTAAACCGGCGCAGGCGCATCCTCGCTCACCACAACAATATGTCATGCAAGCTTTCCCTGTGCCGTGCCAAAGTCCCTTTCTGCGCGCCTAAAGTTGGTGCTACACGCAATAAACCTGCGCCCTTTGGCGCACCAAACTTCCATGTTACAGGTCAAATCCTTGCGCCATAGGCGCACCCTGCACCCATGCAACACCAACATTCCTTGTGCCAAGTATAAAACTGCATAACGGTGCAGGCGCATCCCCGCTTACAATAACATGATGTCATATGCAAAATCCTTGCACCTGCGCCCTTTGGCGCTGATTTGTTCCCTGTAACACTCCGATTCAGTGCGCCATTCTAATAGCTCTGCAGCCTGCAGTATTCATGCGCCCTGTGCCCTGAGGCCTTAAAATTGCTAACTCCTCATTCTATTTTGTAGTGCTTTAATGGAAGATCGATGACTAATATGGCTCTTTGGCGTTGGACTTCTCTTCTTCTTCTTGCGAAGAATCGAACTCGATCCATATATGTCTACATCAAGCAAGAAGCCAACCAAGTCAAAGGGTAAGGCTAAGCTTACGGAAGAAGAAATGAAGTATAAATACCAGAGGGTCAGGATGCCCGAGTCCCAGGCAGAATGTGACCTGGACATAAGAGACTCGAACTCGGTCACATCGACATGGAGGATTTCTGGGCTAGAACCAGGAGAGTCACAGGAAGTCCTTGGATGGACAAGCTGGTGGGTAGTGGACTGCATTTTGCTGGGGGGATCCCCGTCAGTGCAGTAAACAATGAATTTATGATGGTTGTGGCCCGTTGTTACAACAAAGACACAAGATGTGTCGAAAATGAAAAGGGCGAGGTCATAATCAACCTCACCGCCTGACACTTCAAAATCATGCTAGGCATCCCTCACCACCGACACTTTGTGGCTATAAGCCAAGAAGACTGCACCAAGGCATGGGAGGACAACGAAGACAAGTGCATGCAGCTGATGAACGAAGTGTACTTGAAAAACAAGAAGGTAATAACCGGATGGCCACGGAGTTATTCACCGCATGATGACTTCTCCAAGGAATTGGCGACACCATCACATTCCTTAGTAGAGTTTTTGGGCTTTCGACGCCCATTACTTTCACAAATGGATGCTCAGGTACCTTGAAACTATGAACAAGAATGTGCCAGATCAACGCTTTGAGTGGGCGGAGATCATAAGCAACATCATATCCGAGCAGCGGCTCAACAACTCACCACAACGGGAGATTCTACATGAACTCCTATGTAGTCTACGCTGCTGACCTCGGAGAGAGGACTATCCAAAGCTTCGAGCCGATGGGTTTGGCCCTAGGTAAAAATATATGAATACTACCTAGAGCTGAAACCGGAGAACAACATTCGCATGATTTACTAAGATCAATGATGCTTTCTTCATGGCATTTATGCGCCTTTTGAGGCCAAACATGACTCACGGTCGACGACCAAGAGCATTATCACAAAGAACATAGAAGTGGGGGCCTTATTTACACAATTTCCCACCTTCACCTATCTCAGGGCAGCTAACTTCCTGGGTGAGCCCACCAAATTGCCGAGATATGTCGGCCCCAAGCTGATCCTGTTGGAGCTATCCAGACAGCTCGTGACATACCATGAGAAGTGCATGAAGAGAAAGAAGGGTGGAACTCCTTTCCCCCTTATAGTGGGCAGATACACATTCATCTCTCACCACAAAGCCCGATAAATGGTTTCGAGCTAGAACTGCTCAATCTGAAGCACAACTTCCCGGCGAGGCCCACTTTTGATCCAAGGAATTTCCTTCCCAAGGAAAAACTCGATCCAATCCATATTCCACAGATCGAGGACATCTATATCGACCTGTACCATGAGGTCGAACTTAGAAGGAAGGACCACTCCCACTTGGCCTTGGCAGAAATTATTCAATACGGCGTGGCCATCGTTCCAAAGGGTTATCAAACTGCCGATCAAGAAGTTGATCAGGTATATCTGGATACAAATGGGGACAACTGGCCATTTCTTTGCGATCGACAGAACAAAAGTGCCCCAGACCATTGAAGAAAGGGTCAAAGAGACATTGCGAAGGACAAAGCACTAGTGCAGGATGAATGGCCTCATCTACCTCGGGGTAGATTTCACTACGTCTCCATTGGGCAACACACCTGTCAGGCCAAAACATCTGCCAAAAGTCAAAGGCAAAGATAAAGAGGGTGAATCGAGCTCTGCTCAAGAAGGAGCTCCTGAAAGTCCTCCCTCTGCTTTGCACAAGAACAGATTGTAAGCTTTGGTATCCCCAGAGAAAGAAGCGGCGGAAGGTGTTTCGACGGGCACATCCACTCAGGGTGTCGCCACTACTACAACCGCTGAGGTCCCTTCTATCCCTTCTCCCTCTCCTCCTTCTCCTCCTCACGTGACCCAAGCGACCATTCCTTTGGTCGTGTCCTCTCCCCCATCTTCTACTGTTCCCCCTTCCTCGTCATCCATCTTCTCTTCTCTCGCGGAGCTGTCCCCCACCATTTCTTCTCTCATCTCTCAGCTCCCTTCCTTTCCCACATCTTCCTCCCCTGCAGTGTCCCTTCCCCCTGTGAGCACTTTCTCGGCCTCCCTCTCGATGCCACCACCAAGTGTCTCTACCCATTTCCCCTCATCCACTGCAGCTGCTCCCTCTTCTACCTCTGGTCCCGTTCCCTTAAGTCCAACGTGGATCTCCTAGCATCTGAGCCAGCAAAAGAGGAAAGTCCCTATCGCACCGATGGACTTCTCCGTCATCCCGACAAAGGGGGCTAAGAAGCAAAATCCTATAACCTGCTTCTCTCAGAGTGCATCAGGGGAAAGAGTGATGGAGATTGCATATCCCGATCCTTCAAAGGGTAAAAAAGATCTGTCTCCGGCATATTATACAGTGACCCAAGTCACAATGGGAACGTCTTCAGAAAGTCTTCAAGGAGAGGTCCTATTTGCAGTGGACGCCCTTTGCAAGAAACTTCAAGGAGCAAAGGAGGAGAAAAGGTTGTTAAAGGAACAAAACAAAAATCTTCTCCACGCCCTGTAGAAAATGGGCAGTGCACCTCCTACAACTACCATGGAAACTCCTGAGGTCCTAAGTTAGGACAAGATAAACGAATACGCCAAAATTGGCGAACAAGGTATGGCAAGTTTCCGCCTGGAGAGATCAAATCCTCAAAGACAGCGAGGAGGTAATAGTCAAGTTCACCGAGTTGTATCAGAACATCAATCAGGCGAACAAAGATCTCCAGGCGATTGCAGGACCTATCTCTAAGGAGTTGGACCATGCAAGGCTACAACACGAAACATTCCAGAAAATGCTCGACTGCTCAGTCAACGATCTAGTAAAATTTGGCATCTTCAGTCACCCCAGGGTACCCAGCAAGATCCTTGCTGCATTGGATTACCGGGTCAACCAGATGGAGTTCATCCTGGAAAAGATTGATAAAGTCAAGGAGGAAGCCCTAGATGTAATGCATCAAATGGAGCAAATTGTTCTGAGGATGTCTCCAGGCTTGCTTACTCCTTCTTTCACCTTGAGGAAGGTAGACAAAACTATCTGGATCTTCAAAGAGATCCTCTTGCAAGGGTTAGGGCCAGAAGCCACTTTCGACACCGAATGCATCAACAACCTTCTGGCTTGCCGTGATTTTGTGGGGTTCTTGATGGAGGCAGGAAATGAATATTTCAAACTCCCTGAAAAACTCAGAGATGAGCGGGAGACTGTGAGGTCATCGGTGATCATACGAAGGGTCCTGCTTAGGATCAACTTCAGCCCATGATCAGTAAATTCATGGAATATCGAGACTTAGTTCCACATCACCTCTCTGAACAACAGCAGAAGCAAGATACCCCCTTCCAGCCGCGAGACAACGATGAATAGCTCTATTCCTCTTGGCTTCTCTTTTTGTAAATATCTAATAGTATGTTGGTACAAACGATGACCTCATCCATGTTGCACCATGGGATGTTGTCACCCACCAAGTTGTCCAAAGTCAACATTGACTTTTAGATATTTTGTAATTAGTTATTGGTTCTCTTTTGCCTTCTTTCTTCTCCTTCTTCTATATATACTTGGATACTTGTTGTATTCAAGGAGATGGATACTTTTCAGATGAAAAATAGAAGTAAGAAGAAAAGACTTTGAGATTTTTGTAACAGAAGAAAATAGTAATACAAATATTAAGACTTTGTGCTAAATATGTGTGTTATGAGCATTTAATCTTTCTTATGTCAGATTTATGCGTTTATTCTGTTGAATCTATCTCTACTTTTTTGTCATTTATTCATCAATATTGCTTTATTCGTCTATGCAAGTAGGTTCGGCTCTGTTTACTACCAGCCCAAAACATAGACCCTCTAACCTTTCTGCTTTGGAATTCATTTCTTTTCTCCCTTCAGATCTTTCCTATCTCCCCACCTCGTTTCTTTCCCTTCTTTTACGGTTGGAAGTACCTCTACTGGGATGAGATCCCAACCCCGAAGGAGAATATTGTGAGACTTGCATGATTCTCGCTAGTAGAATAGCAATAAACCGGTTTCGCTTCTTCGACTCAAAGAGGGGCTATGCCCGCACACCTGCTGTTGGCTCGTCTATCCATAGATCTGTCCACTTGACAAATTTTGGACCAACACAATCCCCTGAATCTCAATTAGCTCTTGTGGATTCAACGGAAAAGATAAGAAAAAGGAAGGGTGGAGTATCAACTATTCACTATTTAAGGTACCCTCGGTAGGTTGTTATTTATAGCTTTGACCATAGTTGATAGGTTGACTTATTGTTGATGGTAGTTTGGGTCTATGAAAATTCTAGACCTTGTTCTTAGTTTGTTTTAGTTATGTTTTATATCGTTATATTTGTTTGACTTTGTAAACGGTGATGTGATCCTTTCAAAACCCTTACCCTTACCTAATAAAAAAATTGAAAGACCAAAATTTGAGCCCTATTTTTTCTCAAAACTTGAACATAAAAATCTTAAAAACATATAAACTACAATGCTAAAACATGTCTATTTTATTAGAAACTTGAAAACATAAACCCATGCAAATCTTGAAACTCGAAATCCAAAACCAAAAAAATTGAAAACCCGAGAGAAGACACAAAGTAATTTGATATAAAACATGTCAAGATCTTATTCAAAACCCAATTTTTTTAGTGAAGTCATAGACAAAATGAAATACAAATCGTTGGTTCTAATATAGCAATCTTTGAAACTCAAAGCTGTGAAAACAAAATAAGTACGTTGATATAAAGCACGACTATCTTATTCAAAACTCAAACCCCAAAACACAAAAACTTGATAATCCCGAACACTGGTGACCTCATAAATTGAAACACAAAACATGAAACCAAAATTTGAAACCCAAAAATTATGACACCTCGACTCCAAAACCTCTAAAACTTTGAAACTTGATACAATACATGACTCAAAAAACTTGAAACTTGAAAATCAAAATTTAGATCTCTAAAAACCCCAAAATTGATACATGAATCTAGAAACATTTATGCCTAAAATTGTGGAAACTCCATACTACCCATTGTAAAAACTTTGAAAACATGAAAAGTGCATTGATACAAAATGCACCTAAACTCGAAACCCAAAAATTTAAACTTGAAGCCCCTGTTACCCCGTAAAATTGTGCAAGGGTAATTTTACGGGTAACCATACCAAAATTTTGTTCTGGTCCTCGTCGGGGACCCTCTCGCATTCGGGCGTTGCAAAACCCTTTCCTAGAAAATATGGTTTTCTGAACTTAGCCTTTTTGGTCTTTTTTGGTCAGGCGCACCTAATGTCTATGCAACATAGGGTAAGCATGCGCCCCTTTAATTCCTTTGGTGCACGGTTTGAAGTGTCGACACACATTTTGGTGCGCCTCACCATGTTGCCCCTTTCTTGCATGCGCTAAGGCGCATGCGCCTTCATGTCAACAATACTTTTGTTGTGCCGCGTTTTGGTGCGCCAAGGGCGCACGTATTTCCGTGTTGACAGCACTTTTGGTGCGCAGGAGTGCACATAACTTCGTGTTAACATGTGTTTTGATGCGCCAAAAGGCGCAAGCTTTCCAGTGTCGACAGGCATTTTGATGCGCCAATTCAAAAAGTGGTTGGCACATTTATTACAACTTTGCCTATATATAGGTGCATCCGCCCTGTCACTTTCACTAGTCAGAAAACACATGATTAATCTTTTTCCTCTGCACCTGTCAGCATGCCTGTCGTTCTCGTATCGCGTCGTGGACCCAGTTTCACCTCTCACATTATATATATTCCTGGTAAGTGGTCCTTATTGCTCTCATGTTTTATGTTTTGGTTATTGGCTGTTTGTTTGTGGGGTTGGATAGAATGATCTGTGAAACCATGAAACCTCCCTTTGCTGTTTTTGCTGTCCTCCCCCATGCACTTCTCCCTCTTTCCAGATCTGCTGGTAAAGAGGACTCTGCCTCTGAAAAAATCACTTGGATCTCTTTGTTTTAGCCTGTTCATCATCCAAGGAACCCTGCAGAAGAGGCTTAAACACATGTAACCCCTCCAGAGGAAGAACAAAGACTTAAAAATTGATAAACTACTTTTTTCCTCTTTGCTTTGATCGCGCACCCTTGCAATATGAAATGCAGATCGCGCCAACGACGCATCCACCATACTGCTGCGCATAAAAACGATTGCGCCCTCAAGGCGCACTTTCCTGTTGCTGACACCCGCTAACCTGCGCCCTCTTGGCGCACCAAAATCATGTGTAACATTGAAAAAAATTGCGCCATTGGCGCACCTGCATCCATGCAACACCAACCTTACTTGCGCCAAGTACAAAAGCATTAAGGCGCAGTGCATCCCTTATTACAAGAACATCATGTCATGCATGCCTTCCATGCGCGCGCCAAGTTCCCTTGTGGCGCACAAAAAAATGATGTTACACGCATTAAACCTACGCCCTTTGGCGCATCCTGTACCCGTGTAACATGAAAAATATTAGCGCCCATTATAAAATGCATATATATGGTGCAGGCACACTTCCGCTTGCAACAACAAAAAATGTCATCTGTAGTGTCCATGCGCCCTGCGCCCTTTGGCGCTGATTTGTCCCTTGCAGCACCCCTTTTCTGTGCGCCATACTATTTAACCCTGCAACCTGCAGTGTTCATGCGCCCTGCGCCCTGAGGCCTTAAAATTACTAACTCTTCCTTCTGTCAACACTTTAATGGAAGATCAAACAACTAATATGACTTTCCTGCGTTGGGTTTCACTTCTTCTTCTTGTAGATTAGCATGGCGAGTTCGAGAACTACATATGTCAACATCAAGCAAGAGACCTACCAAGTCTAAGGGCAAAGCCAAGCTCACAGAGGAAGAAATGAAGTACAAATATCAAAGGGTCAGGATGCCCGAATCCCAGGCAGAGTGTGACCTGGATATAAGAGACTCAGAACTTGGTCACATTGATATGGAGGACTTCGGGCGGGCCGGAAGGGTCACGGGAAGTCCGTGGATGGACAAGCCGGCGGGCGGTGGACTACATTTTCTTTGGGGGTCCCGGTAAGTCTGTGTGAATAACGAGTTCATGATGGTAGTAGCCTGCTGCTACAACAAAGACACAAGGTGTGTCCAGAATGAGAAAGGTGAGGTCGTGATCAACCTCACTGCCTGACACTTCGAAATAATGCTCGGCATTCCTCACCACCGGCACTTTGTGGCCGTAAGCCAGGAAGATTGCACCAAGGCTTGGGATGATAATGAAGACCAGTGCATGTAATTAATGAATGAGGTATACCTGAAAAACAAGAAGGTGGTGACCAGATGGCCACAAGTCATTCATCGCAGCGATTTCTCAGAGGAACTAAGTGATACAATCACGTTCCTAAGCAGAGTATTTGGGCTTCCTGACGCCCACTACTTTCATAAATGGATGCTGAGATACTTGGAGACAATGAACAAAAATGTGCCAGATCAACGCTTCGAGTGGGCGGAGATCATAAGCAGCACTATATCCGAGTAGCTCCAACAACTTACCACAACGGGGAGGTTCTATATGAACTCCTACGTAGTTTATGCTGCGGCCTCAGAAAGAGATTATCCAGCACTAATGCGGTGCGGGGTTTGGTCCCAGGTAAAAATATATGAATACTATCCAGAGCTGAAGCTGGAGAACAGTATTCCTCAATTCACAAAGATTAACGATGCCTTCTTCTATGGCATCGTCTGCCTTTGAGGCCAAACATGACTCACGGTCATACGACCAAGAGCATTGTTGTAGCAACAGAGAAATGGGGGGCCTTGTTCACTCAATTCCCCACCTTCACTTATCTGAGGGCAGCCAACTTCTTGGGGGAACCAACCAAATTGCCAAGATATGCCGGCCCCAAGCTGATCCTATTGGAGCTGTCAAGACAGCTCATAACCTACCACAAAAAGTGCTTAAAGAGAAAGAAGGGTGGAACTCCTTTCCCCCTCACAGTGGGCAGGTACACTTGTCTTTCTCACCACAAAGCCCGGGATATGTTTTGGAGCTGCTAAATCTAAAGCACAACTTCCTAGCAAGGCCCACTTTTGACCCAAGGAATTGTCTGCCTAGGGCCAAACTTGATCCGATCCACATTCCACAGATCGAGGATATTTATATCGACCTGTATCATGAGGTCGAGCTCAGGAGGAAAGACCATTCCCACTTGGCCTTGGCTGAAATCATCGGTCAAGATAATGTAGCCATTGTCCCAAAAGGTTATCAAACTACTGATCAAGAAGTTGATCAAGTATATCTTGACACGGGTGGGGACGACTGGCGTTTCACTGTCATTGAT
Source organism: Taxus wallichiana var. yunnanensis (assembly GCA_018340775.1). Classification (NCBI taxonomy): domain Eukaryota; kingdom Viridiplantae; phylum Streptophyta; class Pinopsida; order Cupressales; family Taxaceae; genus Taxus; species Taxus wallichiana. The sequence continues at coordinate 805,932,105 of CM031239.1, read as the reverse complement.
AGAACCAAAGTGCCTCAGATAATAGAGGAAAGGGTCAAAGAAACTTGTGGAGAACAGAGCACTGGTGCAGAATGAACGGCCTCATCTACCTCGGAGTTGATTTCACCACATCTCCATTGGGCAACGCACCTTCCAGGCCAAAACATCTGCAAAAGAGCAAGGGGAAAGACAAGGAGGGTGAGTCAAGCTCCACCTAAGAGGAAGCTCCTAAAAGTCCTCCTTCCGCTTCACAAGAATGGGTTGTAATCCCGAAAAGCCTGGAAAAGAAGTAGCGGAAGATGTTCCAACAGCACATCCACTCAAGATGTTGCCACTCATCAGAATTATGAAGTCCCTTCTATCCCTTCTCCCTCTCCTCCTTCCCCTCCTCAAGTGACCCAAGTGACCATTCCTTTGGTCGTATCCTCTCCCCTGTCTTTTGCTGTTCCCCCTTCCTCGTCATCCATCTTCTCTTCTCTCGCGGAGCTGAACCCCACCATTTCTTCCCTCATTTCTCAGCTCCCTTACATTCCCATGTCTACCTCCCCTGCAGTATCTCTTCCCCGTGAGCACTTCCTCGGCCTCCCTCTCGATGCTGCCTCCAAGTGTCTCCACGCATTTTCCCTCTACTACTGCAGCTGCTCCCTTTACTATTTCCGGTCCCTCTCCCATAAGTCCAGCATGGATCTCTCAAAGACTCGAGCCAACAAAAGAAGAAAGTTCCCATCGCACCGATGGACTTGTTCGTCATCCCATCAAAGGGTGCCAAGAAGAAAAATCCTATTACCCGCTTCTCTTAGAGTGCGTCGGGAGAGAGAGTAATGGAGATGGCATAACCCAATCCTTTAAAGGATAAAAAGATCTGTCTTCGATAGATTATACAGTGACCCAAGTCACAATGGGGACATCTTCGAGAAATCCTTCAAGGTGAGGCCCTATCTGCGTTGACGACCTTTGTAAGAAGCTCAGGGAGAAGCAAAGGAGGAAAAGAGGCTCTTAAAGGAACAAAATAAACATCTCCTCCACGCCTTGTAGAAGATGGGTAGTGCGCCTCCTCTGTTGCCGCCGAAACTCCCGAGCCTCTGAGCGAGGATAAGATTAATGAATATGCCAAAATCGGCGGCGAGGGTGGTATGGAGTTTCCGCTGGAGGAGCCAAATCCTCAAAGAAAGTGAGGGAGTGATCGCTAAGTTCACCGGATTATATCAGAATATCAATCGGGCGAACAGAGAGCTCCAGGTGATAGCAGGACCCATCTCCGAAGAGCTGGACCATGCCAGGATGCAGCATGAGACCTTTCAGAAAATGCTCGACTATTCAGTCGAAGATCTAGTCAAGTTCGACGTCTTTGGACACCCCAGAGCCCTCAACAAAATATTTTCTACTCTGGATTATCAGGTTGATCAGCTAGAGTTTGTCCTGGAGAAGATCGACAAGATAAAGGAGGAAGCCCTAGATGCAATGCATCAGATGGAGCAAATTGTCTTGAAAATGTCTCCGGGTTTGCTCACTCCTTTTACCTTAAGAAAGGTGGATGAAACTATTCGGATCTTCAAGGAGATCATTTCACAGGGGCTGGGACCAGAGGTCACTTTCGACGCCGAATCCATCAACAACTTCTTTGGCTGTCGTGACTTCATTGGGTACTTGATAAAGCGAGAAAATGATTATTCCAAACTCCCGAAAAGCTCACAGACGAGCGGGAGACTTGCAAAGCTATCAGTGATCGACACAAGGATCCTTCCTAGGATCAAATTCAACCCATGATCACCAAGTTCATGGAGTACCGTGCCCAGTTCCACATCTTGTCACCTGAGTAGCAGCAAAAGCAGGATACCCCCTTTCAGCCACGGGATGACGATGAATAGTTTCCTTCTTCCCGACTTTCTCCTTGTAATTATCTAAAGTGTGTTGACACAAATGATGACATCATCCATGTTGCACCATGGGATGATGTCATCCACAAAGTTGTCAAAAGTCAACAAATGACTTTGAAATCTTTTGTGAGATATTTTTGTAATTAAGTGGTTGGTTTGTTTTGGCTTTCTCTTCTTCTCTTCTTCTATAAATACTTGAATACTTGTTGTATTCAGGAGGTGGATACTTTTCAGATGAAAAATAGAAGTAAGAAGAAAAGACTTTGAGCTTTTTGTAACAGAAGGAAATATTAATACAATATTTAGACTTTGTGTTGAATACCTGTGTTATACATCAGAGCTTTCTTATGTTAGATCTGTATGTTTGTTCTATTGAATCTACTTCTACTTTATTGTCATTTATTCATCAGTGTTGCTTTGTTCGTCTATGCGAGTAAGTTTGGCTCTATTTACTACCAACCCAAAACATAGACCCTCTGACCTTTCTACTTTGGAATTCATTTCTTTTCTCCCTTCAGATCCGTCTTCTTTCCTTTCCTTCCTTCATTCCTTTCTGTTCTTCGTTGAAACTACTCCACTGGGTTGAGATCCCAAAACCGCTGAAGGCAAAATATTGTGAGACTTGCACAAGATTCCTACTGGTAGAATAACAATAAACCAGTTTCACTTTGCTGACTCAAAGAGGGGCTATGCCTTGCACACTATTGGCTCGTTTATCCATAGATCTGTCCACTCGACAAATTTTCAAACCAACAGTTTTTGGCGACTCCGCTGGGATCGAATAGATCTATTAGATTTATGATAGTGGTATGATAGAAAATCAGTAAAAATCAAGAAAATCACTACCTATTTACAAATTTTAACTTTTGTCCAAAATCCAATTTTTTTAGTAAAGTGACCCAAACTGAAAATTTTCTTCAGAGGTCCATAGATCTGGGCTAGTTAGAGATCTTTAGTTTGAGTTTTTACAAAATCTGTATTTTTCCATAGATCTGAGTTTTTGACAGTTTACCAAAATTTTCAAACTCTTCAAAAAGTCAACTCTAGATCCAAAAATCAGCTTACTAAGCTTTACCATCGTTTTATCCTCGTTGTTCTTTGTCATTAAACCACAATCGGTTTTCAAAAGAGAGGATAAAATTTAAATATTTAGAAAAGTACATCTTTTGGTTTTGTCGGAAAAATAAAAAAATTAGCTCCACAATATTACAGATCTAGAAGGTACACTGGTGGGTGAACTATTTACTCGTAGCAGGAGAGCTCGTGGAGAAGTTGATCTTACTTTTGATCTACTTCAAAGGCACAACTTCAGTGTTACACCAGCACGCTTCTCATCGCTAAGTTCAGCTAATCGGTCAGCCAGAGTGTCTCACCTCCACGAAAGAACCGGTTTTCACAAGGAGCCTCTACACCCCTTTGCAGTGCTCTATTGCTTAGCGGAACCGCACTTCCAGCTCGCGTCCTCTTTCCAGCTTTTCAAATGGCGGTGCCATGGGGAAATGCTATGGGCCCTTTGGCATTACCACATCCTGTTCACGCGCTTCCACATGGAAACCGAAAGAATTTTCCCAAATTTGATGGGAGCGGAAACCAAAGCATGGATTCACACATATCTGCATTCATCATGTCATGCAGCATCCTGGATGTGACCCATGAAGATGTGTCAGTTCACCTCTTCTTAGAAACTTTGCAAGGGCCCGCAGCGGAATGGTTTCAGCATTTTCCAGCTGGATCTATTACTAGTTGGGCCACCTTGCGGGATGCTTTTGAAGATAGGTATAAGCCTTCAGAAGATGCGTTCGCATTACTGTCAAAGATCACTCACCTGAAGAAGGAGGCCAATGAGACCATGCATGATTTTATCGCTAGGTTCAATGCATTAATCAATCGTGTGCCTGTTGCCATGCTTCCAACACTGGAAAATCAAAAGTGTTTCTTCGTAAACGCTATGAGCTCGAAAGTAAGTTTCTTACTCCTGCAAGAACAAGTAGCTACCTTGCCTCTTGCCCAGTGCCGCCATTCGGATAGAGGACAACTTTCTTATATCCGCGAATTGAAAGCGAGATTCGTCCAAGTTCAAAGTTGCAAATCCTTCTCGTGCCACTTCACGATCCGGCATTCCAGAAGATGGCAAATGACTTGCTCGCATTAAAGAAACAATTAGCCCAAGCTTCCCCGAGTTCCTGACGGGATATTCCACGAAGAACTTTCAATCCCATGATGTCTCGCATAGGTCGCGCTACACCGCAATCGCTCTGCGGTTGGCGCTTGAGGCTCCTCCGGTCAACGCTTTAGCCGAAATCAAAGAAGAAGAGCAAAATTATGAAGAACCTTCGTCTCAAGGCGAAGATGATCAAGATGTCGGTGAACCGACTGGCGACTCTACTATCGGGTATATGGAATTTGATGAGGAAGAATCTGATGAAGAAGAGGGTACCCAAGGATATGCAAGCGGACAATCATATGTTGTTTTTACCCGCTCACAAGGAAAAGAAGTAGAGGTCGCTGCCAATGTGCAGAAAGAGAAGGCTGCATCATCCACGCCCCCAACTATTGCTAAAAGAGGTAATCCTCTTCCTAATCAACCCCCTGTTAAGTCTTTTACAAAGAAATATTTTCCTCCCATCTCTCCTCCAAATCAGCCTTCTTCTATTTCCATGAAGGCCAGTAACTTTACCCTACCATCGCGAAATGAAGGACTCATTCCTCCATCAACGCAACCCTTGGCTGCATTTGACATAATTGACCACGCTAAAAAGACCAAGATTCAAATGTCTGAAGCTGAGTACCTTCAGTCAAACCCCGAACAGCTTGTAAGGTTGACTGAATACATCCAAAGTCAGGCTGTCATGACTAATCAGGTTTCCCCAAAAGGAATCCTTTCCACCCCTCCTTCATCCCGCATAAATGTTGCCTCGACTTCCGCATCAGGCAAGATAGAACCTTTCTACCTCTCCCTCCTAATCAATGGCCACAAACTAAGCAACTGCATAATTGATTCTGGAGCTTCCAATAATGTCATGCTGGTAAAAGTCGCCCATGCTCTGGGCCTCACCCTTACCAAGCCTTTTGGCAGATGTTATTCCTTGGAAACCAAGCAGGTTCCGTTGATTGGTCAAATCAAGGACGCACAATTTGCATTTGCAGCATTCCCAGAGAAAAGAGTAAAGATGACCATCCTTGTCGCTGATATCCCGGCAGTGTATGGAATTCTACTAGGAAGGAGCTTTTGCAGTGAAGTTGGTGGGGAGATTCATATGGACTGGTCTAAGGCTAGAATCCCCGTCAAAGGTGTAATGCAAACATTGGAGCCTGAATCGCAAAAGAAGTACCTGGTTACTAACTCCAATGACCCCAAAGCCCAAATTCTCTTCGAATCATCAGGGATGGGAAACTATTTCTTATCTACCGAGTCTGACAAGGGGGATGTCCTCATCCAAGAAGAAGATCTTAACAAGATCTGGACTTTGCAGTTTGATGGCAGCTGCGCAACTAGTGGGTGTGGCGCTGGTGCCGTGCTTATATCTCCCGAAGAAGAGATTATTCCTCTCTCTTTCAAGTTACAATTTTTCAACACAAATAATACTGCTGAGTATGAATCCCTGCTACTTGGCATGCAAGCCGCGAAGGAAAGAGGGATCAAGAATCTTAAGGTACAAGGTGATGCAGAGCTAGTCATAAATCAAGTTAAGAGGATATACCAAGTGAAGAATGAAAGGCTCAGACATTACAACGCAGTGGTGTGGGACAACATCAAGGAGTTTGATGCTTTTTTAATAAAAGCCATTCCAAGAGCTTAGAATGACATGGCCGATTCATTGGCCATTTCAAAGATCCTCATGCTCCCTCACCCGGGTTGAAAAGCAGACAAATATACCATTGAGGTGGTTTTTCACCCAAGCGTCTTTGGACAATTCTCAACATTGGTGAGTATTCAACAATGACAATCAACTCATTGCCTTTCTAGAAAAGGAGAAAATTTTTAGTGAACTTCATTTTGAAGGATCCACTTTTGCATGCCATGAATCTATTACGGAGCGGGACAAAGAATCAAAAGGAACGACGGAAAATGTCACTCAAAGGAAATAAAATCCCAAAAGGCCTGGTCTCCCTAGAGTGGTTGTTCGACAGGCATGATCTCTTTGTTAAAAAGAAAAGGCGAGATGATCCTAATTCCTCCCCAGAAACCAAACCGGTCAATTTAGGTTCGGTAGAACATCCGCAGTTTGTGAACATTGGAAAATGTTGCACACTGGAAGAGAAGCGGAAGTTTGTCAAACTGCTGAAGAAATACATGGATGTATTGGCATGGTCCTATGCCGATCTAAAGTCTTTTAAGTCGAAGGACGTCCAACATGATATCTCGTTGAAAGAAGACGTCAAACCTTTTCGCCAGAAGCAGAGACACTATAACCCTAAGATCTTAGGTACTATCCAGGCTGAAATTTAGAAAATGCTAGACGCAGCATGGATCATTTTTCCTATTCATCACAGTACTTGGGTGAAAAAACATTGTGCAAAGTCTTGTGCAATAAGAATGGCGAGATACGCATATGCGTAGATTTTTGCAACCTGAATCAGGCGTCCCTGAAGAACAACTACCCGCTTCCCATAATGGATTAGATTCTACAAAGCGGTAACTCGATCGAAACTATTGTCCATGCTTGATGGTTTTTCAGGTTACAATCAGATTGAAGTCTCACCTGAAGACCAATTTAAAACAACATTCACTACTCCTTGGGGTACGTTTGCTTACAACAGGATGCCTTTTGGCCTGACCAATGCTGGTGCCACTTTCCAGTGAGCGATGGACTTCGCGTTCAAAGGTATGATGGGGAAGGTCATCGTAGTCTACTTAGATGACTTAATTGTGTTCTCCAAACAACGAAATGATCATTGTGATCATTTGGAGCAAGTATTGATTAGATGCCGAGAGCACGGGATCTCCCTGAATCCGAAAAAGTCTTTTTGGAGTCACAGAAGGAAAATTGCTGGGACATGTTGTTAGCAAAGAAGGGACAAAGATAGATACCGAAAGATTTAAGGCTATTCAGATCCTTACTTTACCTACAAGCAAGACCGACGTCCACTCTTTCTTGAGAAAAGTGAATTTTCTCGATCACTTTGTTCGACTTTCTTTGAAAAAGACTCGTCATATATTAGACATGATGAAAGGGTCACCAAATTTCCGATGGAGCGAAGAAGGAAGATGTCGTTTGAGGAAATAAAAGCCTCTGTCACTCACGTGCGTCCTGATATGTCCCGATTTCTCCAAGGATTTTATCATGTATAGCTATGCATCTGAACATACTGTATCTATCATCTTGATGCAAAAGAATTCTCGAGGATGTTGAATCCCCAATTGCATTCATGAGCTCTCCTCTCAAACCTCACAAATTAAAGTTGTCTCAATTAGAAAAACATGCCTTCGCCGTGGTCAAAGAAGTCAAGAACTTCAGGTATTATATTCTAAACTCTCATACAGTAGTCTTTGGTCCCTGACACGGCAGTCAAGTCAATTTTAACTCAATAGGAGTTAGGAAGCTTATGGGGAATTGGATTGCGAAAGTCCAGGAGTATGATATAGATATAAAACCAACCAAGCTGGTAAGAGGCAAGGGCCTATGTCACTTATGGCTGAAAACCAAGATTCAGAAGTTTCCGGAAGAAAGGATGATTGCACCAATGGAGCACAAAGCCAGCTGGAGAAACCCGATTCACTGCCTATGGTCCTATTTTTTGCAACCAGTGACGAGTGGTATTCCAATATTGCTTTCTTTCTCACCTATGGCGAATGCCCAGCTCATCTAACTACAAAGGAGAAGCGCTATAAAGCTCAGAGCAGCTAGATATATCATCTGGGATGACGGTTTATACAAACGTGGAATAGATGGCATCTTCTTGCGATGTGTTGACAAACCACAACAAGTGAAGTTACTTGAGAGTTTTTATAATTCAGTCTGTGGGGCCATTTCTCTTATTCCATGACAACACACAAGATCATCGGGTAAGGTACTATTGGAAGATGCTCTTCCAAGACACAACCACCTGGGTAGCAAAGTGTGAGCCTTGCCAGCAATTTATCGGCAAGCCCAAGTTGGCTGCTTTTCCCCTCAGGCCGGTCATTATCGATGAACCATTCAAGTAGTGGGGAATTGATTTTATTGGTGCACTCAATCCCCAATCGAGTGTTGGACATAGTTATGTCCTGACGACAATAGATTATTTCACAAAATGGGTAGAAGCCATACCTGTCAAACATGCCACTTCCGAGGTTGTTTGCAGTTTCATCAAAGAAAATATCATTGTCAGGTTTGGTGTTCTAAACAAGATTGTTGCTGATAACGCTTCCAACTTCTCCTCATGAGAGGTTGTTGGTTTTTGCTATGAATACAGAATAACTCGGCTCACGCCTTAGATTATTACCCTCAGGGAAATGGTCAGGCAGAATCCAGTAATAAAAACTTAGTAACCATCATACGAAAGCTAGTGGATGAGAATCAACGAATGTGGCAAAAGTCATTATACAACGCTTTGTGGGTAGACCGCATCACTCCCAAGAGGTCTCTTGGCATGTCGTCTTTTCAAGTGTTATATGGCACCGATCTTTGAGCTTCCCATTTCTGCGGAACTCCCAGCTCTGCGCTTGGCCCGAGAAATCGAAGATGAGACTTTCCAAAATTCCCTTGAAAAAAGGATCATGTATCTAGTAGAGCTCGAAGAAAAGAGAGTAAGAGTGGTTGATAGGATCACTAGGCATCAGAATCAGGTAAAAATATTGTTCGATAAAAAAGTTAAGCAAAGAAATTTCCAGGTGGGAGACCTCATCCTTTTGTGGGACAAATGAAGAGAGCCAAAGGGCATGCACGGAAAATTTGATTCCCTATAGAGAGGACCTTTCAAGATCAAACAGTTCAATGGAGAGAACAACTTCTATCTCTCGTATCCAGACAGAACTAGACTCCCGCTTCCCTATAGCGGGCAAGCATCTCGAAAATCTTCAGAAGTAGAGCTTTCTCTCTTTAGTGATTTACTTGATTGTGTGTTTGTTTTTGTCGTGTGTTTGCTTTTGTTGGTTGTGTGTTTCCCTTTTCGGTCGCCCTTGTTTTTTTTTACTCTGTTACCCAATGGATAGGCACGTGAAGATCTGGGATTCTCTACCTCGATTTCGGTTAGAGATAGTCCTCGAGAAAGAGCTAATTTGTTACCCCGTAAAATTGGCAAGGGTAATTTTACGGGTAACCATACAAAAATTTTGTTCGGTCCTTGTCGGGGACCCCTCTGCATTCGGAACGTTGCAAAAACCCTTTCCCGGAAAATCTGGTTTTCCGAACTTAGCCTTTTTGGTCTTTTTGGTCAGTGCACCTAATGTCTATGCAACATAGGGTAAGCATGCGCCCCTTTAATTCCTTTGGCGCACGGTTTGAAGTGTCGACACACATTTTTGTGCGCCTCACCATGTTGCGCCTTTCTTGCATGCACCAAGGCGCATGCACCTTCATGTCGACAATACTTTTGTTGCACCGCGTTTGAAAGTGCGCCAATGGCGCACGTATTTTCATGTTGATAGCACTTTTGGTGCTTCAAGGGCGCACATAACTTCATGTTAACATGTGTTTTGATGCACCAAATGGCGCAAGCTTTCTAATGTCGACAGGCGTTTTGATGCGCCACTTCAAAAAGTGGTTGGCACATTTATTGCAACTTTGCCTATATATAGGTGCATCCACCCTGTAACTTTCATCAGTCGAGAAAACACATGATTAATCTTTTTCCTCTCGCACTGTCGGCGTACTGTCATCCTCGTATCGCGTCGTGGACCCAGTTTCACCTCTCACATTATATATATTCCTGGTATGTGGTCCTTATTGCTCTCATGTTTTATGTTTTGGTTATTGGTTGTTTGTTTGTGGGGTTGGATAGAATGATCTGTGAAACCATGAAACCTCCCTTTGCTGTTTTTCTTTGTCCTCCTCGATGCACTTCTCCCTCTTTCTAGATCTGCTGGTAAAGAGGACTCTGCCTCTGAAAAAATCACTTGGATCTCTTTGTTTTAGCCTGTTCATCATCCAAGGAACCCTGCAGAAGAGGCTTAAACACATGTAACCCCTCCAGAGGAAGAAAAAAGACTTAAAAATTGATAGACTGCTCTTTTTCCTCTTTGGTGCATTGATGCCCCTTGAAACATGAAATGATGCGCCAATCGGTGCATCCACCCTTCTGCTACTGCGCATAAAAACGATTTGCGCCCCAAGGCGCACTTTCCTTACTTGCAACACCCGCTAACCCTGCACCCTCTTGGTGCACCAAACTCATGTGTAACATTGCAAAAACTTGCGCCATTGGCGCACCTTGCATCCATGCAACACCAACCTTACTTGCGCCAAGTACAAAACTATTAATGGCGCAGGCGCATCCCTTATTACAGCAACATCATGTCATGCAGACCTTCCATGCACCGCGCCAAGTTCCCCTGTGGCGCATGAAAAAATGATGTTACACGCATTAAACCTGCACCCTTTGGTGCATCCTGTACCCGTGTAACATGAAAAATATTAGCGCCCATTATAAAATGCATATATATGGCACAGGCGCACTTCCACTTGCAACAAAAAAATGTCATCTGTAGTGTCCATGCGCCCTACACCCTTTGGCACTGATTTTTCCCTTGCAGCACCCCTTTTCTGTGCACCATACTATTTAACCCTACAACCTGCAGTGTTCATGTACCCTGTGCCATGAGGCCTTAAAATTGCTAACTCTTCCTTCTGTCAATGGTTTAATGGAAGATCAAACAACTAATATGACTTTCTGCGTTGGGTTTCACTTCTTCTTCTTGCAGATCAGCAGCTGAGTTCAAAACTACATATGTCAACATCAAGCAAGAGACCTACCAAGTCTAAGGGCAAAGCCAAGCTCACAGAGGAAGAAATGAAGTACAAATATCAGAGGGTCAGGATGCCGAATCACAGGTAGAGTGTGACCTAGATATAAGAGACTCAGAACTTGGTCACATTGATATGGAGGACTTCTGGGCCAAAACCAGAAGGGTCACAGGAAGTCCGTGGATGGACAAACTAGTAGGCAGTGGACTGCATTTTGCTGGGGGGATCCCAGTCAGTGTTGTGAATAACGAGTTTATGATGGTAGTAGCCCGCTGCTACAACAAAGACACAAGGTGTGTCCAGAATGAGAAAGGCGAGGTCGTGATCAACCTCACTGCCCGGCACTTCAAAATAATGCTCGGCATTCCTCACCACCAGCACTTTGTGGCCGTAAGCCAGGAAGATTACACCAAGGCTTGGGATGATAATGAAGACCAGTGCATGCAATTAATGAATGAGGTATACCTGAAAAACAAGAAGGTGGTCAGATGGCCACAAGTCATTCATCGCAACAATTTCTCGGAGGAACTAAGAGATACAATCATGTTCCTAAGAAGAGTATTTGGGATTCCTGACACCCACTACTTTCATAAATAGATGCTGAGATACTTGGAGACAATGAACGAAAATGTGCCAGATCAATGCTTCGAGTGGGCAGAGATCATAAGCAGCACTATATCCGAGCAGCTCCAACAACTTACCACAATGGGGAGGTTCTATATGAACTCCTACGTAGTTTATGCTGCGGCCTCAGAAAGAGATTATCCAGCATTAATGCGGTGCGGGGTTTGGTCCTGGTAAAAATATATGAATACTATCCAGAGCTGAAGCTGGAGAATAGTATTCCTCAGTTTACAAAGATTAACGATGCCTTCTTCTACGCCATCGTTTTCCTTTTGAGGCCAAACATGATTGGCGGTCGTACGACCAAGAGCATTGTTGCAGCAGCAGAGAAATGGGGGCCTTGTTCACTCAATTCCCCACCTTCACTTATCTGAGGGTAGCCAATTTCTTGGGGGAACCAACCAAATTGCCAAGATATGCCGGCCCCAAGTTGATCCTATTGGAGCTATCAAGACAGCTCATAACCTACCACGAGAAGTGCTTAAAGAGAAAGAAGGGTGGAACTCCTTTCCCCCTCACAGTGGGCAGGTACACTTGTCTTTCTCACCACAAAGCCTCGGGATATGTTTACAGAATTGGAGCTGCTAAATCTAAAGCACAACTTCCCGGTAAGGCCCACTTTCGACCCAAGGAATTGTCTACCTAGGGCCAAACTCGATCCGATCCACATTCCACAGATCGAGGATATTTATATCGACCTGTATCATGAGGTCAAGCTCAGGAGGAAAGACCATTCCCGCTTGGCTTTGGCTGAAATCATCCAGTACGGCGTAGCCATCATCCCAAAAGGTTATCAAACTACTGATCAAGAAGTTGATCAAGTATATCTTGACACGGGTGGGGACGACTGGCCTTTCGCTGTAATTGACAGAACCAAAGCACCTCAGACAATAGAGGAAAGGGTCAAAGAAACTCTATGGAGAACAGAGCACTGGTGTAGAATGAATGGCCTCATCTACCTCGGAGTTGATTTCACCACATCTCCATTGGGCAACGCACCTTCTAGGCCAAAACATCTACCAAAGAGCAAAGGGAAAGACAAGGAGGGTGAGTCAAGCTCCACCCAAGAGGAAGCTCCTGAAAGTCCTCCTTCCACTTCACAAGAACGGGTTGTAATCCCAGAAAGCCTGGAAAAAGAAGCAGCGGAAGATGTTCAGACAGGCACATCCACTCGGGATGTTGCTCATCAGTAAATTATTGAAGTCCCTTCTATCCCTTCTCCCTCTCCTCCTTCCTCCTCAAGTGACCCAAGTGACCATTCCTTTGGTCGTATCCTCTCCCCCGTCTTCTGCTGATTCCCCTTCCTCATCATCCATCTTCTCTTCTCTCACGGAACTGTCCCCCACCATTTCTTCCCTCATTTCTCGGCTCCCTTCCATTCCCATGTCTACCTCCCCTGTGTATCTCTTCCCCGTGAGCACTTCCTCGGCCTCCCTCTCGATGTCACCTCCAAGTGTCGCACGCATTTCCCTCTACTAATGCGGTTGCTCCCTTTACTATTTCCGGTCCCTCTCCCATAAGTCCGGCATGGATCTCTCAAAGCTTTGAGCCAACAAAAGAGGAAAGTTCCCATCGCATCGATGGACTTCTCCATCATCCCATCAAAGGGTGCCAAGAAGCAAAATCCTATATAACGCGCTTCTCTTAGAGTGCGTCGGGAGAGAGAGTAATGGAGATAGCATACCCCAATCCTTTAAAGGATAAAAATATCTGTCTTCGACAGATTATATAGTGACCCAAGTCACAATGGGGACATCTTGAAAGCCTTAATGGAGAGGCCCTATCTGCGATTGATACAGGTAAGAAGCTCCAGGAAGCAAAGGAGGAAAAGAGGCTATTAAAGGAACAAAATAAACATCTCCTCCATGCCTTGCAGAAGATGGGCAGTGCATACCCCAATCCTTTAAAAGATAAAAAGATCTATCTTGACAGATTATACGGTGACCCAAGTCACAATGGGGACATCTTCAGAAAGCCTTCAAGGAGAGGCCCTATCTGCAGTTAACGCCCTTTGTAAGAAGCTCCAGGAAGCAAAGGAGGAAAAGAGGCTGTTAAATGAACAAAATAAACATCTCCTCCACGCCTTGCAGAAGATGGGCAGTGCACCTCCTACAACTACTGCCGAAACTCCTAAGCCTCTGAGCCAGGATAAGATTAATGAATATGCCAAAATCGGTGAGCAGGGTATGGCAGTTTCCACTGGAGGAGCCAAATCCTCAAAGAAAGTGAGGGAGTGATCGCCAAGTTCACCGGATTATATCAGAATATCAATCGGGTGAATAGAGAGCTCCAGGCGATAGCAAGACCCATCTCCGAAGAGCTAGACCATGCCAGGATGCAGCATGAGACCTTTCAGAAAATGCTCGACTGTTCAGTCGAAGATCTGGTCAAGTTCGACGTCTTTGGACACCCTAGAGCCCTCAACAAAATCCTTTCTACTCTGGATTATCGGGTTGATCAGCTGGAGTTTGTCCTGGAGAAGATCGACAAGATAAAGGAGGAAGCCCTGGATGCAATGCATCAGATGGAGAAAATTGTCTTGAGAATGTCTCCGGGTTTGCTCACTCCTTCTTTCGCCTTAAGAAAGGTGGATGAAACTATTCGGATCTTCAAGGAGATCGTTTCATAGGGGCTGGGACCAGAGGTCACTTTCGACGCCGAATCCATCAACAACCTACTGGCCTGTCGTGACTTCATTGGGTACCTGATAGAGGCAGAAAATGATTATTCCAAACTCCCCGAAAATCTCACAGACGAGCGGGAGACTTGCAAAGCTATCAGTGATTGAAAAAGGATCCTTCCCAGGATCAAATTCAACCCATGATCACCAAGTTCATGGAGTATCGTGCCTAGTTCCACATCTCGTCACACGAGACAACAAAAGCGAGATACCCCCTTTCACCATGCGCGGGACGACGATGAATAGTTTCCTTCTTCCCGACTTTCTCCTTGTAATTATCTAAAGTGTGTTGACACAAATGATGACATCATCCATGTTACACCATGGGATGATGTCATCCACAAAGTTTTCAAAAGTCAACAAATGACTTTGGAATCTTTTGTAAGATATTTTTGTAATTAAGTGGTTGGTTTGTTTTGTCTTTCTCTTCTTCTCTTCTTCTATAAATACTTGAATACTTGTTGTATTAGGAGATGGATACTTTTCGGATGAAAATAGAAGTAAGACGAAAAGACTTTGAGCTTTTTATGAAGGAAATATTAATACAATATTTAGACTTTGTGCTAAATACATGTGTTATACATCAGAGCTTTCTTATGTTAGATCTGTATGTTTGTTCTGTTGAATCTACTTCTACTTTATTGTCATTTATTCATCAGTATTGCTTTGTTTGTCTATGCGAGTAAGTTCGGCTCTGTTTACTACCAACCCAAAACATAGACCCTTTGACCTTTCTACTTTGGAATTCATTTCTTTTCTCCCTTCAGATCCATCTTCCTTCCTTTCCTTCCTTCATTCCTTTCTGTTCTTCGTCGAAACTACCTCTACTGGGATGAGATCCCAAACCCCTTGAAGGCAAAATATTGTGAGACTTGCACAAGATTCCTGCTGGTAGAATAACAATAAACCAGTTTCACTTTGTTGACTTAAAGAAGGGCTATGCCCTGCACACTGTTCGCTCGTTTATCCATAGATCTGTCCACTCGACATATTTTCAAACCAACAGTTTTTGGTGACTCCGTTGGGGATCAAACAGATCTATCAGATCTATGATAGTGGTATGATAGAAAATCAGTAAAAATTAGGAAAATCACTACCTATTTGCAAATTTTAACTTTTGTCCAAAATCCAAATTTTTGGTAAAGTGACCCAAACTGAAAATTTTCTTCAGAGGTCCATAGATCCGGGCTGGTTAGAGATCTTTAGTTTCTTTGAGTTTTTACAAAAATCTGTATTTTTCCGTAGATCTGAGTTTTTGACAGTTTACTAAAATTTTCAAACTCTTCAAAAAGTCAACTCTAGATCCAAAAATCAGCTTACTAAGCTTTACCATCGTTTTATCCTCGTTGTTCTTTATCATTAAACCGCAATCGGTTTTCAAAAGAGGGATAAAATTTAAATATTTAGAAAAGTACATGCTGCTGATTTTTGTCAGAAAAATAAAAAAAAATCAGCTCCACAATATTGTAGATCTGGAAGGTACAATGGCGGGCGAACCATTTACTTGTAGCAGGAGAGCTCATGGAGAAGTTGATCTTACTTTCGATCTACTTCAAAGGCACAACTTCGTGTTACACCGGCACGCTTCTCATCGCTAAGTTCAGCTGATCGGTCAGCCAGGAGTGTCTCACCTCCATGAAAGAACCGGTTTTCACAAGGAGCCTCTACACCCCTTTGCAGTGCTCTGTTGTAGCGAACCGCACTTCTGCTCACGTCCTCTTTCCAGCTTTTCAAATGGTGGTGCCATGGGGAAATGCTATGGGCCCTTTGGCATTACCACATCCTGTTCACGCGCTTCCACATGGAAACCGAAATAATTTTCCCAAATTTGATGGGAGCGGAAACCAAAGCATGGATTCACACATATCTGCATTCATCATGTCATGTAGCATCCTGGATGTGACCCATGAAGATGTGTCAGTTCGCCTCTTCTTAGAAACTTTGCAAGGGCCCGCAGCGGAATGGTTTCAGCATTTACCGGCCGGATCTATTACTAGTTGGGCCACCTTGCGGGATGCTTTTGAAGACAGGTATAAGCCTTCTGAAGATGTGTTCACGTTACTGTCAAAGATCACTCACCTAAAGAAGGAGGCCAATGAAACTATGCGCGATTTTATCGCCAGGTTCAATGCATTAATCAACCGTGTGCCTGTTGCCATGCTTCCAACACCGGAAAATCAAAAGTGTTTCTTCGTAAACACTATGAGCTCGAAAGTAAGTTTCTTACTCCTACAAGAACAAGTAGCTACCTGGCCTCTTGCCCAGGCTGCTGCCATTCGGATAGAGGACAACTTGCTTATATCTGGCGAATTGAAACGAGAGTCGTCCAAGTTCAAAGATGTAAATCCTTCTTAGGCCACTTCGTCAGATCCGACATTCCAGAAGATGGCAAATGACTTGCTCGCGTTAAAGAAGCAGTTAGCCCAAGCTTCCCCTAGTTCCTCATACGGGATATTCCACAAAGAACTTTCACTCCCAACAGCGTCCCGCATAGGCCGCATTTGCCTGCAACTGCTCCGCGGTTGGCGCTTGAGGCTCCTCCGGTCAACGCTTTAGCCGAAATCGAAGAAGAAGAGCAAAATTACGAAGAACCTTCATCTCAAGGCGAAGATGATCAAGATGTCGGTGAACCGACTGGCGACTCTACTATCGGGTATATGGAATTTGATGAGGAAGAATCTGACGAAGAAGAGGGTACCCAAGGATATGCAAGCGGACAATCATATGCTGTTTTTACCCGCTCGCAAGGAAAAGAAGCAGAGGTCACTGCCAATGTGTAGAAAGAGAAGGTTGCGTCATCCACGCCCCCAACTATTGCTAAAAGAGGTAATCCTCTTCCTGCTCAACCCCCTGTTAAGTCTTTTACAAAGAAATATTTTCCTCCCATCTCTCCTCCAAATCAGCCTTCTTCTATTCCCATGAAGACTAGTAACTTTACCCTACCATCGTGAAATGAAGGACTCATTCCTCCATCAACGCAACCCTTGGCCGCGTTTGACATAATTGACCACGCTAAAAAGACCAAGATTCAAATGTCTGAAGCTGAGTACCTTCAGTCAAACCCCGAACAACTTGTAAGGTTGACTGAATACATCCAAAGTCAGGCTGTCATGACTAATCAGGTTTCCCCAAAAGGAATCCTTTCCACCCCTCCTTCATCCCGCATAAATGTTGCCTCGACTTCTGCATCAGGCAAGATAGAACCTTTCTACCTCTCCCTCCTAATCAATGGCCACAAACTAAGCAACTGCATAATTGATTCTGGAGCTTCCGATAATGTCATGTTGGCAAAAGTCACCCATGCTCTGGGCCTCACCCTTACCAAGCCTTTTGGTAGATGTTATTCCTTGAAACCAAGCGAGTTCCGTTGATTGGTCAAATCAAGGCGCTTTGATTTGCATTTGCAGCATTCCCGAGAGAAAAGAGTAAAGATGACCATCCTTGTCGCCTGATATCCCGGCGTTGTATGGAATTCTACTAGGAAGGAGCTTTTGAAGTGAAGTTGGTGGGGAGATTCATATGGAATGGTCTAAGGCTAGAATCCCCGTCAAAGGTGTAATGCGAACATTGGAGCTGAATCGCAAAAGAAGTACAGTTACTAACTCCAATGACCCCAAAGCCCAAATTCTCTTGAATCATCGGGGATGGGAAACTATTTCTTATCTACCGAGTCGACAAGGGGATGTCCTCATCGAAGAAGAAGATCTCAACAGATCGGACTTTGCGGTTTGATGGCGGCTGCAAGCAACTAGTGGGTGTGGCCATTTTGGTGCCGTGCTTATATCTCCCGAATAAGAGATTATTACTCTCTCTTTCAAGTTACAAATTTTCAACACAAATAATATCTTGAGTATGAATCCCTGCTACTTGGCATTCAAGCCGCGAATGAAAGAGGGATCAAGAATCTTAAAGTACAAGGTGATGCAGAGCTAGTCATAAATCAAGTTAAGAGGATATACCAAGTGAAGAATGAAAGGCTCAGACATTACCGCAACGCGGTGTGGGACAACATCAAGGAGTTTGATGCTTTTTCAATAAAAGCCATTCCAAGAGCTTAGAATGACATGGCCGATTCATTGGCCATTTCAGCATCCCTCATGCTCCCTCACCCAGGTTTGAAAACAGACAAATATACCATTGAGGTGGTTTTTCACCCAAGCGTTCTAGACAATTCTCAGCATTGGCAAGTATTCAACAATGACAATCAACTCATTGCCTTTCTAGAAAAGGCGAAAATTTTTAGTGAACTTCATTTTGAAGGATCCCTTACGCATCCGTGAATGCATTACGGATCAGACAAAGAATCAAAAGGGAACGACGACATATGTCAGCTCAAAGGAAATAAAATCCCAAAAGGCCTGGTCTCCCTAGAGCGGTTGTTCGACAGGCATGATCGCTTTGTTAAAAAGAAAAGGCGAGATGATCCTAATTCCTCCCCAGAAACCGAACCGGTCAATTTAGGTTCGGTAGAACATCCGCAGTTTGTGAACATTGGAAAATGTTGCACACCTGAAGAGAAGCGGAAGTTTGTCAAACTGCTGAAGAAATACATGGATGTATTGGCATGGTCCTATGCCGATCTAAAGTCTTTTAAGCCAAAGGATGTCCAGCATGATATCCCGTTGAAAGAAGATGTCAAACCTTTTCGCCAGAAGCAGAGACACTATAACCCTAAGATCTCAGGTACTATCCAGGCTGAAATTCGAGAAAATCTTTGGGCCTTACGGATCATTTTACTATTCATCATAGTACTTGGGTGGCAAACATTGTGCCGGCGCTTGAAGAAGAATGGCGAGATACGCATGTTGATGAAAAAATGAGAAAGGATTCTCCAGAGAAGGCTGGTTCCTATTCCTCTGTTCGGATGCACACGAAATATGCAGAGGGTTTTCTCAAAACCTAATCTAATCTGCCAAGGAGACAAGGTAAGAAAATGCATAAAATAAATCTAAGCTAATAGAGGTGATGCACCGAGGAATGAAGAACACCTATTTTGCCAGTAAACACAGACCATTTGAATGTGATATAAGATCATGCACAGATGACAAAACCTGCAGTGAAAGACCAGGAGGATGCAAAAAGAACACAGAGAGGGCTGAGAATCATCCACAGACATGCATTATTTGCTCCAAAGATTGATACAATACACTACAGAATGCCATGAGGCAGAATAGTATTACAGTTCAAATGAGAGGTTTGAATTCCACAAATTCGCCTGAGGAGAAGAAGGGAGAGGCAAAACAAAAAAATGTTCGACCTTTGAACAGAAGCTCCTCTTTTCAATATATAGAAAGAATGAGAGAGGAAAGAGAGAAGGGAAAGCCAAATCTACCCCAACCACCTCCAGGTTGCATTCAATTCATCTCATCATGGCAGAAGCGGTGGATCCTGGCAAAATGGCGGGCTACCTAATGAGAGCGGCAAAGCATGCGCTACATTAAAGTTGTTGTTGAAGCATTACTTCTGCTTGTTATTTCGTGCCAGAGGTGTTTCTTGATTTTCTCTCTCCAAACTGAACCAAAATGCAAGATTGACCCTGGAATCATGTAGAGAATCTCACAAGCTTTCCGTTGATATAAGGAACGTGCAAATCCGAGCTCTGGATCAAAAGATATGACAATCTGAAGATTTAGGGCACGGAACAGACCAAGACGGATTTTGAAATATTTTCCGCGTTTCGCCACCTGGACGACACGTGGCAGGCTCTGATTCGCTGAGCAACTCTCTCTCCTCCACCTCTCGGCGGGCTTTCTTTTGAAATTTCCTTGTGGGCCCTAGCTGGGACACGTGGCGCAATTTTATTGGTTCGGGTCAGTGCTCGAGACTTCGCCCTTTGACTTTTTGACCTTTTTCTCCTTGTGACACGTGTCGTGATCTGGCTGGTTCTCACCCCTTTCAGCTCCTTCGTGTCTTTTTGTCCCATTTGTCCCACTTTGTTTGAACTGTTTGTGCTCATTTCGGCCGATCCGGCCGGTTCGGGTCTTTTTGTCCCATTTGTCCCACTTTGTTTCGGACTGTTTGTGCTCATTTCGGCCGATCCGGCCGGTTCGGGTCTTTTTGTCCCATTTGTCCCAATTGCTCCTAGGACTAGGACTTAGCCGATTTTCACAATTTTTTCTGGATCAACCTACTTGCCTGAAACTGCAAAACTCTGATGCATGTTATCGAAATTTACCCTGGGGAAATTTTGACAACAGTTTTGACGACTCAGCGGGGTCACCTGCCTGCTAGGTAGAAGATCAGTGGCCTTTTAGCGATCCATTGGGCATGGAGTTATAAGCAATAACCTGAAAGCAGGCGATACTACAACTTGTTCTCAAATGACACTGAAGCTGTAAAAAACAACTGAGAGCAAGAAACTCGCAAGCAAAGCGGTAGGGAAATAGAAACCTAACTACCACAGGACAATGTGCATACGCACTTAGAGGAATTAAGAAAAATCTAAACTAATATTTACAAGGGCAAACCTTTTCTTTTTTAGTAGCAATGTTTAAGATAGATTCCGTTAACCGGAATCGGAAGTTCCTTTCCGTCCAATGCAGACAATTGGAAGGCATTACTATTTTTGCATCCCGTGACCATGTAGGGACCACTCCAGATGGCATCAAACTTGGAATGCCTTCCTGGTTTTCCCGATCTGCATCCCATTTCAGAACTAGGTCCCCTTCCTGGAAGGTCCTTGCTCTTGCTCTCTTATCAAACCATCTTTTTACTAAGGCCTGATCCTTTTCAATCATCTGAACTGCCTGTTCTCTGATTTCTTCTAATTCCATCAATTCTGCATACCTGACTTCCATTGGTTCGAACTCAGATAACTCAAACTGCTTCATGAGCTCCAAGGCTGGCAATTCTAATGATATAGGCAATATTGCCTCCTTCCCATAGACCAACTTGTAGGGAGAATTACCTGTAGACCTCTTTGGTGTTATCCTGTCAGCCCATAACGCTGATTTTAGCCTTGTATGCCATGTTCTTTGATTTTCATCCAGAGTCCTTCTGATGATTTTTAGCAAATTCTTGTTTGTGGACTCTGCCTGTCCATTACCCTGCGGGTAATAATTTGAAGAGGTGCTCAAATAGATTCCATTCTTGACAGCCCATTCTGTAATTTTTGAACCTATGAATGCTAATGCATTATCTGATATGATGGTGACCGGCACACCGAACCTGGTTACTATTTCTTCATAAAAATCTAGTATGTTAGACTCACTTGCCTCTTTGAGCGCTACTGCTTCGGTCCACTTGGTAAAATAGTCTGCCATTTGTAAGAATCCACTTGTGGCCTTAAATCGGTGGGATTGATGACTCCAATGAAGTCCAATCCCCATTGCATGAATGGATGATCTACTGAAATTGGACGAAGGGGCAGTGCTGCTAATCTTCCTTTCCCTGTGAATAATGCACATTTCTCGCATTTCTTAACCCATGAGTAGCAATCATTGAATACAGTAGGCCAATAGTAACCAGCTTTCATGATTTTGAGAGCTATTACTCGTGGGGTGAAATGGCCTCCTGCCTCCCCGTCATGGAACTCGTGTAAGATCCTCTCAACCTGACCTGTCCCAATGCATCTTAATAGAACACCGTTGATGTCTTTTTTAAACAAAACACCATCAACAAGCACATATGGAACTGCTTGTAATCTGAAGTACCTTCTTTTTGCTTTGCTCATTTCTGGAGGGCACATGCCCGTCTGTAGGAAATGTATCATATTCTGAGTCCAACAAGGAGTGGACACATCATCATTTTCCTGTTTTTGATCATCTTGTAATAGCAGGACAGCGTCTTCTTCATCTTCTGGGTTGTCTGGTTGTTTGGAAGCAAGCTGCTCACACAAACCTTTGCCTCTTACCAGCTTGGTGATCTTGATCTCAATGTCATACTCCATGACACGGGTGATCCATCCTGCCCTTTTCTCATTCAAATCCTTGTTGAGGAGGAAATCCTTAACCCCAGCATGTGAGACTAGCAACTGGACCTTGTTGTTTGAGACTAAATGCTTGAATTTCTTCAAGCTTCGATTCTTCTGCAAGCACATGCTTTTCAATAAAAGAGTACCTCACTTGGCGGTCACCTAGGCTCAGGTGAAGAAGGCAATCAAGCTGTTCATCATTATCTTTGTTCTTATTTGTGCACGGAATGGCGCGAAATAGTGTCATCACCTCCAAATGCATAGAGGATGAAATCCTTGGAAAGTGCAGGTTGATGAGAGTCGGTGCTTGGGAGATGGCTTCTTTGATTGCTTCAAAACTCTCCTTGCCTTCTGCCGTCCATTTGAAAGCCATGCTTTTCCTTACAATTTTGGTGATGGGCTTAACAAGGGCTGCAAAATCTGGGACAAACCTCCGAACAAAGTTTATCCTTCCCAGGAAACTCTGAAGGGCTTTCTTGTGGCTAGGCAATGGCAGAGCTCTTATGGCTTCAACCCTCTCTGGATCAATTGCTAATCCTTCCTTGGAGACAATATGGCCAAGGAGCTTCCCTTCATGTGCAAGAAAGATGCACTTCTTAGGATTCAAAGACACTCCGAACTTTCTACACCTCTGAAACACTTGCCTGAGGTGAAAGAAATGGTCTGCTGCATTCTTGGAGAAGACAGTAATATCATCTAGGTATACCAGCACTATCTTGTTGATCAAGCCTTTGAATGCCATATCCATAGCTCGTTGGAATGTTGCTCCGGCGTTCGACAGTCCAAATGGCATCTTTTTGTAAGCATATGTGCCCCATTTGGTTGTGAAAGCTGTCTTGAACTGGTCTTCCTCCTTCACCATAATCTAATTGAAGCCTGAGTAACCATCAAGTAGTGAAAACCTTTCTGAACCAGCTACGACCTGCAATATTTGCTCCATGGAAGGGAGTGGATAATGGTCCTTGAGAGAGGCTCTATTCAAATCTCTGAAGTCAACACACAGTCTAATCTCTCCACTCTTCTTTCATTTGGAACTAAGTTGGTGATCCAACTAGAATGCTTGATTGGGAATATGATTCTTGATTCAATCACTTGTCCAATTCTTTCCTCATGAGAGGCTCCATGTGTGGATTGGTGGTCTCTGTTTGCACTTTGTGAGGCTTAGTATTTGGATCCAATTCGATGGTATGCTGAGCTAAGTTGGGATTGAAACCTTTCAAGTCTTCATAGCTCCAAGCAAACACGTCAGGGAATTCTTGACATAGCTGTATGAACTCACACCTTTCTTGCTCAGTTGTCATCTTTCCAATTTGCAATGGCTTGTTCTCTTCTACCAAGATGGATACCGAATCTTCTCTCTTGACCTGAATGTTTGCTTTTTCCTTTCTAAACTGATCATTGGGGTTAAAAATGGACTCCAAAGTGATAAGTCCTTTGGGCAGCTTGTCAGTTCTCAGCTGTATCACCTGGTCACCATATTGCTGTTCCAACTTCTCTTGATTCTTAGCTGAGAACTCAGCTTCTTCTTGCAAGAAGTGGATGATTTGCTGGTCATTCTCAAATACCTGTTGTTATCCCGTAAAATTGACAAGGGCAATTTTACCGATAACCATACCGAAAATTTTGTTTCGATCCCTCGTTAGGGATCCTTCGCGTTCGAAACGTCGTAAAATCCCTTCCCGGGAAATCTAGTTTTCGAACTTAGTCTTTTTGAGCCTTTTTTGGCTGGGCGCATGGATTTTCCTTGTAACACCAAGTTTTGGTGCGCCCCCTTAAAAGCCTTTGGCGCATGGTTTTCCATGTTAACACGTCTTTCGGTGCGCCAAAGGGCGCACATAATCTATGTGTTACACCAAGTTTTGGTGCGCCAAAGGGCGCACATAACTTCATGTCGACAATGCATACGGTGCGCCAAAGGCGCGCTCATTCTTCTGTTGTCGAATACTTTCGTGCGCCAAAGGGCGCACACTTTCCCCTGTCGACAGCAGTTTTCATGCGCCATTTCAAAAGTGGTTGGCGCATTAATGACAAGTTTTTCTATAAATATCAGTGCGCGCCCAATGTCATTTTCATTCCTTTTTGACAAAACACGTGATCTCTCTGGATTTGTCAGCTCTGCTCTGTCGTTGTCATCGCCCTGTGGACCCGCTCTTCAATTTTTGCTATATATTCGAGGTAAGAGGTTCTCCCTCTTTTCCATTTTGTGCTTTCGTGTTCTTGGTCTGGGCGTTTCTTGGTCTATGTTTTGGTTTGCTGGCCTGTTTTAAGTGAGATATGTTTGAGCTGGTTTCCCCTGCGCTGTCCTGTTCCTTTTTCTTTCCTCCTTCCTTCCTCCCTCTTTCCAGATCTGCTGAAAGGGAGCTGTTTTGAAAGGGCTTGGTCTGCTAGACTTTTTATATGAAACCCTTTGTCCATGCTATCTTTGAAGTGGAAGAAAGAATGAAATATTTGAGTAGTTAGTGTAGTTCTGTGGCGCACTGGCACGTTTTGTTGCAACAAAAACAGTTGCGCCCCTCGGCGCACTTACCCGCCATGTTACATGACCAAAACCCGCGCCAATGGCGCACCCTCTTGTCATGCTGCACCTAGAACTCATGCGCCCTCAATGGCGCGCCCTTTTTGCATGCTACAAGTCTAAATCCCGCGCCTCCTTAAAAGCCTTTGACGCACCCTTTATCCATGCTGCATAATGTTTCCATGCGCCAAAGGGCGCACCCAGCTTTCATGCAACACAAGCCTTATTCGCGCGAGTATAAAGCTATCAAGGCGCGGGCGCATCCTCCATTGCAGTAACATAATGTTGTGTAAAACCTTCATGCGCCGCGCCAAAGCCTTTGGCGCACCATTCGTTAATGTTACACAATCTTCCTATGCGCCAAAAGGCGCACCGAACCCCAATGTAACACGCATTCCCTGTGCGCCCTGCTATAAAATGCAACCTGCTTCATCCATGCGCCATGCGCCTTTGGCGCCAGTATAACCTCTGCAACACTCTTTTTCTGTGCGCCTTATCTATTTGGCCTGCCAGTTGCATTTTTCCCACGCCCTGAGCCTTAAAATCTCTAACTCTTTCTTCTGCTAGCTTTCCAATGGAAGATCAAATGACTAATTCAACCTTTTTGGATTGGGTCTCACTTCTTCTTCGTGCAGATCAGCAACTGAGTTCGAAAGAACACATGTCTACGTCAAGCAAAAAGCCCACCAAACCAAGAGGAAAAGCTAAGCTGACAGAAGAAGAGATGAAATACAAATATCAGAGGGTCAGGATGCCCGAATCACAGGCTGAGTGCAGTATGGATGTCAGAGACTCTGAATTGGGTCACATTGACATGGATGAATTCTGGGTTAGAACTCAGAAGGTCACAAGGAGTCCATGGATGGACAAGTTAATAGGCAGTGCCCTGCACTTCGCCGGAGGAATCCCCGTCAGCGCTGTCAACAACGAATTCATGATGGTGATTGCCCAATGTTACAACAAAGACACAAGATGTGTCGAGAATAGCAAGGGCGAGGTAGTCATAAACCTCACTGCCCGTCATTTTGAAATAATGCTCGGCATCCCTCATCACCGGAACTACGTGGCTGTTAGCCAACGAGAATGCATCAAGGCCTGGGAAGACAACGAAAACCAGTGCATGCAGTTGATGAATGAGGTCTACCTAAAGAATAAGAAGGCGGTGACCCGGTGGCCTCAGACTATCCACCGTAGTGATTTCTCAGAGGAACTCAGTGATACTATCACCTTCCTGAGCAGAGTCTTCGGGCTTTCAGATGCCCACTATTTCCATAAGTGGATGCTGCGGTACCTAGAGACAATGAATAAGAATTTGCCCGATCAGCGCTTTTGCTGGGGTGAAATAATCAGCAGCATCATCTCGGCGGCTCTGACGAGGTTCGCCACAACAGGAGTGTTCCATATGAACTCCTATGTAGTCTATGCTGCAGCGTCAGCAAGGGATTATCCGGGGCTGAACCGAAGTGGAGTATGGCCTCAGGCCAAGATATTTGATTACTATCCAGAGCTGAGGCTGGAGAATAGCATCCAACATTTCGCAAAAGTTAACGATGCATTCTTCTATCATGTCATCTGCCTACTGAGGCCAAACATGACTCATAGCCGGACAACCAAGAACATAGTGGCAGTCACAGAGAAATGGGGGGCCCTGTTCACCCAATTTCCCACGTTCACCTATCTAAGGGCTGCCAACTTTTTGGGAGAGCCAACCAGGCTACCGAGGTATGCTGGACCAAGGCTGATTCTATTAGAACTATCAAGACAGCTGGTCACGTACCATGAAAAGTGCCTCAAAAGAAAGAAGGGCGGAACTCCTTTCCCCCTCACAGTGGGCCGGTACACATGCTCCTCCTACCATAAGGCGAAGGAAATGTTCGCAGAGCTGGAGCTACTCAATTTGAAGCATGACTTTCCAGCCAGGCCTACCTTCGACCCAAGAAGCTGCCTGCCAAAAGCGAAGCTCGATCCGATCCATGTCCCTCAAATTGAGGATATTTACATTGACGTTCTCCATGAGGTGGAACTCAGAAGAAAGGATCATTCGCGCTTAGCATTGGAGGAAATCATCCAATACGGAGTGGCCATTGTCCCCGAAGGCTTCCAGACTACGGAAGATGAAGTAGATAAGGTGTATAATGACACAGATGGGGACAATTGGCCCTTCCCGGCCATTGACAGGAATAAGTCTCCTCAAACAATTGAGGAGAGGGTCAAGGAGACTATGCGGAGAACAGAGCATTGGTGCCGCATGAACGGACTAATCTACCTCGGGGTAGATTTCACAACTTCCCCTTTGGGTAACGCACCTCCAAGGTCAAAGAAGCAGCTGAAAGACAAAGGTGCAGAAGGTGAGCCTAGCACCATTCAGGAGGAAGCCCCTGAAAGTCCTCTTCCTTCAGAGCCTGAACAAGTAATAACTCTGGATTCGCCAGAAAAAGTATTGATAGAGGATAGTCCTATACGCCCATCCACCCGGGATGTCGGCGTCGCTCTGACCGGAGGTCCCTTCATCCCTTCTTCTTCTCTTCCTTCCCCTCCTCGAGTGACTCAAACGACCACCCCTTTGGTCGTGTCCTCTGCCCCTTCTTCTACCCTTTCCCCTACTTCTTCATCTATCTTCTCCTCCCTCACTGATTTGTCTTCCTCTATTTCTTCCCTCATCTCCGAGCTCCCTTCCCTTCCTATGTCTTCTGAGTTGCGGTTCCCCTTCCTCCGTGGACATTTCTTGGCTATTCTTTCCATGCCGCGCGCGTGTGTCTCCACGTTTTCCCCTCTTCTACCGTTCTTTGCCTCCCCCTCATCTCTGGTCCTTCTTCTATAGGACCAGCTTGGATCTCTCGGTGAGCCAACAAAAGAGGAAAGTTGCCATCGCTCGATGGAATTTTCGGTCATTAGGCTAAAGGAGCAAAAAGCACAAGCCAAGGTTACACGCTTCTCAAAAGCTGCGGGTGAGAGAGTCATGGAAATAGCGTACCCCAACCCTCTCAAAGAGAAAGAAGATCTGTCTCGAGGCCAGTTTCACCGTGACTCAAGTCACAATGGGGACATCCTCGAGAAAGTCTCGGGGGAAGCTCTTTCCACAGTTGATGCACTCTGCAAAAGCTTGAGAAATGAAAGAGGAGAAAAGGCTCTTTGAAGGAGCGAGAACAAGTACTGCTTCAAGCCTTACGAGAAGATGGGAAATGCACCTCCACCAAGCTGCTAGCCAAGACTCTGGCTGCTCGGTCGGGAGAAGATCAATGAGTATTCAAAGATCGGCGAGTAGGGTATGGGCATTTCGCTTGGAGGGCCGGATCCTCGAGGATAGTGAAAGAGTAATCGCCGAGTATATCGGTTTATGCGAACATCGAGAAGGTGAATAAGAACTCCAAGCATTAGTAGGTCCGATATCAAGAAGAGTTAGAACATGCTAGACTCCGGCACGAGACCTTCCAACAAATGTTCGACTTTTCAGTCGAAGATCTGGTCAAGTTCGAGTCTTCGGTCATCCAAGGGCCCTCAACAAAACTATGTCCACTCTGGACTATCAGATAGATCAGCTGGAATTTGTTTTAGAAAAGATAGACAAGGTAAAGGAAGAGGCCCTGGATGCAATGCATCAAATGGAGAAAATTGTCCTCGCCATGACTCCAAGGTTGCTCACTCCTTCCCTTACCTTAAGATCAGCTGATGACACTATCCGGATCTTCAAGGAGATAGCTTCTCAAGGGACAGGGCCAGAGGTCACATTCGACACTGAATCTATCAACAACCTACTGGCCTGTAGGGACTTCATCGGGTTCCTTATCGAGGCGGAGAAGGATTATTCCAAACTCCCGGAGAAGCTCATGACGAGGCGGGAGACTTGCGAAGCAATCGGTGAAGCGGCACTGAGGATCCATCACAGGATCAATTTGGGCGATGATCGGCAAGTTTTGGAATACGCGCGCTCGGTTCCACATATCATCACACAGCTGACATCGATCGTAGCAGCAACCCCTTTTCGCCGCGGGATGATGATGATGAGTAGCTTCTTCTTCTTCTTCTTCTTCTTCTTCTTCTCTCTATTCTCAGACTTTCTTTTGAAATGTCTAAAATGTGTTAGCCTGAAATGATGACATCATCCATGTTGCATCATGGGATGATGTCATCCACCAAGTTGTCAAAGTCAACATGACTTTTAGATATTTTGTAAATATCTTTGTAAATAAGTGGTTGGCTCCATTTTGCCTTCTCTCTCCCTCATCTTCTATAAATATGAGAATACTTGTTGTATTCGGTGTGAACATTTTTTAGATAGAAATAGAAGTGAGGAGGAAAGACTTTGAGCTTTCTTATGTGAGAAAAGAACAAGTAATACAATTATTCAAACTTTGTGCTCAATAGCTGTGTTATGCATTAGATCTTTCTTACGTTAGATCTGTATGTGTTTAATCTGTTGGATTCATATCTACTTTTCCGTCATTTGTTTATCAGTATTGCTTTGTTTATTTATGCAAGTAGGTTTGGCTCTGTTTACTACCAAACTAAAAGCATAAATCTTCTGACCCTTCTGCTTTGGAATTCATTTCTTTTCTCCCTTCGGATCTGTTCTTTCTCTTCTCCCTCTTTCATTCCTTTCTTTTCGCAGCCTGGAACACTCTACTGGGATGAGATCCCAACCCCGAAGGCAGAATCTGTGAGACTTGCATAGGTTCCTGCTAGTAGAAATAGCAATAAACCAGTTTCGCTTTGTTGTCTCAAAGAGGGGCTAAGCCCTGCAACACTGTTGGCTCGTCTATCCATAGATCTGTCCGCGCGACTGATTTTCGGACCAACACCTACCAACCGACATTGTTATCCGGCACTTGAAGGCCTCACAATCACGTGGATGTTTGGCTGTACCTTATCTTGTTGAATGTTTTCTACAATGTCAAAGGCTGCCCCTCTGCTGCAAGCTGTCGGTGACTTGATTCTCTTTTTCCTAGGGATGGCTTTGCTTTGCGAAACCCTCAAAATCTTCCATGAGGTCCCCACACCTGTTCTTGTAGCATCCGAGTAGATCATTTTTGGCGACATCTTTGTCCCTTGACTTGATTTACAATCAATTCTCTGTCCCCAAAAACTTGCAAGTTCTTTATTTTTCTCTTGATTGCCCAATGCATCCCTTGCACCAAGGCTTCATATTCAACAGTATTATTGGAGCATGCAAATTGAAATCTAAAAGCTGAATAATACTTTACTCCTTGAGGTGAAATAAGCACGGCTCCACCTCCCGCACCTTGTCTACTCCTTGATCCATCAAAAAAACTTTGCCACACCTCATTGTCATCCTTGTGGTTGGGATTGGTGATCTAGGAATAGGTTGACTTTCTTCGTGTATACAATAGACTCCTAGCTCAGATTCTTCTATTCCTTGATAAGGATCAAAAGCATGTACCTTGTTTGCCCATTCATCAAGAGTTAGATCCGGGATGTTTCCAACTTTAGTGTCGGTTTCATCGTGTTTGGGTGATCTTCTTGATCAAATCTTTGAGAAATTGGCATTAATCGACTTGGAGTATAGGGCTCAATGTGGAAGTTTGCAATAGGTTTGACCTAATTGTAGCCTTAGTTCCATACCTTGTTCGAATAGCATGTGTGACCAATCGGCGGACAAATATCGCCCAATCTTGGCGGTGAAGTCCCTTGATAAACATAGGGGAAAGAGTGGTGGAAGGTCTATGGTGATATATCTTGTAAGACAACAACATTTGGACATGCATGCAAGGTAAGAATCAAATTTCTAATTACTCCAACTATTGCTATTGCTGTCCCATCCATTTGCACTACTCCCTTAGATGTTATTTCATCTGGAGCCCTAACCGATCGGCTATCTATTTAGGCATTCTTGAGCTACTTGCCCGGAATCTATCATGCAATTATGTACTAGCTGATTTCCAATGATTAACGAAACATAAAAAGGGGGAGGCTTCAACATTCTACCTTGTTGTGCTCCATGATTTCCTTCAGGATGGGCAGCATTTGTGAGCACTTTGTCTTGCATCTGCTGATTGAAAAGTGGCCGAGTCCTTCATGGCAGCTTACGTGCAGATCTCTTTGGCACAGGATGGATAGGGATTCCCACATAGATATATTGACGTTTGTCTTCTTCTTCATCGATCAATGATCTTGAATGGTGATGAAGGATCTCTCTGCTGTCCCTTGGTTTGCACATTTACTCCTTGTATGTGGGCAGCAACAGCTGGCATTTGAGTTGGCCTAGGGGCTGTTCTTGGCTGCCCTTGTGCATTTGAAACGGGACTTTGCCTGCCAATCATTTGTGGAGCCATGGAAGGTTATGGATTGGTGGGGCTAATGGCTGCTCTTCACCCAAATTTCTCATTTTGACCTTGTGTTTGCTGCAACACCTTGAGAAACTGCCTGGTTCATGCCACAAAAATCCTCTGCTTGCCAATTTACCAATGTGGTGTCATTTGGGGCTGATTGCTGTTGGAATGTTTCTTGTTGTTGGCTGTTTTCTTGATTGTTCTCACCCTCCACACCAGTAGTTGTTACCATTAAAGCTTGAGTCAAAGCACCATTGAAGCACATGGATTGATTATGAGGCTCATTACATGGAAAACACCAATCATACTCCTGGGCAATGTTGTTTTGTGCTGGTACTAATGCCTTAGAGGTAGATATGGCATTTGGATTATAGGGCTGGAATGGTCTATTGGCAGGAGGCCTTGCTTGATTCTGATTTGCAGCTGAATTAGGTGGCCTTTGAGGCTGATATGGCTGCCTATTAGGTTGAGCTTGAGGCTGATACGAAGGTCTAAAACCTTGAGCTTGCTGTCTCTTGAGTGTGACCAGCTCATTGCCTAGATTTTGCAATTGCTTCATGACCTCTTGAAGCTCATTTGGGGCACTTGGAGATGAAGTGGAGGCTTCATTTGAACTCTGATTTCTAGGAGTGGGAATAGGAGCTAAGACAGGTGCTTGACTAGCACTTGGGCTCTCTAAACTTGGATATAATGGCATTGGAGGCCTAGGAGCCAGTTTACCAGCTTGAATAAGACAGTTTTCGGCTCTAATGGCAATGCTATAAGCAGCAGGTAAG
This sequence comes from Taxus wallichiana var. yunnanensis, assembly GCA_018340775.1. Classification (NCBI taxonomy): domain Eukaryota; kingdom Viridiplantae; phylum Streptophyta; class Pinopsida; order Cupressales; family Taxaceae; genus Taxus; species Taxus wallichiana. Next base: position 805,900,570 of record CM031239.1, on the reverse strand, counting down.
GTTGTGCCTCCCATTGATTGAATTAACATAGAAATATCAGAATTCAAAGCTTTAAGATAGTAGAGAAAAGCACCTTCTGCTGTTGGCCTGACTGCCACTGGAATCCTATCCCAAGACCTTTGAAATCTGAAGTTGAAGTCAGTCAGCTGCTCGTTGGGGGCTCTCTTGATAGTTGTCAATTGTTCTAGAAGAGACAAGTTGTCTCCCTTCTCTCCAAACTGCTCATGGAGAACTATGCACAACTGATTCCAATTTGTGATAGAACCAGCTTCAAGGCTTCTGAACCATTGCAATGCCTTCCCTTTGAATGATGATGCCAGCAGTTTGACAGCCACATCCATTTCATTTATCTCATGGATTGCACAGATGTTAGCAATGTCTTTGACATGATCACCAGGAGTGGTATGATTTTCTCCAGTAAAAAATGGAATGTTCTTCAACGCTGCAATTGGGCTGGATTCGTGCATTGAGGGCAAGTGGGTCTTTGCCAGTGGTGAAATTGACAAAGGGATTTCTTTGGTTGCGCCATTCGATTAGTTGAAGGACTCTTGAATCTTTTGAATGAAAGGCCGAGGCGAGGTGGAGGAGTTGAGAGAGTTCTGTTTGGTGGAGATGGAGACCTTTGAATCCTTCTTCCTCTTTGCCTTCTTCTTGGAGATAACTACAGGTATTCAAATAGCACTTCTTCTTCTCCAACTCTTGACCTTGTGATTCTTCTCATAAGCTTTTAGGCCTGTACTTTGAAACCAGTTGATATTTCTCTTGGAGTCCCAAGATATGCGAATAATAGATCTTTTCAAGCAAGAAAATTGCAGCGAGATGCACATCAACTTTGCTACTTGCAATAAAATTGAGACCCTCTGGTCCCCAAGATCATGCCAAAACTGTTGATGCAAAATCACAGCACCCCTGGATGCAGATCAAGTTTCTAGGTTGATCACTTGGCATCCAGTGTGATTGCATAACATTGAATCCTTTCTCCAAGTGTGGGACTTGAAAAATGAGAAAGGATTCTCCAGAGAAGGCTGGTTCCTATTCCTCTGTTCAGATGCACACGAAATATGCAGAGGGTTTTCTCAAAACCTAATCTAATCTGCCAAGGAGACAAGGTAAGAAAATGCATAAAATAAATCTAAGCTAATAGAGGTGATGCACCGAGGGATGTGAAGAACACTTATTGCTAGTAAACACGAGACCATTTGAATGTGATATAAGATCATGCACGAGATGACAAAACACAGGTGAAAGACCGGGGAGGATGCAAAAAGAACACGAGAGAGGGTGAGAATCGTCCCACGGACATGCATTATTTGCTCCAAAGATTGATAGAATACACTCTGAGAATGCCATGAGGCGAGAATAGTATTACAGTTCAAATGAGAGGTTTAAATTCCACAAATTCGCACGAGGAGAAGAAGGGAGAGGCAAAACAAAAAAAAATGTTCCACCTTTGAGCAGAAGCTCCTCTTTTCAATATATAGAAAGAATGAGAGAGGAAAGAGAGAAGGGAAAGCCAAATCTACCCCAACCACCTCCAGGTTGCATTCAATTCATCTCATCATGGTAGAAGCGGTGAATCTGGCAAACGGCGGCTTGTTTGCCCTATGAAGCGACAAAGCTGTATCTTTGCATTAAAGTTGTTGTTGAAGCATTACTTCTGCTTGTTATTTCATGCCAGATGCATTTCTTGATTTTCTCTCTCTAAACTGAACCAAAATGCAAGATTGACCCTAGAATCATGTAGAGAATCTCACAAGCTTTCCGTTGATATAAGGAATGTGCAAATCCGAGCTCTGGATCAAAAGATATGACAATCTGAAGATTTAGGGCACGGAGCAATGACAAGACGGATTTTGAAATATTTTCCCGTGCTTCGCCACCTGGATGACACGTGGTAGGCTCTGATTCACTGAGAAAATCTCTCTCCTCCACCTCTCGATGGGATTTCTTTTGAAATTTCCTTGTGGGCCCTAGCTGGGACACGTGGCGCAATTTTATTGGTTCGGGTCAGTGCTCGAGACTTCGCCCTTTGACTTTTTGACCTTTTTCTCCTTGTGACACGTGTCGTGATCTAGCTGGTTCTCACCCCTTTCGGCTCCTTCGTGTCTTTTTGTCCCATTTGTCCCACTTTGTTTCAGACTGTTTGTGCTCATTTCGGCCGATCCATTTGGTTAAGAATCTTTTGTCCCATTTGTCCCACTTTGTTTGATTGTTTGTGCTCATTTCGGCCGATCCAAGGTCTTTTTGTCCCATTTGTCCCAATTGCTCCTAGGACTAGGACTTAGCTGATTTTCACAATTTTTCCTGGATCAACCTACTTGCCCAAAGCTGCAAAACTACGTGCATGTTATCAAAATTTACCCAGGGGAAATTTTGACAACAACATATGTGTAGATTTTCGCAACCTAAATCGGGCGTCCTTGAAGGACAACTACCGCTTCCCCTAATGGATTAGGTTTTGCAAGTGGTAAGCTTGGATAAGAAATGTTGTCCATGCTTGATGGTTTTCGTGTTACAATCAGTTGAAGTCTCACTGAAGACCAATTTAAAACAACATTCACTACTCCTTGGGAGTGCGTTTGCTTACAACAGGATGCCTTTTGGCACGACCAATCTTTGGTGCCACTTTCCAAAGCAAGTGATGGACTTCGTGTTCAAAGGTATGATGGGGAGGGTCATCATAGTCTACTTAGATGACTTAAGCTGTGTTCTCAAACAATGAAATGATCATTGTGATCATTTGGAGCAAGTATTGATTAGATGCAAGAGCACGGTGTAGACACCAAATTTGTGTCTTACGACCCCCCGTGCCCCGCATCCCATTTCGCAACCTAGCCTCACCACCTAAACCTTGCACAATTATTTATTAATTACCTTATATTTAATAAATCCACATCTCCAAACCTGCCACCACATTTCACCACCTCATCATGACCTAGCCCTAACCCTAAACTAACCTAATTAAGACCTATAACTTGGTCTACATCCACACCCATGACTAATTACTCCTCACCCGCACCAAAATCAACCTAATAATGACTTGACCAAGCCCACAACTAATTCCTCGGGAGAAAAGGAGGGAAAGTTGGCTATTTTACTAAAAATAGCCCACTTTGACTCTTGAAACATCGGTTCTACTCGCCGCCGTCGGTTACGTAACCACCATTAGTTCCCTGTAAAGACCTCCCCAACCAAAAACAAGGCTGGATTTTCATTGATCTGAATATCGGAAGTCATTGGAAGAATCCAGATTTCACTTGGCCGAGTAGAGATAAGTGAAGGAAAGAGAGGAGTTTGCAGAGAAGGACATCAAGCCCAAGGCCGCAACCAGAGTATGGGAGCCCGGTGACACTCATCCAAGCATTGGGAGAGAAGATAACTCATCTTTGATTATCCGATCATTCTACCTGAGCCCTGCCTTCGTTATCACAGTCTTTGGACCTGATATCTTCATCAGGAACTAGTAAGTAGTGTCTTATACGTTCTTTTAATAACATTTCTTGGATTTCTGAGTCACAGTAATTATAAGTCTACTCCCAAATCCACTACCTAGTAACACCCTACATCTAACTCTCATTCCTCTACCCTTACTATTGCCCCAAGAACATCTCCCATACCCCGAGCCTTCTCCATCACCCCATTACCTATCCCAAATCATTTACTAGCCTTATAAACACCATAGCCACCTTATAGCCAACCTTCACTAAAAGCCCTAAACTCACGCCGCCTTACCGATATCGGTTTGCGAAACTGTCTTGTGTGACGGTGACCGGCATTAGTCCTTTGTGATTCAAAACCAAAACTAGCCCTTTCCTCTATTGTTTTAACAAGGTAATTAAATTGTAATTTTGCAATAATTTGTGTTAATTCATATTAGCAGGGGAACTGACCACCTTCGAAAGGAATTTTAATACTTCCTGGGCCCAAGGCAGTTCCCTCATTTATTGTCTAATTAGAATCTGGTGGTCTTGTATTCTTACTTGTAGGTAGTCCTTCCCGGACAAAAAGGAGTTCTTCGCAATCGATCGATCTCTCTCTACGGATGCGCACACCCTCCAAACATTCAACTGGTATTCCTCCTAGCCCTAACCCTTATCTGTTTCTCAAGAGAATGAAAGGATAGAAGCAACTCTATTCTAGGAACTGAGAACCTCCTCTGTGCGAAACATTTTGGCACGCCCGGTGGGACCCATTTTGGGTTTCTTTCTTTCTTGCTTGCTTTCATATAGGGAGCACACTTGCTATTTTCTTCTTCTAAAATATTCACAAGATATTTTGTTACCTTTTGGTAAAAGAATTTGTCTTGCTTTCACATTTTTGCATTAGTGAAAGTCATCTCCTTTGCTTCATCGAATATCATTTTCGATTTGGGTTTAAAACACGTGCATCACATTCTTGCTTGCTGTTTTCAATTCTAGTGAACATAGATTAAGTAACAGGTCATACACGTGGGGGTGATATCCACGGTATTGACAAGAAATTAATCTTACTTTCACTGCACAACACATACCAAATCACATCATAAATTAACACAACAGCTCAAACATCCCCCTTTCCGCGGTATTCCTCACTTTGATTGAGAGTAACCTTATAAGCCAAAAAAACTTGACATTTCCCTAAGTCTTGTTTAGGATTGACATCATCTTGTGTCTAAGGTATAAGCCCAAAGTGATTAAAACTAATCCTAGGGTTAGTCTATTAATTTGCTTGTGCATCTTGCTTGTTTTTAATTCTGTTTCTCACTGTCATGCTTTATTTTCGTGATCACTTGAAGCAGTTTGGTAGGCATACTAAGCACTGTCAACCCCAAATCAGCAACTTCTTCTGATTCTTACACCGGTCCTATTATACCAGACATCGGTTAACTTACCGGCGCCGGCTCTGATCGACCAACATCGGTTACGGCCGATATCGTTCTTGTCTTTCTGATTCCCAAAACCAGCAACCTCCCAATTCCAACATTGTTTTGCTGCTTTTGTTCCTGATAGATTGCATCTGCTTTGTGTACTCTTGTCCATGGTTGTTATCACTCGGAAACAAGCTGCAGCCATGGTTTCACATGCCTGCTCCATGCCTTTTCTGAATCACCCCCTTCACATCCTGTGGGGAATCCTACGGACACCAGCGAGGTTCCCAAAATCCCTGTAGGAGATAAGGAATTTGTGAAATTTTTGGACGCTAATCCTAGCGCTATACAATACTATTTGTCTCATGCCCCTGACCGTACACCCGACGGTCAACTCCTTGTTGGTATGCCTATTAGTATAGCCACTCACTTAGCTCCTTTCTGATAACTCCGCCTTGCCTTCTTCATCCTTAGCCCCATCTCCCAACTCAGTGGCTTCAGAGGTTCTTACCACAGATTGGCTTTCCTTTTGTTAATCTAGGGCCCCACATATCATTACCGCCAACTGTTCCTACCTCGTCTCTCTCGCAGACTGCTCCTTTCATAACTTGCTCTCTGCCACCTATCCACACAATCTTTCCTTCTCAAGCTCCGCCCACCTTTTCATTTCCACACACATATCCGGTGACTTCAACATCTTATATAGGACATCCCTATTTGGTTGCCTCAACATATTCGTCCTCAATACCTTATCAACATTTAACCCCACCATTATCTAGTGGTGGCCCTTGGCCCAATTCCCCTCCGTTTACAATGCAACACCACACCATCATCTCATCCAACCTTTGATTTCATCAAACAAATGATGGACAAAATGCAAAATCTGGAGGCTTCTTTTTTAGGAAGCCATAGCACCCTGACATACGAGCAAGTTTTTCGGGAGCCTATTCATCCTTCTGTCCCCCTTCATTCATATCCTCCTCAATGGGAATTACCAAAATTCACTCGTTTTAATAGTAAGGAGGATCCTCAACAACATTTGCGATCATTTAGACATGCCTGCTATCTGATTGCTCATGACGATGCCTTACTACTCCGCACCTTTCCCATGTCCTTATCAGGACCCGCCTTAGAGTGGTACGAGTGCTTTAACCCTGCAATCAATCTTCTCTTTTAACCAATTAGCCCAATCTTTCTTGGATCATTTCTCCATTAACATTGCAAGAAAGTATCTATCACCGACCTCTATGCCATCCGACAATTTGAAGACGAATCTATCGCAGATTTCATTGGACGATGGCGGGGCCTTATCAACCAACTTACTTATGCCTTGCCTCAGGCCAAACTTATCAAACTCTTTACACGGGCCTGCGCTAAGCACATTTCTCCTACCCTCCAAATTCAAACTTTCCGCACATTTGACGAGGCCTTTACTATGGCTCGGAACTAGAAATTCGAGCCTTAGAGGAAGAGAAATTGTGGTTGCGCAACAAAAACCCCAATTTCTGAACCCAAGACTCCACCAACAAACCTAACACCACCAATCCTCACACATCGACTGCTTCGAAATCAAAAGGAGTTGTACACGCGGTGATGGTCAAATCTCAAACACCATCTAATACCCCGCCAAAAACCACCTATAAGTATAAAGCCGAGCCCATCAATTACACTCCCTTGGGAGAAACTTATGGTGTGATATTGGAAAAATTACTCAAAGCAGGAGCTATTACCTTACCTCCTGTTAAACCTCACTCCGGGTTTGATTCCACCCGCGCTATACCTTCTTGGTACAAAGAAAATGACTGTAACTTCCACGCATGAAGGGACACAGTCATGAAAACTGCAAGATGTTGAAAAATATAGTGCAGGAAATGGTTGATGCAGGGGATATAACCCTTGATAATCCTAACGCCCCTGCTAACCAAAATTTGAAAATCTTCAGCAAACCATTCCCAAACCACTCTTCTAACAGTAACATAAACCAAGATATCTTAGCCGAGGAGAGTGTTCATGAAATCCATGCGGTCTTCGACTCCCAACCAAACACTTCTATCGAGAAAATTCTGAATCAAGCCTCTTCACTAATGCAGGGACCCGAACCCCCTTCACCACCATCAAGACAAGACGAAATCCTTGCCATTCCTTTACCCATAAAGGAATTAACCGCCCAGAGTTCTCTTCTCATAGATGAGCCTTCTTACACCACATCTTTGCAAGACTGTGAGCGGATGTTATCTAACTTATCTATTTCCCAAACATCTCCTTCTACCACTCTTGTTGTACAAGAGGAAGGCTCACCACTTTTTTCGTCATCCTTAGACGAGAAACCCCTTAAACCGACATCACCAAATTCTTTAATCATGACGGATCTCTCAAACATGCCCTCCTACCGATTAGTTCTTCATCGCCTAAATCTTTTCGGTGACCGGTTGACCTCTTAATGCCCATTGATATGGTACCTCATTTACCCCTTGTATCACACCCACAGTGGACCGGAATCACAACCCACCTTTCTTCCATACAAAATTTCCTATTCACACGTGAAGATTGTCACCCCTCAGAAGATAGATGAGTCCTATGGGAACGTTTGAGTACACCATATTCTACTCAAATGCAGATGACCGATCCAGACGCCTCTACCATATACCCGAAGTGTTTACAAAAGCTTAAAATGCCTATGTCCTCATCTTCACCCCCCTCATCTCTACCAAATACCTCATCCACCTCTATTGACCTAACCAAACCTTCCCCTACGCTTGGGACCTCACCAATACCCAGTCTAACACACCCACCTAAACGGTTAGATTTATCCAAAAGTAAAGCCGTCCATCCACTTAGGAGACAGACCCAATCTCCTCAAGTCCAACCTATGTCTCTATCACAACTAAAACCATCACCGTCACACCTACCTTCTATATTGGGACCTCATCCCTCCACCTTGCATCAATACATCATACCTCCTGCGTTTTCTTTAAAATGACCTACACCTTCTGCACCCATACAAAGATCCAAGGGTATATCAACACCGTCACCCCAAGTATCCTGTCCACCTATCAACCCTAAACAAACTCCATCATCAAAGGATTTGTTTACTGTCACTCCTCTTTCTCTGTGGTTGTTTTCTGCTACCACATCATCTGACCAGCTAAACATAACTTCTACGCCGAAGAGGTCACGTTTAGTTAAACCCAATTATCAAAACCCCTTGGCTAAGCCGCCACCCGTACAAATCAACCATACCCAGTCATTACGAAACCTACCCAGTCAATAGCCTCATCTTCCTCTGACTTTGACCCACTCAAAGGGTCTTACGCCAAAATCCTTGCTATGTTGGTGGAGAATGCGACCATTTCCCTACCCCCACTTAGACCCTATGATCCATCTAAACCTTGACCTATAGGTTATGATGAGTCTAAAATCTGCGCTTACCACTGCACACCAGGACATGATGTAGAGGGATGCAAAGCTTTGAAAGCCATACTTTGTCAGTCACCTCTCTCAGATAGAAAGGTTAAGAAAGACAACTTACAAAGGGAGAAACCTTTAGCTTCAATCCCCTCTCCTATACCACCTGTCCCCGCCTCACCAAGATCTATCATTATTACAACCCCACCTCTCGAAGACCATGACTTATCACTACTGTCTTCCTCCTCTCATGTTCACGAGATCAATATGATTAGTGTTGTTATTTGAGGCGAGAAAAACAATGGTAAAGCCTAAAAAAAGCACACACGAGGCCTCTCTTTCTCCGTCCACCATCCCGATTGCACCACCACCTAAAGTGGTTATTCATGGACCTACCTACCCCATCTCTAATGGAGTTGCCCACCCAAACCATGATCAAACGACTTCACCGATCACACTGTAAAAATGACCTTTGTATGATCTCATTTAGGCCTCTAAATCTCATCGACAAGCTCTCGTTGAAATCCTTCAAGGTATAGAGGTCTTACCTAATGAAACCTTGCCCGTTACCTCCATCTTAACACCCAACCACGTTGCCTCTCTCACCAAACAATCTACCACTTCTGTCCCTGTACAACAAACCGCTGCTGTCAGTTTCTCGAAGACAAAATTGTTGACTTTGGTGTGGAAGATCCTGACCCCGCTCTTTTCATCTCATCTTACGTCGGGACATCCGCGTACGTCATGTTATGATTGATGGGGGTGCTAGCCTAAACATCATCTCTTCCAAAGCCTTCCAACAAATGAAGATCCCTCTATTTTGCATGTGTGTGCCAACCCCACCATGCTGCGTTCATTCAACGATGCTATTACTTCTACCTTAGGCACTGTGATCCTTAACATTCGTGTAGGGCCACGTACCTTACCTGAACTCTTCTATGTCCTTGAGGGAGAATTCCAATACAACATGTTGTTAGGCTGCCCTTGGATCCGGGCTATGGGATGCGTTCCCTCCACCTTACATAGATGCATAAAATTTGAGTACGAGGGGAAGTCCTATACCGTAAAAGCTGACCCTCCCCCCTTCAAAACCTGTAATATGTTATATCGCCCCAATGATGTGCTTGTGCAGTCAAGACACCCATTCATCAACCCAACCATCCACTTCAACCACACCTCAACCATCCACCTCAACCGCACCTACACCTTGACAATGAGACCATTGCCATGCAAATACCACTTCCTTTCCCGCAGACAACATCCCAACCTCAAACCCTTTAGTAGATGTTTTTCAACGCCTTACGCTGGGGGAGTATCACCTATATAATGTTAGCTCTTTCCATACCCCACAGGAGTACGGACAGTTACATGCGCATCCTACCTACGACCGTCGTGTGGGGGAGGTAATCTCCTACGGACCACCTAATTGCTGACCTAACGTATGGGGGTGTCGACACATCCTCTGTTACCCCTGAACCTCCCCTTGGTGTGGTTCCCTTCCAATCTGATTTTCAATACCTGACAAATCGTCATTTCGCCCTCACCTTCTTGACTCGCTGTGCTTGGAAAGGTTTTGGTTTTGGTCTTTATGAACAAGGCCGACATACAATCATTCCCATTACTACACGCAAACACAAAGATCATCGTGGTCTTGGATTCTCTGAACCCCCTACACTGAAAACATCGCATATCCACTGTATCCAGGAAGATGACGAGGTCACCCCTTCCGAACCATCATCACCCATTTTTCCATCGTCACCCACAGAGTCGATAGACCTGAATCTATCCCTCCTATTTTTTTTTTTTTTTCATAAACGCTATCTTCTGGGTCCTCTCACTTATCAAGCGGTAATGAAGACCCATCTTCTCTTCCCCTTCGTATCCATACATGATCAAAGAGGACTCACCTTTAATAATGTTGTTGAGTCTTAGGATTATGACTCCATTCTCACTTACCTTGGTGCGGACGACTCTTATATTCAACGTGCCTTGCCATCTGATACTCAAACCATGTTGAATGAGTCAACTATAGAAATCAACATTCACACCGAGGATGATCCTCACATTGTGAAGATCAGACAATCTCTTACCGCATCAGAACAAACTGCCTTCACTACTTTCCTCCGTGCCCATAACCAAGCTTTCGCTTGGTCCTACGCTGACATGCCAGGAATTGATCCTGACATTGCTGTCCATAACATTACCCTAAAACCCGATGTCAAACCAGTTAAATAGAAACTGAGAAAAATTCATCCACGCATTGCCCTCTTGGTCAAAGAAGAGCTTCAACGACTCCTTTCTGTTTCCTTCATCTTACCTATTGACTATCCTCAATGGATCTCTAACATTGTACCTGTTACTAAAACAACGGGGGACTTCGGATATGTATGGATTTCTACGGGACCTTAACCTCACTTTCCCAGAAGGATGACTTCCCCCTCCCAAGTATTGATCAACTTGTTGATCTCACTGCGGGCCATGAGATGCTTTCTCTCATGGATGGCTTCTCGGGATATAATCAAATTTTTGTAGCCCGGTCGATCAACATAAAACTACTTTCATAACTCCTTGGGAACCTTTTGTTATCATGTCATGCCGTTTGGCCTTAAGAATCTTTGGTGCGACCTATCGGCGGGCTATGACTTACATTTTCATGACATTATGCACTATCCTTGAGGATTATGTCGATGATCTTCTTGGAAAATCTAAACATCACGGTGAACATCTCGATGTTTTAACCATTATTTTCGATCGCCTATTACAATATTGTGTTCGTCTTGACCAAAGAAATGTGTCTTTGGTGTCCTTTGAGAAAAATTCTTGGTTTTATCATCTCTTTGCATGGCATCGAGGTCGATCCAGCTAAAGTCAAAGCTATCCTAGAAATACCCCACCTACTAACCTCAAACGGTTGCGTAGTTTGCAAGGTAAGCTCCAATATATCCTGCGTTTCATCTCCCAACTCTCGGATCGATGTCAACCTTTCCATCATCTCCTTAAAAGGACATTTTATTTCAATGGAGCGAAGAGTGCCACCAAGCCTCTCGAGGCTCTTAAAGCCTATCTCTTGCTGACCACCCGTGCTTATCCCACCTCAAGATGATTGCCCTTTTATCTTTACCTTTACGCCACCGACCATCTTTGTAGTAGCCATGCTTGCACATCGTGACTCAAGCATCGAGAACAAGTTGTTTATTATATAAGTCATACTCTCATGGATTATGAGACTAGGTATACACATGTAGAAAAGTTGTGCCTAGCCCTATCATTCGTAGCCACCAAACTCGACACTACCTCTGAATCACAAAACTTTTGTCATCACCAACGCACGGACCCCATTCATTATATGTACACCAAACCTCATCTAAACCAACACATCGCCCTTTGATGGCTTATGCTCCTCGCTGACCTCGACCTTGAATTTGTACACGAGAAGTCAATCAAAGGACAAACTATCACTGAGACCAAATTGCGGAAGCCCCTTTACAGGGAGTAATTTAACAATTTTAATTTCCACTGACGAACTCATTGCCACTCTTTCACTCGGTGAGGAGTCGTATCCAATGACCCTTTCTTGATGGATCCAAATGCCAATGCAGCGGTGGAGCCAGCGTTGTTCTCATTCCTCTTAATGCTTTGAGCCTATGCCTCTTTCATTCCGGTCGATTTCCCTGTACTAATAATACAACGGAATACACGAGGCCCTTGTTTTGGGTCTCAGGTTGTGTTACACTTAGGTGTCAAGTCTATTAACATTTTCGGCAACTCCCAATTTGGTAGTCAATCAAGTTATGGGCATCTACCAATGTAAAAATGAGGAACTTCAAAAGTACAAACATTACGTGGATTCACTTTTGACCTTATTTACTCATTATTCTATCAAACCATTCCCGCTCCACTAACAAATTTGCGGATACTATGGCTTGCTTAGCCTCGCAAATTCCTACCTCACCTGTGACTCGACATATTCGTCTTGCTCCAACAACTCTTTGCCCCATCTTACTCTGCCTTTGGATGTTTGTATGATAAATAATGTGTCTGCTAATTCGCGAGAATACAGTATCACCAATTTCACGACTATCTTACAACCTCTATTCTCCCACCTGACCTTACTAGTAACGGAAAACATGCTTTTCTTAAAAGTGTTTCTCGTTATGTCATCATGGGGGGAATCCTCTATAAACGTGGCTTTGATGACATCCTCCTTCGATGTCTAACCGAGTGCGGAGGTCACCTATACCATCCAACAAGTCCACGACGGTATTTGTGGTGGACATTTTAGTGGCCTTGTGGCCAAACGGATCCTTCGCCTAGGCTATTATTGGCCTACTCTTAATAACGACTGCTACGAATATGTTAAGCATTGTGTTATGTGTCAACAACATGCCAACCTTCAACATACTCCTAGCCATCCGCTACAGGTCGCACGAGATCTTTGGCCTTTCTCACAATGGGGTTTAGACCTTATTGGTGAGATTCACCCACCATCTTCGCAACGTCACCATTGGATAATCACAGCAACCGAATATTACACTAAATGGGTGGAAGCCATTCCACTCATTTCAACCAAAAAAGAAAAAATCGTCGAATTCATTAACCATCACATTATCTGTCGTTTTGGCGTTCCTCATCGCCTGATAACAGATAATGGAAAATCTTTCAAAAATAAGTTGTTACAAGACCTTTGTGACAACTTTGGTATCAAACTTAGCTTCTCATCACCTTACTATCCACAAGCAAATGGTCAAGCCGAATCTTCTAATAAAACCCTAACCAAAATCCTCATGAAAGTTGTTAACGATTCTGGAAGCAATTGGCCTGATCACATCCCCTTTGCCCTTTGGGCTTATCGGACTAGCATTCGCACCTCCACTAATGCCACCCCATTTTCTTTGGTATATGGTACCGAGGCTGTCTTGCCTCTCGAAATACAAATACCCTCCCTAAGAATATCTCTTCAGGATGTTCTCACCAATGATGATTTCCACCAAGAGCGGTTAGCCCAATTGGAGCTTCTTGACGAGCGTCATCTTACAGCTCTTGACCACCTTCAAATCTATCAAAAATGCATCAAGCGTGCTTATGATAAGCGACTCCATGAGTGTACCTTTAAGGTTGGTGATCTTGTCCTCAAAGAGAATCAGCATGTAACCAAACTAGAAAAGAGCAAACATGGAAAATTTGCTCCTAATTGGATTGGGCCTTACATTATCACTCATACTTATAGATCGGGAACTTACCATTTAGCTTGGCTTAATGGTAAACCTAAGCTGAACCCCTTAATGCCCTGCATCTTCGACCATTCCACTTTTGAATTTAGTGTTATATCACTTCTTATCTACCTTGCGCTCATCCCTTGAGCTCATTTACTACCTCATACACTTTTGTTCCATGCATCTCAAATCGAATCAAGCTCACATGGTTTGGTCATCACCTCCCCTTAAAGATACCTTCCCCTTTTTAGTCTAGTCCATGACTTAAAAAGTATCAAAATAACACGTTCTTAATTATACGCTTATGGGATATTCTTGAGTCAAACTTCCTACAAAACTAGATGCTTCATGCCAAACGGACATCTAGACCTCTAAAGTTATACATAGACTGCTCCCTCGAAGGACAGCTATGTGCAAAGCCGCATCTGTTATTATACACTAGACTGCTCCCCGAAGGACAGCTATACACAAAAGCCGCATCTGCTACTATAAATAGACTGCTCCCTTGAAGGACAGACTATACAAAGTCAGCCTCTATCAGAAGCTTCTCGCATTGCTCAGCTTCGTGAAGACCTCAAGAACAACAAAATGCATATCCCCTATAGACTTCCCGCGCATCGATCTATATCCGAGAAAAGTAAAAAGCGGTATTCTAAAGCACTTTTGAGTCATGGACTTGTCTATTTAGGTTTGGTTCTCTTTCGTCAGAATAATCACCTTATAATAAGTTCTCTACACCCCAACTATACCAGCCACCTCACCTCACCATTCGTCAACACAACAAAACTCAAGGGACGTGACGTATATCCGATATATTGTGATTATACGACTCTTTTCACCTATTGACTTCTCGCCTATGTAAGGCACCTAGGGATTCAAGCCCATCCTATGTTAATATGTGGTTTGTTTAGCTCTTCTCAACTACGGGACACTTCTGCCTCTTTTACTCGACTCTAGGATTATGTGTTGACCTTAATCAGGACACGGTTCCCTACTACTTGGGTAAGCTAACTTTCGTTTCACCTATACCTACACCAACATCGCCAATCCCTTACTAACACCAATAACATTACCCTACCAATATCAATATTTTTTTACCAACCAACAAATTGCCTAACCACAACCAAATTTCCTGAATTCACCTCTAACAATGTGATGATGACGGGCCGTATTTTTTCTTTTTATAGGTTTTTACCTATAACCGATATCGGTTATTTTGTGCCCTAAACCACCGGTATTGCGGTATCATATCTAACCGATATCGGTTTAATACCTTTTCACCACAATTTCTGCCCTTATTCACCAATCTCCCTTTCTCACCACATCGCCTAAACCCTCCTTTGCTAAATAGCCTTTGTTGACTTCATTGGCCCAACCCAAGGCCGCAACCAACCAATCAGGCCCGACCCAAAGCCGCAACCAACCATCAGGCCCGACCCAAGGCCGTAACCAACCATTTGGCCCGACCCAAGGCCTGACCAATCATTTGGCCCGACCCAAGCGCATGACCAATTATTTGGCCCGACCAAGGCTGCGACCAACCAACCAATCGAGGCCCGAGCAAAAAGCCACTGACCAACCATTTGGCACGACCAAGGCCTGACCAACGATCGAGGCCCGACCTAAGGCCGCACCACTTAAATACCTCGCCCAAAACCCACAACTTACAATTTTATCCACCCATTATGTAGCTTTTTGTTCAATCGAGCTCACCTATTCGTGTTTTAGCATGATTAGGGTACTTGACTTGATCAGTCGACCAACTTTGCCTAGACCAAGACCGTGACGTTTATCTCAACCAAACCAACCATTTGGTACTGCCAAACATGCCTAAACGTTCCTGTACCTTACCCGTTATATCCCCTGGAGTTACTTCCTATGCCTTGGATACCGAGGATTATATCACCCTTGTTTGGATAAACTATCGACCTTTGCCTATGAATTGCTTCTTTACTCTTCAAATCATGTACCACAGTCGCACTATTGCATTTCAATGTGCGCGCTTCCTTGGACCTACCCCACCATCTTACCATCATCTCAACACCATTTACCCTTTATCAACCCTATCCACGATTTCACGCTACCTCAATCTCGTGATAGATTTGAGGGGATTACCTATACCCTTAACGGGAGTAACCACTTCTTATTATTGTCGGTGCTGACTTTACAAGACAAGCTACACGACAACAAGGGGCTAATGTAGACACCAAATTTGTGTCTTATGACCCCCGTGCCCCGCATCCCATTTCGCAACCTAGCCTCACCACCTAAACCTTGCACAATTATTTATTAATTACCTTATATTTAATAAATCCACATCTCCAAACCTGCCACCACATTTCGCCACCTCATCATGACCTAGCCCTAACCCTAAACTAACCTAATTAAGACCTATAACTTGGTCTACATCCACACCCATGACTAATTACTCCTCACCCACACCAAAATCAACCTAATAATGACATGACCAAGCCCACAACTAATTCCTCGGGAGAAAAGGAGGGAAAGTTGGCTATTTTACTAAAAATAGCCCACTTTGACTTAACCGACATCGGTTCCTACTCGACCGCCGTCGGTTACGTAACCGCCATCGGTTCCCTGTAAATGACCTCCCCCAACCAAAAAAACAAGGCTGGATTTTCATTGATCTGAATATCGGAAGTCATTGGAAGAATCAGATTTCACTTGGCTGAGCAGAGACAAGTGAAGGAAAGAGAGGAGTTTGCAGAGAAGGACATCAAGCCCAAGACTGCAACTGAGTAACCAGAGCCCAGTGACACTCATCCAAGCATTGGGAGAGAAGATAGCTCATCTTTGATTATCCGATCATCCTACCTGAGCCCTGCCTTCGTTATCACAGTCTTTGGACCTGATATCTTCATCAGGAACTAGTAAGTAGTGTCTTATACATTCTTTTAATAACATTTCTTGGATTTCTGAGTCACAGTAATTATAAGTCTACTCCCAGATCCACTACCCGGTAACACCCTACATCTAACTATCATTCCTCTACCCCTACACTACCCCAAGAACAACTCCCATACCCTCTGAGCCTTCTCCATCACCCCATTACCTATCTTAAATCATTTACTAGCCTTATAAACACCATAGCCACCTTATAGCCAACCTTCACTAAAAGCCCTAAACCACGCCCCTACGATATCGGTTAGCGTAAAAGCAGTACCGGTGTGGTGACCAAAGCATCGGTCACTATGATTCAAAACCAAAACTAGCCCTTTCCTCTATTGTTTTAACAAGGTAATTAAATTGTAATTTTGTAATAATTTGTGTTAATTCATATTAGCAGGGGAACTGACCACCTTCGAAAGGAAGTTTAATACTTCCTGGGCCCAAGGCAGTTCCCTCATTTATTGTCTAATTAGAATCTGGTGGTCTTGTATTCTTACTTGCAGGTAGTCCTTCCCAGACAAAAAGGAGTTCTTCGCAATCAATCTGATCTCTCTCTATGGTACGTGCACACCCTCCAAACATTCAACAGGTATTCCTCCTAGCCCTAACCCTTATCTGTTTCTCAAGAGAATGAAAGGATAGAAGCAACTCTATTCTAGGAACTGAGAACCTCCTCTGCGTGTGAAACACACTTGGATCTCCTTGAATCCGAAAAGTACATTTTCGAGTCACGAAAGGAAAATTGCTGGGACATGTTGTTAGCAAAGAAGGGACAAAGATAGATCTTCAAACGATTAAGGCTATTGAGCCTTACTTTGCCTCTGCAAGCAACGGCATCCACCCTTTCTTCGGAAAAGTGAATTTTCTCAGGCGCTTTGTTCCCGATTTTGATGAAAAGACTCGTCATATATTAGACATGATGAAAGGGTCACCAACTTTCCGATGGAGCGAAGAAGGGAAGAAGTTGTTTGAGGAAATAAAATCCTCCATCGCTCACGTGCCGGTCCGATATGTTCGATTTCTCCAAGGATTTTATCATGTATAGCTATGCATCTGAGCATATTGGATCTGCCATCTTGATGCAAAAGAATTATGAGGATGTTGAATCCCCAATTGCGTTCATGAGCTCTCCTCTCAAGCCTCACAAATTAAAGATGTCTCAGTTAGAAAAACATGCCTTTTCCGTGGTCAAAGCAGTCAAGAACTTCAGGTATTATATTCTAAACTCTCATACGGTAGTCTTTGGTCCCACGACACGGTAGTCAAGTCAATTTTAACTCAATAGGAGTTAGGAAGCTTGCGGGGGAATTGGATTGCGAAAGTCCAGGAGTATGATCTAGATATAAAACCAACCAAGCTGGTAAGAGGCAAGGGCCTATGTCACTTATTGTTGAAAACCAAGTTTTAGAAGTTTCGAGGAAGAAAGGATGATTGCACCAATGGAGCACAAAGCCAACTGGAGAAACCCGATTCACTGCCTATGGTCCTATTTGTCGCAACCAGCGACGAGTGGTATTCCGATATTGCTTTCTTTCTCACCTATGGTGATTTCCCAGCTCATCTAACTCTACAAAGGAGAAGCGTGCTTTATAAAGCTCGAGCAGCCATATATATTATACGGGATGACGGTTTATACAAACGCGGAATAGATGGCATCTTCTTGTGACGTGTTGACAAACCACGGCAAGTGAAGTTACTTGAGAGTTTTATAATTCACTGTGTGGGGGCCATTTCTCTTATTCCGTGACAACACACATGATCATCGAGCAGTACTATTGGCCGACGCTCTTCGAGACACGACCACTTGGGTAGAAAAGTGTGAGCCTTGCCAACAGTTTGTCGGAAAGCCCAAGTTGGCTACTTTTCCCCTCAGGCCAATCATTGTCGACGAACCATTCAAGCAGTGGGGAATTGATTTTATTGGTGCACTCAATCCCCAATCGAGTGCCGGACATAGTTATGTCCTGACGGCAATAGATTATTTCACAAAATGGGTAGAAGCCATACCTGTCAAACATGCCACTTCCGAGGTTGTTTGCAGTTTCATCAAAGAAAATATCATTGTCAGGTTTGGCGTTCCAAACAAGATTGTTGCTGATAACGCTTCCAACTTCTCCTCACGAGAAGTTGTTGGTTTTTGCTATGAATACGGAATAACTCGGCTCACGCCTCAGATTATTACCCTCAGGGAAATGGTCAGGCAGAATCCAGTAATAAAAACTTAGTAACCATCATACAAAAGCTAGTGGATGAGAATCAACGAATGTGGCACAAGTCATTATACGACGCTTTGTGGGCGGACCGCATCACTCCCAAGAGGTCTCTCGGCATGTCACCTTTTCAAGTGTTATATGGCACGATCGTTGAGCTTCCCATTTCTGCGGAACTCCCTACTCTGTGCTTGGCCCGAGCAATCGAAGATGAGACTTTCCAAAATTCCCTTGAAAAGAGGATCATGTATCTAGTAGAGCTCGAAGAAAAGAGAGTAAGAGTGGTCGATAGGATCACCGAGCATCAGAATCAGGTAAAAATATTGTTCGATAAAAAAGCTAAGCAAAGAAATTTCAGGTGGGAGACCTCGTCCTTTTGTGGGACAAACGAAGAGAGCCAAAGGGCATGCACGGAAAATTTGATTCCCTATGGAGGGGACCTTTCAAGATCAAACAGCTCAATGGAGAGAACAACTTCTATCTCTCGTATCCAGACGGAACTAGACTCCCGCTTCCCTATAGCGGGCAGCATCTGAAAATCTTCAGGAAGTAGAGCTTGCTCTCTTCTTTGTATAGTTTACTTCAGTTGTGTGTTTGTTTTTGTCGTGTGTTTGCTTTTGTTGGTTGTGTGTTTCCCTTTTCGGTCACCCTTGTTTTTGACTCTGTTACCCAATGGATAGGCACGTGTAGATCTGGGATTCTCTACCCCTGATTTCCGTTCAGAGATAGTCCCCAGAAAGAGCTAGCTGTTATCCCGTAAAATTGGCAAGGGTAATTTTACGGGTAACCATACCAAAAATTTTTTTGGTCCCTCATCAGGGACCCCTCCGCGTTGAGCGTTGCAAAAACCCTTTCCCAGAAATCGGTTTCGAACTTAGCCTTTTTGGTCTTTTTGGTGGGCGCACCTAATGTCTATGCAACATAAGGTAAGCATGCGCCCCCTTTAATTCCTTTGGCACACGGTTTGAAGTGTCGGCACACATTTTGGTGTGCCTCACTATGTTGTGCCTTTCTTGCATCGCCAAGGCACATGCGCCTTCATGTCGACAATACTTTTCTTATATTCCTTGTAAGTGGTCCTTATTGCTCTCATGTTTTATGTTTTGGTTATTGGCTGTTTGTTTGTGGGGTTGGATAGAATGATCTGTGAAACCATGAAACCTCCCTTTGCTATTTTTGCTGTCCTCCCCCATGCACTTCTCCCTCTTTCCAGATCTGCTGGTAAAGAGGACTCTGCCTCTGAAAAAATCACTTGGATCTCTTTGTTTTAGCTTGTTCATCATCCAAGGAACCCTGCAGAAGAGGCTTAAACACATGTAACCCCTCCAGAGGAAGAACAAAGACTTAAAAATTGATAAACTACTTTTTCCTCTTTGGCGCAGTCGCCACCCTTGCAACATGAAGTACAGTCACGCCAACGGTGCATCCACCATGCCTGCTGCATAAAAAACAGTTGTGCCCTCAAAGCGCACTTTCCTTGCTTGCAACACCCGCTAACCCTGCGCCCTCTTGGCGCACCAAACTCATGTGTAACATTGCAAAAACTTGCGCCATTGGTGCACCTTGCATCCATGCAACACCAACCTTACTTGCGCCAAGTACAAAACTATTAACGGCACAGGCGCATCCCTTATTACAACAACATCATGTCATGCAGACCTTCCATGCGCCGTGCCAAGTTCCCCTGTGGTGCACAAAAAAATGATGTTACACGCATTAAACCTATGCCCTTTGGCACATCATATACCTATGTAACATGAAAAATATCAGTGCCCATTATAAAATGCATATATATGGCGCAGGTGCACTTCCGCTTGCAACAACAAAAAATGTCATCTGCAGTGTCCATGTGCCCTGTGCCCTTTGGCACTGATTTTTCCCTTGCAGCACCCCTTTTCTATGCACCATACTATTTAACCCTATGACTGCGGTGTTCATGCGCCCGCGCCACGAGGCCTTAAAATTGCTAACTCTTCCTTCGTCAGCGCTTTAAAGGAAGAGCAAACAACTAATATGACTTTCTGCGTTGGGTTTCACTTCTTCTTCTTGCGAGATCAGCAGCGAGTTCGAGAACTACATATGTCAACATCAAGCAAGAGACCTACCAAGTCTAAGCAAAGGCAAAGCCAAGCTCACGAGAGGAAGAAATGAAATACAAATATCAAAGGGTCGGGATGCACCGAATCCCGGGCGAGTGTGACTGGATATAAGAGACTCGAACTTGGTCACATTGATATGCGGGACTTAAGGCAAAACCGGAAGGGTCACGAGAGAAAGTCCGTGGATGGAAAAACTGGTAGGTAGTGGACTGCATTTTGTTGGGGGATCCCAGTCAGTGGTGTGAATAAAGAGTTTATGATGGTAGTAGCCCGCTGCCTACAACAAAGACACAAGGTGTGTCTAGAATGAGAAAGGCGAGGTCGTGATCAACCTCACTACCCGACACTTGAAATAATGCTCGGCATTCCTCACCACCGGCACTTTGTGGCCGTAAGCCAGGAAGATTGCACCAAGGCTTGGGATGATAATGAAGACCAGTGCATGCAATTAATGAATGAGGTATACCTGAAAAACAAGAAGGTGGTGACCAGATGGCCACAAGTCATTCATCGCAGTGATTTATCAGAGGAACTTACTGATACAATCATGTTCCTAAGCAGAGTATTTGGGATTCCTGACACCCACTACTTTCATAAATGGATGCTGAGATACTTGGAGACAATGAACTAAAATGTGCCGGATCAAGCGCCGAGTGGGCGGAGATCATAAGCAGCACTATATCCGAGCAGCTCCAACAACTTACCACAACGGGGAGGTTCTATATGAACTCCTACGTAGTTTATCGTGGCCTCGAAAGAGATTATCCAGCATTAATGCGGTGCGGGGTTTGGTCCGAGGTAAAATATATGAATACTATCGAGCTAAATGCGGGAGAACGGTATTCCTCGGTTTAAAAAGATTAATGATGCCTTCTTCTACACCATTGTTTACCTTTTGAGGCCAAACATGACTCACGATCGCACGACCAAGAGCATTGTTGCGATGTGAGAGAAATGGGGGCCTTGTTCACTCATTTCCCCACCTTCACTTATCCGAGGGTAGCCAATTTCTTGGGGAACCAACCAAATTGCCAAGATATGCCGGCCCCAAGATGATCCTGTTGGAGCTATCAAGACAGCTCATAACCTACCACGAGAAGTGCTTAAAGAGAAAGAAGGGAGGAACTCCTTTCCCCCTCACAGTGGGCAGGTACACTTGTCTTTCTCACCACAAAGCCCGTTATATGTTTACATAATTGGAGCTGCTAAAACTAAAGCACAACTTCCCAAAGAAGGCCCACTTTCGACACAAGGAATTATCTGCCCAGGGCCAAACTTGATCCGATCCACATTCCAAAGATCGAGGATATTTATATCGACCTGTATCATGAGGTCGAGCTCAGGAGGAAAGACCATTCCCGCTTGGCCTTGGCTGAAATCATCCAGTATGGCATAGCCATCGTCCCAAAAGGTTATCAAACTGCTAATCAAGAAGTTGATCAAGTATATCTTGACACGGGTGGGGACGACTGGCCTTTCACTGTAATTGACAGAACCAAAGCGCCTCAGACAATAGAGGAAAGGGTCAAAGAAACTCTGCGGAGAACAGAGCACTGGTGAATGAACGGCCTCATCTACCTCGGAGTTGATTTCACCACATCTCCATTAGGAAACGCACCTTCTAGGCCAAAACATCTGCTAAAGAGCAAGGGGAAAGACAAGGAGGGTGAGTCAAGCTCCACCCAAGTGGAAGCTCTAAAAGTCCTCCTTTCGCTTCACAAGAACGGGTTGTAATCCTAGAAATCCTGGAAAAAGAAGCAGCGAAAGATGTTCCAACAGGCACATCCACTCAGGATGTTGCCACTACTGTAACTATTGAAGTCCCTTCTATCCCTTCTCCCTCTCCTCCTTCCCCTCCTCAAGTGACCCAAGCGACCATTCCTTTGGTCGTATCCTCTCCCCCATCTTCTGTTGTTCCCCCTTCCTCATCATCCATCTTCTCTTCTCTCGCGGAGTTGTCCCCCACCATTTCTTCCCTCATTTCTCAGCTCCCTTCCATTCCCATGTCTACCTCCCCTGCAGTATCTCTTCCCCGTGAGCACTTCCTCGGCCTCCCTCTCGATGCCACCTCCAAGTGTCTCCACGTATTTCCCCCTACTACTCTGTAGATGCTGCCTTTACTATTTCCGGTCCCTCTCCCATAAGTCAGCATGGATCTCTCAAACACTGAGCCAACAAAAGGAGAAAGTTCCCATCGCATCGATGGACTTCTCCGTCATCCCATCAAAGGGGGCCAAGAAGCAAAATCCTATAACCCGCTTCTCTTAGAGTGCGTCAGGAGAGAGAGTAATGGAGATAGCATACCCCAATCCTTTAAAGGATAAAAAGGATCTGTCTTCGATAGATTATACAGTGACCCAAGTCACAATGGGGACATCTTCAGAAAGCCTTCAAGGAGAGGCCCTATCTGCAGTTGACGCCCTTTGTAAGAAGCTCTAGGAAGCAAAGGAGGAAAAGAGGCTATTAAAGGAACAAAATAAACATCTCCTCCACACCTTGCAGAAGATGGGCAGTGTGCCTCCTACAAATACCGCCGAAACTCCTGAGCCTCTGAGCTAGGATAAGATTAATGAATATGCCAAAATCGGCGAGCAGGGTATGGCAGTTTCCACCTGGAGGAGCCAAATCCTCAAAGAAAGTGAGGGAGTGATCGCCAAGTTCACCGGATTATATCAAAATATCAATCGGGTGAACAGAGAGCTCTAGGCGATAGCAGGACCCATCTCTGAAGAGTTGAACCATGCCAGGATGCAGCATGAGACCTTTCAGAAAATGCTCGACTATTCAGTCAAAGATCTGGTCAAGTTTGGCGTCTTTGGACACCCCAGAGCCCTAAAACAAAATCCTTTCTACTTTGGATTATCGGGTTGATCAGCTGGAGTTTGTCCTGGAGAATATTGACAAGATAAAGGAGGAAGCCACGGATCTGATGCATCAGATGGAGAAAATTATCTTGAGAATGTCTTCGGGTTTGCTCACTCCTTCTTTCGCCTTAAGAAAGGTGGATGAAACTATTCGGATGTTCAAGGAGATCGTTTCATAGGGGCTGGGACCAAAGGTCACTTTCGACGCCGAATCCATCAACAACCTACTGGCCTGTCGTGACTTCATTAGGTACCTAATAGAGGCAGGAAACGATTATTCCAAACTCCCCGAAAATCTCACAGACGAGCGGGAGACTTGCGAAGCTATCAGTGATCGACACAAGGATCCTTCCCAGGATCAAATTCAACCCATGATCAGCAAGTTCATGGAGTATCGTGCCTAGTTCCACATCTCGTCACCTGAGCAGCAGCAAAAGCAGGATACCCCCTTTCAGCCGCGGGACGACGATGAATAGTTTCCTTCTTCCCAACTTTCTCCTTGTAATTATCTAAAGTGTGTTGACACAAATGATGACATCATCCATGTTACACCATGGGATGATGTCATCCACAAAGTTTTCAAAAGTCAACAAATGACTTTGGAATCTTTTGTAAGATATTTTTGTAATTAAGTGGTTGGTTTGTTTTGGCTTTCTCTTCTTCTCTTCTTATAAATACTTGAATACTTGTTGTATTCGGGAGGTGGATACTTTTCGGATGAAAAATAGAAGTAAGAAGAAAAGACTTTGAGCTTTTTTTATGTGAAGGAAATATTAATACAATATTTAGACTTTGTCTTTGAATACGTGTTATACATCGAGCTTTCTTATGTTAGATCTGTATGTTTGTTACATTGAATCTACTTCTACTTTATTGTCATTTATTCATCAATATTGCTTTGTTCCTCGACCTTTCTACTTTGGAATTCATTTCTTTTCTCCCTTGAGATCCATCTTCTTTCCTTTCCTTCCTTCATTCCTTTACATTCTTCGTCGAAACTACCTCTCTTGGGTTGAGATCCCAAACCCCCTGAAGGAAGAATATTTTGAGACTTGCACAAGATTCCTATTTGGTAGAATAACGATAAATCAGTTTCACTTTCTTTGACTCAAAGAGGGGCTATGCCACTGCTGCTTTGTTGGCTCGTTTATCCATAGATCTGTCCACTCGAAATGATTTTCAAACCAACAAGCCCAAAACAAAAATTCAAAATTTCTAAACTTAAAAACCCCAAAAACATGTGTACAAAACTTAAAACCGTGGAACTTGAAACTCGAAAGCCCCAAACTTTGAATGGTTGACCAAAATCCCAAAACTTGAAAACCCAAAATACTTGATACATAAAAATATGAACTAAAAATATTGAAATATGAAAATTTGAATGATATAAAGTTCCCCAACACTTGAAACATGAAAGAAAAAACCTAAAAACTATAAGATCTAGACACGAAAACAAGAAAAACCAAAAATTGAAATCTCCAAGCCTAAAAAGTGAAAATATCGTTGGGGTTAATCACACCGGTTATACGTATATATTATTCGGATCTAAGCATACAAGCAATAAATATGGAAATAAGCCGGAAGAACAATACAAAAGATATAATGTGGTTCACCCAAGTATGGGCTACGTCCACTAAGAAACAGCCAATCTATTAATCAAAACTTCACGAGAGGATATTAAAGATCTGTAATCTTTCACACCTTCAACGAATGTATAGTACTTTCTTCCTCATAAGCTTCTTTTTTTTACAATTCTCAATTCTTAATGAGTTCTCATCTTTCTAACCCTATATTTTTACCTTATATAGGCATATACAAACTTAGGGCACTTTAGCTATGCAATTACAACCATTAGATCAAAGGTGAGATTTAATTCTCGTGACTTAAATAAAATCAATCATGCATAGGTAACTGATGTCGGTTCTTCCTTTCCTGAACGATACTAGTCCTCCGGTGACCAACTCTGGTCAGCCGACCAATGCCGGTTACTATGTATTCTAGTGAGTTAATAAAACATGCTAATGTGAAGCAATTAAGCTCCATAACTCAACAATATCCCACTTGGAGATAAATTGTTGCATTGTACTATCCTTAACTCAACAATCCTTGGCCTGTTTCTTCCTCTTTAAGTCTTAAACTCGAAGACCAATAAAGTGGAGTGTAGCTTCAACTTCTCCTTTTCTAACGACTTCGTTAACATATATGCATGATTCTTATTTGTATGAATTTTCTACAGCCATCCTCCAACACCTGTCGTATGAAGTGATATCTCAACTGAATGTGTTTCGTTCTTGAATGAAACACTGAGTTCTTTGCCAGATGAATTAGAATTTGACTATCATTGTACAATTTGCAATCCTCTTGCCCCTTTCCCAACTCTTCTATTAACCTTCTCATCCATATAATCTCTTTGCTAGCCTTAGTAGCTGCAACATACTCGACCTCTGTAGTAAACATGGCCACAACCTTTTGCAATCTCGAAATCCAGCTAAGCTTGTCATGCCACCTATTGTGAATATATATCCGGTGGTGTTTCTCCTACCATCCAAATCTCCAACCACATCTAAATCAACATAGTTGTATAAAGAAGTATTTGACCCTCCATAGCATAACTGCATGTTGGATGTCCCTCTCAAATATCTGAGAATCCATTGGATTGCTTTCTAATGCTCTTTACTTGGATTGGCCATAAATATGCTCACAACTCCCACTGCATGTGCAATGTCTGGTCTAGTACAAACCATAACATACATAAGACTTCCAACTGCTGAAGCATATGGAACTTGTGTCATGTACTTGACCTCCTCATGTGATGTAGGACACTAATATTTTCTCAATTTGAAGTTTCCAACTATAGGTATACTTACAGTTTCAAATTTTGCATATTAAACATTTCCAACACCTTATTGATATAATGTTCTTGAGAAAAATACAATTTTTGTTCTTCCTGTCTCTGTGAATTTGCATGCCAAGGATTTTCTTTGCAGCTCCTAAATCCTTCATTATAAATGTATGAGCTAATTTTTTTAAGCTCACCAATGTCCTGCATACTAGATCCTGTAATAAGCATAACATCCACAAACAATAACAAAATAATATAGATCCTATTTTCGAGCTTCTTGAAATAAACACAATGGTTAGATTCACATCTCATATAACCATGCTCATGCATGAAACTATCAAACCTCATATACCATTGCCTTGGAGCTTGCTTGAGCCCATATAAGCTCTTTTTCAACATGCACACAAGTTTCTCCTTACCCTTGACTTCATAACCAAGTGGCTGCTACATATATATCTCTTCCTCCAAATCACCATGAAGGAAAGTCATCTTAACATCAAGCTACTCTAAATGTAAATCTTCTACTACAACTAAACTCAATACAAGTATGAATAGAATTCATTTTTACTATAGGAGAAAATATCTCACCAAAGTCAATACCTTCTTTCTGTGTAAATCCTTTTACCACAAGCCTTTCCTTGTATCTTTTATGTCCACCCTCTTCTTCCTTGATCATGTAAACCCATCTGGTATGCAATGTTCTCTTACTGCTTTGAAAAACTTAACCAAATCCCATGTCTGATTTTGTTTCAAGGAATCCATCTCCTAATCCATGTCATGTTCCCACTGCTCGTGGGTTTCATCTTGCATTGCTCCTTCAAAACTCTCTGGTTCACCACTATCAGTTAACAATAAATAAGATAAGGAAGGTGAAAATCTTTCTGGAGGTCTACTTACCATTTGTGACCCATTGAGATCTAAGGTGTTGGAGGCTCAATTTGCTCATTCTATAAATTTCTAACTATTTCTAATAGTGACTGATGCCGGTTTGGCTCTTCTGTAACCGATGTCAGTCCAATGTCAACCGACATCGGTTACTGTGTAAACTTGTAGGTGTCACTTTTAAATCTGAGAATGCGTTTTCATCCACAAAATTTCCAATTGGTTCATCCTTGGGTACCAAAATACTACCCCTATACATTCTCTTTTCATTCCAATCAATGTCATGACTCCTAACAATCTTATAATCTTCTAAATCCCAAAATGGAATCTGAAATCACTAGAGCCATAACCAATAAAAGTATATCTCTTGGATTTAGCATCCAACTTATTTCTATTTTCTTTATCAACATGCACAAAAGATTCTAAACCAAATACTCTAAGAAAATAAAGATCTACCTCTTTTCCAATCCAAGCTTCTTTTGGTATTCCACCATCAATGCACTTGAAGGTCCACGATTGATTAAATGCACTACCATGTCTACTACTTCCGCCTTAAAATTGCAAGGGTGAACCAACATGTATCCTCATGCTTCTTAAACGTTCCATAATTGTTTCGTTCATTCTTTCAAAGCAACACCATTCTCATGTGGTGTTTGTAGACACAAAATTATGCACTTTACACATAATTTAACCCGGTCTTATACTATTATTTAGAAGGTTCTCAAGTGGTTAAAGTACTAATTAATCCCACCTTTTGGCCATATTTATTTTATATTTTATTTCGTACTTCCCACATATTTTCCAACACTTATCCACCCATTTCGTAACTTCCCTGACATTCTAGCCCTAAATTAGGGTGCCCCAACTGTCTTGGGGCACCCCGGTCCCACTCTGGGTGCCCCGATCTATGCAAATCCCCTTTTTCTCCTTTTTGGGTCACTTATAGCCATTAGTCATGTTTATCTTTTTCTCATTTGGCCTTGTCGGGATTAATTACGAAATTAGACTTGAGAGCCCTATAAATATAAATCTTATAAGACCATAATGAGGGTCCTAGTGTCACTACTATCTATCACTCCATTAGGGTTGCATCCATTGCACCACTTGCATCCACATAGTGACATACATTCAAGCTAGGAGATATGCATCACACATACTTCATAGGGGGAGGGATTCCATTCTATTCCATGCATACATGCTACTTACATTTCTATAGCTATTATTGTTCACTACTTCGTAAAGTGTGATTAACACGAGAGCACCTAGGGCACAACATGCACTGCACACGCACTGTGAGAACTACATCGGGGTCTATAATGTAGTGCAGTGCTCATTGATAAGTCCACTAGTTTGGCGGTTGAGGTCAGTATGACCCATTCATATGTATCTTTCATTTTCTAGGGATGGATACTTCTTATATTATGAGTCATTTTCGAGTTCATCTGACAAATCTAGCGTGACAGACATGAACTACTTTAAGATACTTAGCGACCATACCAGATTCAGATTATGAGGATTTGCAGTGTTCCGAGTGCCCAGATTGTAGATTGGGGCACCTTGAGGCACCCTACTACACTCTCAACCGTCTGTGTCATCTTAGACAACCCATATCTCACCTTCGTAGGGCCCCTGAGTGTTCGTTTGCATTACGAGTTCCGGTTCGGATCTGCGACAACTGCGATAGTCACCATCGATCAACTAAGTCATTTCCTTTATTCCTCTTGCATATTAATGTTTGATTTCACTTATAATAGTTCATTTACATTTATTTCATATTATTCTTAGTTTGTTTTCATGAGTGTTTTAGTCCTCCTAACTAGATTAACACTAATACACTAGATATTCCCTTAGGCCATCTAGATAAAAACACTTATTTTTGTTAATCATTTTGGTGAACCCGACTCCCTCTTTCTTCATGCATAGGATCTGCATTTTCCTCCATCATGGGTCATCAAGTCCCTTTATCTAATTTACTTAAGAAACATCCCGCTTGCCAAGCTATTTTCCAAAGAGCCTTAGACACCAAGTATTTTGATGATGATACACCACCACACAAATTAAGTGTTATGCTTCATTGTTTCTTTTTCGACCTTGATGTTGATAACCCTCTATCTAACCAACCCCTCTTAGACTTGATTCAAACCTTACATGATAAATTTGCGGCCATTACATGCCTTGATCCGAACTTCTATAGCTTAAGGATGCTTCACAATTGTATATATCCTCTATGCAATCTATGGAATCAACCATTACATCCCTTAAATTTGAAATCCAAAACTTAAGGATGATTCTCGATTGTATACATCCTCTATGAAATCTATGGAATCCACCATCACATCCCTTAGATATGAAATTCAACAACTTAAGGATGCTTCTCAATCACATGTTTGTTCTTCTTCGACATCTCCTATTCAATCTATGTCCACTACATGTCATATAGTTGAACCTCAAGTCACGCCATCGCTAGAACCTCTCATACTTGATCACAATACTAAGCCACATGACATTCTAGCCCAAATTCTTAGTCATCAATTGATTCTTCTACCACCTACTCATTTTTATCCTCCTTATCGGCAAGCAAAACACCAAGATCGTCCATATTGCCATTATCATCAAATCAATGGGCATAATGACCACAATTGCTATGCTTTACAATGTAGAGTCAAACATCTTGAGCGTTAGGGATTTATTTCATTCATGGAAAACATCCTATTGCATGCCCACCTATAAATACTATCCCTAAATGGGATCCAAAAACTATTCCTTCTACATCTAACAAGCATCATATTACCACTTCTCATGTACCTTCTTCGGTTAGTCAAGATTCGCCTAAGCGACCACCTACAATGTCACCAAGTCAATATAAGAAACAACCTCTCCAAATTATTTCACCACCTCCTCCTTCTTGGTTATCTCCATCAGTATCAAACCAAAGCAAGCCATCACTTCTTACAGGTTTTTTCTAATTCATGTCCTCTTGCTAAGTCGTATGTTGTATTACCAAGTCAAAATAAGCAACCAACCACAATACCAAGTCCTACACAACAATCACCACCTAAAGTTAAAGCTTATCGTTCCAACATCCACTATAGATCCTAAATACATTGACAATTGGGACTCGATGATGTTTACTATGATGAAGAACCATGTGATGGTCATACTTCTCCTTCAAATCCCATAGCTTTTGTTAAGTAAAATACTCCATATATTGATCCACTTAGTGTCTTTTGATTTGACCTTCATCACGTACATACTTAGGGGCATAGCACTAACACAATTCCCCCCTTATCATCTTAGCATAGGAACATATTTCATCTTTTCATTTTCATATAGGCAATTTCATCACACGTTTTAAAATTTTCATTACCCAATGATGCACCCTAGTGCTTTGGTTCACATTTGGATTGTTGAGGATTACCATTATAGTGAAAACCACACACTAAACTACATGAATTATACATTTACATCCCATCATCCTAAATCATATCTCTGTAAAATACACTACACTAGTCCATCATTATATATGAGCCTAGTTTTGCATTCCTACCCTTACTTCTCCTACCCGCTACACTAGATTACATTACACATGGGTCTAGTTCCCCTATCATCGTTCCATCTGCCATTTTTATACATTACTATCATTGCATTCATACACCTTACCTATTCTACATCCTACACTATATTTCCTTATACTTGGGTCTAGTTTCATCTATCATCAGTACACATTCTATTTCTACCTACCCACATATTACATTACATTCCATACCCACTACACACTCTACATTACATTGCCTACACCACACATTCACCTACCTTGGTCGTATACACTCTGTTGTCTTCTACGCATTGCACTCACCACCCTATGATGCACTTTAGTTCCTTGGTCCATACTCGACTACCAAGGGTTTACCAATCAAATGGACCTTACCTACATGCGACATATCATCATACCACATTCCTCGGACTAGTGACCAACACTCTAGGCTATATCATCACCCACATGCATCATCACATACCATAATGGTATACACATTAGGTTAAATCACCACTATTTTCATCACTTCTACATCATCCTATTACATTCTATAATCTCCTATTATATCATCCTATTACATTTCTCTTTTCTCAATTCCAAACTATTCCATTACATTATCATGCCTTCGATCAACAAGTAGAGGTATACACCTAGGTAAAATTCCCAATTTTTCATCAATTCTACATTATCCTCTTACGATTCGATCATCACCTATCTATTATCATATTTTAATTCATTCTATTACATCCTCATTTATCCTAATAATCAATTAGTGATATATGCTTTAGGCTAAATCACCACCTCATTCTTATTCATCACATAGTGGTCCACGCTTAGTGCTAAACCAAAACCTATCACTATTCATTGCATACTCATATCCGCTTCATACACCCTCAAAACCCATATCATAGTGACATATGCTATAGGATAGATCGTCACCTTCTTCTTCCATCATGTAGTGATATACGCTTAGGGATAAATCATCACTCACACATTCTACGAGTCGTGGTATTCACTTAGGCTATATGCTAAATCACCACCTCATTCTTGTTCATCACATAGTGGTCCATGCTTAGTGCTAAACCAAAACCTATCACTATTCATTGCATACTCATATCCACTTCATACACCCTCAAAACCCATATCATAGTGACATATGCTATAGGATAGATCGTCACCTTCTTCTTCCATCATGTAGTGATATACGCTTAGGGATAAATCATCACTCACACATTCTACAGTCGTGGTATTCGCTTAGGCTATAGGGTCCACACACACCTTTCTATACGACACATTCCCATCCATTCATATTATAGTGATATACGATTAGGGTTAAATCATCACTCCTTTGATCAACAAATTCATGATATATGCTTCAACTATAGGGTCCACACACATTATCTCCCAATGTCGCATATCATCGCCATCACATTAACATACTCATCGCAACGTGCTAGACACAACCAACACTACTTGACCATTTTACAATGACACACTCTTTTTTATGGTTCATTCTTGACTACTAAGGGGAAAAAAAAGAACCTCATTGAATACACTTTCATACACTCGGGGGGCACGTTATTCCTATCATTCCATTCCATCCATCCACAACATACTACATTATCTAGAGGGCATTTGATTTTTCTTACTAGTGTTTGTATGTTCATTTTATTACACATGTTAGCTTGATTTCTTATATGTCACTATTATACACACATGCACATTCACACTTTTTTTAGTGTGATCGCAGATATAATAATTTACACGCAACATGGATGCTCACCTCCTACCCTTACTATATTGGTCATTGGGGTCATCCACATTTAGCTTATATAGGTGCTATTGTTTCATTTTGTACTTAGCATCTTATAGTACTTGCTTATACATGCTTTGACATATTGGTTATCACTCTAACATGTTAACTGGGTGTTCCATGTGCAACACTTGTTTTGAGGATTACATGTTTCCATGACTACTCTTTTGTTTCTACTTGTCTACTTTGTTTTCTATTATATGTGGGCTTTGACCTTTGCTTGTGTGGACACTTGTCTATTGTTTGTGGCCATGATGGCCTTGAGTGTCTTGCAACATTGTGAGTGATGTCCCTTGTTTGTAACCCATTTTGCATGGTCTTCTTACTATTTCTTGTGTGTTTACACTACTGTGTTTGGTAGTTTTTCTATACTATTTACATTTTTTACAACTCGATTACATGCATGTTCTTGCGGACTAACACTTGTTTTGGCTAGCCATCCCCTTTTGTGCATGCCTTGGTATCTACCAAGTTCTTTCCCTTTCCCCCTGCTAGGGCTGAGTTGGTTACAAGGTCAGAGTGTAGTTGATCCTCTTTTGGGGCTGCATTATCCTTCCAGGGTTGTCACATGCATCCCCGAAGAGAGGGGGATCATTGTGATTTTCTACGAAAACAACGTATTTACATCGGTTTAGACACAATGAGTGAGTTCAGACTAGTCTACAAACTCCATACACAATGGCCATAACAGGACATGGTGTCCTTCGGTAATTCTACGGAGCAGTTACAAGCTCAAGGGTTACTAATGGGTGGCCTCTCTACACTTCTTCATCCATTAGCATTAGATCTCCCAAAACACTAGCGCGATATAGAGATCTATTTAACAAATTTCAGTAGAAGTGGTTAGAGTTAGAGGAAATAGACCATTTCCTCCCTACACTTCTTCAGCTAGGGTGGCGTGAGATCACCTGAAAAACTTGTGACAATACATGATATCCTTCTATACCCTTTTTCTCAACATGGATCAGGTGCACATGTTATATTTAACTTTTCTAGCATATTTAACATTTGCATACTTTACATTTACATATTTTAAACAACATTTTTACATACATACATATTTTACTAGAGCATTTTCTCTTTGCAAGTTCACTGTATGAGAAACAAGAAGTAAAATTGGGGTGACATCAAACAATGACAAGCGACAATGACAATGTCAACAAAAACACACCACGACATGTACTTTCCATACTAACCATGCAGGTACATTACACATAGCAACAACTACACACTCGTTCCGCCCTAGGTTCACTCTCATCACTTTTTCACATTTTTCATCTTTAGAATCCACGCTCCTCCATCTTTTATTTTTGGTCATTCCATGCTTGAGTCTAGTCCATTGACATGCTTTCTTCTACACTCTACATGGATATCAGGTACACATCTATATCTACTTTATGTTACTGAGATTTTCGCTCACCAACATAAAGTGGGGGAAATGTAGACAAGAAATTATGCACTTTACACATAATTTAACCGGTCTTATACTACTATTTATAAGGTTCTCAAGTGGTTAAAGTACTAATTAATCCCACCTTTTGGCCATCTTTTTTTATCTTTTATTTTTACTTCCCATATTTTCCAACACTTATCCATCCATTTTATAGCTTCCCCAAAATTCTAGCCTTAAATCGGGGCACCTAACATGTATTAGGGTGCCTTGGTCCCACTCTGGGTGCCCGAGGATATCTGCAAAGCCCCTTTCACTCCTTTTTGGGTCACTTATAGTTGTTAGTCATGTTTATCCTTTTCTCGGCCGACCTTTTTGGGATTAATTACGAAATTAGACTTGAGAACCCTACAAATATAAAAATTATAAGACCATAATGAGGGTCCTAACATCACTACCATATATCACTCCATTAGGGTTGCATCCATTGCACCACTTGCATCCACATAGTGCCATACATTCAAGCTAGGAGATATGCATCACACACACTTCATAAGGGTAGGGATTCCATTCTATTCCATGCACACATGCTACTTACATTTCTATAGCTATTATTGCTCACTACTTCACAAAGTACGTGACACAAGAGAACACAGGGCACTGATATGCACACACAATAAAACTACATCTGGTCCTATAATGTAGTGTAATGCTCGATGATAAGTCCACTAGTTTAGCGGTTGAGGTCGGTCAGACCCATTCTTATGCATCTTTGATTTCTAGGGTTTGATACTTCTTCTTGCATTGTGGGTCATTCTCCGGTTAATCCAACAAATTTAGCACGATAGACGAGAAAGTACTCAAAGATACTTAGTGACCATATCAAATTCAATTTCGAGGATTTACGGTGTTTTGAGCACTTAAATTGCGAGACCAGGGGTGCCCTGGGCACCCCAATACACTCCCATGTGCCTATGTCATCTCGAGACAACCCAAATTTTCCCTTCGCAAGGACCTTGAGTGTTCGTTTGCCTTTATCGAGTTCAAGTTCCATATCTACGACAACCTCTGATAATCACAATCAATCAGCTAAGTCATTTACTTTCTTCCTCTTGCATATTAGGGTTTAATTTCACTTATAATAGTTCATTTACATTAATTTCATATTATTATTAGTCTATTTTTCATAGCGTACTAGTCCTCCTAACTAGATTAACACTAATACCCTAGATATTTGCTTAGGCCATCTAGATAAAAACACTTATTTTTGTTAATCAATATTTTAGGAACTGTTCTTTCTTTGTGTATTCCATTTATTGAACAATAATCATTGAAAGCCTTACTGCAGTACTCACCACCATTGTCAAATCTAAGACATTTTAACTTTAAATTTGATTCATTTTCAACAAGGGCTTTCCATCTTTTAAAAGTCTCAAAAACATCATATTTACATTTAATACAATAAACCCATACCTTTCTTGTGGCATCATCAATGAAAGTCACATAATATTGGGATCCTCCATGAGAAGCTACCTGGGCTGGTGCCCACATATTTGAATGCACAAGCTCCAAGTTTAAATCCTTCTTTGTTGCCCCAAATTTGAGAAATATCACTCTCTTTTGCTTTCCAAATATACAATGCTCATAGAAATTAAGATCTACATCTTTCAAATATGATAACTTACCCTTTTCCTTTAAGATCTACATTCCTTTTTGACTCATATGACCTAGCTGATTATGCCACATGCTTGCATCTAAATCTGAAGTAGATAGCACATAAAAGGAATCAATAATATAGGTAGACAAATATAATGTTTCTACCTTATTGCCTCTTACTACAATAAGAGATCCCTTGGTAAATTTCCAAGAGTCAGCTGTGAATGTAACTATGCAACCAGATTCACCTAGTTGTCCTGCAAAAATTAGATTTATCCTGAGGCTTGGCACATGCCTCACATATTTTAATATCCATTTATTTCCATTCTACACTTTTATATGAAATTCTCCTTTATGAATAATATTGCATGGTTCATCATCTCCTAAATAAACATGCCCAAATTACCTGGACATAATTTTTGAAATAACCCTTATTATGGGTAGCATGGAAAAGATCTTGAGTCTAAAACCCAAGATTCAATTTTACTATCCAAGGAGAGAATAAGGGCATCTTGAATTACCTCGAATATGTAACATTTTCCTCTTTACCTTTCTCGATACATTCAATTTTTTTCCTTGAACCAACAATCCTTCTTTGCATGTCCTTTCTTTCCACAATTCCAATGAGGTTATTCCTTTACCTCTGGATTTAGATTTTCCATTCTTAGACTTTTATTTCCCAATTTCTCGCTCTTGGATCTCTCCTTCTACCTTCCCTTGCTTTCTACATTCAAATCATTTCCAGATGATAATTCTCCTATAATTTTCCTACGTATTTCTTCATTTAGGATTATACTAACCACATCATCAAACTTTAAAATATTAGTAGCAGATGTTGTATTACTAACAACCATTACCAAGTTATCCCAACTATCTGGCAAAGAGCATAGAAATAAAAGTTCTTTCACTTCATCATCAAACAAAATATTCACTAATTTTAATTGATTTACAATAGACCAAAAATCATTCAAATGACTTGATGCAGATTCACCTTCTTGCATCTTAGAATTAAATAATTTCTTCATCAAATAAAATTTATTTGAAGCACTAGGTTTTTCATATAAATTAGCTAAATATTTCATCAACTATACCATGGTTGCTACTTAGGTGATATTTGAAGCCGGAGATCTTTGCCAAGCTCAATCTTATAGATCCTAGAGCCTTTACGTCAAGAATTTTCCATTCTTCATCAATCATCTTTGTAGGTCTTGCCTTGATGCAGATTTACCTTTTTGCATCTTAGAATTAAATAATTTCTTCATCAAATAAAATTTATTTGAAGCACTAGGGTTTTCATATAAATTAGATAAATATTTCATCAAATATACCATGGTTGCTACTTCGGTGATATTTGAAGCCAGAGATGCTGCCAAGCTCAATCTTATAGATCCTAGAGCCTTTCTGTCAAGAATTTTCCATTCTTCATCAATCATCTTTGTAGGTCTTTCCTTTTCATCCAACGGAAAGTATAGATCTTTTTGATACATATAATTTTCCACCTACATCTTCCATAATTGATAATTATGGCCATCAAATTTCTTCACTCTATATTTTCCATCTACTACCATTGATGTAGCTCCCAAACAAGAAAGCTCGATACCGGTTGTTGGGGTTAATCACACCAATTGTACAAATATATTATTCAGATCTAAGCATACAAACAATAAATACGAAATAAACCAAAAGAACAATACACAAGATACAACGTGGTTCACCCGATTATGCGTTACGTCCAAGAAACAACCAATTTATTAATTAAAGCTTCACAGAGGATATACAATGAAGAATTGCAATCTTCCACACATTCAACGTATGTACAATACTTTCTTCCTCACAATATTCTCTTTTTTTTAACAATTCTCAATTCTTCTGTGTGTTCTCATCTTTCTAACCCTATATTTCTACCTTATATAGGCATATACAAACTTAGGGTGCTTTAGCTATGCAATTACAATCATTAGATCAACTTTATATAAAAGGTTAAATCTAATTTCCGTGACTTAAATAAAATCAATCATGCACTGGTAGCTGATGCGGTTACCCTAACCGATGCCGATTCCTCCTTGTCGACCAATACGGGTCACTAGGTGACAAGCGGGTCAGCCAATGACGCCAATTACTATGTATTCCAACAAGTTAATAAAGTATGATAATGTGAACCAATTAAGCTCCACAAATTAACAAATATTGTCCAAAAACCCAAAGACCTAGAAACCAAAATAACATTAAACTTGAACCCCTAAATATTCAAACATAAGAACCCTAAAAACAGAACCTCACAAAAATGTTGATACTGGAAAATTTCACACTCAAAAATCTTAAATATGAAAAAAAAAAGCCATAAACAAGGACTCAAGGAAAATATGTAATGGAAACATACCATCTACATAAATGATTTTGATAAAGAGCTACCATTAAAAACACACTATATTAAACAAACAATATACTACTATATGATGTAGAATGTGCAACAATGGAGGTTCAACGAGAACAAGGTCTCCTTAGAAACTACATCTCATCCAACTCGGGATACTAATTTTAAGCTCCTCCCTACACACAAAGGATCCAATAGTTCCTTATATAGGAAAATTAAGAGTGGTTGAGAAATTGATTATTGGTTGAGTGAAAGATGAAAGCATTAATTAAGGACACCTAGCTTCACCTAATACTTCTCACATATATGAGAGGATAACTACCACATTAATTAGTGCATATTAAAAACACAATGCATATAATTGTCTCATCTAAATAATACAAATACCTAAGGTGGAATCCACATCAAGTGTGAATATGAAAAACACCAACACCCCTCCGAAGATCAACTTAAGTGATGTGGTACAATAAAATTTCACTCTCTTTCGAAAATCAACGCCAAAATCATAGCATTGGCTCCCAAAATTATAACACCCACCCACATGTATGTCAACACCGGGCACTTCCATAGCTTAGGGCGTGGAGTTATCTCTTGCCACGAAACCCCATCTCCTACATAAATGTGAGTCATTGTATTTGACAATTCCGCTCTCACTTTAGTAGTGAAAACGTGACTACAAAAGGAAAACATAGCATGTATGGAATCACTGTCTGCAACAACTTGTTGTAGAAGAGGTGGGCATAGCTCCAGCTTGGGAATCCCACAGAGTCTCCTATTTGCGGTGCGAGTTCGGTGGCAATGTGAGATTGTGGGAGAAGCACGCGCGAGACAAGTAGCAAAGCTGAAATAGGGGATACCAACACAAATCTGAAATTTGAAATAGGGAGAAATGTTGCGAGAATGATTGCGGCGGATTCTCTTGTGATTCCCATATAATCTCTTTTTCAACTCTGCATACAAGTTTCTCTTTACCCTTGACTTTATAACCAAGTGGTAGCTTTGCATATATATCTCTTCCTCAAAGCACTTAGTGAAGGAAAGTCATCCGAACATCAAGTTGCTCTAAATGTAAATATAGGCATATAAAAACTTTGAGCACTTTAGCTATGCAATTACAACCATTAGATCAAATTTATATCAAAGGTTAAATCTAATTCCCGACTTAAATAAAATCAATCACGCATAGGTAACCTATTTCAATTACCCTAACTGATGTCAGTTCCTCCTTGCTTGACCGATCCGGTCCCGGTGTGACCGACGCGCGATTCTTATGTATTCCAATGAGTTAATAAAGCATGCTAATGTGAAGCAATTAAGATCCACAACTCAACAATATCCCACTTGGAGATAAATTGTTGCATTGCATCATACAAATCCATTCTTGGATCCTTTCCTTGGTTTGTTTCTTCCTCTTCAAGTCTCAAACTCGAAGACCAACATAAGTGGAGTGTAGCTCCAACTTCTCCTTTTCCAACGACTTCGTTAGCATATCCACATGATTCTTATTTGTATGAATTTTCTACAATTTCAGCTACCCATCCTCTAACACCTACCGTATGAAGTGATATCTCAACTAAATGTGTTTCATTCTTGAATGAAATGCTGAGTTCTTTGCAGATGAATCACACTTTGACTATCATTATACAATCTACAATCCTCTTGTTCCTTTCCCATCTCTTCCATGAACCTGCTCATCCATATCATCTCTTTGCTAGCTTCGAGTAGTTGTAACATACTTGACCTCTAAAGTAGACAAGGCCACAACCATTTGCAATCTCAAAATCTAGCTAACTATTGTGCCACCTATTGTGAATACATATCCAGTGGTGCTTCTCCTACTATCCAAACTTCCAACCATATCTGAATCAACATAGCCATATAAAGAAGCATCTAATCCTCCATAGCATAACTACATGCTAGATATCCCTCTCAAATACCTGAGTATCCATTGGACTACTTTCTAATGCTATTTACTTGGATTGGCCATAAAGCTGCTCACAACTCCCACTACTGTGTAATGTCCGGTGCAGTACAAACCATATCATACATAAGACTTCCAACTTGCTGAAGCATATGGAACTCATGCCATGTAACCGACCTCATGTGATGTAGGACACTGATCTTTTCTCAATTTGAAGTGTCCAACTATAGGTGTACTTACTGTTTTTGAATTCTACATATTAAACCTTTCCAACACCTTATTGATATAATGTTCTTGAGACAAATACAATTTATTTTTCTTCCTGTCTCTGTGAATTTACATGCTAAGGATTTTCTTTGCAGCCATGAAATCCTTCATTGAAAATGTATGAGCTAACTTTTCTATAAGCTCACCAATGTCATGCATACTAGATCTTGCAATAAGCATATCATCCACATATAGTAAAAAATAATATAGATCCTATTTTCAAGCTTCTTGAAATAAAAACAATGGTTATATTCACATCTCATATAACCATGCTCATGCATGAAACTATCAAACCTCATATACCATTGCCTTGGAGTTTTCTTGAGCCCATATAAGATATTTTTCAACCCACACACAAGTTTATCCTTACCCTTGAATTCATAACCAAGCGGCTACCACATATATATCTCTTCCTCCAAATCATTGTGAAGGAAAGCCATCTTATCATCAAGTTGCTCTAAATTCCAATCTTCTACTGCAACTAAACTTAATACAAAGTACGAATAGAAGTCATTCTTACCACGGGAGAATATCTCACCAAAGTCAATACCTAATTTCTGTGCAAATCCTTTTACCACAAGCCTTTCCTTGTATCTTATTTGTCCACCCTCTTCTTCATTGATCCAGTAAACTCATTTGTTATGCAATGTTCTCTTACCTACTGAAAACTTAACCAAATCCCATGTCTGATTTTATTTCAAGGAATTCATCTCCTCATCCATGCCATGCTTCCACTACTTGTGGGTTTCATCCTACATTGCTCCTTCAAAACTCTCTGGTTCACCACTATCAATTAATAATAAATAAGATAAAGAAAGTGAATTTTTTTTGTAGGTCTACTTACCGTTTGTGACCTTCTCCTTTGAGATTTGGGGTGTTGGAGGATCAATCTGCTCATTCTAAAAATTTCTATCTATTTTTGATGGTGTGACTGATGTAGAGTATGGCTCTTCCTGAATCGATGTCGGAAAGTCGTCTTAACATCAAGTTTCTCTAAATGTAAATCTTCTACCACAACTAAACTCAATACAATACGAATAGAATTCATTTTTACTACAGGAGAAAATATCTCACTAAAGTCAATACCTTCTTTTGTGCAAATCCTTTTACCACAAACCTTTCCTTGTATCTTTTATGTCTACCCTCTTATTCCTTGATCATGTAAACCCATTTGTTATGTAATGTTCTCTTACCTGCTGAAAACTTAACAAAATCTCATGCCTGATTTTGTTTCAAGGAATCCATCTCCTCATCCATGTCGTGTTCCCATTGCTCGTGGGTTTCATCTTGCATTTCTTCTTCAAAACTCTTTGGTTCACCACTATCAGTTAATAATAAATAAGATAAGGAAGGTGAAAATATTTCTAGAGGTCTACTTACCCTTTTTGACCTTCTCATTGAGATTTGGGGTGTTGGAGGCTTAATTTTCTCATTATGTAAATTTCTATCTATTTCTAATGAGTGACCAACGCCAGTTTGGATCTTCTGTAACCAATGTCGGTCCGGTGTCAACCGACATCGATTACTGTGTAAACTTGTAGGTGTCACTTTTAAATCCGAGAATGCATTTTCATCCACAAACTTTCCAACTGGTTTGTCATTGGGTACCAAAACTTGATCCATGTACATTCTCTTGTCATTCCAATCAATGTCACAACTCCTAACAATCTTATAATCTTTTAAATCCTAGAAATGGAATCTGAAATCACTAGAGCCATAACTAATAAAATTACGTCTCTTGGATTTAACATCCAACTTATTTATGTTTTCTTTATCAACATACATAAAATCTTCTTTACCAAATACTCTAAGAAAATAAAGATTTACCTCTTTTCTAGTCCAAGTGTCTTCTAGTAGTCCACCATCAAGTGCACTTAAAGTTCCATAATTGACTAAATACACCACCGCGTCTCTTACTTTTTCCCAACACCGAAGGGTAATCCAACATGTATCCTCATGCTTCTTGCACATTCTATGATTATTATGTTCATTCTTTCTGCAACACCATTCTCATGTGGTGTTTGTAGACAAAAAATTATGCACTTTACACATAATTTAACCCGGTCTTATACTACTATTTAGAAGGTTCTCAAGTGGTTAAAGTACTAATTAATCCCACCTTTTGGCCATCTTTCTTTTATATTTTATTTCATACTTCCCACATATTTTCCAACACTTATCCACCCATTTCGTAACTTCCCTAACATTCTAGCCCTAAATCAAGGCAACACAACCTGACTGTCTTGGGGTGCCCTGGTCCCACTTGGGGTGCCCTGATCTATGCAAATCCTTTTTCACTCCTTTTGGGGTCACTTCTAGTGTTAGTCATGTTTATCCTTTTCTCATTTGGCATTTTCGGGATCAATTACGAAATTATACTTAAGAGCCCTATAAATATCAAGCTTATAAGACCATAATGAGGGTCCTAGTGTAACTACTATCTATCACTCCATTAGGGCTGCATCCATTGCACCAATTACATCCACATAGTGACATGCATTCAAGCTAAAATATCTCGCATCACACACACTTCATAGGGGGAGGGATTCTATTTTATTCTATGCACACATGCTACTTACATTTCTATAGCTATTATTATTTGCTACTTCACAAAGTGTGTTTGAAACGAGAGCACCTAGGGCACAACATGCACACACACACTAGAACTACATTAGGGTCCATAATGTAGCATAATTTAGTGCGGTGTTTCAAAGTGATAAGTCCACTTGTTTAGTGGCTAAGGTCATTCCAACCCATTCATGTGTATCTTTTATTTTTCTAGGGTTTGATACTTCTTCTTGCATTGTGGGTCATTCTTGATTCTTGACGAATCTAAAGGGACGAGACGAGAAGTACTCGAAGATACTTAGTGACCATACTAGATTCGGAGTTACGAGGCTTCACAAGTATTCCAAGTGCCTAGATTATAGACCAGGGCACCCCGAGGTGCTCCACTACACTCCCAAGCATCAGTGTCATCTTATACAATCTAGATCTACCTTTGTGCAAGGCCCCGAGTGTTCATCTACACTGCTTTGAGTTCTAATTTTAGATCTGCAACAACTGTGATGATCACCATCAATCAGCCTAAGTCATTTCCTTTATTCCTCTTGCATATTAGGTTTTGATTTCACTTATAATAGTTCATTTACATTTATTTCATATTATTCTTAGTCTATTTTCACAACGATTTAGTCCTACTAACTAGATTAACAACGATACCCGGATATTCCCTTAGGCCATCTAGATACGCCACCACACGAATTAAGTGTTATGCTTCATTGTTTCTTTTTTGACCTTGATGTTGATAACCCTCTATCTAACCAACCCTCTTAGACTTGATTCAAACC
This sequence comes from Taxus wallichiana var. yunnanensis, assembly GCA_018340775.1. Classification (NCBI taxonomy): domain Eukaryota; kingdom Viridiplantae; phylum Streptophyta; class Pinopsida; order Cupressales; family Taxaceae; genus Taxus; species Taxus wallichiana. The sequence goes on along the minus strand of CM031239.1, from coordinate 805,856,993 downwards.
TTACATGATAAATTTGTGGCCATTACATCCCTTCGATCCAAACTTCTATAGCTTAAGGATGCTTCACAATTGTATATATCCTATGCAATCTATGGAATCAACCATTACATCCCTTAGATTTGAAATCCAAAAACTTAAGGATGATTCTCGATTGCATACATCCTCTAGGAAATATATGGAATCCATCATCACATCCCTTAGATATGAAATTCAACAGCTTAAGGATGCTTCTCAATCACATGTTTGTTCTTCTTCGACATCTCCTATTCAATCTATGTCCATTACATGTCATATAGTTGAACCTCAAGTCACACCATTGCTAGAACCTCTCATACTTGATTGCAATACTAAGCCACATGACATCCTAGCCCAAATTCTTAGTCATCAATTGATTCTTCTACCACCTACTCATTTTTATCCTCCTTATCGACAAGAAAAACACCAAGATCATCCATATTTTCATTATCATCGAATCAATGGGCATAATGACCACAATTGCTATGCTTTACAACGTAGAGTCAAACATCTTGAGCATCAAGGATTTATTTCGTTCACTGGAAAACATCCTATTACACGCTCACCTGTAAATACTACCCCTAAATGGGCTCTAAAAACTATTCCTTCTAAATCTAATGAGCATTAGATTACCACTTCTCATGTACCTTCTTCGGTTAGTGAAGAGTCACCTAAGCAACCACCTACAATGTCATCAAGTCAACATAAGCAACAACCTCTCCAAATTAGTTCACCACCTCCTCCTCCTCAGTTATCTCCATCATTATCAAATCAAAGCAAGCCATCACTTCTTACAATTTTCTCTAAGTCATGTCCTCTTGCTAAGTAAATACATTTGTATTACCAAGTCAAAATAAGAAACCGACCACAATACCAAGTCCTACGTAGTAATCACCACCTAAAGTTAAGCTTGTCATTCCAAGCATCCGCTATAGATCCTACATACATTGACAATTGGGACTCAGATGATGTTTACTATGATGAAGAACCATGTGATGGTCACACTTCTCCTTCACATCCCATCACTTTTGTTAAGGAAAATAATCCATATATTGATCCACTTAGTGTCTTTTGATTTGACCTTCATCACATACATACTTGGGGGGCATAAAACTAACACAATTCCCCCTTATCATCTTAGCATAGGCACATCTTTCATCTTTGTATTTTCATATACGTAATTTCATCACATGTTTTAGAACCTTCATTACGATTATGCACCCTAGTGATTTTTTTCACAATGGACTATTGAGGATTACCATTACACCAAAACCCACACACTATACTACATGACTTATACATTTACATCCCATCATCCTACATCATATCTCCATAGCATACACTACACTTTTTCATCATTATATATGAGTCTAGTTTTGCATTCCTACAATGTACTTATACTACCCGCTACACTAGATTACCTTACACATAGGTCTAGTTCCCCTATCATCGTTCCATCTACCATTTTTATACATTATTATCATTGCATTCATACAATTTACTTATTCTACATCCTATACTAGATTTCCTTATACTTGAGTCTAGTTTAATGTATCATCAGTACACATTCTATTTCTACCTACCCATATATTATATAATATTACATTCCATACCCACTACACACTCTACATTACAATACCTACACAACACATTCACCTACCTTGGTCGTATACACTCTGTTGTCTTCTACGTGTTGCACTCACCACCCTATGATGCACTTTAACTCCTTGGTCCATACTTGAATGTCGAGGGTTTACCAATCAAATGGACCTTACCTACATGTGACATATCATCATACCACATTCCTTGGACTAGTGACTCGACGCTCTAGGCTATATCGTCACCCACACACATCATCACATACCATAATGGTATACACCTTAGGTTAAATCACCACTTTTTTCATCACTTCTACATAATCCTATTACATTCTATAATCTCCTATTATATGATCCTATTACATTTCTCTTTTCTCAATTCCAAACTATTCCATTACATTATCATGCCTTTGATCAACACATAGTGGTATACACCCTAGGTAAAATTGACACTCTTTTCATCAATTCTACATTATCCTCTTACATCCGATCATCACCTATTCTATTATCATATTCTAAGTCATTCTATTACATCCTCATTTATCCTACTCATCACTTTGTGGTAAACACTTTAGGCTAAATCACCACCTCATTATTGTTCATCACATAGAGGTCCATGCTTAGTGCTAAACCAAAACCCATCGCTATTCACCGCATACTCATATCCGCTTCATAAAAACTTAGAACCCATCTCATAGTTACATACGCTATAGGATAGATCGTCACCTTCTTCTTCCATCATGTGGTGATATACACTTAGGGATAAATCATCACTCACACATTCTATGAGTCTTGGTATATTCTTAGGCTATAGGGTCCACACACACCTTTCTATATGACGTATTCCCATCCATTCATATTATAGTGATATATGTTTAGGGATAAATCATCACTCCTCTGATCAAAAAATTCGTGATATACACTTCAGCTATAGGGTCCACACACATTATCTTCCAATGTCACATTTCATCACCATCACATACACATACTCATCGCAGCGCGCTAGACACAACTAACACTACTCGACCCTTTTCCAATGACACACTCTTATTTACGGTTCATTCTTGATTGCTAAGGGGGAACAAATGAACCTCACTGCATACATTTCCATACACTTTGGGGCATGTTGCTCCTATCATTCCATTTTTCATTCCATTCCATCCATCCACAACATACTGCATTGTCTTAGGGGAATTTAATTTTTCTTACTATTGTTTGCATGTTCACTTTACTACACATGTTAGCTTGCTTTCTTATATTTCACTATCATACACACATGTTCTCTCACACATTTGTTCGGTGTGATCATAGATAGAAGAATTTACACACGGTATGGATGCTCGCCTTCTACCCTTACTATATTGGTCACTGGGGGCATCCACATTTAGCTTATACATGTGCTATTGTTTCATTTGTACTTAGCATCTTATACTACTTACTTATACATGCTTTGACATATTTGTTATCACTCTAACATGCTAAAGGGTGTTCCATGTGTAACACTTGTTTTAGAGGATTACATGTTTCCATGATTACTCTTTTGTTTCTACTTGTCTACTTTTTTTTCTATTGTATGCGGGCTTTGCCCTTTTCTTGTGTGAACACTTTTATGTTATTTGCATCCATGGTGGCCTTGAGTATCTTGCAACATTGTGAGTGATGTCCCTTGTTTATAACCCATTTTGCATGGTCTTCCTACTATTTCTTACGTGTTTACACTACGTGCTTGGTAGTCTTTCTATACTATTTATGTTTTTTACACTGATTACATGCATGTGCTTGCATACTAACACTTGTTTTGGCTATCCATCCCCTTTTGTGCATGCCTTAGTGTCTACCAAGAGCTTTCTCTTTCCATGCAATGTAGGGCTAAGTTGGTTACAAGGTCGAGTGCGGTTGATTTTCTTTTGGGGCCGCATTCTCCTTCCGGGCTTGTCGCATTCACCCCAAAAGAGGGGGCATCATTGTGGATTTTCTACCAACACAACGTATTTGCACCGGTTCGACACACGAGTGAGTTTAGAATAGTCTAAAAACTCCATACACAATGACCATAATAGGACATGGTGTCCTTCGGTCATTCTGCAAAGTGGTTACTGAGGCTCGGGGGTTACAGTGGGTGGCCTCTCTACACTTATTTGTGTAGTGGCGTCGGATCACCCAAAAAACCAACATGGTACGAGAGATCTCTTTAATAAATTTAAGCAGAAGTGGTTAGAGTTGGAGGACACAGACCATATCCTCCCTACACTTCTTTAGCTAGGGTGGCGTGAGAACACCCAAAAAACTCACAACAGTACATGATATCCTTCTACACCTTTTTTCTCGACATGGATCGGGAACACATATTCTATTTACACTTTTCTATCGTATTTTACATTTGTGTATTTTAAACAACATTTTTACATAGATAAATATTTGACTACTTGAGAATTTTCTCTTTGTAGGTCCACCGTATGAGAAACAAGTAGTCAAATTGGGGAAACAACAAGAAATAATGACAATGACAAATACAATGATAACAAAAAAACACACCACAACATGTACTTTCCATACTAACCATGCAGGTACATTACACACAACAACAACTACACACGCATTCCGCCCTAGGTTCACTCTCATCACTTTTTCACATTTTTCATCTTTAGAATCCACGTTCCTCCATATTTTATTTTTGGTCATTCCACGCTTGATTCTATTCCATCGACATGCTTTCTTCTACACTCTACACGGATATCGGTACACATCTCTATCTACTTTATGTTACTGAGATTTTTGCTCACCAACATAAAGTGGGGGAAAATGTAGACAAAAAATTATGCACTTTACACATAATTTAACCCAGTCTTATACTACTATTTAGAAGGTTATCAAGTGGTTAAAGTATTGATTAATCCCACCTTTTTTCCATCTTTGTTTTATATTTTATTTCTTACTTCCCACATATTTTCCAACACTTATCCATCCATTTTTTAGCTTCCCCAACATTCTAGCCTTAAATTAGGGTGCCCTAACCTGTATTGGGGTGCCCTGGTCCTACTCTAGGTGCCTTGATCCATGCAAATCCCCTTTCACTCCTTTTCAGGTCACTTCTATTTCTCAGTCATGTTTATCCTTTTTTAAGTCAACCTTTTTGGGATTAATTATGAAATAAGACTTGAGAGCCCTATAAATATAAAACTTATAAGACCATAATGAGGGTCCTAACATCACTACTATCTATCACTCCATTAGGGTTGTGTCCATTGCATCACTTGCATCCACATAGTGTCATGCATTCAAGCTAGGAGATCTGCATCACACACACTTCATATGGGGAGGGATTCCATTCTATTCCATGCACATATGCTACTTACATTTCTATAGCTATTATTTCTTTCTCCTTCACAAAGTACTACTAACACAAGAGCACCTAGGGTACACCATGCACACACACACCATAACTACATCATGACCTGTAATGTAGTGCAACGCTCAGTGATAAGTCCACTAGTTTAGCGGCTTAGGTCGATCGACCCATTCATATGCATATTTCATTTTTCTAGGGTTTTATACTTCTTCTTACATTGTGGGTCATTCTCTAGTTCATCTAATGAATTTAGCATGACAGGACGTGAAGTACTCAAAGATACTTTATGACCATACTGCATTCAAAATCGAGGATTTACAGTGTTTTGAGCGCTTAAATTGTAGACCAGGGTGCCCTAGGGCGCCCAAAGACACTCCCAAGCACTTGTGTCATCTCAGATAGCCCAAATTTTCCCTTTGTAGGGCCCATGAGTGTTCTTCGCACTTTCAAGTTCCAGTTCCATATCTACGATAACCTGCGATAGTCACAATCAATCAACTAAGTCATTTCCTTTCTTTCTCTTGCATATTAGGGTTTAATTTCACTTATAATAGTTCATTTACATTTATTTCATATTATTCTTAGTCTATTTTCACAATGTTTTAGTCCTCCTAACTAGATTAAAATTAATACCCTAGATATCCCCTTAGGCCATCTAGATAAAAACACTTATTTTTGTTAATCAAAGTATTCTAGGAACCATTTTTTTCTTTGTGTATTCCATTTCTTGAACAAGATTCATTGAAATCCTTCTTTGTAGTACTCACCACCATTGTCGGATCTAAGGCATTTTAACTTTAAATTTGATTCATTTTTAACAAGGGCTTTCCATCTTCTAAAATTCTCAAAAACATCATATTTACGTTTAATACAATAAACACATACCTTTCTTGTGGCATCATCAATGAAAGTCACATAATATTGGGATCCTCCATGAGAAGCTACCTGGGCTAGTCCCCACACATTTGAATGCACAAGCTTCAATTTTTACTCCTTTATTGCCCCAACTTTAAGAAATATCACTTTTTTTTTCCAAATATACAATGCTCACAAAAATCAAGATCTACATCTTTCAAATCTGATAACTTACCCTTTTCATTTAAGATCGCATTCCTTTTCGACTCATATGACCTAACCAATTATGCCACATGCTTGTATATGAATCTAAGGTAGATATCATAGAAAAGGAATTAGTGGTATAGGTAGAAAAATACAATGTTTCTACCTTCTTGCCTCTTACTACAACAAGAGATCCCTTTGGTAAATTTCCAAGAGTTAACTGTGAATGTAACTATGCAACCATATTCACCTAGTTGTCCTGCAGAAATTAGATTTCTCCTAAGGCTTGACACATGCCTCACATATTTCAATATCAATGTATTTCCATTCTACAATTTTATATGAAGTTCTCCTTTATGAATAATATTGAATGGTTCATCATCTCCTAAATAAACATGTCCAAAATTACCTGGACATAATTTCGAAATAAACCTTAATAGGGGTAGCATGGAAAGAAGATCTTGAATAAAAAAACTAAGATTCAATTTTATTATCCAAGGAGAGAATAAGGGAATCTTGCATTACATCTGAAGATGTAATATTTTCCTCTTTACCTTTCTACGGTACATTCTCTTTGTTTTCCTTGAACCAACAACCATTCTTTGCATGTCCTTTCTTTCCAAAATTCCAACAGTTATTCCTTTACCTTTGGATTTATATTTTACATTCTTAGAATTTGATTTCCCATTGTTCTTACTCTTGGGTCTCTCCTTCTACCTTCCCCTTCTTTCTACATTCAAAGAATTTTCATAGGATAATTCTCCTTTACTTTTCCTACGAATTTGTTCATTTAGGATTATACCAACCACATAATCAAACTTTAAAATATTAGTAGCTGATATTGTATTATTAACAACCATTACCAAGTTATCCCAACTATATCACAAAGAGAATAGAAATAAAAGTGCTTTCACTTAATCATCAAATAAAATATTCTTTGATTTTATTTGATTTACAATAGACCAAAAATCATTCAAATGACCTGATGTAAATTTACCTTTTTGTATCTTATAATTAAATAATTTCTTCATCAAATAAAATTTATTTGAAGCACTAGGGTTTTCATATAAATTAGCTAAATATTTCATCAACTCTACCATGGTTCTTAGCCGGTGATGCCAAGCTCAATCTTATAGATCCCAAAGCCTTTCGTCAAGAATTTTCCATTCTCCATCAGTCATCTTTATATGTCTTGCCTTCTCATCCAACAATAAGTATAAATAATTTTGATACATATAATTTTCCAGCCGCATCTTCCATAATTGATAATTATGGCCATCAAATTTCTCCACTCTATATTTTCCATCTTCTACCATTCTTTGTAGCTCCCAAAAATAAATCTTTGATACCGGTTGTTGGGGTTAAATTTTAATCACACCAGTTGTACAAATATATTATTCAGATCTAATCATACAAATAATAAATATAGAAATAAACCAGAAGAACAATACACAAGATATAATGTGGTTCACCCGTGTGTAAAGGTGCGTCCACTAAGAAACAACCAATCTATTAATCAAAGCTTCACAAAGGATATACAATGAAGATATGCAATCTTCCACACCTTCAATGGATGTACAATACTTTCTTCCTCACAAGCTTCTCTTTTTTACAATTCTCAATTATTAATGTGTTATCATCTTTCTAACCCTAGCTTTCAACTTTATACAGGCATATACAAACTTAGGGAACTTTAGCTATGCAATTACAATCATTAGATCAAATTTATATAAAAGGTTAAATCTAATTCCCGTGACTTAAATAAAATCAATCATGCATAGGTAACCGATATCGATTCCTATTTTCTGAATGATATAGGTCTATAGGTGACCAACACTAGTCAATCGACCGATGTTAGTTACTATGTATTCCAACAAGTTAATAAAGCATGATAATGTGAAGTAATTAAGCTCCACAACTCAACAAATATTGTCTAAAAACTTGAAGACCCCGAAACAAAAATAAATTAAACTTAAACCCCAAAATATTCAAACATAAAAACCCTAACAAGAGAACCTTAAAAATGTTAATACCTAGAAAATTTCATACTCAAAAATATTAAATCTAAAAATCCAAAAAAAAATTCATAAACAAGGACTCAAGGAAACTATGTAATAGAAACATACCATCTACATAAATTATTTTGAATAAGAGCTACGATAAAGAAACACACTATATTAAACTAACAATAGACTATACAATGTAGAATGTGCAACCAATGGAGGTTCAATGACAACAAGGTCTCCTTAGAAACTACATCTCATCCAACTTAGGATACTAATTTTAAGCTCCTCCCTACACATAAAGGATCCAATAGTTCCTTATATAGGAAAAGTAAGAGTGGTTAATAAATTGATTATTGGTTGAGTGAAAGATGAAAGCATTAATTAAGGACACCTAGCTTCACCTAATCCTTCTCACACATATGAGAGGATAATTATCACATTAATTAATGCATATTAAAAATAAAGTGCGTATAAATATGTCTCATCTAAATAATACAAATACCTAACTTGGACACCACATCAAGTGTGAAGATGAAAAATACCAACACCCTCCCGAAGATCAATTTAAGTGATGTGGTTAAAGAAAATAAAACCTCAAGCGCATAACTATGAGTCTTTGAAATAAATCCAAATAAGGTACACATTTAGAAATAAAGAGTAAAATATTATTGAAGCTAGCATACTAGATGATTATTCATCATTAAAGGTTGAAGAGGACCTAAAAATTCACGAGTGGAATGAATCCTTTGCTCAAATGTATTGGGAGACGAATGTCACAGACTCCAATAAAGCTCCAAAAATATATTTTCAATCCATCAATAAGTTTCAAAAGAATAAGAATATTTTATCAAATGAATTCCATATGGGTGTGGACTAATGAAGAATTACACAGGTGAAATAAATCTACTACTTTAATGTACTTAGAAGGCGAGTCCTGGGGACACCAATAGATTTGCATCAAGGATTTTTTCAATTTGTCAAAAGTGATGAACGAAAAATATCCATATAAATGTAATAAACTAAAAAAATAATTTCCTAAATTTGATGAAGTGTCTAATAAAAATAAATATTTGTTAAAAAATGAAGCAAAGAGTGAACTAATAATCATTATGGCCAACAACACTATCATGGCATATTACCAATATAAGCCCTCACGTGCAAACTCAATGAACAACCAAGGAAGTGTCACCCTAAAAAATCCCAATAAAATCCCCCCACGGTGTTGATTAGGGAGTGAAGAAAATAAATCCACAATATGGGTCCATTTTTGGTAGGTGTACAACACAACTACAAGACTTGTAAAGACAAATAAGGATATGAACCATGTACATCAAAATACCCTCATATGTGAGCACAAAAATTCCAATGTATACATCTAGAAAACCCACCCATAAGTTAAATAAATCACTAATTAGTGATCCCCTCTAAAAATGAGGTGGAACCTATATTCGATGTGTATAGAAATATGATTTCATGGTTTACAAATAAGACCATATGCTAGAAAACTACAATCTAAGACAAAATTAGAATAAAAAGATTTCATGCTATTAAGAGTGTTGAAAAACACACACTTTTAAAAAAAAGAAACATGTGAATATTAGTTAGTAATCAAAAGTAATGGTCTTTAGAAGGTCCAAAATACAAGAAGTGGTCAAAAATTAGGCTATATGCTGTAAACTTTTGAAAAATAGGTTACAAAAATGTAAAATTGAACTTGTCATTTTGTAGAGCTTGAAAAAATTATGAGGGTGAAATTAAAAATACCCACATATCTTTCATGGATCAAATTTTTACTCTCCTAAAGTTCAATGGTAACAAAATAATGCAAATTTTATAGGAGGGGACTTGGGGGATAGAAAGTATAAGTAGTAGCTACGTCACACGGGTGGATGTTGCTAATGTATAGTGTTTAGGTGGAGCATAAGGTTGCATGAGTAACTAGGGGTTGGGTGCTTAGGGGCTATTGAATTGTGTCCTTACCAAGCAATGGGCCTAAGAGAGACCTCAATATTCAAATCACACCATGGCTCCATTAGTGTTTCAATTTGGTAAAGTGAATATTTGCAAATCTCTTGATAAGATGGACGTGATGGTGTACTCCTTGCTAAATGAATTTGTAAAAAAAATGAATTTCCTTTGATAATCATTAGTTTTCATTCAAAACGCTCTAAAAGATATGGAAGAAGAGGCGAAAATTTCCAAAATAAAAGTCCCCTAAGGGTATTTGAATGTTGCGAGATGTAGTGAAAATGTTATATTTGGTCTAGGATGTCCTCATAATGTAAAACATGTTAAATGATTTCCATGTATAAACTAACAATGCCTTATTCAAGTATAAAAAGTCAAATTTTACCATCAATGACATTGAATTGAATGGAAATGTATTATACTCACCAAAACACTTGGAAAAACACAAAATGATAGAAAAATACTCGATGAATCTCCTCCATATATGAATTTATAACTTGTAAATGAATGTAACTAAAGGATTAAACCAAATTTAAAACAATAAGATACCTGAGATAATGAAAAAACTTTGATACCATGTTATAAATGAGAAGGACATGAGGAAACTCCACAATGAAAGCACATCATCTACATAAGTGATTCAAAATAAGAGATACCAATAAGAAACACATTGTATTACACTAAAAATGGTAGAATGTAGATTATGCAACAATAAATGGAGTTTGTGCACTGGACAAGGTCCTCACGAGAGAGTACATCTCATACAACTCAAGATGTCATCTCTAAGCTCCTCTATATATATAACGGACCCAATGGTTCCTTATATAGGAATAGTAAGAGTGGTTGGATTATTAATAATTGGTTGATAAAAAAGTTGGAAGCATTTATTAAGGACACCTAACTTAAGTTAACCCTTCTACACATGTGAGAGAATAACTACCATATTAATTAGTACATATTAACAACATAACACACATAAATATGTCTTGCCTATACAATATAAATACATAATTTGTGGGATTCAAATTAAGTGTGAACATGAAACAAACCAATCAAAAATATTATTGATATAAATTTCCCCAAAGTTTTGAATCTTGAGATAAAAATCCAAAAAAAGACCCAAACCTAGAAATAAGAAAATATTAGAAAACCACGAACCTCAAAACTTGAAATCTCCAAACATGAAAACATAAAAAAATTAAACCTAAATCCAACAAACTAGAAAACCCAAAAAAATTAACCTAAAAACCCAAAACTCTAACCTATAAAACTTGAAAACACTAAAAACAAAAATAGTTGATTAATATAAAGCACCCTTAAAACATAAAACCGAAAACCAAAACAATTGAAGTCTAAAACTTGAAAACCCTTTAAAAATATTGACCCCAAACACTAGAAGAATGAACCTAAAAAAACTAAAAATTTGAAACCTAAAAATATAGCAATAAATAAACCCCCAAAATTGGAAGAAATTACATTGATATAAAATGCCCCAAAACTCAAAACCTAAAAATCGAAATCCTTGAACTTAAAATCCTTAAAACCATTAAAATGCTAAAAATATTGAAACTCATAACTCAAAATCCCCAAACCTACAAACCTCAAAAATATTGAAAAAACAATTCTCGAAACTCAAAGATGCAACCTCTCAATTTCTAATACACATTAAAATTTCATATTATGTTGTGTATCAAGTTGAATTGGTCTAATTTGTGGCCATCAAACCCCAACACATGTTTAATAATCACAATAATTGTGTTAGGGATGTATTGTCGTAAACATGACCAATCCTTCCATAGTACACCGAATTTGTTACACTTTGTGTGTATATTTTATAGGACTTGGTTGACACCATTTGAACTAATAGAGGCCTACTACACATCCATTCGTCAATATTTGTGTATTAAGGTTGTATTTGTGTGAATGTGACCTCTCCTTTCCTAATACACATTAAATTATCACATTATGTCATGTATTAGGGTTGGATTATCCTCATTTGTAACTATCAAGCCACAACAAACATTTAATTGGCGTGTCAAGGATGTATTAGAAAAACCATGGCCAATCAAGCCTTGAAACACCTTATTTTTCACATCATATGTATTTATAGGGCTTGATTGGTGTTTTTACCAATCGAGCCCTATTACACTATCCAATTGTCGAGTATGTGTATTAATTATGGATTTGTTAAAATGTAACCTATCCATCCCTAATATACATTAGATTATCACATTATATCATTTATTAGGGTCGTATTGCAAGCTGTTTGTAGCTATCGAGCTCCAATAAATGTTTATTTGTTATAATAAGCATGCTAGGGGTGTATATTCACAAATGGGTCCAATCGAGCCTTAGTATACCTTAATTTGTCCCATTGTGTGTATATTTCATGAGGTTCAATTAACTATGTTGTTTGAACCTATAAAGTCATATGACATACCCAATTGTTTAAGTACATGTAGTATTGTAGGATTTTTGTAAATGTGTCATATTCATATCTAATACAGATTAAATTTTCACATTATAGTTAGAAAATTTTGGTTGAAATTGTGATGTGCATAACATTTGGTAGGCTATATAATATTGTAAATATGTATCTTTGTGACATCTACATTAAAAATAGTTTCAATGGAATTTAATGGCAATAATGCATAGAATTTAAAAACAAGTGCATCTTTCAAGCACATGAGATTAGATGGATCCATGAAATGGTGAATTTTCCTTTGGACTAAAATTTCCACGTAATTTTGAGCTTAAAAAAACTTTCAAAAGTAGGAAATATATTTAATATTCCATTAGTCTTTATTAAGCCCATGCACGATACCCTATTTGAGAAATCTATCATGCCCATAAGAGATTATATTTCATAAAATTGTTGTATAAATGGAAACAAATAAATTACTTGATAATGATTTTGAAGCTTCTTGCCCAACACCAAAAACTAGTTACTTGTCTAGGTATTATGATTTAATATGAGTGGTGACTCCATAACTTCTTATAAATATTTACATTGAAAAAAACCTTACCCATGCCAAATATCATATGGTCTATAACCTAGTTGAAGTGATTTATCTTCACATATCATCACAACATCCTTTAATAAATTTTATCATACCTAACAAACTCTGGATAAATTGTGTCTTTTCCTAGCATTTTGTAGGCTATAATCCTCTAAATATGAATGTTAATGGGCTAGAAGCTTCGAGGTATAACCTACAAAAGTGTTAATGGGAGGACCTAGGTTTGATTCCTAATTATTTCTTGGAAAATAACATGGTATGAACTATTAAATATATAGTATTTGAGTGGTATATATAAAACCTCATTATATTAATAAAAATACTAAAAATATATCTTGAAAAACTAATAATAAATAATAAAAATTCACATCTTTCAGTTTTTGTTTCGTCAAGGTTTGGGTGAAATAGTGCATGCTCATACGCAGTCCTTTTAGATGTTGTGGGATAATGCAATTATTGATTTTTATTAGGGTCATCACCCTTTGAGAAGGCCTATATAATGCCCACTCCCCTTCTCGTCGGCTATTGATACTGTGATTGAGGTGACGGACCTATGAATAACGGTGCTACTATTGAAACACCCATAGAAGTTTGTCTCAAAGGTATTTCATGAGGTAATGATTCCCCCATGATATTGTTCTTCCTATTTATGATTTTAATGTTACATTTCAATAGATAGAGTAATTTTTTCCGATAAGATAATTTGTGGGCCATATCCCCTCTAAAAGTATTCTTAAGACACGGAGTTAACTCTACACACTCTACCCAAAAATCAAACTACAAAGTGTGAAAAACACAAAAAGGGGTTTTTTCTATTTCATTTTTTTGACCCTTTGCATGGCCCTTCCATTATTAATAGAGTTTTATCTAGTATGTCCATACTTCCTTGTTGGTGTTATCCCCATGGAATTAAATTTTTTTAATGTCTAAGTATATGAATCTTATAGTTGTGGTCTAGGTTTCCATTTCCATATAAGCATTTTTTTACACTAGATAACATCTTCCATTAAAAGAATTGTCTACATGGAAGCGTCAAAAGTTCTATAGTTCTTGACCCCAAAGGTGAGTCTATGTGGAAGAAGAATTATCCCAAGAACTCAAAGATTTTTAGACATATATATCGGGGACTCTCATTATTTAAAGAGAGTTCTCTACATTAATCTTCCAAATAATTGCTTACGGTGGCAAACTACATATCACAACATAAGGGATTAAATACTATAAGTGCCATGTAATAAGCCCAATCTCAAAATGGCCATCGATTCCTCCAAAAATGGGAAAGAAGAAGGGTGGTAGATGGTAAGGGGTCATAGGAATAATAAAAATAAGAAAACAATTATAAATATTTCTCAAGCTAAGCCCTTAATGAGTGGTGCACCAAATGAACCAACTCTGCAGAAACAACCACAAGAAAACATGCCACTAAAGAGCCGGTTCAAGTGGATCCCAAGATATCTTACATAAATTTACTAGTACGTCTAGGGCTGTAAATGTGCTCACCGAATCCTCAAAATTCTTTTGGCATATCTCAACCCCAAAACACAAAAACTTGAAAATCCTGAACACGATGACCTAATAAATTTAAACACAAAACACAAAACCAAAATTTGAAACACAAAAATTATGTAACCTCAACTCCAAACACATAAAAACTTTGAAACTTGATACAATACATAACTTGAAAAACATTGAAACTTAGATCTCTAAAAACCCCAAAACTAATACATGAATCTAGAAACATTTATGCCTAAAATTGTGGAAACTCCATACGCCCATCGTAACAAAATTTAAAATAGGAAAAGTGCATTGATAAAAATGCACTCGAACTCGAAACCCAAAAATTTAAACTTGAAGGCGAAACACAAAAGTCGGAATTCCTAAACTTGAAAGCCCCCATAAAAATGTAAAAAACTAAAAAACCATCGAACTTGAAACTCGAAAGCCCCAAACCTTGAATCATTGACCAAAATCCCAAAACTTAAAAAACCAAAATACTTGATACATAAAAATATGAACTCAAAAATATTAAAATATGAAAATTTGATAGATTTAAAGTTCCCCAACACTTGAAACATGAAAGAAAAACCTAAAAACTAAAATATCTAGACACGTAAACAAGAAAAACCAAAAAAATTGAAAGCACCAAGCCCAAAAATTGAAAATATTGTCTAAAACCACGAAGACCCTAGAAACCAAAATAACATTAAACTTGAACCCCAAAATATTCGAACATTAAAAACCCAAAAACCCCAAAAAGAGAACCTCAAAAGAATGTTGATATACGGAAAATTTCACACTAAAAATCTTAAATATGAAAATCCAAAAAAAAATTCATAAACAAGGAGGACTCAAGGAAACTATGTAATGGAAACATACCATCTACATACATCATTTTGATAAAGAGCTACCATTAAAAAACACACTATATTAAACAAACAATATACTATACAATGTATAATGTGCAACCAATGGAATTTCAACGAGAACAAAGTCTCCTTAGAAACTACATCTCATCCAACTCAAGATACTAATTTTAAGCTCCTCCATACACACAAAGGATCCAATAGTTCCTTATATAGGAAAAGTAAGAGTGGTTGAGAAATTGATTATTGGTTGAGTGAAAGATGAAATAATTAATCAAGGACGCCTAGTTTCACCTAATACTTCTCACATATATGAGAGGATAACTATCACATTAATTAGTGCATATTAAAAACATAATGCATATAATTATGTCTCATTTAAATAATACAAATACCTTACTTGGATGCCACATCAAGTGTGAAGATGAAAAATACCAACACCCTCCCGAAGATCAACTTAAGTGATATGGTTAAAGAAAATAAAACCTCAAGATCATAACTATGAGTCTTTGAAATAAATCTAGATAAGGTACACATTTAGAAAGAAAGAGTAAAATATTATTGAAGCTAGCATACTAGATGAGCGATTCATCATTAAAGGTTGAAGAGGACCTCAAAATGCAGGAGGGATCCACTACTCAAATGTATTTGAAGATGAATGTTACATATTCCAATAAAGATCCAAAAATATATTGTCAATCCCTCAAGAAGTTTCAAAATAATAACAAGAGTTTATCAAAGCGAATTCCATATGTATGTGGACTAATGAAGAAATAAATGGGTGAAATAAATCTACTACTTTAATGTACGAGAAGGTGAGTGTTGGGGACATCAATAGATATCCATAAAGGATGTTTTTATTTTTCAAAAAGTGATGAAAGAAAAATATCCATATAAATATCATAAACTAATAAAAATAATTTCCTAAATTTGACGAAGTTTCTAATGACAATAAATATATGCTAAAAATGAAGCAACGAGTGAACTGATAATCATTATGGCCAACAAAACTATCATGGCACACTACCAATATAAGCTCTCACGTGCATACTAAATGAACAACCAAGGAAGTTTTACCCTACAAAAATCCCAACAAAATCCCCCATAGTGTTGATTAGGGAGTGAAGAAAAAAATCCACAAGATGTGTCCATTTTTTGTAGGTGTACAACACAACTACAACACTTACAAAGGCAAATAAGGATACAAACCATGTACATGAAAATAACCTCATATGTTAGCACCAACAATTCCGTTGTATACATCTATAAAACCCTCCCATAATTTTTATAAAGCATTAACGATTGATACCCTCTAAAAATTAGGTGACACCTATATTCGATGTGTATAGAAATATGATTTCACAGTTTACAAATAAGATTATATCCTTGAAAAACTACAATCTAAGACACAATTAGAATAAATAGATTTCATGCTATGAAGAGTGCTGAAAAACACACACTTTAAAAAAGAAACATGTGAATATTAGTTAGTAATGGTCTCTAGAAGGTCCAAAATACAAGAAGTGGTAAAAAAATCAAGCTATAAGTTGTAACATTTTATAAACTAGGTAACAAAAGGAAAAATCAAAATTTCCATTTTGTAGAACTTTAAAAATAACGAGGGTGAAATTAAGAATACACACATATCTTTCATGGATCAAAATTTGTACTCTCCTAAAGTTCAATGGTAACAAAAAAGAATGCAAATGTTATAGGAAAGCACTTGGGGATAGAAAGTATAAGTGGTAGCTACGTCAAACATGTGGATGTTCTAGTCTATATGGTTTAGGTGTAACATAAGGTTTCATGGATAACTAGGGGTTGGGTGCTTAGGGGCTATTGAATTGAGTCCTTCCAAAGAAATGGGTCTAAAAGAGACCTCAATATTCAAACCACACCATGGCTCTATTAGTTCTTCAATTTGGAAAAGTGAATATTTGGAAATATGTCGACAAGATGGACGTGATGGTATACTCATTGCCAAGTGAATTTGTAAAAATTATGACTTTCTCTCTGCTACTCATTTGTTTTCATTCAAAAACGCTCTCGAAAGATATGTAATAAGAGTCCAATTTTTTTGAAACAAAGGTCCCTTAAGGGTTTTTGGACGTTTTAAATGTAGTGAAAATGTTATATTTGGTCTAGGATGTCCTCAAGATGTAAAACATGTTAAATTATTTCCATGTATAAACTAACGATGTCTTATTCAAGTATAAAAAAAAGTCAAATTTTACCATCAATGACATTGAATTGAATGGAAATGTCTTATACTCACCAAAACACTTGGAAAAATACAAAATGATAGAAAAATAATCAATGAATCTCCTCCATATATGAATTTATAACTTGTAAATGAATGTAACTAAAGGATTAAACCAAATTTAAAACAATAAGAGATGTAGTTACTAAAAAAATTCATACAATGTCGAAATGAGAAGGACCCTAGGAAACTCCACAATTAAAACACACCGTCTACATAAGTGATTCAAAATAAGAGATACCACTAAGAAACACATTATTTTAGACTAAAAATAGTAGAATTTAGATTGTGAAACAATCAATGGAGGTTCAGATCGAACAAGGTATTTTGAGAGAGTACATCTCATCCAACTCAATATGTCATCTCTAAGCTCCTCTATATATATAAAGGACCCAATGGTTTCTTATATAGGAAGAGTAAGAGTGGTTGGATTATTAATAATTGGTTGATAAAAAAGGTGGAAGCATCTATTAAGGACACCTAAGTTAAGCTAACCCTTCTACACATGTGAGAGAATAATTACCACATTAATTAAAACATATTAACAACATAACACACATAAATATGTCTTGCCTATATAATATAAATACCTAATGTGGGATTCACATTAAGCGTGAACATGAAACAAACCAATGAAAAATATTATTGATATAAAGTGACCCAAAGTTTTGAAACTTGAAATTAAAAAAAAAAAGACTCAAACCTAGAAACACGAAAATACTAGAAAACCTCAAACCTCAAAACTTGAAATCCCCAAACACGAAAACATACAAAAATGTAAATCCCACAAACTTGAAAATCCAAAACAATTAACCTAAAAACCCAAAAACCTAACATATAAACTTGAAAACACTAAAAACACAAATAGTTGATTAATATAAAGCATCCTTATAACATAAAACCAAAAACTAAAACAATCAAAGTCTAAAAATCGAAAACCTTTTAAAAAATATTGAACCCTAAACAATAGAAGAACTGAACCTAAACAAACTAAAAATTTGAAGCCTAAAACCCCTAACAACAAAAAACCCCAAAAATGCAAGAAATTACATTGATATAAGATGCCCCAAAACCGAGAACCTAAAATTGAAATCTCGAACTTAAAACCCTTGGAACCATGAAAATGCTAAAAAGATTGAGCCTTGTAACTCAAAATCCCCAAACCCGCAAACCTAAAAAATATTGAAAACACGAGTCTTAAAACTCAAAAATGCAACCTCTCAATTTCTAATACACAATAATTTTTCATATTATGTTGTGTATCGGGGTTGGATTGGTCTAATTTGTCGCCATCAAACCCCAACACATGTTTAATAATAACAATAATTGTGTTAGGGATGTATTGTCATAAATGTAATCAACAAATCCCTAGTACGCCTTAATTTGTCACATTGTGTGTATATTTTATAGGACTTGCTTGACACCATTTTAACTAATAGAGCCCTACTACACATCCACTTATCACGGTTTGTTTATTAGGGTTAGATTTTTGTAAATGTGACCTCTCCTTTCCTAATACACATTAAATTATCACATTGTGTCATGTATTAGAGTTGGATTATCCTCTTTTGTGTCTATCAAGCCACAATAAACATTTAATTTTTATGTCAAGGGTGAATTAGAAAAATCATGGCCAATCGAGCCCGACACAAATTATTTTTCACATCACGTGTATTTATAGGGCTTGATTGGCATGGTTTTCACCAATTGAGTGCTATTACACATCCAATTGTCGAGTATGTGTATTAATTATGGATTGTTAAAATGTAACCTATCAATCCCTAATATACATTAGATTATCACATTATATCATGTGTTAGGGTCGTATTGCACCTGTTTGTAGCTATCAAGCTCCAATAAATGTTTCTTTGTTGAAATAACCATGTTAGGGGTGTATTTTCACAAATGGGTCTAATCGAGTCTTAGTACACCTTAATTTGTCCCATTGTGTGTATATTTCATAGGGTTTAATTATTTTTCTTTGAACCTATAAATTCCTATTAAATGTCCAATTCTTGTAGTTCATGTAGTATTGTTGGATTTTTTAAAATGTGACCTATTCATATCTAATAGAGATTAATTTTTCACATTATAATTAGCAAAATATGGTTGAAATTGTGATGTTCTTAGCATTTTGTAGGTTGTAATCTTGTAAATATGTATGCCATGACATCCACATTAAAAATAGTTTCAGGTGGAATTTAATGGCAATAATGCATAGAATTTAAAAACAAGTGCATCTTTCCAAGCAAGTGAGATTAGATGGATCCATGAAATGGTGAATTTTCCATTTGGACTTAAGAGTTCCACGTAATGTTGAGATTGGAAACAAAACTTTAAAAAGTAGGAAATATATTTAATATTCCATTGGTAATGTTAATCCCATGTAATACCCTATTTAATAAATCTATCTTACCCATAAGATACTATTTTTCATAAACTCGTTCTATAAGTGGAAAAAGATAAATTACTTAATAATGATTTTGAAGCTTCTTGGCCAACACCGAAAATTAATTACTCGCCTAGGTATTATGATTCAATATGAGTGGTTCTTTGCGTAACTCATTATAAATATTTATGTTGAAAAACAACCTTACCCATGCCTCTTGACAATGAATACTTGAAAACAATATTTGACACAAAATCTTTGCACAGAAACAAGACGGTGCTTGTGTATTTTATTCATAGCAAAATCAAGCATTACAAAACAAATGAGAGATATGCAATATTTATAGATATTGGACAACTTCTATCTCATCCAAAATATATGGAAACAAATCACCTAATCTGAGAAAATATGCAGAAATAACATATTGCCCCTATTGCCCCTCATGGAAATCATCCAGAACAAAATATGCAAGATAGAACATGATCCCACAAACATAGGCATGAGAACACTATCACTTAGTTAAATAACAACCAAGGATAACTAATACCTATTGACATAAGTTTAAAGTATTTAAATTAAATACTTTGACTTATTACATTTATTCAAATATCAACTAATGATGAATTAAGCTAAGTTTTATTCCTAACAATGCCAAATATAATATGATCAATAACCTAGTTGAAGTGATTTATCTTCACATATCATCACAACATCCTCTAATAATTTTAATCATACCTAACAAACCCTAGATAAAATGTGTCTTTTCTTAGCATTTTGGAGCTTATAATCCTCTAAATATGAATGTTAATGGGCTAGAAGCTTAGAGGTAAAACCTACAAAAGTGTTAATTGGAGGACCTAGGTTTGATTCCTAGTTATTTCTTGGAAAATAACATGGTATGAACTATTAAATATATAGTATTTGAGTGGTATATATAAAATGTCATTATATTAATAAAACATCCTAAAAATATATCTTGAAAAATTAATAATTAAGAATAAAAATTCACATCTTTGGGTTTTTTTGTTTCACGAGGGTTTGGGTGATATAGTGCATGCTCATACCACAACCCTTTTAGATATTGTAGGATAGTGCAACTACCTATTTTTATTAGGGTCCTTACCCTTTGAGAAGGTCTATATAATGCCCCTTCCCCTTCTATTCTGGCTCCTGATACTGTGATTGGAGCTAGTGGAGTTGCGAATAATGGTGCTACCATTGAAGCACCCCTAGAAGTATCTCTCGAAGTAATTTCATGAGGTAATGATTCCCTCATAATATTTTTCTTCATATTTTTTATTTTATTATTGCATTTCAATGGATAGAGAGATTTTTATAATAAGATAATTTGTGAGTTGTATCCCCTATAAAAGTATGCTTAAAACATGGGTTAACTCTACACACTCGCCCACAAAATTAGACCCGAAATTGTGCAAAACATGACAAAAAGGTTTTTTTGTTTCATTTTTATGACCCTTTGCATTACCCTTCCATTCTCAACATATCATCCACCTAGTATGTCCTTACTTCCTTGTTGGTGTTATCCCCATGGACCCAAAAAAATTTAGTGTCTAAATACATGAATCTTAAAGTTATGGTTTGGGTTTCGATTTCCATACAAGCATTTTTGCACTAGATAACGTCTTCCATAAGGAGGGTTGTCTGGATGGAACCTCAAAAATTCTACGAGTTCTTAACCCCAAAGGTGGGTTTATGTGGAAGTAGACTTGCCCCAGGAACTCAAAGAGTTTTTAGACATATATATGGGAGACTCTCATCATTTAAAGAGATTTCTCTACATTTATGTATGAAATAATTGCTTCAGTGAAAATCTACATATCACAAAATAAGGAATTAGCCACTGTAAATGCCACACAACAAGCCCAATCTCAAAATCGCCATCGATTCCTCAAAAATCGGGAAAGAAGAAGGGTGGTAGATGGTGGGGGTCATAGAAATAATAAAAAAATACAATCGTTACAAATGTTTCTCAAGCCAAGCCCTCAATGAGTAGTCCACCAAATGAACCAACTCTTAAGAAATAACTACAAGAAAACATGTCGTATAAAGAGTGACTTCAAGTGGAGCCTTAATATATCTTACATAAATTCACTAGTACGCCTAGGGCCGTAAATGTGCTCACCTTTGAATCCTCAAGTTACTTTTGGGTGATCTTAACCCCAAAACACAAAAACTTGAAAATATTGAACTTGATGACCTCATAAATTGAAACAAAAACACGAAACAAAAATTTGAAACACAATAATTATGAAACCTAGACTCCAAAACCTAAAAACTTTGAAGCTTGATACAATACATAACTTGAAAAATTTGAAACTTGAAAATTGAAATGTAGATCACTAAAAACCCCAAAATTGATACATGAAACTAGAAACATTTATGCCTAAATATGTGGAAACTCCATACTTCCAATTGTAAAAATTTGAAAACATGAAAAGTGCATTGATACAAAATGCACTGAACTCGAAACCCAAAAATTTAAAATTGAAGCCCGAAACCTAAAATTCAAAATTCCTAAACTTGAAAACCCCATAACACGTGTAAAAATGCACTTGAACTCAAAACCCAAAAATTTAAAAACATGAAAAGTGCATTGATACAAAATGCACTGAACTCGAAACCCAAAATTTAAAAACATGAAAAGTGCATTGATACAAAATGCACTCTGAACTCGAAACCCAAAATTTAAAATTGAAGCCCGAAACCTAAAATTCAAAATTCCTAAACTTGAAAACCCCAAAAACACATGTAAAAAACTAAAATACCATGGAACTTGAAATTTGAAAACCCCAAACCTTGAATCGTCGACCAAAATACCAAAACTTGAAAACCCAAAATACTTGATACATAAAAATATGAACTCAAAACTATTGGAATATGAGAATTTGATTGATATAAAGTTCCCCAAAACTTGAAACATGAAAGAAAAAACCTAAAAAAATAAAATATCTAGACTTGAAAACAAGAAAAAAAAAAAAATCGAAAGCCCCAAGCCCAAAACTGAAAATATTGTCTAAAAACTCGAAGACCTAGAAACCAAAATAACATTAAAATTTAACCCCAAAATATTTGAACATAAAAACCCCTGAAAACCCCAACAAGAGAACCTCAAAAAATGTTGTTACCTAGAAAATTTCATACTAAAAATATTAAATCTAAAAATCCAAAAAAAATTCATAAACGAGGATGACTCAAGGAAACTATGCGATGGACACATACGATCTACATAAGTTATTTTGAACAAGAGCTACCATAAATAAAAAACTATATTAAAGTAACAATAGACTATAAAATGTAGAATGTGCAACAAATGGAGGTTCAATGAGAATAAGGTCTCCTTAGAAAGTACATCTCATCCAACTCAGATACTAATTTTAAGCTCCTCCCTACACATAAACGATCCAATAGTTCCTTATATAGGAAAAGTAAGAGTGGTTGAGAAATTGATTATTGGTTTAGTGAAATATGAAAGCATTATTAATGACACCTAGCTTCACCTAATCCTTCTCACACATATGAGAGGGTAACTACCACATTGAATAGTGTATATTAAAAATAATGTGCATATAAATATGTCTCATCTAAACAATACAAATATCTAAGTTGGACTCCACATCAATCGTGAAGATGAAAAACACCAACACCCACCCTAAATATTAACTTACGTGATGTGGTATAAGAAAATAAAACCTTAAGCTCAAAAATATGAGCCTCTGAAATGAATCCAGATAAGGTACATATTTAGAATGAAAGAGTAAAATATTATTGAAGATAACATACTAGATGAATGATTCATCATTAAAGGTTCAAGAGGACCTCAAAATGCATGAGTGGAATGAATCCATTTCTCAAATGTATTGGAAGAAGAATGTTACGGTCTCCAATAAAGCTCCAAAAATATATTGTCAATCCATCAAGAAGTTTCATAAGAATAAGAAGAGTTTATGAAATGAATTCCATATGTGTGTGTGTGTGGACTAATGAAGAACTACACAGGTGAAATAAATATGCTACTTTAACATACTAGAAGGTGAGTGTTGGGGACACCAAAAGATCTCCATAAAGGATGTTTTCAATTTTTCAAAAAGTGACGAAAGAAAAAATATCCATACAAATGTCATAAACTAATAAAAATAATTTCCTAAATTTGATGAAGTGTCTAATGAAAATAAATATTTGTTAAAAGCTGAAGCAAAGAGTGAATCGATAATCATTATGGCCAACAACACTATCATGGCATATTACCAATATAAGCCCTCATGTGCATACTCAATGAACAACTAAGGAAGTCTTACCCTACAAAAATCCCAACAAAATCCCCCACAAAGTGTTGATTAGGGAGTGAAGAAAATAATTCCACAAGATTTTTCCATTTTTGGTAGGTGTACAACACAAGTATAAGATTTGTAAAGACAAATAAGGATATGGACCATGTACATCAAAATACCCTCATATGTGAGCACCAAAAGTGCCAATTTATACATCTAGAAAACCCTCCCATAAGTTAAATAAATCACTAACGAGTGATTCCCTCTAAAAAAGAGGTGGCACCTATATTCGATGTGTATAGAAATATCATTTCACGGTTTACAAATAAGACTATATGCTAGAAAACTACAATCTAAGACAAAATTAGAATAAATAGATTTCATGCTATTAAGAGTGTTGAAAAATACACACTTTTAAAAAAAGAAACATGTGAATATTAGTTAGTAATCGAAAGTAATGGTCTTTAGAAGGTCCAAAATACAAGAAGTGGTAAAAAAATTAGGCTATATGCTATAAATTTTTGAAAACTAGGTAACAAAAATGACAAATTGAACTTGTCATTTGTAGAGCTTGAAAAAATTGTGAGGGTGAAATAAAAAATACCCAAATATCTTTCATGGATCAAATTTTTACTCTCCTAAAGTTCAATGGAAACAAAATAATGCAAATGTTATAGGTAGGTACTTGGGGATAGAAAGTATAAGCATTAGCTACGTCACACGGGTGGATGTTTCTAGTGTATAGGGTTTAGGTGGAGCATAAGGTTGGTATGCAATCTAGGCGCCCTAATCTACGAAAAATCTTCAGAACTAGTTTTCATAGGTTCAGAAGGTGATCTGAAATCCTCATTATATGTCGCATCTACTTCGCTGTCCTGCACTGTATGTCACTAACAATCCAAGCTGATGTAGAGACCTGCAAGAAGACAAGGAGTATCAAAACCTTAAAAATAAAGATGTAGAATGAATGGGTCATATTGACCTCAACTTACACGACATTGGGATTACTAATATGAGTGTTGCACTACATTTTAGACCCAAATGTAGTTCTGGTGAGTGTGTGCATGTTGTGCCCTAGGTGCTCTTGTGCTAGTCGCACTATGTGAAATAACGAGCAATAACTAAATGTAGAAAATGTAATAGAATGTGTGCATGGAATAGAATATAATCACTCCCCCTATGAAGTGTGATGCATACTTCTAGCTTGTGTTTTGATGATGGAGCTATGTGGATGCAAATGTAATAGATAAATATAACTATAGATGAGTGATAGTGGTTGTTAATGCGAGGTCCCTCATTATGGTCTCATAACTTTATATTTATAGGGCTCTCTTGCTCTAATTTTGTAATTAAACCCGATATTTCCGAATAGGAAAAAGGTAAGGATGAAAAAAAGTGAGAAAGAGTCCAAAACATGGTGGGAAAGTAGAGAAAGGATTGGTGTGCCCAAGTCTTACTACCTTGGGCACCCTAGTAGAGGCTAAAATGGCGGGAAAGTGCTGAAATAGATTGGGCATGTAGATAAAAATGTGGGAATGATGAAATAAAAGTAAAATAAGATGGCCAAAAGATGGGGTTAATTAGTACTTTCTTCACTCAAGAACCTTCTAAATAGTAGTATGAGATCGGGATAAATAAATGTCTAAAGTGCATGATTTTGTGACTACACAAATAATCCCACAAAAATTTCAAGAAATTACATCAATATAAAATGCCCTAAAAACCGAGAACATAAAAATCGAAATCCCTAAAATTAAAACCCTTGAAACCATTAAAATGCTAAAAATATTGAAACTTGTAACTCAAAATCCCCAAACCTACAAATATCAAAAATATTGAAAACACGAGTCTTGAAACTCAAAAATGTAACCTCTCAATTTCTAATACACATTAAATTTTCAGATTAAGTTGTGTATTAGGGTTAGATTAGTCTAAAACCCCAACACATCTTTAATAATCACAATAATTGTGTTATGAATGTATTGTCGTAAACATGACCAATCCATCCTTAGTACACCTTAATTTGTCACATTGTGTGTATATTTAATAGGACTTGGTTGACACCATTTGAACTAATTGAGCCCTACTACACATCCGCTTGTCACGGTTTGTGTATTAGGGTTGTATTTGTGTAAATGTGATCTCTCCTTTCCTAATACACATTAAAATATCACATTATGTCATGTATTAGGGTTGGATTAGCCTCATTTGTGGCTATCAAGCCCCAATAAACATTTAATTGTCATGTTAAGGGTGTATTAGCAAAATCATGGCCAATCGCACTCGACACACCTCATTTTTCACATCATGTGTATTTATTTGGCTTGTTTGGCATTGTTTTCACCAATTGAGCCATATTACACATCCAATTGTGCGAGTATGTGTATCAATTATGAATGTATGAAAATGTAACATATACATACCTAATATACATTAGATTATCATATTATATCATGTTTTAGGGTCGTATTGCACATTTTGTAGCTATCGAGCTCAATAAATGTTTATTTGTTGTAATAAGCCGATAGGGGTGTAAACAAATGAGTCCAATCGAGTCTTAATACACCTTAATTTGTCCCATTGTGTGTACATTTCATAGGGTTCAATTAGTGTGGTTTAAACCTATAAAGTCCTATTACATGTCCAATTGTTGTAGTACATGTAGTATTGTTGGATTTTTTAAATGTGACATATTCATATCTAATACTGATTAAATATTCACATTATAGTTAGCAAAATATGGTTAAAATTGTGATGTGCTTAGCATTTTTAGGCTATAATCTTGTAAATATGTATGCCATGACATCCATATTAAAAATAGTTTCAATGGAATTTAGTGGGAAAAATGCATAGAATTTAAAAACAAGTGCATATTTCAAGCAAGTGAGATTAGATGGATCTATGAAATGGTGAATTTTCCTATTGGACTTAAGAATTCCACATAATGTTGAGCTTGGATTTTTTTCAAAAGTAGGAAATATATTCAATATTCCATTGATAATGTTAAGCCCATGTAATACCCTATTTAATAAATCTATCATGCCCATATGAGATTACTTTTCATAAATGTGTTCTATAAATGGAAAAAGATAAATTACTTAATAATTATTTTGAAGCTTCCTAGCCAACACCCAAAACTAATTACCAAGTACTATGATTCAATATGAGTGGTGACTCTATAGCTTATTATAAATATTTACGTTGACAAACAACCTTACCCATGTCAAATATCATATGGTCAAAAACCTACTCAAGTAATTTATCTTCACATATCATCACAACATCTTGTAGTAAATTTTATCATACCTAACAAACCCTGGATAAAATGTGTCTTATTTTAGCATTTTGTATCCTATAATCCTATAAATATGAATGTTAATGGGCTAGAAGCTTAGAGGTAGAACATAAAAAGTGTTAATTGGAGGACCTAGGTTTGATTCCTAGTTATTTCTTGGAAAATAACATGGTATGAACTATTAAATATGTGGTATTTGAGTGGTATATATAAAACCTCGTTATATTAATTAAACATTGTAAAAATATATTTTGAAAAACTAATAATAAATAATAAAAATTCACATCTTTAGGTTTTTGTTTCGTGGGGGTTTGGGTGAAATAGTGTATGCTCATACCACAGTCTTTTTAGATGTTTTAGGATAGTGCAACTACTGAATTTTATTAGGGTCCTCGCCCTTTAAGAAGGCATGTATAATTCCCCTCTCCTTCTAGTTTGGCTATTTATACTGTGATTAGAGATGGTGGAGTTGTGAATAATGGCGTTACCATCGAAGCACCCCAGGAAGTTTGTATCAAAGGTATTTTACAAGGTAATGATTACCACATAATATTGTTCTTCCTATTTTTGATTTTAATGTTGAATTTCAATGGATAGAGAAATTTTCCTAATAAGATACTTTGTGGGCCGGATCCCCTCTAAAATTATGCTTAAAACATGGGTTAACTCTACATTCTCTTCCCACAAAGTTAGACTAGAAAGTGTGCAAAACAAGACAAAAGGGTTTTTTCTGTTTCATTTTTGTTACCCTTTGCATGCCCCTTCCATTTTCAATATATTGTCCACCTAGTATGTCCATAGTTCCTTATTGGTGTTATCCCCATGGACCCAAAAATTTGTAGTGTCTAAATACATGAATCTTAAAGTTATGGTTATGGGTTTCCATTTCTATACAAGCATAATTTCCACTAGATAATGTCTTCCATTAGAATAGTTGTCTGCGTAGAACCTTAAAATTTCTATAGTTCCTAACCCCAAAGGTGGGTCTATGTGGAAGTAGACTTATCCTAGGAACTCAAAGTGTTTTTAGACATATGTATATATATATATATATATATATATATATATATATATATATATAGGAGAATATCATTATTTGAATAAAGTTCTCTACATTAATCTACTAAATACTTGCTTTAAGTGGCAAACTACATATAAAAAATAAGGGATTAACCACTTTGTAAGTTCCACACAACAAGCCCAAACTCAAAATGGCCATCGATTACTCCATGTGAAATAATAAGGGTGGTAAATGGTTAAGGGTCTAGGAATAATAAAAAAACAAGAAAACAATTACAAATGTTTCTCAAGCTAAGCCCTTAATGAGTGATGTGCCAAATGAACCAACTCTTAAGAAACAACCACAATAAAACATGCCCTCTAAAGAGATAGTTCAAGTGGATCCTTAAGATATCTTACATAAATTCACCAATATGGGCCTAGGGCCATAAATGTGCTCACTAACTCCTCGAGTTCCTTTTGGGTGATCTCAATAGTTCTTACTTCCATTCCTTCTATGTCATCTTCTACATAAGGTCATACCAAGTGGGCCTATAGCCTAGTCTGGAAAAAATCATTGGGCCACTATGCAATGTGAACTCAATATATGAGGAATACAGCAATGAATATGTTGGGGGAAGAAAAGTGGAGTTTAGGAGTTTAAGAATCATATCAATGCATTATTCTTGAAAAACTAGTTTGATGCCTTCAAGGCCTAGAGACAAAAGAGATGTCCATTGATACCCATATCTCATGAATTTCTTCTCATGGAATGTTCAAGGTATTAAAAATCTAATCACAAGTATATTACGTGTGATTTTTGGAGGAATTTTATAGAAATAAACACTCTTTGCCCACAAGAAGAGAAGGCGACATATTTCTAACTCTCTTTTGTTAAGTAAAACTACCTAACATGACAACCTCGTGCTAGCTTGTAGATACTAAAAATTCTAATTATACTCTTTGAAACTATTGTTCTTTCCATTTCTCTCTATATAAAACAAATTTAACTTTACCCATTCACATCTAGTACATCTCCGGTCTCTTTTCTAGATTTCTTGATCTTATACACTCATCTATCGATATTTTTTTAGAATTGAATGCATGAAACCCCAAAAAGAAAATCCACTTGGAAGCTTCCAAAATTCACACTTTAGATTATCCCTCAGCTGTCAAAAATATATATTAGGGGAATGGACATCGTATGGTCCACGACCTAGTGTATACTTTTGACCTTGCTCACTTTCATCCCAAACTTTATGTTAAACATTATACTTTACGTCACTTACTCCTCCTCAATTTGAATTTGTAACTTAAATCACCTTCGAAAGTATATATAAGAAATTTAAACTCACCTCATTTAGGACCTAACACTCTTATGTACTCTTATTGTAAAAGCTAGCACAAAAGGCACCCAAAACTCCCTACACTCTGAAAATACCTCTGCACATTCATTTAGGAAACACTATCTACATTTCCGAATCTTCCCACTAGGTCAAGGGACTACTTCTCACATTTACAAGCACTTAAAGTAACTCACTCAAGTAGACTAGTAAGAGATAAACTCAAGTCAAGCATTATGAAAAGAATCTTTGTTAAATTTTATTGCAGTACAACTACATATCACATGCTTAGTTGGAGGAATGACGTGTGGTTTGAGGCCTCTTCGGAGTAGTGATAGAATTGACAATGCACGGGGGTATCCAAAACCCAAATAATTTTTTTTTACAGGACTTCATCCATGGTTTGGGTCTTGAAAAATTGATCTAAGTATTCAAATACCCTCGTAATGTGATTGAAGTGACCAAAAGAGATTGACAAAGAGAATCGACAAGTGATAAACCTAGAAAGTCACGAGACCATAATTCTAAATAGGTGTAAAACCATATAGAGAGGTCAAGACCATACAGATGTTCATGTACCTATTATATGGTCATGTCCTAGTAGATGATCAGGTTATAATTTTAGTTGCAAATCATTCTCGGGTCCAAATACCCCTGTTTCATATCAAGATCACCCAAATTAGTCCAAAATCACCTACAATCAACGAAGTGCACTCAATCCCATATAGTTTTGAGTTTGTATTGCATTGTGTACATTTGTTGCAAGTATTAATGCATTATTATGATATTAAATGGTTAATGTTGGAAGTTAATTAGTCATAACTAAGTGAAATCATTCACATATATTTGTGAGTTTATATTGCATTGTATAAATTGTTTTCGTGTATTAGTGCATTACTATGATATTGAATGGCTAATGTTAGAAGTGAATTAGTCATAATAACCTCGTGTAGCTTCTATTTCACTCCTTGTTTGATTATAGTGTAAAAACCCTAATCAAACCTAAAAATGGTGAAAACACTAACAAGTAACCATGATTAAGGTCATGGGGGTTTACTAACATTTATTTCACCCAAGGTAGCCCCATTATGTGAGACATGGCTCGGACCCACACATTAATTTATTTGGGCACTTTTTAATATTGATGTTGCCCTTTTGGAATCATGAATGTTTATGCCTCCAATTATGCCTTTGAAAGGGAAAAATCGTGGTGGTGGATCGATGAAATCCTTGATGCGCACTAGGTGATATGTGGTGATTTTAATATGATTGAGATACCCTTTGAGATGTGTGGCTAGTTGTCAATACGATGGACAAATGGAGAGTGAGAAGCTTGATTTTACATGTGTAATAAATTTAGTTTTTATGATCTAAATTCCCATCACCAACATTCATCGGAGACTTGGTATGCTTCAACCAATATCAAAAGTGGATTGGAGTGGGTGCTCAAGTAACTTTACCAAATGATGCTTTCCATGCATGCTTACTTTACTTTTTATAATAACTTTTAAGCCGTGTGGAAGTAATGCGATTTTGTATTTTTTTATCATTACCACATCATAGTCTGTATTGCTTGGCAATCCTAATAGTTGTTATGTTGTAAAACATATTTTTATTTATTACAACACTTATGAAACATGTGACCACTATTAATCACATCAAATGTGTTTATAACTTGGTTAAAAGGCCCCATCGATGGCTAGCTAGAAGAAAGGACGGATGGAGTGGTGGTTAAATACACTAACTAGTACCTCTAAGTTCCTCAAAATTCATAGGTGCCATCTAGCTTGGATTCAATGTCATTCCTATTCTACTACCTTTTCGAGCTTAGTCAAGCGGTGGTGGCATTAGAGAGAAATCCTTTTCATAACCACTTTAGTTACATGTCGTGGGTCTTAGGCACTTTACTACTATTTTTGACTAAAATCACAAATTTACACCACATACTAGAAAACCAATTATTTGTGACTAAATGGAATCCACCACACGGTCAAATCACAAGTATAAAGAATCTCTAGTGCATGGGATCCTATCTAGTTTAGAGAAACAATCACTATCAATCTTTGTATAAATCAAATTACTTTCTAATTTTCTAACTTACTATTTATATTAAATCATCTCTTTAGCTTATTACTATCAAATGGAATCCCACTTTTTATTTAATCGGTGATCCATATAGGAAATATCTTGATCTCTACTTGTCAATTTTTGTGTTGTTTACGGTGTTGGGATCCTTATTTCCCTAATTTTTGTAATGTTGCATAACTTCTTTATATCTTTCATCTATTGTGGTTGTGTAGTAAATTTTCCATACTATTTTGTTTACACTCTACTCTATTGTTCGATTACTAACTTAGTCCACAAATACTACAAATTCAATACTATTGTTTAATTACTATTTAAATCAACAACAATTACAAATTTATTATTATTACTACTACTATACACACCGTTTCAATCAATATTTTTGCCTCTCGCCATACCCAATTACCACTACTAAATAATTCACATCTCTAATATCAATCAATTTTGATTGAAATAATTCCACTTCATTCCATCCCTTTTTTCGATAGTGGAACAAATATATGGGTTGCTATGCAAGGTTACCCTGTTTTGTGTGAATCAATATAAAAACCTAACGATTCAATGGTTAACTCCATCTACAAAGATAAACGGAATAATAATATATCAAGTTATACATGATTGCACTATCACATTTATTAGAAATCTAGGGTAAAATATTTGTCAAATCCACAAATCACTAATACTACATATTCTACAAGACAACCATACAATGCATAGTGGAGGCATGAAATTCCACTCCCTTTCAGCTTTGTAGGGTTTTCAAAAACTATAACCTATTTCCATTTTCACTAGCATGGTCCTATAAGTTGGGAAGAGTTGTGTGTGGTGATCAAAAATCTCTACGACACTCTTTTCTTGGTGCCATGACACCTAATTCCCACATAGTACTAAATCACTTGTTGGGGATTGTTCACCCCCAACTCTTCATGATCACTAACATAATCTCCATATCTCCGAGTATGCCTTTACACCTATGAAATTGTTTAACATTAGTGATATGTTTTCCATATCACTATGCAATTCAACTAATGACCCATGTTGTTCGCCACACTATGATTACTATCTTTACATGGCTAATAATCTATTGGCTTCATCACTATCAAGTACAATTATTTTATCATTTAAACTAGAAAATTTTATTCAATAGCTTAAAAGGGAGGAATATAGACTCCAAAATTAGCACAAAATCATTATTATATCATAATTTTAGAAATATATATATATATATATATATATATATATATGGGCCTTGAACAACAAAACTAGATCTTAGTGGCACAAGTCCTTGTTGTTTTACTCTTATATTGCTTGATTGTCTATGGGGTTTTCACCTTTTTACTCTTTAATATGTTTTTGTGTCATGTCATTGAGATCTTTGGCCTTTGAAATTTATTGTTTATATTTTATTGAATTTGATGTAGGATTGTATAACTCGGTCAAGATCATACTATGGTCTTGCACCGAGCCATAAAAATCCACTTCCTTTTACTTATAGGTCTCTTTTATGTAATGTCCCCTTTTCCATGCTAGTCACTATGAAGGACTTGTGCACATTCTACCTTCCATGGGATTCAAGGAAGAAAAGCAAGGGAGGTGAACATTTCCATAATTGTAAGTGATTGTATTTTCCTTATTTATTTACTTACTAATTATATATTGGAGTGATTCGATTAGGTAATATGTGAATGAAAAATCAAAAACGAGTTTATATATTCTCCTTCATTAAGGTTGGTCTTCTTGAGATTTATAATGGAGATAAAGAAATACTATTTCCCTTTTCATGAGGTAATTATTTTTAAGTGAAAATTAAAAGTGCACTTCCGATTTCATTAAGAGGTCAGTCATGAAGAATGATCTTATAATTCATCCTTGACACAATATAAGGGAACTTAAGGAGGTTTAAATGGAGGAGGAGGATCATTATCATTCATCATTTTTACATTTACTTGGATTTAAAACTAGTGTAGCTTCTCTTCTTGTCATTTAAGCATTAAATCCCTTCATTGGTTATCTATTGAGGATGAAAACCTTGGTAGGATCACACTAGGGAAAAAAGCCATCTTGTGTGAATACATGGCTTCATTTGGGAGTCACAAGTGGACTTCATTGGTAGATTTGTGGAACATTAAGGTGTTTATCCGTGTATAAGGAACTTCTACTCTAGCTAGGGCACTTTCAAGGGTGTTGACACCCTTCCTCCACTTGATCTACCTAATTTGAAAGTTTGAGATCACTTTTGGAGGGGTTTTCATGGTTGGAAAATTGGAATTTCACTTTTATTTGATAGCTAGTCTTTTTGAGATCATTTTGAGTATTTGTTTGTGTTGAAACTGTAAGTATTGATAGAGTTATGAGTTTTCAAAGTTTCAATTGTGTTTGTACTTGAATTAAAATTATTAAATATATATTTGATCCAAATTTCATCTTTCTAGAATTATAAAGTGTTTGCGATATTTATATATTGATTTTTAGTCCATATTTCATGAGAATACTGTCTTGAAAAGACCATACAATTTGATTCCCTAAGAAATAGAAAATCATGTTCATCTCTAGGGATAACAGGTGATATTGTTGGCTACCATATGAATTCCTTTTCTGTCATAAATATTCATATTTCTCTTGGTTCTAATGGAATTTTCAATTTTCCTCTCTAGGGTTTGAAGTGATTGACGTATGGCTATGATAAAAATTAGAAGTTGTGATTAGGGTTTGAGTTCAAACACTTATTCACTTTGTTTGATTCCATGGAAGGGACATTACATTTTACCGAAAGGAATGATAACCATATCGTACCAAGCCAAGAACACAAATGCTAATCAAACACCATGATCGATAAGATGAAAGCAATTCGCCAGAATAGCTTTACATAAAACCTTTGCAAACAAATGAGCAACACTATCATATATTATTATGGAACTCAATGCAATACATTGAGAATGGGCCTTTCTTAAATAGGTAAGGAATAACAATCTAAGAGCCAGTCAAGGTTGTGGATCAAGCCATAAATCAAGGAAATAACTAGTCATCAAAGAACTAGTCAAGACCATAGATTTAAGAGAGAACTAGACATCAAGGATCTAGTCAATACCATAGATCAAGGAAAGAACTATACCTAAAAACTAGATAATATCTCCCAATATCTAAATAAGATAAAAGAAATATCCACACACATAAGTGGGTGAGGATAAATACAATAAAGGTAAATAAAGTACCTAGGTGAACATGAGCTAAGGTAAATACCTACTCTAACATTACCTATAGGAAATTTCATTACTTATTTTAATTTTCACACCTTATGTTTTGGGTTGACCTTGTATACCACAAGGATTAAAATTTCAAAGTAAAAGACTCTTATATATACAAGCTAACTCTAAGTATTTATCATCTAACAAGAACCTATCTATCTATCATCTACAAGCTAGGAAAAAAGTATAATCTATAACATATTGATTTTTATACCTTAATTAAATTATTTTTATGGAAAGAAAACAATGATAAATAGGATGCTAGGGTTCATTACAAGAGGCTATTGTGATCTAATTAATATGTAATTAAACGTGCATAATAAGAATAATGCATTAAGAATTAAAACAATGATAAATTGATAACTTAAATACACAAGAGGAGATGAAGACTTAGTTGTATAAAGGTCGGGACATAGGAGATATATATCTACGAGATAGGTGGAAGAAGGTGATCAAATACTTGTAAATGCTTTGTTATTGATTTTGGAACTAGAAAAAGAGCTAGTATAGGACCATACCACTCTTCTAGGAATAAGTGTGGAGTATTGACCCTTCTATATAGTCTTGGACCCTTTTTCAATGAGCTTATATAACTTCATGTGTTATTTTCATACCTATAAATGTGCCTTATTGTATGTCACTCCTACTTATACAATACCCTTAATGAAATAATTAGATAGTAAAAGAAGAAAAAATGTGTGTGGTTACGTTGGAATACCCTTAGCGTTCATCTATTGTTGAACCAATCCAAGTAATACACTACATGCTATCGAGTGTAATCAAGCCTCATGTAGTTCTCCTGGGTATTTGTGTAAGTGTTAGTTTTATATATGCCAACCCCTATAAGCTCCGTCATGTCTCTTAACACAAATATAATGGGATAACTATAGAGTAGAAAATGTATGTAACACAATATACATATGATGTAATATGTTTCATCTATGTTACTAAATCCTTTTTCTTATTAATAACCTTTGACGATACTTGGAGTAACTTTTCTCTTGTTAAGACATGGTTATAGGACCTTTACATGCTTGGAAATGGAGGAATCTAGACTCTTTGACTTAGATGATTGATTTACACATGTAGTAGTGGTTGCATCAAAAGATGTGCAATTGATTTAAGAAGATCTAGGAGAGCCTTGAGTGTTTTTGGAGTGATATTCTCATTAATAGCTTATTGTTAGGAAATAAGGGATAAAATACATGGAACAATCCTGCATAGAATCACAATGGTAGAAACTAATATGCTGAAAATATTACAAATTTGAAAATAAAAGTACAGAATAAAAAGAACACAACACAAAGAGACTGTATTTAATGTGGTTCACCTAATTTGGGCTACGTCCACCAAGAATCACTTTCTCAAATTTAATTACAAGCCACCTCTTCTCTCAATACAATACCCAAATTTGTTTGGAGCTATGCTCAACAAACTCTCTAAAATTCACACTTGAACTCACACACATCTGCAATGTTACATCAACCCTACCATATGTAAAAACCACATAAAAAGGAATTTGGTTAAGCAATTTTACAATACCGTGGGTACCAAAACCATGGGTCAAAACCATCCCATAAACCTATGGGTTAAAAATCATGCCCATATGAGAAGAACATGTTTCCCAAAAAATTGGGCACATTTTTTTAGGCCATTTTTTTTCTTGGGGTTACACCCCGAACCCCCACTCAAGGCCCGACCCGGCCTCGAACCCCAACAAGAAAACCATGGATAGTGTATAATACTTTTAGTGTATAGTTTTCAACATGTCCACACATAAAAATAGGATCGACAACATAACACTTGTAAGCTTTCCATGCGAGTAATAAATTGATATTAACTCGCTTATATAGCCTTATGTATGTGAAATATTATATAAGGTTGAACATAGGAAGATGAAATGACATGATAAAGATAATCAAATTGAAATTAAAGTCAAAAGATAAGAAAATGCAAGACCATACAATTCAAATAGGGTCATAAAACTTATCCTTACCAAATTATGCGAGTCTAGACAAGAAGCACATGATTTGAAATAACATGTTTTGGAATGATGCACAAATATGACTTACTACTTTGATTGATTAATATTTCTTGATGTTGGGGAAGATTAGAGTGTGGATATGAGCAAGTCAAGAAATATCTAGACAAATTTCTTGATTGATAGTGTGAGCATTTTGCTTATGAATGAAGCATATCCAAAGCGGCAATTGCTAAAGCATTAGTTACCAAATTTGAGTGTCTACAAATGAATAACACAACACAAAAGGGAAAATTTGTGCGTTTACATCTGCATACAAGGTTTTCATTGGGGAAAATTAGTTATCCCATTATCAATGTGGAATCATGAGGTAAAAACTAGATTAAGGGTTTAGTTGCATGCACTGATGCACTAGGAAAACTACATTGAGTTTCAAATGTTGCAAAGCTTGGTGAATAAAAATGGGGTGACCACCTAGGTTAGTCCAACTAAATCACCTCATATTTTTATTCGATTATCTAATGTGTGCTTAAGGTTCTTATAGGAAGCAAGGATTATTTACTGGTAAAGGCACATATACAAGGGTTACAATAAAACTAAAGATATCAAAGTGTGAACAAGGAAAATGTGAAATGACATAGGGTAGCCAATATCCACACCAGTTAAAAGTATAAAATTGGATGAGATAAGTTTTTAGTGGAGTTGGTCATGCCCTAAGTGGTATGGTCCTAGATATCCACGATCATGAAGACATTGGATTATTCATACATATTCCAAGGTTGTCATTATTATAGATTTAACAATGACATAACCATACATAAACCTAAACCAACTAAGAAATCTCTCAAAACCTAATTACAATGTTTATTTATTTTTATCAACATAACTTTCTTAAAATGCTCTAGTTGCCTTTATGTAAATTTAATTGTATGTAACTTGAATTAATTTGTTTCATATAACATTCTTGACTCTATTTAAATTAATTGGTAAAAAGCACATTTAATTAATTCAGGGGTGAAATAGTGCTTGATATCCACAAACAATCTATAGCTAAGTATTATATCCATTTGGATTGTCTTACTTGTTGTCGATTGATTAGTTATACTCCTTTGTTCTACTTAAGTTCAGCTACTTATGTTTAGTTATATTTATTCTTATATGTGAAAGTAGGTAAATTAGTTTAGCAATTTTATGCTTTTGTGTAAAATAAGCAAAACATCAACATGACAAATATACCAAAACTAATTGAAATTTGTAAATTTGACATGGCTAAATCTTGGAAAAGTTACATTTTCCAAGTGATTATTTTGGAAGAGAATGTTTAAAGAGTTGTGAATCCATCACCAAGACAACTAAGGATGATGTGAGAACCATCCACGTAGTTGAGTTGGTCCCCTACTGATTATACCTTGGTATAAAATGCACCAAAATAAATGAGTTTTTAAAGGATCAACGAGAGGTTAGAGAAACACCTAATCAAGATAGCTTTAATAAAACACTTTTAACACACATTTACGGTTTCAAATTGAATGTGACATGGAGAAAGAAGTTAATTACCAAGTCATGGTTAGTATCGATTGAAGGTGTTTCTCAGGTACAAGATTATGAATTTCAAGAATTGACTCGGACTATCTAAACCTTTCTTTGACATTTGGCCGAGAAAGCAAATTATAAGTAACTTTGCAGAAAAGGCCAACAATGTACTTAACCTATTCCTAAAAAGTTTGGGATGTTTAATCCAAAGAATCATGGGTAATTGGTGCCATAATAATTGAGAGAAGAGACTTCATGAGATATGCATTGTTAATAGAAAGGTCATGCCTAAAGCCACCCCCATTTCAAATGAGTTTTTATAACAATTGTCATGGTTTACATATTCTCTTAACAATAAAATCTCCTACAATCTTAGGTCCAACTTCCACCACACTTTCCCTCCAAAGGATATGTCTTAGGAGATGTAATGAGTTTTAATATCTTTTTGGGCATCATCTCCATCTAAATCCTGATGATCCATTTGATGCACAAAGTAAAACCTTGTAGTTTTATATCAAAGAGACCAAAGCCTCTACTTATTTAGGTTTGAAACATATGTCCCACGAAAACTTCCAAAAGTCTTTAGTACATTTAAAATTATCCTAAAGAAAATCTCTTAGTATTCCTAATGCCACGTAAACACCCTTAGAAGTAGTGCAAATGAACAATACTATGCATGGGTAAGTAATAAGCACCTTAGAACACTCTTGGAATTTTCTTACCATGGAGAGGGGGTTAGTGATCCAAAATGTATCCCTTTTCTCCACTCTCGTACTTCATACTCCCTAAAGTTAATTGGATAACCTCGAAAAGCAAAGGGCATGTCAAAAAACTTGATTTTTGTAGGAATTATTAATTAGTGCTCCATTGTAAATAATAGATTAATATATTTTTCAAGTATGGAATTTAATTTATTTGGGTTAATTGTATTAGTGTTTGTGAAGAGAATATCTCGAATGAAGTGAGTAGTTATAACAACTCACAAATATTTCCAAATGTTAGTGTGTACTTTGTATTTGTGGAGAGTTAATTTGATAAATCTTTGTAGTAATGTTCGAGAGAAGGATATGTGGGATTTGGCAATAAGGCACGACCCCTTCTAATAATGAGATTATATGCAAAGAAGAGTATAATGTGTGTTTATTATTTTGCAAATTTATGACCAAATATCAAATTTAATATCAAAGCAACACGCGAGTCTATGAGATAAAAGATCAACAAGAGTTGTAGAATGGGTTAGTTATCTCTACCACTTGCATATCAATTTAATCCATCTAATCTCATCTCTGGATCATCGTTCACTACATATAGCTTGCATTGATACCATTGAGGTCCGATAGCTTTGATGCATCAATGCCGGTTAGCAATGCAAACACTTCTAACATTTGTATTAGCTTGGCTACACCGATATCGTAAACCTACATTTGGAATTGACAAGCCAATGTTAATTCACTGGCCGAACTAGAATTGGATACTAATTTGAAAGATGTAATTACTTTGGCATTCGAGAACCATTGCATTGAGATTCACAAAGGCAATCACTTCTGTATTGGAACATGTATTGCATTGCTTTTCCCAACATCACCAAACCATCAAATGCCTAAAGGACATGAAGTTTTAGAAATAAGGTGTGGTACTTTATTACGCCATAAGGAATTCTTGTAGTGGAGTTAAACTTATTGATTCGATAGAAGTCAGAAATCAAATGGACCACAATCTTCCTTGGATTTTTGTTTAAATCTAACGGAGGAAAGGGTCAATCGATGGCTAGATGACACGTCCACTCATGCATTTCAACATGTCCTCTCTCATGCATTTCACAAAATACTGTTTAGACAAGCATGATGATGACCTTCAGTAGGTTGAGAAAGTTTCAGTGTCAGTTTGAGAATTTTTCCCTGCTCTCCCCATAGTGGTTGACAGCTCCCATAAGGACAAGTAAGTTCTTTGATTGCGGGATGCAGCTATGGCATGTCGTTTTCCCACCACATGCGATATACGTTCTTGATTTCATATCTCTCGGCATTCTAAGATGTGGATAGCTATAAAACAAGCATTCACTTGCATCAAATGTTGGAAATTTAGTTCTATCCACTGTACTAGACTGAACTGGAAATTCCTCCTTAAATCTAGCTCATCGTTCAACTCTTTCTCTAGATCTTTGAATGAACTCTTTCTCTGGCTCTTTCTCTACAGCAACCGCTCATGAACAAAGCATATACAAATATGCCACGTATATTTTCATGGCTATAAGAGCTCACTTTAGTCATGCAGGCCTACTCATGTCCTCTACGTTTCAGTTGCCACTACTATACATTTTCCTCCTATAAATTTCCTGTAAGATACTTTGCCATATATTTATTTTGGGGTGTTTAGGGAAGAGAATTTCAAAGGGTTTTGCAGGTGATCAGCATAACAATGGAAGACACAGAGGAAGTACAAGTTGTTGTGTGTGATAATAGATCTGGCACTTTCAAGGAATTTTGATCTGAACAACAAAGATTTAAGAATGATAGGAAAGATTCAGATTGGATGCGGGTGTAAGGATGATTTTGGTATTGCTCATTGGCATAGTCAATAGAGACACGGTTTAAAAGCGGAGGCAATATTTTTAGTTCTGAGAAAGCTTCCCATAAATCAACAGATCGAGGCTGCTTGATTGACCATCTACAGTAAATTTTCTATGTCATCAATGGTGAAAGAGACCTTAGTAGGCATTACCATCTAGGGATAACAACCATTTCCTTTTTTTAAGGAAATTGGGGACAAGAGAGGGATCTCTTTGCACATGGTGTTATAGAAATTGTTACAACTTGTCTTTACAAACTAGATCAGATTCATCAGAGAGAACTCACCTGAAATATGGGTTTACTAAGGAGGCCATGGCTAAAGGGGAGGTTTCATGGTGTTTGAATATTTTGGTGGACAATCATCAATGGTGGAATTTACCAATCTTTCTAATGCATCCTGAGCTCCATTCTCATCTTAGCTCCCATCAATAATGGGGACTAGCTGGAAATGTCATGGTTTTTTTATTCCTCATGAATGTCATTTCACGAATAAGGAAAGCTACACCAAAATTAAATTATATAAATGGATAATAGTATCATGTTGAAGGTCATTTTTCAAAACTTTTGTTTTTGCAGTAATGTCATCTTCACAGAGCAATTTATTTTCAATGAATTTCCTCTAGAACATTGTCTACATGCAATTCACAATTTAAAATCAATGATTGACATTAAACAAAATTCAAAATTTATCACGTCTCCTCCATCTTTGTTCTGTGCTTTGACCATGATTTTATGATCATATTCTGACATATATAACCATAAGAATGATATAGTTGCTTCCTTAACATAACCGTAAATTGGTAAGTAGATACTGAATTTCAAACTCTCAATGAAGAAGCATTTAGTAGACAGATCTAGAATTTATTTGATACATATTGCACAACCATTATCAATTGGTTTTATTATTTTTCATTTGCAGTGTTTTGGTGAAATATTGGCATATATTTGCAGGACATGGACAATATAAAAATACTTCATTTGTTGTGGTTATATTTGGCTAATTAAAATGTTCTAACTAATGGCCATAAATATTCAAGTCTTGTCGGGTCAAGATGAGAAACATAACTGGTAGTGGAGCGTATGTGATAGGGACACTTGATTCTGTTGCTACACCAAGAACTATTTTGTACATTCTATCTTGCACTTGATTGAGCGTTGTAATTCTTGTATATACTATTTCAACTGCATATACTCTGAAACTTCAAAATTGAAGAAATGATAATCTACAGGTTTAAGAAAGGTCTGTAACAGTTGCTTGAATAATTCATCATGATTGGGTGTGACTGGTGCTGCCATCGGCATTCCAAACTAGACTAAGAATTTCATGATCTGTTTCTTTTTTCTTATCTATAATTTTGATTTGAACAACAAAGATTTAAGAATGATAGGAAAGCATGATCTGTATAAAAAATCTCAAAGTAGGTAATGGAATTCTGTGGGTGGACTAAATTCTTGTTCAAGTTGTCATCTCTTGATAGTTTTAGCACTTTCGGTTTTATGAGTTTATCATGAAAAGTGGTGACCATTGTGAATAATTTAACAAGTCCTATCAAGCACACCAAAAACATGCCTGACCAACTTCCTGCATACCTCATTCATTTTTTATTTGACAAACATCTTTTATTAGTATCTATCAAACAACCTACAAATATGTTGGTGCTTGTAAAGATAAAGGTTTGTTCTGAATGTGA
This sequence comes from Taxus wallichiana var. yunnanensis, assembly GCA_018340775.1. Lineage (NCBI taxonomy): Eukaryota > Viridiplantae > Streptophyta > Pinopsida > Cupressales > Taxaceae > Taxus > Taxus wallichiana. The sequence goes on along the minus strand of CM031239.1, from coordinate 805,813,935 downwards.
AGTGTCCTTCAAGTAAATGGTTCAAGTAAACATGTGACCTTAAGAATGGTATCAACTATGTTGTTAAGGTCTTCATTGATCTGTTTGAGCTTGAAAGCACATGAAATGTCTTAAAAGATTGAAAGCAAGTGTATTCTATAGTGATCTACTATAGAAGTTCAAGTCTCGAAGCTTTAAAGCTGAGAAGATAATCTTCATGTATTATGATGTGTAATCTAAGGTCTATAACTATGAGAATGTATAAAAAATTGATGTTCAAGCTTGAATCAAGAAAATTCTCAATCAGCTGTGAAGATATGTGGAGAACTAGAAGCGCGAAGTAGATGACCTTAAAGTACCTTTGGAATTCTGAACCTTGTGTGAGCATCTCTTACACCATAGTTTTGACCTTTCGACATTGTACATAACCCCATTTTCCTTTTCAAACACGAATGCATAAGCATGGATGAACAAGAACAATATTTGTTGTTAGACTAAAGGCACTACCTCTCCAATTCCACTAGCATGGTTGTAGACATGTTGTAGTTTAATTTCCTTGGCCATTAATTTAAAAGATTAACTAATATTTGTGTATTCTCAAATTTTTGAAATGAACAAAACCTGCAATACTCCCACCGTGACGATAAAAAATAGGATGCATCTTGGGTACCATTACATGTGAGTAGTGCTCAATAATGGCTATGAAAGAAAATAACAAGAAATAGTGAATACTGACCACATTCACAAACTACGTATCATAACAGTATCTCATCTAACACTACCTTGTCAAAATAAAAAAGAAACAATATTCCATTCATTAATATCTAAATTTGTTTTATGCAATTGATTGATTTCCTCAAGCTTACCTACAACTTCCTTCATGTCTGGCCTAACATCCCTGTCACTTGCAAGCTTGTAGCCTAGAGAAAGAAAAACTAAGCACTCTGCAACTGCACTAACCATGGCTTTAACCTCAGGGTTTTTCTGTATCGCTAAATGTGGATATACCAGTTCATCCAAATCTCTGGTTTTTATCCTATTTACTGCCATAATAGAAAGGTTGATTTCATTGCTTTTCCTGGTTGTATCCACTGCTAATTTGGTAGAGAGAAGCTCCGCCAAAATAACCCCAAAGTTGTAAACATTAGATTTTTCTATCGAAACCATGGATGGTACTCTGGATCAACATATCCAGGCATGCCTTGCATAGCAAGCAGTGGTAACATGGAACATCCAAAATCTGTAGCTTTTACCCTGAAATTTTCGTAAAGGAGAATATTAGTGGATTTCACGTCTCTGTGAACTATAGGTGGATTGATGTTGTGGAGGTACGCTTGACTAGGGTGGCCAAAAACCTCACCAAGTTTATGAGAAGGAGGGAGTCATTTTTTGAATGTGATTATGAATAAATTTATGCTTTCAACCTATTGCACAATATCATTCATATTATTCGAGGAGAGATGTCTTCTTATTTGCAGTGTAAGTTCATAATGAAAAAAAATGTATTCAAGAAATACATGGAAATAGGAGGTCAACATATGGATAATTCAGACAAAAAACTTGAGGTCAAGAAGGCAATCCTTCTACACACAAATGTAGACCGACGACTAATCTTCACTCAATATGCACCCATTCAATTCTAGTCAATGCATTATGAGCATCCATTTCACAATGACAGACCCACAATCGTTGGTGAAATTGACAGTGCATATTCGGTGAAGGGTAGCCTCTTGGAGGGAGAATTTCTTTAATAGCCAATTGTTGAGGTCTTGACTTGTGTCGATTGATATTCACTATTCAGAATTTTTATATTTCATTTGATTTGGTCCTTATTCAAAGTTGATTCTACCTATTATTATTAGTGTTATGGTCAATTTCTATCCTAGATATTAACAAATAAGTTTGGTTGAAAGTGCAACATGGTGATCTGTATTGTATCACCTATTTCACTCATGGTAGACTAATTCATTATAAATTGAACAAGAGCAATGCCGCTCTAGATCATGTTGGGTGCATTGCATTTTAAGACTTCAAGTTGTAATACTTAAATAAGTGTGTTATATTCGCAACCACTTATGTATTTCAGTATTTAGTTGACTGCTCCATGTAGCTTCTTTATTCTATCCAAAATGATAGGAATAGATAAATGGTTACTTGTTTAATATGAGTTTTGAATTCATATGCATGAATAAAACATGTAATTTTACTAACATTATCATGGAGCATTTATCTGGAAACCCTTTGAAGATTGATCACGATAAATTACATCATGCTTTACTTCACATTTTTGCAATCATGACTGCATGTTTTGGTTGGGTTGTGGAGACGCTAAAGGAAATGGAGAGGTGACTTGCAAAACCTTATAACAAATACATTTGTCTATTGTTTTTGAATTTTCCTCTTTGTAAAATAAATTTCATATGCAAGTAGGAGCGAGTACGAATGAATATAGGATCGACAATGTACAAACCATGCTACTTTGATTGACAAAGCTAATAGTTAACAATGTAAATTGAAAAAAAGGCAATGTATCTTTTACTTCGTGGATTTTATAACTATAGGGTTTTAAATATAGTGCTTCTTGTTTAGATATTTTAAACCATCGCTTAATAGATATTCATTTTGGTTCATTCATACACTCATTTATTCATCATGCTCACTAATCAACCCAAAATCCATCTACATACAATTACTACTAGCTTTCCTACCTACATTTTGTTCCACTCCACAGGAAAATATAACTCACATTATGGAACAAAAACCTTCGATCCCCCTTGACATCCACGTCGCACTCTCCATCGTGTGATTGCTAGTTTATGTCGAAATTCACAAGATGTTAAACAACACCCAAAGTTGAGTAAACACTTCTTTTGGTTCTATAAACACACCGAGTCTATGTGGAAGCGGATTTACTCCTCATTCTAACCCTTCATCCTTGAATTTTCACTTGGGAAATAGTTCTTTTGAAGGATTCGAGATGAACTCCCTACAAAATTCAACATTTTTTTGGTGAATGGTTAGAGTAAATTTTCTTTCTATCTTTTGGATGAGTATATTCAATTGGATACTAGATTACATAGATTGTCGGCATTTCTACCCATGCTTATGAGGAAGTATATAGCGGATTTACAATTTCGGAGGAAGTATATATCATGCACCTTGGTGACTTTGATGGCGTGGACGCCCTTACTCGTAGTTTCTTAAGCTAAAGGTGATCACTAGTTTAGCTATAAATATTCTATTTAAAATTTGGAAAGATAATTTTTTTGCTTGCTTTAACAATCTTTGCGATGGATAGAGACTTCCTTGTAACTAATTAATTTATTGGGATCTTTAATGTTATGCTTCATATCCAAGTGCAAGTGGAGAAAGTCCGCTTGGAGTTGGACCACCTTCAATCCTTGCTCTCACATTGGGGTAATGCCCTATGTACTATCCGTCAAGTTCTATGGACTCGTTTCACCACAACTCTCCTTCATAAGTACATGGTTAGGGTTTTCATAGGTGTCATTCCAAAAGTTGTCGAAGCTTCTATCCTCATTGTCATTTCTCCTTCCCAGGTCTAAGCATCCTTCTCCCACCGACAACGGAGGTGTTTTCGATCTCGTAGCAACTTTGAGGCGAGTGGTATAAGTTGGTGGGGTTCCCTTGCTCAGGGGAAGTTTTAGCATTTGGTAGAAGTTATGCCATCTCTCCCCATCACCAATCAAAACAAACCGAGGAATAAAATCAACAACAATAATAACATGATAGGTGGGATCCCATCCCACGACATGACTCACCCCTCTACCACAAGTGGTTGGGGGATAGGTTGATAGCCCTCCACCTTCGCCTCCTCTAACCACCATGGTCATTGTTATGGCCTAATTTTTGTGGGCCCAATTTCTCGGATGCCACTTGTTTCTGCACTTTTTTGGGTTTAAAATCCCAATTTTATTATATATGTATGTATTTTGATGTCGTCGTGAGGTGAGCTAACTTCTTCTCGAGGCCTTCTTGGCTCGATGTGATTAGCATTACGGGGTGTGACTTTTCCCACCCATTCTTTGCATGATTAATAATGCACTATATCTTTTTATTAATATAAGTACGCTTTTAAATTAAAATAGGATTTATAGCTATGTGTTTTAAGAATTGTAAATAGGTCATTTGGTAGCTCACTTTTTAGTTAGAACTTCCACTTGCCTTTGGTCGAGGATCAAAACCCCAAGAGGAAACTATTTGAAGGGTCAAACTTTCGGTGAGGGTGACACTATATAATAATGTGGTCTTAAATAACCTTACCATTTATTGGGCAAGTTATATTGTGAGGAGGAGCTTATTTATTTTATTCAAATCTCCTTATATTGTATTGAGGTGTATTATCGGTTGAAACCGAAATCTTGATTAGTTCTATTTGTTAAGGAGAGGGGTTATTTGTTAAAAGTGACAAACAAATGAGTGGCATGCATAATTTGGTTAAATGAAAAAAACATAATGGAGACAAAGGTAATAGAGGAAGGAGACCAATCAACCCCTCTCCCTGGCCTACTAGCGATAAGGCGGTGCACAAATGGTTTAGTGACACAATTTGCTCATATTTTTGTGTGTATGTGAGCATGTATGGTGTGATGTAAAACTACTATGAACAAATGAATGGGAGAGTAAGCATCCACTTTGTATTTTGTGTTGTGTAATTTTACGGCGATCAACTAGTGAGAAGCGGCTTGATCCTTTGGAAGTGAAAGTGAGAATTGCGAGTTCTTGTAGGTAGATGGTCTTTGGAAGTATGTGGTTGGGCGATGAATAGCCCAACTTTAAGCTGAAGTGAAAGATTGAGTAGTTATGTTTACGTATGTAGGTGATCATGCGCAACAAATATCACGAGTATCAAAGTGTAAACCTAAAGCATGTGTGGACATGTGTTTTTTTAGTTCTTGTGGTGTGGTTACTCCCCATGTTGACACTAAGGGGGAATGTTAGGAATTCTTAATTCTTTGCTCCATCGTAAAAACTAGATTAAAATATTTGTGAGTGAATTATAATAGTGTGATAGATTTGGGTTGGTTGTATTAGTGTACGTGTGAGAAGATAATATTTGAATAAAGTGAGTTGTTACAACAACTCACTAATATTCCTAAGTGTTAGTGTGTATTTTGTATTTGTGGAGAGTTTTTAACAACTCTTGGTAATAATGTTTGGTGCAAGATTTGTGGGATTTGGGAATGAGGCATGACTCCTTATTACACAAAGATTATATGTCTATATTGTGTGTTTATTATTTTGCATATCTCGACCAAATATCATAGATGTGTTCTCGTGTCAAATTCATTTCCATTGAAACCCCTTAAACATTTTAAGAAAAATAAATTATCAATAGTATACGAGTGTTTTTTCAATTGAATAAAAAAACCTCAAGCAAGATAGAAGGTGTCCATGCATTTCATAATAATTTTGGTAAAGGATTCATCTTCTAGAAGAATTAGGAAAGAATCATCTCCAAACTTACAATTTAGAAACTCCTAAAGAGATGTACACCTTTAACCAAACCTTTGTAAAAAGACATCAACTAAAAGGTAGGCAAACCCTTTCACATTAAACTTATAGAGAAGAAGAGTTAATAGAAAACCTTACATCCATTTTTCTTTTTTGAGATTGCCAATAATTAACGACATTGTTATCCATTTTGAAATAATATCTTTGGTTGTTGTAAGACTTATATTTTCCTAATAAAATTAATCAAAGAAAACAAAATAAAAAAATTAAAAGAGATACTAACTCAATCCAAAAGAATAAACTCACAAATTTTTAAACAATTAAAATTTTCAATGGTCCCACAAACATTCCATATTAAAAAACCATTTCATTTCCAATTCTAAAAAAACTACAAACAGTTCCAATATTTAGAATTTTGAATAAACAAAACGTTTTCAAATCACATTTGTTAGAATGTCACGTAGCATTCATATTCTGTTTTATGATGCGCTCCGTGGTCGCCATCACCGACGGACTTTAATCAAATAAATAAATATTCGTATCTCATTGACTACAAAAGAATTATTAAACAAAAATTATATAATTGGTTTAAATAAAATAACAATTTTGAAAATTCCGAATTTATCCGTGAAATTAAGACTTGTGACATCTTGAACAATGATTTAAATGAATATTCCTCTACCAATATTTTACGGATCACTACAATTTTTGCATAATTTTTTTTTTTTTAATGGAACATGGTCCAATAAGAAATAGTTTGAAAATGTTTTTGATTGAGTTGGTTCACCTAAAACAAGATTTAGTAGTTAGGTTGATTTGGTTTTATGGAACAACTACCAAATTTTATTAAAATTATTTTTAATTATTTATATTATTATTTTTGGTTGAAATATACAAGTTGTCAAATTTAACTTTCATTTTTATATATAATATAATTACAATAGTTTTAATTATACAAAATAATATTGTATTAGTTTATTATTATTATTATTAAAAAAATGAATTTTATATTAAATGTGTGAATAATTACCCATTATATGTGTTTGAATTGATCAAGATTAAAATATGTATTAATTACAAATCAAATCAAGTATTAAAACCTAGAGTAATTTGATATGCGAAATAATTTGACTTATCATGTAATTGGGAGATAATTATCAAATTTTAATAGTGTAAAGGCCAATTTTAGGGTAGCTAAATATAACTTAGAAAAAGCATAACATGAACATAGCACTTTGTGTGAATCATGGTGTCTAGAAAATACAATGTATAGATTCAGAAGATGATATTTTTGATAAAATTGCTATAGATTGAAATTTTTAGATACACCTCTCTTTGCCTTCCCAGAATTTTACTCAATTTTCTCAAACTTCACTTGATCATATTGGTAAACCTTATGGGTAGTTTAATCTAAAACTTTAAGAAAAGCAACGTGTTATGGGGTGTACGTTATATGTTCAAGGAATATTTGAAGTATGATCTTTGATATTTTATAGACCCCTTCAACATTGAAACAAACACATGAATTATTACAATAATTCATGAGCTAGAAAAACCTAGTGCAATGTAATACATCTCTAATCATGAACTTTCGCACTACATCGAATTAGGTTGATTATCTTATATTTGTGTAAGTGCTCAAAAATATTTTCTCTAGGTGATCTACACCAAATAGCTAAGACCATGTGTAGGTGAATTCCTACGCTAGTTGAAGTAGTAAGGATTATAAGAGTGGGTGCGATATATTGCATACTAACAACACATTAATGAAGCAAAAGACTAATATGCAAATATGGAAATGTTATTCATGATGCAAAATATGGGTATGTATATTTGTCTGACCAAAAATGAGACTAAGAGGGTAGACTCTTGTATCATAAGGGGAATGCATTTTTATTGGTTGTCTAGATTGCTATGAGATCTATGAAACAAATGTGTTTATATCCTATATCAAATCCAAGAAAACTTCTATCTCGTGTTGATCTAATCTAACAATGAATAATGATTGATTTGTGTATGTCTATCTATCCCATCATAGTTGTTCTGATACATATATACACCTATATGTGAAATTAAAACTAACATTAGTTGGTGGAAAATAATAATGGAATGTTTCACCTACCTTGATTGCACGAGAAGTATGCCTGGCACATTGAATTTTGTGGAGATATTACTTTGATATGGAATAGTGTGGAAGGTTCCATCTTGCATTCAATGTGGACTTCTACATGGAAATGCAATACTAACGAATGAACATAGAGATAAAATAGACCTACGTAGATCTCTTGATGAAAAATGTCATGTGAAGAAACAATGTATAGGTCGGTCAATATGCGAGAGGGCTCCAAGGTGATGACAACACTCGAGATAAGATGCACACATTGTAAAGTGTTGCATGGCATTACAAAATCTATAAATGAAACATGGTGACACATAGCAATATAGAAGTTGTGAACATTGTACTTTATGTTATGAAAGAATTCAAAAAATTTCATGGTTTCCCAATGCTAGCACATGACTATAAGATGTATGTCGTTCATAATGTAAAATAATGTGGGACTAGGTAGAGCAATGCACCAATGCAATGTAATACTTAGCAGAAGATGCCCATTGTTAATAAAGTTGTGTTGAAGAGATGAGCTGCTTGGAATTCTCTCGAGAAGAAGGGTCGAGGTGTACATTAATATAAGGATATGTTTTTAAAGAGAAGTTACATAGAGATGACGATCCCAATTTCAAGAAGAGGATTGAGGAGGCTTTCAAGAGTGAGATTTGCTATAAGATATCATGTGAGGTTATGTACATATTTTTTTCTTTTCTTAATTAGAAATGGTATTCATTGCATTGGAGGTTAGTTGTAGAAACTAAACCTATTTTTTAAGGTTATACCACTTGGCTTAGTTAACATATTTCTCGACCACGACTACTCAAAACAATAGGCGAGTGTTGTGACAAATGCAAGTATTTATTAATTCGATGATTTGGTATTTTTTTCTACGAGACTCAAAATATCTTGGTCTAAAGCATAAGGAGGATGGCATGTTACTATCATTTCAAGAAGTTTGGGTGTAGACACCTAAATTTGGTAACTTAATTTGCAATGACAAGTTTGATTTTGTTTCCATACTACAAATCGTGCACAAAACCTAATCTTTATTGACATCTCTTTATCTCTCCCACATGACTTGCTTAACTTCACACATTGATATTTCATTCACTTACTTGGTTGCATTATTCAAAGAAATATCACTTGCAGATATCTTGCCTATAATACTTCTCTATCATTATGAATTACTTGTTTAAAACCACATGGTTTGGGACTAGGTCGTATGAATGATCTGTAATAAAATGTATAGTCATGTTTCCCACTATCCAACATCTCCCTTTTCAATTTGAAAATATCTTATGGTTCATTTATTATCCTTTAAGTCAGCCTTAACATGACAACTAACCTATGTGTAGACACCTATTATTTAGCTCGAGAAATTTAAATACTTAAATTGCACTAATTATATCCTTTCCCACAAATTGACGATATATCGTCAATAAATGCTCATTTTCTCTTCTATTACCGTTAATTACTTACATTATGTTAATTAATTAACTCTTATATCTGTAAATACGCTAATTAACGATGTTCCATTAATTAATCCCCCTTTCTATCTACATGCTAGTTTTGTCAATTTCTTGAAAATATTAAATTCTTGAGCATGTAGGTTAGTGTTTGATAGTGTTGAGTCTTCTATTTACATATTAATGTGGTGGGTTGCTGTCAAAATTGAATCTTGGTGAGAAAATTTCAAGATTTCTCCATGTTTTCATTTTTAGAGCTTACTTTTTCATCATTCTACATGCTAGTTTTGTCAATTTCTTGAAAATGTTAAGTTTTTTTTTTGTGAATGTTAATGTTTGATAGTGTTGATTATTCTAATCATATACTAATGTGATGGGTTGTTGTCAAAATTGAATCTTGGTTGGAAGAATTTGACCTTTTTGCAGATTAAGGGACATTTTTTCATATTTTTGAGTACATGTTAAGTGCATACCCGTGAGCATAAGAGCATATGCGTAACCCATCTTCCGAAGGCCATAACTTTTGCTCCCTGAACTCGAAATGAATCCATGTTTTTGTGCTAGAAAGGTATTGAAGTGAACTATGAAATGAAAACATAAATTTGGGATTTATACTTGTATAAATTTTAGGTTTTCTCTTTATTGTAAAAATGGTCATTTTCTAACATGTCTAATGTTTTGATGAATGTTGTATTTCCATGCTTTAATTGATTTAGACCAAATATTGTGTATGATATTCTCTTGAAAATTTTGGTGATATTGAGAATCAAAAACAAATTTGATCTCTATCTTTTTAACATTTGGATTAACTTGGAAATTTGATTATTCATTTTGCTTAAGGGAATTGAAGTTTTCCATTTCTATCTAGTTGGGCTAAATTTTGTGTATGCTCTTCTCTTGCACCTTAGGGTGATCTTTAGAATCAAAAGCAACTTTAGTCTTCATTTTATAACATTTGGTTAATTGGAAACTTCATATTTCATTTTTGGTTTAAAGGAATGAACATTTATCAAGATTTTGGTATGATTCATTAATTCGAAGCTTTCCTTTACTTTTTAGTTGGATCATTGGATGATCTTTGGTATGATTTTTGGTATGTATGCTCTTACATTTGCATCATTGGATGATCTTAAGAATCAAAATCAACTCTTAATCCTCTTTTAAATAATGTGATTTACTTAGAGAACTACTTACCTCTTGAGTGCGGGACCTAAAAACACTTGTCAAAGAAAAGAGTTTGAAACAAACTTTTTAACTACATGTGTGTTGTAGGATTCCAAATGGAAAAAGAATAAACCAAATTAAGTCTAAAAGATTAAGAAACACACCACATTCAAAACACTTTATTTTTAGTTCCAATAAGGGTACGCTGTGTCTGCTTAAAACTAGGACATAACCCCTTTGGCATAAGCCTTAAGCTACAACAATGGATGTGGTCATAGTAACCCAAAAGTAGTCCACACAAGAGGGAACCTTGTGGATGAATCGGGAAGTGATCTGCACACCTACTTGACTAGTATACACATAAGATTTATCATCAAATTTATTTGTCTCGCGACCCCAGTGAGAGTACACGATGGACGTATTTATTTCCCACTGTGCTTGAAGGTGGTAAAGTAAAGCCAGGATAATCCTTGGGAAACCTTGGCAAACTAAGATCGCTCTTAGATAACATTTGAAACCTATTTGAGTGAACCACCTAGGAAGCTATCTTTGACTAGGAGCCAACTTTGACCATTTCAAAACCAATTTGAGTTGAGAGTCATTATTCATCACGAAACATTACTTTTTCTTAGTTTTTCACTTGCCCTAAGGCGAGGCGAAACTCTGCCAAAGTGAGGCCAACATTTTCACCCCCAATTGATATACTTCCTTCACTTTCTTTTGACACTTTTTTATTAGAAGAAGAGTGAATACCCTTGTGTTGCTAATTGATTGTATTCACCACTTTTGTGTCCGTTTACGCTCATCCATGTTTGTGGTTGAGTTGTTAAACGTCTAAAGTGTGTGGAGACATTTTCATATCATTGGTAGCCTTTTTGATCTTGATACCCAAGTCAAGATCATCATCGTAGTTAGGATTGATTCATCACCTTGATTCTCCTTTGAATTCTTATTTTTAAAATTTTGTGTCGCTACAATTTTGGTATTTATGTCTTATTTCTCATAGACTTGTCCTAAATATCTATATTGTGATGTTATGCTATACACACTCTAACAATTCCTTGGTATACTCTAGCCCTATTTTGATTTCAATTACTACCTCAATTTGAAAGGTGTTGTTGTTACCTTTGTGCACATCATATCAATATTATTTTGATATTAATACCTTACTTTTCCATAAAGTTTGGTTAACATATCTTAGTGGTATTGTTGCATCGTTCATACTCGTAACTTCCACTTTTTGAGATATAGGTCTTGATTGGATTCAAGCTCGCTTTTAGTATACTTTGTTTGGGGATCATATCAAATTTTTATTATTATTTATGTCTTGTTCATTTCTTTGAACTTGACATAAGTGGTGACATTTTGTTGATCATCTTAAATGTCAAACTACCATTTGGAAACAACTTGGGAAGTAAGTTCATTGATTGATTGGTTCAGAACAAACCTTGTGTGATTGTTTCTTGCAATTATTTGTCATTTTGACTTATCCATTTAGGAAAATCACTTTGATCCATTGATTCTTCATTATTCTTTGGTCATTAATTTGGCTTTGTGTTTTGAACTTACGTGATTGTTCCTTGTGTTTATCCACCTTATAAAATCATTTCTAGGAAAATCCTTTGGGTCTTTGATCCTCTTGATCTTATTGTTTTTGCCTAAGTTCATGGTCATTTTTAACATATCTTTCAAACCTTAGCAAAAACATTTCCTATCAAGCAACTTTTGCATCAATTGAACATTGGAAATCTTTCCTTTGTATCCTTTATGTTGCTAAAATTTTGATCAATCCTTTGACATTTACACCTCCAAACTTGTTGTCCAAACCTTGTTAGATTATCAATCTTATGTCAACATGATGTATTTTTCCTTAGCTTCCCTTTGGAAAATCACACAAGCATCCCCTATCTGTTTGCAAAATGTCTAGTTGGTTGTTGTTATGCTACCCGAATTAACATGGAACTTCCTTCTATTTGAAGGAGTTCAATCACATTATCTCATTTGGACTTATTGAATGCCAACCATGACTGATTATCACAGGGTTCCTTATACATATGACCATAAATAATCAAAATTTAGGCGTTCACATCAAAATATGCCCATCATGACTAAACCATGTTTGGTTCTTCACGCTAGAGAACCCATTCGGGTAACCCATTCCCCACCTTCATCTCATAGTCGGTGGTATGGTTTGGACACTTATGATCCAAATTATTATTCAGGTTTCCCCCACTCTTCTTCTTATTCTAATCCAAACATTTCCTCTTCTTTTGAGGATTCCAATCCAAATATTTCCTCCGATTCTTTTGATGATTCGGATCCAAACTACTATTCATATTCATCTAATTCGACTCCTAAGTCATGGTCCTCCCCTTCTTCATAGGATCTCCTTCATCATAATGCTACTCGATTCTTGAGTCCCCCATTCTTTGTGGGACCTCGTTTATTATTCAATGTAAACCATTCACATGATGAAAAATGGGGTGAATGGAAAAAGTAATGAAATTTACACATGGTCTACATTACATGGCCATTATGTCATATTGACTATGAATGGAAGATGAACAATCATACATGCCTAAGAAACCTTCTTCGATACCAAATTAGAGTAGAATGCACTTACACTCAAGAAGGATTCAATTAACATAATTTTATTAAAATATGTTCCATATAAAAAATATTTGGATGTCCTAATGATATGGAAATTTTCCAACCAAAAATTTCTCCTACAAATATTCTAACGAGTAAACTAGTGGGATTATTCAAAACCCTATATTTTCTCACAACTATCTTACTGACCTCTCACCTAAAATCTCTATGTGAGTTGTTCTCATAACTCATTCACATTATTTTACACATAAATATACAAACCACTTTATTTATGCTCGCCACAAATTTGAGCACTAACTAATATTTCTAACGGTGGCCAATGGGAATAAAATTCCAATCAAACACCTATATTCAACCAACAAATACCTATAATATCAATTGATATATTCACTTAATTGTTCAAAATATGAATCAAACAACATCAATTATGACCGCATAGTATTACTAGTAGATCACTAGCATTAAGCTTCACAAATGAGATGAAGTAGGGAAACTCAAATTGAATCTCACATGATACAAATCCATATTTGAGAAGATATCCTCCCCATTTAGGTGTTACTACACAAGTTATTAATCTAGCCTCACCCAAACCCAATGTTCCTACAATGGAGGAAATGCACATGGTCCCATTAGCTCTATACCTATGCAATACAAGGCCTATACAATTGAACACAGTATATCATATATGGCTCAAACTCTTATTCTTAATGCATATATCTAAAAAATTCAAGACATGTAAGAATAAGCAGAGATAATATTAGAAAATTAATCACAAATCACCATGAGCTCTATTTCCTTACTCAATAACTCAATACTTCATAAATATCTTAATTATCCACTACCACCTCTAATATTTTATCCACAAAATTTCTCATTTTATGATGGTAAGACTGATCCATAGTGACACCTCCATGCCTTCATGGACTCTTATATTGACTATATACATAATGATATATTACTTGTGAAAATATTTCCATGTAACTTTATAGAATATGCACTTCACCGGTTCTATATTATTCCTTAATGTTCTATAAGCACATTATTGTCACTAAAATGTGCACCCATGGAAATATCAACAAGTTTTGGAAAACTTGGATACCTTAGAAACAACAACGCGAAGGTGTGGGACATTTTCTCCATGGGGCCAGGACCTCCAGAGAAGTTTTAATTCCTACACTAAATACTCTAATGTTAGGCATTAATTACAAGTAAACATTAATCTACTGAATTGCATGGAAAAGGGATGATATAGAAAAACATAAAAAGAACACTGATGTCACCAAGAAAGAAATGGGTTACTCTATAATGAGATCAATAAGTGAGAAGACAAGATACAAATAATAAAAGCGAGATATAAGCCATAACCAAAACATATATCCAAATCAAACCCTCACCCCTAAACCTTGATAAAATTCCACACACATAACCATGGAAAATCAAATATTTAAGAGGCCTATTAACACGAAGACAAAGGGAAGATGTAATCCACAACCACATTTATACTAATAGCTAAAGTATACACATTATGGTATCAACATAATCCAAAGTTATCATTCATTTATATATCTTAAACTAGAGGTTAGAGGCACTCAAGAAGCTCAATACCCAAAAAGAGTAGAGTAACCTTTCTTCTAAGGAGAGCGTAGCATTTACAATTACACAAGAAAGTTACTTATAGGTAAAAAGAGAGAAATGTGACTAATAAACAAGAGAGAAGGGGATTAGAAAATGCCAAGGAATATCTCATTCCATCCTTATCTATTGCGAGAAGGTTCATGAAGGTCTAAAGATGCTATAAAAGATGAAAAACTACTATGATCCACCCCAAAATTTCCCTCAAAACATATTCCAAGGGATATTTGCAAGTCATGATGATCCATAACCATGGAGGTGCCTTCACTTGCAAGAAAATGGGAATATTTTTTTAAGGATAAGCTTTGAGAAAGGATCAATGTGAACCCATGAAATCAATGAGATAAGATGAATTTTAAGTTGTCATTTATCTTATTTAGCCATGATTACACTTTAGAACACTAATAACAACTCATATCATGCTTAAAAACCAACTTAACTCCTCCTATATTTAGGTGTGGCCGCATGAGGTGATTAATAACTCGAAGCATCTTCTAGAAAGATAAAATATTCCTCGAAAGGCATCCATAACTGATTTAGGGGCCATGTGAAAGAGAAAATAGTTGAAACATCCTTAAAATGATGGCATGAAGATATCTCGATAACTCAACCATTCTCATTATAACCATTCTCTAAGTGCATCTCTCCTTGAGATGTTTATAATAGTACTATGTGCGGGTTAAATGGAGGTATTAATTGAAATTTGTGAGTAAAAGACTAGGTTGTTGTCATGCCACCATGATGTCCCCAAGCTCAACTTTATAAAGGGTGAGAATGTAAATTTTAAGCTCTAAAAATATTTTCCAAGGAATCATAGGCTCCATGGATCTCTATCACATGTACTCTATATTACATGTCTCTCATTGGTGGCTCATGGGTGTGTGGAACACGCATCAAGGTAGGACTATTTGTGAGATCCTAGTTGCACATGTTAACACCACGTATTGCTCATTAGTGGCAAGAAGATGCATCGATGAGTGTCATCTATCCCTATATACTTACATGTTGATTATCAATATCATGCTAAGACCAGGAAACAAGCTTGTAAGTCTAAAGGGAGGAAAAGATCCGATGTTTTATACCTTCCAAAAATGACATGTTTCCTAGATGCGTAAGTTTAGCTAATTATTGAGAAGGGACTTCTCGTTGATTTCTTCCACGTGTAGCCCATCGTAGCTAGCATATTTTGGGGATTGAAATCTTAACTTTATCATTACTCTACATCATCCACGAGATCCAATAGACATCATCTATACACCTTACCACTTGATGTTCATTTTTTTCCTAAAAGGAGTGGAGCTTTAAATGAGGTTGATGGAAATTTCAAGAGTTTGTAAGACATGGGACAAGCGATAGAAGCCACTTGTCACTCATCTGTTCAAAGTAAATAAATGACCAAGTCAAAATTTGAAATGCATCGTTTGGTGATAAGTGTCTCGACACGATCAATTAAGTTCGATGGGCTAGTTCCTTAATAAAACAAGTGATTTGAATGTATTTTTCCCATTTTTAGGCCAAAACACATGATTTTGACTAAGTGTTTCCTAGTTTGACCCATATACTGAGAGTTGATTTATGCAATTTACTGTGACAAGTTTAGAAACAAAAGGGGGCTCCAAAATACCTTATAACTCCATAAAATCCAAGTCTTTTAAGTTAAAACATTTTTCTAAATGAAGCATGGTGCTTCATTTTGACTTTGACAATAAACATTTAAAGCCTTAATTGAAAACTTTCTTATCCATTTTTTTCATCAATAATGGACAATGTTCACATTTTTCACAAATCACTCAAATAATGGACAATGCTCACATTTTTCACAAATCACTCAAGACAAGAAAAAATCATGAAATGGTTATATATTATGAATTACAATATAATAATATTCTTTCTTAAGGGCTAAAACACATAGATGATAATGATTTTATTGAAGTATTTATTGATACCCTTATCCCAAAGCTCAAATAAAATGATATGTTCCTAGACCTTTCAACATTTAAGGACCTATATCAAATGGTCAAATTGTATGAGACTACTATCATGGTGTCTAATCATGTTGAGTTATGAGAACACACCATCACCTAGTAACAAAAAATTCCAAGAAAATCTCTCGTCAAAGGAAATACAATCGATAACAATAAAGATAAAATATTGTGTAGCAATAGAAACCCACAATAACTCTTACAACAACTCTCATTTGACAAATACAACTATTTTTCATAGCCTCCTTACATTATTTTATGAAAAATCTTTGAGTGTAACCTGATTTAGCTATCTCCACCTATTATTATTGAAATGGAAAACGTTTGGGGGTTTGATGAAAATTTATCATTTTATTGTCACCAATTTTGAGGACATATTGCAAATATATGTTTTTATTCCATCAAAAGATCAAATATCTCATTGATAAAAGAGAAATTCCTTACAAGACCTAGATCCTCCTGTAACCACAATAGTAACTCAACTCAATGAGTGAATGATGTTGTTTAGTAATCCATTATCGAATTATGTAGAAACCAACAAAGTCGATAAAATACATATGGATTATCATATAGTATGACCTCCACTAACCTATGAGGGTGATGCCCACCCATTTGATAACATCATTGGTGATAGTCTAAGTATACCACCAATGATACTACCTATTACCCTTTTTATTAAAAAATTACTTGAGATAATGATAAATCATTCGGGCCAAATATTCATTTGTGCACATAACGATTCACAACATATTAAAGTTGTTATGGTATAAAATGAATCTAGATAAAATGTTTTTATCATGGAACTCCTTAAATATATCAAATATACCACATGAGGTACTTTAGGGCTTCGATGATCAATGAAAAAACTAGTTTTCGCATAGTTTTATTAGTACATGTTGGACCTAAGAGGATGGCTACATAGTTCCTTGTGGTATCTTCAATAAAATTATCGAGTATGTTACTTGAATATCCTTGGATCCATGAGATGTACATTATGCCATCCACATATGCTTGAAGTATATACATAACAACATGGTGGTGACCATTATTATTATACCATAAGGTTACCCTAGTCAATCAATCCAAACACCTAATTTAATTTTTTATCCATGGATAGTATCTCTATTAAATAACTATTTTTACAAACTATTATATTGATTTTCAATCATATTTCTAAGCGAGTTCCACATCAGCCTTTGATATAACATTAACATGAGAATATTGTGACTCATGCTTCTCATATACATAATGTGGCATCTCTTCGTGCATGAACAAAATGAATTTAGAAATAATCGTGATGGAATGATCCTTTAGGAACAATAATAAAATATCATTTACATCGATTTCCTATAATTATTATGATTACTTTTGACTGATGAATATATTCATTAACATAATTGAGCATGATGGAAATGAGTATCATACTACACAAAAATATATCTTAGATTCTAAGAGGGCATCACCCATTGATGAGAAAATAATTTTCATTCTCTATGTCTTGGTATAGGATATTATATAGACATTCATTGGTTAGCCTCTATGGAATTTCTACACTCACTTGTACATAACTTCTTGCACATACACATTGTCTTAGCATGAATCTAAATCACTTCTTCTCCTTATTCCTATACTAGGTCATTTCAAATGATGAAACACATTTCACATGTATGATGTAATTTTGAGGGAAAAATACTTACCAATGACCAACCATGTCTCTTCCATCATTTATATCATATTCTATAGGGAAACTACTACCTATTATTATAGCTAACATATTTACATAAAGCTGAAAATTTTCCAATTGTTTACAAATACAATTAAAATTCTATGAATAATAAAAAAATGAGTCATCAAATGATATCTTTAACTATTTGGAAAATATGAAAACTTTATTTCTCAATTGATCGGTTGGGAAACCCCTTTGTTATTTACATAATCACTAAAATCATGTGTTGATAAGGCTACTAGATTTAGTTTCCTATGTTCATAATTCATAATTACATGTTTTTGTAATCATATTACAATTAAATAGGACAACAAGTCTATCCCATGACATAACATAATATCAAACTAACCAACAAGTATATTCTCTAATAGCTGTATATCGACATGGATTGGTACAACCGAGGAGAATATCGTCAAAGAATTTTATCCTCAATCAAATACCAAGAAGTATATCCCTTCACCTCCCTAACATGTCAATTTCCATGCCCTTAAAAATGTATTTGATAAGGGAATTCAACACTATTCGGAGTCAAGAATAGAGAACCATGTGTATATAATAATTTCTACCTCTACTTACATTTAAATCAATCAAATGAACAAGTAAATCCACTATCATATGGTTTTAGACAAGATATATCTCTAGGAAATCATAAACAAAAAATGAAAACAACAATGATACTACTTTTTCTAAATCAAATTTAGACTAACTCCGGGAAGCATGGTATCTAAAGGTGCGTGAACACACATGACATACATCTTTCCATTCA
Organism: Taxus wallichiana var. yunnanensis; assembly: GCA_018340775.1. Classification (NCBI taxonomy): domain Eukaryota; kingdom Viridiplantae; phylum Streptophyta; class Pinopsida; order Cupressales; family Taxaceae; genus Taxus; species Taxus wallichiana. The sequence goes on along the minus strand of CM031239.1, from coordinate 805,795,028 downwards.
TACACAACTATATCAAAGTAACTACATATATGTATCTATTAGATATACATCTATAAACTCATTAATATTCATAATCCGAGTACTTTATATAATTCTAAACACCCCTTCTTCCGTCTAGGAGTTAAGACTAAAAACTAGGTTACAACAATTGGAAAAGGTATCTTACAACCCACTAAACCAATAAAAATATCTACCTTAGAGTTTCATAATGACTTTCCATAATTTACAATAATGTTATAAAAACACTTTAAAATATTCATTATAAATTTTTGGTCAATTTTGGATTAAGACACAATTTCAAAGTATTTTAGACTTTTGGATTGCAAAAGCACAGAAATGTCCTCATAGAGTAAATCGTAATTATTGATTTGAAAATGCATGGGAAATGTCCCTCTTAATGTAAATCATAATTCTAGATTGCAAACGCATGGGAAATGTCCCTCATAATGTAAATCAAACTTTTGGATTGCAAACACATGAAAATTTTCCTCATAGTATAAATCATAATTTTGGGTTGCAAATTCATGAGAAGAGCCCCTCATAGTGTAAATTATGCTCTTATATGTAGAAGACTGAAGTTTATTCGATGCATATTCAAATGTGAAACAAGTATATATATACACGCGGGGATGAGAGAATACATGTGGAGGATGAAACGTGGTGTGGAGTAACAAGTCGAGTTGGAAGGTCAATAGACAATGGAATATGCCAACATTCCCCCTTATTACATTTTTTTATAAATGTACCCCAAAAACAACTCAAGTTTCACCTTGCCAAGACACTTGGTGAGTATATCAGCTACTTGAGAATCTGTTGGGTGGTACTAGAGTTGGAAGTGGTGGTTCAAAAATTATTCTCGAATGCAATGACATTTGACCTCATCATGAAAAATTGGATTCTTTACAAGCTTCAACACACCCTGATTGTCGCAATGAATGATAACTATATTTTCTTCAGGAATGCCCATATCAACAAGAATGTGATGTAACCAAATCACTTTGCACACAACTCCTCATGTGGCATGATACTCTTCCTTAGTGAATGAGAGATAAAAACTAGTTTACTTCTTGTTAATCCAAGAGATAGGTCCAGATCCGAGATGAAAAACATATCTTGAAGTTGATTTCATGTCATCAAAAAATCCAACATAGTCTGATTCAGTATATCCCTATAAGAAGAAATGAGATTTCTTCTAATATTCTATACCATAGTCGATTATACCTCGACATATCTTAGAACATGATTTTCAAATACCCAATTACATTTCTTTGGCTCTTGCATGAATCTTGAAATATAGATGACAACAAATCATAGGTCATTCTAGGATAAGTCAAGTAAATGAGACTCCCAACAAGCTTCCTATAGTGAGTAACATCTACTTGAGGTGAATCCTAAAATATAGAAAGTTGCAAAAATTTCTCCATTAGAGTGGACATAGGTTTACATTTAGAAATCCCATAATTTTCCAAGAGTGTCTTGGCATATTTCATCTGTGAGATAAAAATGTGATTCTTCTTCTACCATATTTCAAGCCAAGACAGTAATGAAGTAGCCCCAAATCTGTCATGTCGAAGGATTTCTACATATTATTTTTACATCTTTGATGCGATTTTATGAGATACCTATGATCACAAGATCATCCACATACAAAACAAGAATGAAAATATTTGTGCCTACCTTCTTAATATACAAATTTTAATATGAAGGGATACGAGTGAATCCATGTTGTAATAGGTGATCATTTATTTTAATTTACCATGCCCTAGGTGCTTGTTTAATTCCATAAAGAGACTTAATTATATGAAATACCTTATTAGGATGTTTTTCATTGACAAATCCTTCTAGTTGGGTCATGTATACTTATTCTTTGATATCACCATTCAAGAAAGCACTTTTACGTCCATCTGTTGAAGTTTCCATCCTTTTTATGTTGTCAGTGCACAAATAACTATGATAGTCTTGATCTTTCGTAGTACTAGCAAAGGTCTCCTCATAGTCAATTCCTTCTTGTTGAGCATATCCCTTTACAACTAGTCATGCTTTTTACTTGTTGATAGATCCATTTGCCTTGTATTTTGTTTTGAAAATCCATTTACAGCCAATGGATTTCTTTCCTCTAAAGTGATTGATAAGTTCCCATATATACGCCACGAATCGGGAGCCATATTTTGCATCCATAGCTTTCTTCTACTTTGGTTGAATGAGTGCTTCTCAAACTGTATCAAGTTTGGTGTTGTCAACTAATGAATATATGAGTGTGATATTTACCTCACTTCTCACATATCTTCTCATTCTAGCTCTTGATGAAGTATCTGGGAGAGATTTTAGGTGGGAGTCCATGACGGTGATTTGAACCCATTTCGGATGTTGTTGATGCTAATGTGAAGAATGAGTTTCCAAATGACCAAGATCAATGAAAAATTATCCACACAAATCATTTTTCTTGTGTGAAGATTCTTCTTGCTCATCATCTAATTGTGATAGCAATCTGTGAGAGGAGGTCGGTACTAAATCTTCTTTTTGTGCGAATGAGTCAAATGATGAATCATCACAAACCATATCTTGAATCTCATATATCTTATGTGTCTCGAGATCCATGAGATGATATTCCTTTGAGGTAGTGTTGTACCCTAAAATATACACTAGAGTGCCTTCATATCGATCTTCTTCCTCTTTTTGTTTGGGACATGCATGTATGTTGTACAACCAAATACTCTAAGATGGGAGATCGAAGGCTTGTGATTACTCCATACCTTGTCTAGTGTTTTGTCTTGTAAGATATTTGTAGCTTCCCTATTTAAAATATATACAATTTTCTGAAATTCTTCTACCCAAAAACATTTCTCCAACTTGGCAGTGGAAAGCATGCAATGAGCCATCTCCATGACAATCGATTATTGACATTTTGCAATGCCATTCTATTGGGCATATAGGGGGAGTCAAGTTTTGTGTGATGTTGTGCTCCTTTAGGAATGCCAAGAATTTATTTGGCGTGCATCCCCCCCTCGAACTGAGCAAAGGAAAAGAAGGGGCTTCCTGGTTTGTTGAACAACTTGATGATAGAAGGCCAAAAAATTGGAAAATGCTTCACTCTTTTTCCGGAAAAAGAACACCCATGTCTTGCGAGATTAGTCATTTATAAAAAACTAGAAATACTGAAATCCCTAAAAGGAAGTAGGAAAGGATATATATATCAATATGCGTGATCGAGACAGTTCTTGGCATAGAAGGAACTTGGCTTGAGCAGATGGATCCGATGTTGTTTGCTTGTCATACATCTAGAATAGATAGGTAAGGAGTGGGAGAGTAGAGGAATCCCTCAAACCATCTCCTTGGAACTAAGCTAATAGAGGGATTCGGAAGAAAGGTGCCCATATCAATAATTCTAGAGTGTAGTAGACTCCACCATAGAGGTAGATATAGCAAGCTGCGAGAGGATGAAACTACATCTAGTGAAAATAAACAATCCTTCAAAACAAATTTAGTAAGTAGCATACCTTTGCATGAATTCAAGCATGATTTGATGCCTTTCTGGACCATGAAATCCAACTTGAGTTTGTGATTAAAGATCCGAGAGATAGACATGGATATTTGTGGTCAAGCCATGGACATAGAGCACCTTTGTGAGGGTACAACTTCTCGTCCCGAGAGGAATGGTAATTGTGCCTATTCCTTCTGCAACATACTCATTGTTTTCAATGTGAACCCGATCTCCGATTAAATAAATCAAAAGCTTTCTATCACTCGTCATATGATTACTGCCACCTAAGTCAATCAACCAAACATTTTGTGATGGCTGCAATGTTTGGGAGACTAGAACAACGTCTTGATATGTGATGTAATTTGTTGATTCTAGTACTTCCTCATTTGATTCATCATATTTTTATTTATGACATGTCTGTATGCTTCTTGTGGCGAGGATGGCTTATGGATTTCTATGAATCACTAAGAATAAATGTGCTCTCATTGCTAGAATTACCTTGAGTTCAGTCATTATATCAATAACTAATAGTGTCATGTGTATTTTTTGGTGCAAATGTGACACCAACAATCTGATTTATGAGACTTCTACTATTGTGGTTGTTTCTAGGGTTATGCTTCTAGGACTACTTCTCTTGTTGTCCCTTTCGAGACTTGTGACTCTTCTATTGTCTCAAGATCAGTGTCTTGTCTTCAAACTCCTCATGCACTATCTAGATGGCTTCTTCCTACTAGAGCATATTTACCAGTTCTTCAAATGTCACCACTTGTTTTTGATGTTTAATGTCATGAAAAACATCCAAAGCTCGGAAGGAAGAGCTCTCAAAGTGATCAAGATCAGCATTTTTTCTTTCACCTTCTCACCAAACACCAAAATCTCTGCTTGTAGTTCTTCCACACAACGTAAGAATTCCTCTACTTTCTCACCATCTTTATATCTTGACTGTATGAAGCTTGGTCTGGATATAGAGGATTTTTATTTAGTTCTTCGCCTCATAGATGGTGGATAGAGCATCCCAGGGACACCTTTAAGGTCATCTCATCCCATATGTGAGGTTGAACCTCGTCGGAGATGCTAAGAGTGATCAACATCAAGACTTTTACATCATCTTTGTCATACTTTATTCACTCATTTGCACCAATTAGACACGTCACTGAGTCATTGACAGTTTCCCATAGCTCTTCAAACTTGAGAATCGTGTGCATATTCGTATTCCAGGCAGCATAAGTCGGCCCTTTGAGAAACTGGGCATTATAAAATAATAATTTGGGTGTTAACATGGTTTTCCTCTTCTCAATGCATGTGTTTCGCCGTCATGGTTCTTTCTGTATCGTTGATTCCTTTCTAACGAGCTGTTTGGTTAAAGCTATTGTATTGGAGATTCAACATTGAAACAACACGTCAGAACATGTCCTCTTAAATAACACCAATATGTGAAGGAAAAGAAATATGTTACTTCTTCCCGTGTGATATTCCATGACACGTCTGGACTTTACGCAGGTCTGTTAAAGAATAAAACTCCATGTTTGCGCCAATGATTTAATGGTAACAAGGGAAAACGCAGTTCAATGATCTAAAAAAAAGTCTTCCTTCCTCCAATGCGTTGGTCTGCAGGTCTGAAAATACTCCTGCAACAACGTCCAAACAGAGGTCTGACACACAAGTAGGCCACTAGTTAAACAGGTCGCAGGTCGTTGCAATCATGTGGGCTCTGTCCACATAGCTTTCGGATCCTGCTTCAACTAACAAGATTGCACCAAAAATTTCTCGTCCCCAAACAAAGGACGTCGGGAAAAGAAAATATATGCTCACACACAGTAAAACATTGACAGGTCTCTAACCGCCACCGGTCTGATACCAATGTTCTTATATGCAGAAGATCCAAGTTTATTTGGTGAATATTCAAATGTGAAACAAGTGTATATATACACGCAAGGAGGAGAGAAGATAGGTGGAAGATGAAATGTGGTGTAGAGTAACCAACCAGAGCTGGAAGGTCACTAGACAATGAAATACACCACCAAATCATATTTTTATGTTGTAAACGCACGAGAAACATCCCTCATAATGTAAATCAAACTTTTAGGTTGCAAAAGCATGGTAAAGTACCTTGTATTCTAAATTTAAATTTGACTTTTGGGTTGTAAACACACGGAAAAAAGTCCCTTATAGTGTAAATCAAATTTTTGGGTTACAATGGAAAAGTCCCTCATAGTGTACATTAGACTTTTGAGTTACAAATGAATGAGAAAAGTCCCTCATAGCGTAAATTAGATTTTTGGGTTGCAAATGCACGAGAAAAGTCTTTCATAGTGTAAATCAAATTTCTAGGTTGCAAAAGTAGGAAAATTCCCTCATAGTCTAGGAAGCATGATTTTCCTCGTATTCAAAAAGTGTAAGGATAGTTAAAAAATCAATAAATTTCTCATACCCAACTCCTAAATAAGAAAGATAAATCTTTCAATAAGTACCCAATAAGATTTAATCAAGGAAATCATTCATATTAATTAGCAAAACATTTTTAATCAATTAAACTCACGCTTGATAATTTGCTTGAAGTTGTAAGCACTTGCAAACTAGTAAAATTCTCTTCTTCTCCCTCTAACTTGTGATTTTTCCTTCTTAGATCCACTCGACGATCCTCCAATCTCAATCCTCAAAGTTGAATCATGATGGATGAATGATTCTAATGCATTCAAAAATGGTTTAATCTCCTAAATTTATTCTCAAGTTAAAAATTCACTTCTAAAAATATATTCCTAAAATGTAGCCTATTTTCTTGCTTTAAAAGTCATTAAATAATTCAAAAAGAACATTTTAATCATCGTTGTTGCATTTTTACACATTTTATAGAGGCACTTACGGTTTGGGAACAACATGTTTTCTCCATGATCTCCTCCAGAAATTTAAGTTCTAGTGATTATTGTCACTCGTGATTAATTAAATTACTTACATTAACATTAGGAAATTATCTTGATTTAACATATGCAAATCTATTGATTAACCTAAAATAAATTTTCCATACTCAAGGAAATATTAGCATATTTAAAAATTATGATAATTCAAATAATTTATAAAACAATAAATACATAACATTTTCATTGCACAACACTACCGAAAGAATATAAACCATTTTTACATTAATTGAATACAAGCTCGCTCTCTCTCTCTCTCTCTCTCTCTCTCTCTCTCTCTCTCTCTCTCTCTCTCTCTCTCTCTCTGGGTTCTTAATTAAATCTTTGGATAGTAATGTCCATCCTAATTTATTTTCTTCTTCACGATACCATCCCTTTGGGTGTCTCATTTTCAGCGAGGAAACTTTTTCCTACATTCATAACTCATGAAAACATGTGGTTAAATTCTCGCTTTAAAATTACATTCAATTCAATCTAATTCAAAGATGCATTTCATTAAATTGTAAACTACGATTTTCACTAAGATCAAATATGATATTCCAATCCAATATTACATTCCATCTAACCAATAGATCTAACACATGCAATGTTGTCATATACATCGATCAATTTCATCTATAACAAACCATTTATTCAATTTAAATGATTTTCAAGAAATTTGATGATTATTGGTTAGCAAGCAATTCTAGTTAAAAATTCTATCTTTCCAACCTCACATTGAGAAAATATATATATATAATATATATATATATATATATATATATATATATATATATATATATATATATATATAAATACAAAAGCATGACCCACATGTGACATGTTCGGTCATTACATATATTTGAGCTTTATGATTATTAATATTTAGCACTTTCTACTACCTTTAGCACTTAAGCTTCATATTACAAATCAAACACTTACAACCCATGACATCACATTCCTTACAAATCTTGTAAATAAGCACCATAGAGGCATGTTTACACTAGAGGGAATATTACATATTGATCTTATTTTGATCATTATCTTTAATGCATTATGCCTTCTTACAACCTTTTATCATGGGGATTCCTACCTCATTGTGGGCATGCATACACCGAGGAAATCTACATGGCCGATAGTATAACAATCATATCTTTATACACAAGTCCATTATATACACTATACTACTATGATTTATCTTACACCGATGTATTCCTTACTACATGTGTTATATCATGTTTTGTTTTATGCTTGTGTTACTTACTTCTATAAAATGATTTAACCATACTTCATGATTACTTGTATTTATCACTTATTGTTCATGCTTTTTATTACATATTGTTTTACTAGTTAATTACTATTGACTTTGGGATCCTATTTTGGTCATCTAACATTGTTTCATATAGTATTCATTTCCATTTTGCTTGATTTATTTAATTATTTCATGTATTGCATGATTTGACAACTCTAGGCACTCGTATGTTCGCATACATTGTGATAGTCTTTGCTTTGAATGCTCCATACATTTTTGTCTTGCATTCTCTATGTTGTTTACGCTCTATGTTATGTTTTCTCCATGCACATATAAGATCCATAATGTGTTTCCTCTATGTAGTTTTATGCTCTATGTTATGTTTTTCTACGCACTTGTATGCTCTATGATGTATTTTCTCTATGCACTTGCATGCTTTATTTTGTGTTTTCTCTATGAAATTGTATGCTATACTTACATTTTCTTGTATGTTATATTTTCTCTATGCACTTGTATGCTCTATGTTTTGTTTTTCTATGCATTTTTGTGTTATATGTTGTATTTTCTCTATGTACTTGTATTCTCTATGTTTTGTGCACTTGTATGCTATATGCTCTATTTTATCTATGCATATATATGTCCTATTCTTTGTGCACTTGTATCATCTATGCTTTATTTTATCATATGCTAGTGTTACTCTATGTGGGATGTTTCCTTTATTGTTTTATTTATTCTCACACAAAGGGTGCCTATCACCCCTATTTTTGTGGACACATTACTTACTACATATTTAGATTAGAATAAATATACTATGAAACATTGGTTAATATATCTCTTTCTTTACACATTTCTTATTGCACTTTGATTGTTACATTCCTAGCTCTAGGTCCATTTCTTGATACACTTTTACAATTATATCATTTCTTATCACACAATTTCCTAGCATATTTATCTTTACACTTATTTCTCTAGGAACAATAGATAAATACATACTTGATTTTGCACACACATGCTAACAAATAACATTAGTCAATTCAATCATGTCTTTATTAGTGATGTATCTTTATGATAAGTTTTTCATGTCATGTTGTGTCGTGTGATGTCGTAGGTCACTATGAATCCATTAGGTGTCGAGTCATGTATTTTTTCATACCACTCTTCTAATTGCTATTATGTTATTGGTTGAATTATTAGAACATTCTCATAATATGTCTTGCACTTTTAATGATACATATTATTCATGTTAGCATCCTTATATCTTATGAACATTGCTCGTTTTACCATATCATTTGATATACTAGATATAGTTTTACATTATTGATGTTATTTGTTATTATATGACTAATTCTTTATATTTTGAGCTAAGTGATCATTTGCAACATCCATCATTTTGAAGCGGGAATATTGTGGGACTTTTCTAAGTTCATGTATATTATATATACAATGTTTTATTTGACATTGTATGATGGAATCCATAGTTATTTTGATCACATTACGATATTTTATACATATTGAATTACAAATTATATACTACATTATGGCATATACACCAAGATCACAAATGAGTTGGATCGAGTGGAAAACTCAATTACTCTCATATTAGCTCATTGGCATGCTCAATTGTACAAAAATTGGCTCAAAGGTAGGCTCAATTGCATACATGTTAGATCAATGGTAGTCTCGATTATACACAAGTTGGCTCGGTGGAAATATGAAATGATACAGTGGCTCATGGAAAGCTCAAATTATAAAATTTTCAAATAAAATATTCACATCCTTTACATTGAAAACTAGGGGCATACGAGATGTGGTTGTTTTATGCTTTAATTTTAGTTTTTGTTATTTATCTATTTTATAAGAATATTTTATTGTGAATTAATACACACTTTTACCTATGGATTGTATGTTTACATGTATGACCCAAAGAAAGAAAAGAATACACGCATTTTATTTTCATGCATACCACGTAATTTTAGGAGGTTTACATTCATAGTTCATTTATTTTAATCCAACAATTTTTTATTACTATGGAAAATAATAACATTTATCCCTTATTTAGAATGACAAGATTCAATTCATAGCTACCACTTGAGATATGCCTTGAAATCATAGCTAATGATAGGACACAAAGGAATTGACAAGATCTTCTAAACATGTAAATTGGATTAAAGCATGTGAACTCCCACGTGCCTATGATTGATGAGCTACTGCAATACATTTTTTAAATGTTAAAATATTGCATTGGTAAACATAAGTGGTTTATTTTCAAGGATCTGCATCTTTGTGTGGAAAAATATTAATATAATTTTAGTTATGGAGGCTATCTCATCATCTAAAGGGTTCAATTTCACAAATCTATCCTCAAAATATTTAAGGAAAACCTTCAACATTGATGGCATAGATGCGGACATAGAGGATTCATATAGCTACTAATCCTTGATGATATTTAATTTCCATGGCCAACCAAGTCCATGATCAGGTATCATTTTACCACTAAAATGGATAAAATTATGCCTATGAACTATACTTTTCAATGCTTCCTTCAACCCACTTTCCTTGTCAAGTACAATCTTCCTACTCGGTCCCTAAACCTATTTTTCTTGCAAATCATTCTATGATCTCTCTCCCTCACTCCAATTAAGTTCCTTTTTTCCTCTAAAGTTGAATTTTACCTTCCCATAGTATTCCATTCCTATTCAAGGCCCCTCTAATCTTCACCTAGACAATATTTAGGCCCTCTATACTATGGTTGACATGATAGAGAGGAAGGTATAACCCCTATCTGTAGGTGCTCCTAAATGGAGGGGTAGGCATAAGAAACTATAAATTTTGAATCTTACTCAAGTGATCATTAAACCACAAGCTAAACTAGGAAAGAGAGTCACTGAGTCTTTCATGCATTTGGTTTGGATACTAGAGAATGGTTACAATCTAGTCATAATGAACAATGTTTTGTATGCATTAATAAACAACTTCTCAAAATATGGTAAATGGGGGTTTTAATTATCTATCCCATTTTAGAACCCTAGATGGACATGATGATTCAAGGTACAAATTACTCTAGGATGTATAACTTCTATTGGGTACATGTAGCCTAGTGTTAACTTACGGAGTGATTGATGTGTCTAGAAAAACCACCTATTAGGATTCAAGATATGAGTTCAAATAACTATTATTTTGAAACTTTTAGCTTACCCTATGAATATTCACAATGATCTAAACCTAAGTGATTGTGATTGTCAAAAAACTAAAAAGGAAGAAGGGTAGGGCAGAAAATGATACTAGACTCTCCTTTATCTTATAAATATTGCAAACACATTTTATCTCAGTCAAACACACACAAAACTTGAGAAATAGAATTAGTGTTAACTTGGTTCTTTGTAACTCTAGTAAATCAATCTAAGAAGAAACACATAAAAGGAACCAAAATTGTGCATCAACTAAGAAAATAAAAATAGTTCATCTACAAAATATATATAAAAGGTTTACTTGATTAATATTATTCAATCTATACACAAACAAAGTTAATTATCACTTGTAAACATTCATAAACCAATGAAATATGAAATATTGCATAGCACATCTACAAAATCAATCATTAGAAGCATCTCTAAAGAGCATAATATCAACATAACACAATCTATTACAATGCAACTTTATTGAGAATCAAAGTGCAAACTCTACTTAATAAACTAAAAAGATTACTATCTATGTTTGAAAACATGAATCAACAATTAAAAAATAAATTAGAACTCACAAAACCAATTAAAAGCTACAAGATTCCCTTTATGTATTAAGTTAAACATCAAATAATTTTACAATAAAATTACACAAATTTATAAAGCAATAGATTTTTTTTATATTATTGGTAAATGGTTTTGAAAGCGAGACCATACCCCAATATAGAGCAATGGATTTCTCCATACTATCTACATGTTTTGACACTTCCCAAATAGTTAATTTAATCCTAAAATAGCTAAAAATAAAACAACTAAAGTTAACTAAAATGTAATGTCCCCTTTCTGTAATGTCCCCTTTTCCTACGTCAAATGGCCCAAGGGCCAAGTCGAGTCTAAACCGTGGTCAAGGACCCTGTGGGTGTGGATCTTTGGAAGTTTTGGAAAGGGACCCCATGGTTTTAATATCCCAGTTTTGCCTTTGGAGGGTTTACTTTTAGACATGGAGACTCAAAAAGGAGAAAAGTAACTATAGTTATTCTTATTTTATTGGCCCCTCCATGGAATGAAATGTGCCTAGTGTTATGGGTATCGTTTCTTTGAGGTGAAGTATACAAGGATTCGGGGGAGAAAGAAAAGGAACTTTTTGTCATATACATTTTAGCCTCTTTCACGTGCAGTTGTTGCTGTTGCACATCTATAGCTTGTGGAGTCAAATCCCACAGGGACCCTAGCTTCGGTGGTGAGAGACTCATCCCTAGCTAGTAGAGAATTCTTCGGTAGTGAGAGATCTACCCTAGTCTGTCATTTTTGGAGACGTTTTCATGGTTGTGTCATAGAGATAATAACATAGGTTTCTGAGGAAGGATTTTGAGGGTTTTGGGGGCATTTGGGGAAGATAATCAGAGGAGCTCCAGATCAAATTTGCGGCAGCCATTTGGGTTGGGCGTGACAGCAAGTTGAAGGCACCTCCATAATTTTCCGACCCCATTCCAAGCAAGGCAACTTGCAGCCTTTATTTGGGGGTTTTAGGATAGTCATTTTCAGATATGAAGGTGGAACTATTACTGCCTATATCTGTTAATGTTATTTCTAAAGACCCTTATTATTGCTCTTGTATTTAGAGGGTTACGAACCTCTGAAGTTTTCCAACTGTCTAGGGCATTTCAGTAATTTTTAACTGTAGCAATATATTATTCCAAAAATATTTTCATAGTGTTTATTATTACATTTGCTGCAAGCTTCCTCAAAATTTCATGCACTTTAGGAAAATATTTTGTGAGATATCAATTAAATACCATTATTTGACCTAGCTGGTCATTTTTAGTAAAAATCAGTGTTTTACTTTGCTGCAATTTTCTCAATATTTGGTGCATTTTAAAGTGGTATCCCATAAGGGATATTTCATTGGTATCAGTGAGCACTGTTTCTCCAAACTGTTGGGATTGAAAGATGGGGTACAAAGACAATGAGTACATAGGGGTAGATCGATGAAACAATTGTTCACCAATATGGTAAAGCAAGTAGGAGGCTACCAATCTCTATTTGAGCCAACTCACCGAGAGATTAACACATGACATGTTTGATACCCATGCGGAAAGAGATGAAAATAGCAATAGGAGATAATATGGTCAAAGAGATGAGGGTGGAAATTTAGGACAACGGTCCCCCTTCTTCTACTAGACCTCTGGGGTTTCACGAACCTTCTTTCTTGAAGGATCCGGAAGTTTCATAGGTACGACAGCCAAGGGATATTGTAGATGAGGAGTCTTGTTGGGAAAGGTACCAAACCTTAAGTGATGGCTTTCGTGACAACATTCCATTCTAGGAATATTGCAAAATGAAGATTGGCAGCAGGCCTAGGAGAGATTACTAGGCACAGGTACCAGAGATGCAAAGGAGGTTGGGATGATTTTTGTTCCACATTTCGATGGTTCTAAGAAGTGTACTGCACAGTCTTGGGTGTAGAAGTTGAAGACATACTTCGACTTGAATCCTATGCGTGAGGAAGATGCAATTAAGTTTGTAATATTACATCTAGAGGGAGACGCTCATGATTGGTGGCATCATGGGTTGATTACACAGGGACACATATACATCACAACTTATGCGAGTTCACAAAGAGGCTAGTGAGAAGATTTGATAAGAGGGACCCCAACAGGTATTTTAGAGAGTTGACTCATTTGAGGAAGACCAGGTCCATTGATCAGTATATCACCAATTTTCAGAGACTATCGGTCATGGTACCTGATGTTATAGAGATGAGGTTGATTTCCCTATTCACAACAGGTTTGACAGACACTCTCGCTAGATTTGTGAGGGCATTTGAGCCTTCTTCATTGCATGAAGCTATAAGGAGAGCTCGTGACTTGGAGTTATCAACTCTTAAGTCAAGGTTTCCACCTCGAGTGCGAGTAAGGATTTCCTTCAAGAACTAGGGGTTCGCAGCTGAGGGTACCTCCACCTAGGAAAGATATAGCCTGGAGACCATTCAGAGCTAGTGAGGATAGGGAGGAATTGAGGTGAAAGAAACTATGTTTTGATTTTCATGCACCTTGGGTCCTAGGACACGATTGCAAGGGTAGAGGGAGGGCCCAATACATAGAGGTCTTCGAGGAGAGTGATGGTGACAAGGAGTTGGACACACAACCATTAGAGGATGATGATGATGAGGCATTAGATAGTGCGGGTGTGGAGCAGGATAGCGAGACTTTCCCCCAGGAGACTATCACCACCTTGTCTAGTACCCCAGAAGTATAAGGAATTTGAGTTAGGGGAGTTTACAGGGATAATGAGTGGTGGTACTCATTAATAGTGGGGAAACCCAAAACTTTATTTATGCATCATTGGTTGAGAGGTGGGGGTTACTGGCGTGGTTGTAGCCAATGGAGATTCTATGAGATGCACATGACGGGTTCCGCAATTGAGCATCACGATGGGTAACTATCTGATTACCAATGATTTCTATATTATTGGTATTAGAGAGACCAACATAGTGCTTGGGGTACAATGGCTCCATTCCCTTGGTGAGTTTCGGACTAACTTCACGATGATGAAGCTGAAGTTTAAGTCTAAAGGGAGGAATGTGACCTTGAGGGGCTTATCTTCAGGGGCACCCTAAGTTGTTACGGCCAAGAGGATCGAGAGGATCTATAGGCACGACGGGGTGGATTGGGTAGTACACTGTTTGGTTTCGACCAAGAAATCAGAGGATGGATAGTAGCAGTACCATGTGGATATACAGGGCCTATTGGACAAACACAATGCTTTGTTTGGTGACATACCTCTAGATAGGGGATTTGAGCATGTGATTGAGCTCGAGGATGCTAGACCAATGGTCACTTCTCCTTACTATCACCCCAAATGGTTTAAGAAGGAGATCGAGAAGAATATACAGGAGCTCATGGATATGGGGCATATTAGACTGAGTTCCAGCCCTTTTACTTCTTCGGTGGTTTTGGTGAAGAAGAAGGATGGGACCCTGCGGATGTGTATGGACTACCAAGCCTTGAATAAGAAGATAATAAAGAACAAGTATCATATACCATGCATTGATGAGTTGATGGAAAAGCTGCATGGTGCAATCTATTTTTCAAAAATAGATTTGCACTGGATATCATCATATCAAAGTCAAGGAGTAGGATGTGCATAAGACAACATTCAAATGCCATTACGGTCACTTTGAATTCTTGGTGATGCCTTTCGGATTGTCTAATGCTCTAGCTACATTCCAGTCTTGCATGAATCATGCGTTCAACCGCCACTTACGGACGTTTTTTTTTTGTTTTTGATGATATTTTAGTCTACAACATGACTTGGGAGGACCATATCAGGCACCTAGGTGAGATATTAGGGATATTAGAAGCTAATTCATTATATGCAAAAGCCTCTAAATGTGAGTTCGGCTTGAGAAAACTTCTATACTTGGGATATGTAATTGGTGGGGGTATAGTGAAGGTGGATAGAGGGAAGATACAGGCAATCCTAGATTGGCCACCACCTAGGTCATTGACACAAGTGAGAGGGTTCGTGGGGTTGTGCACATACTACCGGAGGTTCGTGAAAAATTTCTCTCGGTTGACTTCTCTATTGACCGATTTGACCAAGAAGGGGGGTTTTGCTTGGTCAGATGCAACACACCAGGTTTTTGATCACCTCAAGGAGGTGATGAATTCATGTCCCATCCTCACATTACCAGACTTCTCCCGCCCATTCATTCTAGAGTGTGATGCATCAGGAGAGGGCATTGGGGCATTTCTCATGTAGGATAGGCATCCCATCACCTTTGAGAGTCATAAATTGAAACCCGTGGAGAGAGGGTATTTAATTTACGACAAGGATATGTTGGCCATCATGCATGCCTTGGAAAAGTTCAGACAATACCTTGTGGGCAGAAAAAATTTGGTTCATACGGATAACAATAGTTTGAGGTTCTTCCTAGGACAAAAAGAGCTCAATGATCACCAGCAAAGATGGGTGAACAAGGTGCAAACCTATGACTTTGACATAGAGTACACTAGAGGTAAGAATAATATTATTCATCGATGCTTTATCTAGGAGGCCTGACCTCATTGCTATGCTTAGTTCTATGTCTTAGATTTCAACAAATTGGAAGGCTCATATACTTGTTGAGTACTCCAAAAGCCATTTTTCCTATGAGATCATGGATGGTATTATACAGGACAACCGTCTGAGTATTGGATGATCTCATTTTCTATAAAGATAGGACTTTCCTTATACGGGATCCAAAATGAAGGAGAAGATCCTTCATGCAGTACATGATACACCACTAGCTAGACATCTTGGGTATTTCAAAACTTACAGGTTCATCAGGGAAATATTTGCATGGAAGGGAATGAAGGATGATGTCCTTAATCATGTCAGAGAGTGTATGGTTTTCCAGCAAACCAAATCCAAGCGTTCTTTCCCAGCAAGATTACTTCAGCCTCTCCCCATTCCCAAATAGAAATGGGAAAGCATATCTATGGACTTTATCACTGGGCTTCCCTTGGTGCATGGGCATAGATGCATTTATGTTGTAGTTGATCGGTTAACTAAGTATGCTCATTTCTTTTCCCCGCCCAAGGGCACGAGGCGATGGATGTGGCCCAGATCTTCTATCTTTGGTATTTTTAGGCTACATGGGTTTCCTAGAAACATTGTCAATGACAGGGACAAGATCTTTATGACCACTTTTTGGCATGAGATCTTGAGACTAGTATGTATAGAGTTGACTCTAGCACTAAGCGCCAAACCATGACATGATGTGATGATGTGCGAGACGGAGATAGTCAATAAGTGGATAGAAGGCTACTTGCTAAGTTATGTAACTGGACACCAACAGGCATGGATTAAATGGTTACACATGGGTGAGTACTACTACAATACCACCTACCATATGAGCATAGGTATGGCCGCTTTACATGCCTTGTATGGGTATGACGTAGGACATTTGTAGATTTGGTATTACTAGATAGTTGGGCTCCCAAAGCTTGAGATTGGTTATAGGAGAACTAGGATATTTTGAAGGCTCTCAGAGAGAATCTTCAGAAGGCACAGAATCAACAGAAGGTATATGCATATCAGCATAGGACAAAGAGGTCTTTTGAGGTTGGGGATCTAGTGTTCCTACGTTTACACCATATAGGCAGTCCTCACTGAAGTAGAAGGGTGTAGAGAAATTGAAACCATGATTTTATGGTCCATACCGAGTAGTTCATCGAGTTGGGGTAGTGGCATATGAGCTAGAGCTACCGAAGCATAGTAAGATACATAATGTCTTCCATGTTTCATGCCTTAAGAAGGCACTCGGACCGCATATTGTACCATCTACGAGTTACCGCAATTATATGAGGAATGGAAGGCGATGCTAGAACCGAGAATCCATTATTGAAAGCGAGACAGAGGGGGCTGAGAGTAGAGTAATCACCAAGTATTTGGTGCAATGGAAGGGACTGCCACTTGAGGATGCTACTTGGGAGGGGGAGCAGATTTTTAGCATCCAAATTTGCATTTGCTTGAGGACAAGCAAAATTTGGGAAGGGAGGACTGTAATGTCCCCTTTCTTTGATGTCCCCTTTTCTTACGCAAAATGGTCCAAGTCGAGTCCAAACCGTGATCACACCTAGGGGGCTGTGGATCTTTGGAAGTTTTGGGAAGGGGCCCCATGGTTTTAATATCCCAGTTTTGCATTGGGGGTCACTTTTAGACAGGGTGACTCAAAAAGGAGAAAAGTAACTATAGTTACTCTTATTTTATTGGCCCCTCCATGGAATGAAACGTGCCTAGGGTTATGGGGCTCATTTTCTGAGGTGAAGTATATAAGGAGTCGGGGAGGAAGAAAAGGAACTTTTTGTCATATACATTTTATCCTCTTTCACCTGAAAATGCTGCTATTGTGCATCTATAACTTTGGAGTCAAATCCCCACGGGGACCTTAGCTTCGTGGGTGAGAGACGCATCCCCGGCTAGCGAGGCATTCTTCGGTAGTGAGAGATCTACCCTAGTCTGTCATTTTTGGAGCCATTTTCAGGGCTGTGTCATAGAGATAATAATAGAGGTTTCAGAGGAAGGATTTTGAGGGTTTTGGGGGCATTTGGGGAAGATAATCAGAGGAGCTCTAGATCAGATTCACGATAGCCATTTGGGTTGGGCGTGGTAGCACGTTGAAGGCGCCTCCATCATTTTTTCGACCCCATTCCAAGCGAGGCGACTTGTAACCTTTATTTGGGGGTTTTCCAGTTGACCGTTTTCAGATCTGAAGGTGGAACTATTACTGCCTATATCTGTTAATGTTATTTCCAAAGACCCTTATTATTGCTCTTGTATTTAGAGGGTTACGAACCTCTGAAGTTTTCCAGCCGCCTAGGGCATTCTGTAATTTTTCTGGCAGCAATATATTATTCCAAAAATGTTTTCATAGTGTTTATTATTACTGTTGCAAGCTTCCCTCAAAATTTCATGCACTGTGGGAAAATATTTTGTGTGATATCAATTTAATACCATTTGTTGTCCTAGCTGGTCATTTTCAATAAAAATCAATGTTTTACTTTGTTGCAATTTTCAATATTTGGTGCATTTTAAAGTGGTATCCCATAAGGGATATTTCATAAAACTAAAACAAACCTAAAAATCCCAATATGGGAACATGCTCTCATTTTAAATTAATTTGATCCCAAAATAGACTAATTTTCCCCTTTTTCTTGATTGTATAAATCTCCAAATTTGAAGTTTCATACTCATAATAAAGCTGAAATAAGATCAATTTATCTTATACATATTCATTTAACTAATTTAGCCCAAAACATTTCTCCAATTTTTGCTTCAAAACCTCCACATGTCCTTCCCCTAATTTCTTGAGTTTTTGTTCTTGTCATAGTTTATTTTAACCAATCAATTGATTTGTTAATTTATCTTTTAGATGACTAACTAAACTTTAGTATTTTAATAAGTGACTTAATATATTTAATTTTAGCTTTATTGTTCCATAAGTCTCCACGTATTTTGGATTCCAAAATTTTAAGACTCCACCGATTTGAGGCACTTGTCCTCTATAAGTTTATCCTTGCGTAATAGGCTTTAAACTTTTCCTTCTTCATGATAGCTTGTTGTGCCTTTCTATTCACCGATGGTAAACACGTGTTTGAAATCAACATTATTTCCTCCATATCCCATATATTTCTAGGGTCTTAATCTCTATGCACACTTTACCTTCGTCGATAGCCTACGTATGGCTGAAATTGGTGTCTTCTTGTGCAACCTAAAGGGTCTTGAAATTCAAATTCTCTAACTTTATATCATGTCGATGAATAATACATTCACTTCATCTATGATTTCATGTTACGTAGTCTTAAACTATACCTATATCTTTCTTTCATCAACATTGACACTTGGACTTCATCAATTGAATAGTGTTCTTTATGGCTTTGGCCTTTGAGATTGGATACCGATCCGGATTGAAGTGCAACCCGATGGACAACATACTAAAAATGGTGTTTAATATGTTGCAATAATCAAATTCATAATAAAAGATATATGAACAAAAATAATTCTTATTGTGATCCTAGATGGATACAAATTGGAAAATTCCATAAGAGAGATGTATTCCCAGAGATCTATCTCTTTATTCAAAACAAGCTACTTTATAGCTATACAAGGAGAACATGAAAATAATTTGCTAAAAATAGACTACATAAGGGTTTTGGATGGGAACCAAAAGGACATCCTATATGGATACCAATCTTATTAGCATAAATATGGATTCAAAAAGATAGAAGTGGAAAAATCCTAAATCTATCCAATTATTACTATTATTTTATTAGCCCCTTATCGGGGTCATAACTTTTAGCTCGTTGACTTGTTTTGCAAACCAAAAGAAGTGTTGGAAAGAACACGAAATGAGATTAGTGTGGTCAATTTAGACAATGATTACAATTTGTTTCATATTTTCTATTTTCAAACCTCCGAGAAATACTCGAAGAGCCTCAAAATTACAAAATACTAAAAGTTGCTAAAAATGCTAAAAATAGATTTTCAAAACTCAAAAACTAGCTTTTTAGAAACCCCCTGTTCTAGATCAATCCCATACTTGGCTATTCCTCGATGCCTAAAACATTGCAAGGATTAATTTTTGTATGTTTCCACGGTATTTTATGACGAGTTTACATTTGAGACCCTACTCTTTAATGGAAAACTTTTTTTTGGTGTCATATGCAATCATTATGGTCATTTTGACTCCAATATGCCACTAGCTTTTGATTTTTAGTCCTTGTCCATGCCCTACATACCAAAAGACACTAAAACATACATGTGGAAGAAAATATTTTACCGATAAGGAAAGGAAAACTAATATATTGATCAAATATGAATTTTTGCACTTAAGTATGCAAACTTAGAATGGTTTTCTTTGTGCATCTTGTGGCTTGATTTTGGGAGTCTTTGAATAATTCTTTGAGTTTTCTATCTTATATTTCATTTGATTTAACATCCAACCTCCTAATATTTCCTTCTCAAAGTGTCAATTGGGTCCCCTAATTTATCTATGAATTACGGGTGTGTTATAGTCATAACAAATGACAATTTATATGGGGGAAACACCTTTAAAGAGTGTTTAGAAATTAAAATCTCTAGTTTTTCTGTCTATCATGGAGAATTTTGTAGTGAGAAGAAATTATTTTTAAACAAAAAACTTTCAAAAGTATGTTTTTCTCACTTTCATATTTACTTCTCTAAACATACTTTCAAGAGTCATTGTGTCTGATAAGTGAGTTAATTCATCCTTCTTTAAAACTTCAAATCAAGTTAATCAAAACTTATGAAATCATACAACTACATCATATAAAAATTTAAAGCAATGCTTTACTACCAGAAATGTGTCTATGGCCCTTACATAGATACTCTTGGCTCCATTATGATCCTTACTCCATTTTTAATCAGGAATTCATAGCTGTAATGGAGATTGCTCAAATCACTCCTCATGTTTTATTTCAAAAGATTGCTTCATTTCTTTTTTTTGTTTTCAAGAGAATCTTTACTCTCTTTTTTCTTTTATCTATATTTACTTCTTTAACACGGGTTATAAGGGTTAGGAACTAGTTTTATATTCATAATGATGATGATGCATGACAAGAAATGTTAATGACAACTCTTTCATCCATTTTTCCAAAGTTTTAAAATTTGTAAGAAATGTGTTGTGACTCTTTAGGTGCATGAAAACTTTGCATTTCATTAGCAATAAATCAATAGATATAAAATTTATTCATGCACAAATTATTTTCTCCGATTATTCCAAAATCAAAGAGAAACAAAATAAATTTCAAATTCTCATTAATATTTACCCTTTTAAGATATATTACTTCATTTTTTTGTAATTTATTTTTTATTTGTGTGCAAAACATGGACTCATTATTGGCTTTCCAATTATTGAAAATGAAAACTTAATCTAAGAAAACTTTTCAACCAAATATCATGTATTGTCTAAAGGAATTTTAATGATGGTGGCTCGTATTTTGATAAATTCGGGCTCAAAACTTCAAATCAAACTTTTCCCCTTAACTAATACTATTTAAATTGAGATTCTACAACTCACACGAGTCAAATTCTCTTCTCTATACTCTTTCATTCCATTCATGGTGAAGTATGTATCGGGAGTTATAGTGCATTAATTATAGGGGCCTGTGATTTTGGGTGATTAATTTCCTTTTTCCTTTATCTCTTATGTTGATTAAAACCCATTATTACCTTCAAGTTTTTATTTGAACCTCTTTGTTGGCATATTAAACATGGAAAATATTTCAGTGAGTTTATTTTGTAAAATATTTCAAGTTGGTGATACATATATTTTCTTTGTTCACCGTGTCCTTGCTCTCTCTAAGCCTATGAAGTCAAATGAGATTTTTTTAGTTGTAAACAGTGTGAGATTGGGATTTCTTTCTAGGATGACATCAATTTCACCCATATTCTAAGTATTTCAATTTATCATTCAGAATATATTGATTGGGAATTTTTTTCTTCTACCAATGTTCTAAAGCCAATTTGGAATAATTTTCACGCTGAAATTAAAGGGGTTGGGGATACACATCCTCTTTTTTATTTTATATGAAAGAAATAATGTTTCAATGCTTGAATATTCCCAGCTACCATGTTGGTGAAAGATTCGTCCTTTATGTTCCCATTGATTAAGGTAGTTTACTTGTTTCCAATGAAGGTAGAAAAATGGAAAGGAGACTAGATAAGCCCTCTAAATGTATAAATTTAAGGATTTTTACTTTCTGAGAAATATTCTAAACCTAATGTTCCTAAAAGGAGAGTTAGATGATCTTTTCTTCATGGTGTAAATTTGATGAAAGATTGGTTAGTTACTCACAAAGGAAATACTTGTATTCTCGGGGTTTTAAATGGTCCTTACCTTTCTCGTAGTAGTTTGATTGAAATGGGAATGTTGAAATAATGTATTAGCCTCATCCTTATGTGTTTGGATCCATGCATGAATACCAAGAATTTCATGAAAGAAAATATAATGTAATTTTCTCCCTTGGTTCTCCTCATGTTTTCCCTATTTAGCAAGAAGAGGAATTTCTCATTAAAAAGGAGGTTAACTCATATACTAAACCAACCCCTAATATTCTTCTTGCTTTAAAGGATTGATTTTCCTAGGATGTCCATATTTTATCTTTTGTATGTTCTATATTAATACTACTAGCCCCTATTGTTGTTGGGTATGTTTTTGGTTTTTAATTGAGTACGGACATATGCCTCCTTTTTGTACTCTCAAATACATGTATATTTCAAGTGTGAGGGCCCCAATAGATCCCTCTTTTATTATGAAAAAAACTATAAATCATGAAACTAACTATGAAAACAAAGAAAATACTCTACTCCGAAACTAATAGTTATAAAATAAAGAGAGTGGATAGACTTTGAAATTTTGAATAAGACACCTCTTATTACATAGTAAAAGTAATTTTTCACTCTTTATGTCCTCAAAAAGGTAATGACGTCCTTATAATTGGTCTAAAAATCCATCAAATAAAGAGTTAATCCAAAATGATTGTTGGTTCATTTTCAAAAATATTAAAATCACAGTGCGGAAAAGAGGTACATGAAAAATTATACAATTGAAGCATGTGGGACTCTTTTACCTCAATTTTGCTAACTAGTGGGCATATAAATTCCACTAAACTAAACTTCTTTTGGTGCCCTTGTACGTTGATCTTGGATTCAACAATTGTAGCAATATGCATCTCCTTCATATTTGTATATCCTTAGAGTATACTTTTCTATTCTTTCTCTATTGTTAAAAATTGTGTCATCAAATATACTTCTTCTTCCTCTTGCTCTATATCAACTGAAATTATTGGTTCTTAGATGACTGGTTTATCCATGATAAACACACCAAATGGGAATTCTGAATTTAGAAAAGTAAAGTATGTCCTATCCTTCATTGTTTAGGCTTCAAAGATTCTTTTAAACCTCAAAAAACATTTGCATTCAAATAATCCAAATTATTAGCCAAAGTTTCTTTTGTAAAATCAGTAGTTCTCATTAATGGATGAGCTTATAAAATTAATTCAAAGTCTGTTTATATACAATGCATTGTTTCTTTGTTATTTCCTTGGTGCTTACCTTTTTATTCAAGCCTTGCAAATACATTTCCTGGAACTTTAGAAAAACTATATATATATATATATTCCATAATCACTTCCCATGTGAATTTAGATAAAGCTTAATCCTAATTTACATCCTCAAAGTAATATAACAAGACATATACAATGTAAAGAAGAAACGCTAAGGTCCCTAGGGTTTGTATATCGTAATGCCTAATAATGGGATAGACAAGTTAAACCCTACGTTAGGTAAAGGGTTCAAAATGGATGGGTTCACCAAAACATATCAACCCTAAATTAATTTAAGATGATTAATTCAATTGATAAAATTAGTATTGAATATTTTATGTTATAGGGTATAGAATTATACAGTCATATAAAAATTTGCAAAGGAAACTAAGCTATTTCCAAGCATGCCAAACTGATAGATCAGTTGAAATCACAAGAGTGGTTAGAAGAATTACTTAGCTAATATCATATAGGTTTCAAACCGTGTCACCACCGAACTAGGAACTATGCATGATTCTAGCGAACCAAACTAAATTGTTCATCGAAAAATTAACTTGGGGTCAAGACCGTAAAAAATGTCAAGACTATATCCCACAAACTATCCCTTTCCTACTATCTTGGACCATTATCTTGTTAGAATCTTATTTTTATATGTTCCATTATTATAAGTTTTTTCACATTTTTATATGTTCATATCCACTTATAACACCATATTGTGTAATTGTACCTAAGAAAAAAACCTATCTTCATATAAGACACTCAAACACTCATTAGATCTAAAAATAAAATATGTAAATGCTTGAGTCGAATGACCTCTATATTCACCATGTTTGTGAGTTGCCAATTAATGCACTATATTTCAAACTCAATGTATTTCTCCTAGAATAAATTTTAGTGGATAATATTCATTAATTTATTAATATTCTAGTTTTTAAAATTTGTGTTTGGTGAATTTTTAGATGTAGGAATTATGACTGGGTCGCCTAAATTTTCTAGGTTCAAGTAACTTTTAGGGGTCAATTTGCCTAATGTTTCCACCAATACTGCTATATTAATTCAAATCTCCATTAGTGCAAAATTTGAATTTGTAAAATTTTCCTTCACATATAGTATTACAAATTTACATTTCCAAATATCAAGTGCACGTCAAAATTTCTTCACAATTCCTTTACTCGTGCCCTAGTTATGTGGACTTTGATGATTGAGATCGAATGCATATCGTAACCCTCCAACATTAAAGGTATTTTAACTATTAATATGTTATTTTGTTGAAGTTGCATATATTGCAAAATGTCAAAAATGCTACCAGTAGGTAACAAATTATTTTTAAAAAATACCACATGATATTTTTGTTCTTTGGTTGGTAGCATAGTATATCTATCGGTCGGTAGCATACATTATTCTACTAGTTGGTAGCATATATTGTTCTACCGGTCGATAGCATACATTATGCTATCGATCGATAACATACATTATGATGTCGACTAATAGCATATATTTATGCTATCGTCCACTAGCATATTATCGCAAAATAATTTAAATAAAAATTACATATTTTTTTTGCGCATTTATGAGTTAGTGGTAATTTTTTCAATGATTTTGTAAAAGGAGGGAAAAAAGAGTACGGGAATTTTTTTCTTACGCCATATTTTGCAAGTATAGATTTCTCATTTAGAAAATCATTTCAATTTGCTAACATCAAAAATTCAAAAAAATCATTATTTCCCTCACAAAATGGAGAAATAAGTGTATTTTGCCAAAAACCACTTTTTATTTTTTTTGTTTACACCATATTTTGTGAGGACATATTTCTCATCAAGATGTTCATTTTAACTGTTATTGTCAAAAATGATTTTTAGAAAATTACATATGTTATTGGTCGAAGTATATACTATCACCGACAATTGTTATCAGTTGATACCATTATCAAATAATTTTCCAAACCGTTCAAAACTCGTTTCTTTCAAATTTATCATGATTTTGAAAGTCATCTTCGCATATTCACCAAGTAATATCTATAATTTTTTAGGTTGGTCTTAAATTTTTCCTTGATTTCTCCTAGTGTGTTATGTCAATGTGCATGTAAACTAGATCCCTTAACGTAGTGTTGACATTGTGTTTCCACTGATGATAGTGGGCTATGATACTTTTCCGCCACAAAATCCTTGTGTGTAAATATCATAAATAGATTTATGTCATCCTATGTTGTGATACACGGTATGATGAATGTATTCTTAAATTTTTATCCTTGTATTTGTAAGAGAGTGTGAGCATGATGATCAAGAAGGAATGTGTGCAAATCAACGAAGTTACACTTGAACGGAAATGTGACATAGCTCCAAGTAGTAAGCAAAAATTCAACCAAAAAGAAATTGTGCATGCAAAAAGGTATAACATTCTCATAGATCAAAAAATAAGTGCAAATAGGAGTGTTGTGTAACTCCTGATACATGAACTCATCATACCCCACAAGGGAGAGAGTAATTATTATTCGAGAAATTGAATGTAACTCCTCTATGATGCATATGGTAGATTTTATGATGGAATTTGTTATATAACTCCTAATGACAACATAGAGACCTAGGACTCACATAAGTGAGGTGACTCACCATGTGAGGTGGATATTCAATTAATAAATGAATAAAAGTGAAAAATATTCCCTCACACCAATAGTATTTGGTAGATAAATAGATGTTTGTTAGATGATAAATGCTTAAGGTGAAGTTATACATACATACATATATGATTCTATCACTTTGAAATTTTAATATTAGTGGCATGTAAAGCCAACTATAAAACATAAATTGACAAAGATTAAAAAAGCAGTACAAAAGAGGCCCAATGGGTAGAAATGACCCAAAACACAAAAGGGGCTTGTCCATACATCTTAGTCATGATCGTAGTATGATCTTGACCAATATATATGATTTTGACCCAATACAGAAAAAATACAAATAAAAAATGCAAAGGGCCAAAAATATATTTGACATGACATAAAATCCAAAAAAATATTAGAAGATCAAATAAGAATACAAATCAATCAATAAGACTAAAACGATAATAAATTGCAACACTAAGATGTAGTTTCATTGTTCAAGATCCACATACATAAAGCTTACTTAAAACATGATGTAATAATGATATTATGTATATTTTAATGTCTACGAGAGAGCAAGATTTTGGATGAGATGTCAAAAAGTGATATACTACTTTGGATAAATCCAACTAATTGATTAAATAACATACCATTGTGTGAAGTTAAGTAAGTCACATGAGAGATAGAAATGTACGTCAATTATGATTAGGATGGGTTCACAAATCATAATATAAAACCAAAACCAATTTTTTTTTATTTCTAAAGGGTTATTTTCCAAATTTATGTGTATAAATTTCCCCCTTTAAGTATGAAATAAAAATTACATACTTAAGGAAAATATACTTGAGTGTGCATGCACACTTTATTTTAGCTTTTATGTTATTGTTATGTTGATGTTAGCATGCTCCATGATGAAACCTACAACATATAGAGTATTTAATGCCCATAAAATAAAACTCAAATTTGAATAGTGTATTTCTAATTTAAAAATTTGAATTTTACATAGTAAAGTAAAAAGATGCATGGAATGAATACACCTATTTTATTTTCCATAGGAGGATATCTCATTCTTTTTTATTTAGATATTATAATTTATTTTGGTCTCTTTGAAGGATTAGGGGTGATATGTTCCAAAAAAAGTTGAAGGAGAAGATAAAGTATGAGAGGAGTTAAGTGCACTTGACCCAACAATAAGAAGAGAGATGTCATAAGATATATCTTCCAAAGAACCCCAAAAGAAAAGGAGGACAACCTAAAAGTATCTAGCCACTCTTATCTTCCCATAAATATGATGTGGGAGCATAACTTGCAGAGACCATAACTTTTGATCCGACTGTTGGATCATCTTGAAATTTTACAGGGTGGTAGATATACATTAGTACTATGCTGGGGTCAACTTGCCTACAAGGTTGTGCCCATTTTGGCACATTTTCGGGTTCGGATTCCTTCATCTAGTGTCCTAAAATTGGTTCCGAATGTTTTTTTTGCTTTTGACTAGGTCTTAGAACTTTAATAACTTTTGTTGTGCTTGTTAGAATAAGTCCAAATTTTGTGTGAGCCCTAATTTATGAAGGTATATTTGGCACACAAAATTTGGGGTCAATCCGAGTTGTTTTGCATTTTAGGGTTTTTGGCATTTTAGGGTTGTTGGCATTTTAGGGTTTTAGAGTAGTCTTGAAATAAAAGGAGGGTTGTAATGATGTAATAGATCAGTGTGAATTCCGAATGAGAAGTAAGCTATTTTGAAACTCTTGGATTTTATTTGCAAACCTGTTTATGTGTGATTTTGGAGGTATTTCAACCTCTTGCAGCTAGATTCACATCAAAATAGGAGTGAGGAAAGAAATAGTATCCTATAAAGTATCTATCCACTATGATATCTTCACACCCCATAGACCACACCATTAAAAAAATCTAGACTAAAGTGTGAAATAACACAAATTCGAAAGGGAATTAAGTACATCTCTTGCCCCCACCATGTGTTGTAATTATTTTATCTTATATATGCAAGTAATAAAAAAAAAAGGATATCAGCCATATGTCTCCATAGACATATGCTAAACTATGACACAATGTAGAAAGTTTTTGGAGGTGTTCAACAAGTCAAAAATCCTAAACTATTTTTTCAGATTTTAGGACTTGAAACATCTCAACACTTCAACACATTTAACATTGATATGTGGTCAAACCTCATAACCCTAGTCAAATCCAGGTGTTTTAGGTTTTGGTACTTTAGAACATCTCGACGCTTTAACATTGATATGTGGTCAAACCTCATAACCCTAGTCAAATCTAGGTGTTTTAGGTTTTCGGTACTTTAGAACATCTCAAAGCTTCGACACATTTTACAATATATGGTCAAACCTTCGAACCTCAGTCAACACCTAGTGTTTTAGGTTTTTGGGACTTCAAAACATCTCAACACTTCGACACATTTTGTAATATGCGGTAAAACCTTTGAATGCCAGTCAACATCTCTTGTTTTAAGATTTTGAGACTTCAAAACATCTCGACATTTAAATGATTTTACAAATTGTAGTCAAACCCATGACCCCTAGTCAACATAGTCTATTTTCGACATTTGTGCATGCTCAACAAGATTTGGGTTCCAACACATGTTCAACAAGCTTCAAGTTCCACAATATTCTCAAGAAGCTTTAGGTTTCAACACATGCTCAACAAATTTCGGGTTCGACACATGTTTAGCAAGCCAAAAAACCCAACGTAGTGCATTTTGGGTTTTCCAAGGTGTTTAGCAAGACAAAACCACGACTTAATGTATTTCAAGTTTTCCAAGGTGTTTAGCAAGTCAAAAACTCTAACTTAGTACATTTTGAGTTTTCCAAGGTGTTTAGAAGGATCAAAAATCTGATTTTCTATAACTTTCAACAAATATCTCATTTTGAGGTACCATTTTTTTTGAAAGTACAAATTTTTTCGAGCTCTACACATTGAAGTTATTCTTGTTCCTTGTAAAATTGAACCTCAGTAATTTTTTGGGGTGTATTGTGTTGTGTGTTTCTACATTTTAATTTGCATTCTACCTTCTACACTTTTTTTTTACCTAAAATGGAAATAAGTTCTATAAATCCACTCACACCCTTTATTTATCATGAATGAAAGTTCAAAATGCTACTCATTCGGCCACGGCTAAGGGACTACATCAGATAATAATGGGGCTTGAAAAATAACCAACTCCTGATGCAAAGAAATTGAAATGGTATAACCACTATGATGAATCCTTTGGATTATTGTGTCTGTTTGTGTCTCTAGATATTCTCTTTCACATTGAATCTGCAAATCTCCTAACAAAGTTTGGACCATATTGGAAAGACTCTTTGGGAAAACAGATGAAATGAGAGGGCATGAACTAGAAAATGAGATTATTAGTCGATCCCTAGAATTTTTGACACACTTCAGGACTTCTTCATAAAGTTCAAATTAGTAAGATTGCAGTTGAAGGAATGTGGAATTGATAAAAAGGACTCACAACTTATCCTTTCTATCCTTTCAAAACTAGGTCCAAAATACTCAATGTTCATCTCCACCTTTCATGTCACCAAAGATGCACTTGGAGAAACATGAAAGATTCCATTTTTGTTATTTTTGTTGGTTAATTGAATAGGGAACAAGATAAGTTAATATAGATGGGCAAGTGAAGAAACAAGGAAGAAGGATCAAAGACAGAAAAGGATTAGAAACCATCCCAACCAAAAAGAAACATTGAACCCACTTCCTTGAAGCTAAATCTAAGAAGGAAATATTTAAGTTTGCATATTGTAAGAAACTTGGGCATGATGAACACAAGTGTATGAAGAAGAAGATTGACCACCTTACTCACAACTGGAGAAGAAAAAATATTTTTCCATGAATCTATCAAATAGAATTAGTCAAACCAAGAAACTTCTAAGGTAAAATATAATGGTAAAGAGAAGAAGAAGGGAAAGAATTTAGTTTCCATTGTGTCTCCAACTTCATCATGGGTTATTGACTCTGGTTCCTCGTACCACATGAGTTATTGAATTTGGTGCCTCGCACCATATGGGTTCCTCATAGGTTCAATTTTATTTCATGTAACTATGTAGTTTTTCTTCTATCACATTGGGTGGCGACACCTTTGTAGAATTTCTAGTAAATAGTGGAACATTCAACAATTTTGTAAGTATTCTAACACTTTCCACCAATCTACTATCAGTATTCCAAATCAGTCATATTGGGAAGGGCATGAGATTTAAATTCAACCCATATTTAGTTATCATTAGAGAGCTACATAGTGGTAATACAGTTGCAAAGGGAAGGGTTGATCACTAGTCATGGGTATATACCTTTTCTCATTTTACTCTCGACACTTCTCCAACTACATTGCTAACTCTCTTTTATGGGGTTAGAAAACATAGAATACATGTTTAATTTATAGGAAATTGACCAAAAACATGGATCTAATTGGGGCTCAAATTGATCTCTAATAGTAAAAAATTGGAACCAAATAATAAGACATGAATAACCTTAAGATAGAAGGGGCCACCTCAAAACAAAATTTGGAGTGTATGCATGCAATATATAGTTTTAGAGAACATAGAAACACTTCAGTCAAAAGGTATATATTATCCATTTTTTCCCATTGGTAAAAATGGAGAACTTGGGAGAGATTGAGCTTGGGCAGTTGGCAAGGATTTAAAGTTAAATATAAAGAGTTCAAGTAAATTTCCATGTTTTGGAGCACTTGCAGCTAGTTTTGGTACATTTGGGTTTCATAGGTGCAAGTTTCCTTTGGCTATAGGATTTTTGTGTATGGCTACGTGTCACTGTAAGTGCATAACCAGTTGTTGTGGGTGACCTATGGGAGCACAACCGGTTATTTGCAAGTGACATGTAGGTGCACATCCATTCTTCTGAGGTGACCTATAGGTGCACAACTAGTTGTTGCAGGTGACTGTACGTACACATCCAATTATTTCGGATGACCAAAAGTGCATAGCCAGTTCTTGCGGGATACCTATAGGTGCAGTAGTGGTGTGGGTGACCTGTTGGTGCATAACCTCCTTACCAACCATTAATTTTTTATTCTAAAATTTGATTTTCAAGGCCTATAATTTAACACTCCCACTCAAAATGATAAAAATGAAGAGTAAATCTAGTGCGTGAAAGAAAATGAAAAAGGACATCTACAACCCTGAATTTAATGCCCAGGCCCGAGAATCCACGTACAAACCAGAAAAATGACCTACACTAAAAATGTCATAAATTTTGTTACCCATAACAAAATTGGACAAACTTATAATCATTGGAATCATGACTTTGATCTCTGTGCAAAACAATCAAGAAATTTGAGGATTGATGGAGTTTTGAGGTGAAAATTTCAGAAACGTCACGGGTTCAAAACGGTCACTCCCAGTGCGGTTGAAAAGAGAAATAAATGAAGGTATGGGTGCATGTTTCTTCTTCTACAAGGAAAAAGACATGATGGAATGGGATTTACAATTTTACTAGTCCTTTTACAGGTGTATTAATGATTATTGTTAATGGTTTAAGGATAAATCTTCCCCTCTCTCTCTCTCTCATTGATTCTTCTATATTTGTAAAAGAGAGCTCATTTGGTAAAGAGGTTGGATAATTTTCTCCATGCTTATTTGTTTATTTCTTCTTTACGAGGGTAGAATAGATCTTAAAACCTTCATTTTCTAAGCAATGTAATGGAAATCATGCCTTCTTCCTCAATTGTGAAGTACTATGCATATTATTGGAGCAATAGAATCAATGTTTTGTGATGGTTTCTCAATCCTTTGCATGTTTTTATTGTTTTTTCTTACCTCTCTTCATGATACAGGTATTTTGTGCATTTTCCAATTTTCATTACAGAGTTTAGGGGATGTTTTTTTATGGAATGGTGTATTGTGTGTAACCTTGGCCTGTGATGCTTTTCCATCCTCTCCATGCTCACCTTTCTCTATTTTCATGCATTGTGAGTTGTTCAACACCCCCCTTTTCTAGTGTTATCACCTCGGTAGTGTAGGATTCCCCCTCTCTCTCTCTCGTATGTGTGTGTGTATGTGTCTCCTTGGAATTGATAGATTAGGATTAGATAGGTGTTTTTCTTGCATTAGGAGTAGTTGTAGCATAGGATTAGGAAGAGGAACCATCCTTCTCTAGAGGTCCATCTCAAGTATGAAAGTCCCACAACTTGAGAGATGGTTCAATATCAACAAAAAGTAGGGATCTGGCATTTCCATATCCCAGGGTGCTAATTTTTGTGATAAAAATTATGGCACACCTAGTGGGATAGGTTTGAAGCAACTTACCTCTTCATTTCAGTAAGTTGATGTGTTCTTGTTGGAATCTCAACCTTTGGAGGCACATGCAAAACACATCTAGTGACTCTATCTAGTCAACAACCATCTCTCTAAGTTCTATAATTTCCTTCCATCCATTTCCACCCATTCTTATTTACACATCTTTCATTTTCTTCCATTCCATGAAGTTGTGTAATCATGACTTCATTCCCATCATGGAATTCACACTTGCAGCAACAAGTGTTATTCAGACATACCTCCACACTTGCAACATATATTCTCAAGTTACTATCAACCACCTCCGGAACCATATCATAATGAAGATCAGAAGTATGCATACTCCTATGAGAAATATGTAGATCATTTTTTTATATGCCAAAGTATGCAAATTTTGAAGAGTAGGGGTATGCAAATTTTGGAGGATATCTTCCACCTAGGGATTTTGATTTACTGAGAAGGTAGTTCAAGAATTAGAGGTCAAGATGGTGCATTTAAGGGATATATCTCAGATGTAAGCATGCAAAATTTGTTTTAGGTCCCCTTGTCTATGCATAGGCCCTATTCCAAGGCATTATAGCCCGTAACAGAAGCTAGACTTCATAGTTGAGACATTTCCAAGGCTCATAGAGTGGATTATGGAGATAGAAGCTTTTGTAGACAATGCTAGTCAATCCTATCAATGGGAAACCCTTGCATTGTCATCCCAAAACCCTCTCTCCACTCCCCAATTAGCACCATCTCAGCTAAAAGCTCTGTTTCCAAGCTTCTTGCATATTTCCCCTATTATGGAATCCACTTCTCCATCTCCTAGTCTTCACATTTTCAATTTTCTACCCTTTTCCTTTCTAAGAAAGCATCCCCTCCATAAGAGAAAGAATATGAACCCTTGATTCCACCACAAATGGTAAAAGAATGAGTTTGATCCCAACCCATCCCTCCTCTTACATTCCCAAATCCATTTTTGGAGGAATAAAGACAAAAAATCAGCCAAGGGAAGAAAGCTCGAAGAGCTTATTAAAGAAGAATGAATGCAGAATTTGAGGAATTAGGCTATTAGGTTCAACGTGACTCAAACACCACTAATGACTAAGCATTCGGTTGAATTTGGAGTTCAAGAATAGGTAGAAAGGACTGATTTTGCAATAGTATTTCAATGAGAACAAGAAGAAATAAATGACTAGTAGTCCTTATATTTAGGGTGCGGTATTCATGGTGGCACTATCTTTTCAAAGGTTGTTGATTTGTCTAAGGTTGCAAAATCAATCGAAGAGGAAAAATCAGCTTCAAATCCATAAAAAGTGGAGCATGTGTAAGTAAAGGAAGAAAATATCCTAAGTGTACAAGGTGTTTCAAGCGAGTGTAGTGATCGCATTGTCATGCATGCCTTGAACTTGAGCTTTTTGCGAGGTTGCATGATCCACAAAGTAATCATTATCAACTACAACCAACCATCGGGAGCTTCATGTTATGGGGGAAGACATTTCAATTTTATAGGTCTTGAACAATAAGCAGGTTATGGAGGAAATTATAGTCCTTTCTTCCCCTTCATCCTCCCAAAAATCTGATTTTTTGGATGATTTTAAACTATCAAATTTCATGTTTGAGGATAAGGATATCATATGAAAGAAAATCAACATGTGAAATTCTTCACACCCAAATTCCCGAGGTCATCTTTGGGACAACTAGTGTAGAATGGAAATGGATGTGAGTGTGGTAGTGATGAAGAAGCTAAAGAGGCAATCTTATGTCTTCAACACACAATATTATGATCTACAAGTCTAAGGCAAAGAAAGTTTTCCTAAGATGAAGTGTTGTAATGGATTGATTAGATAGAATAGCTACTCGGAGGCTCCAATTGATATCAAGCTTTGTCGAGATTCTATCTATTGGTTGTGGAACACATGGAAAGTGACCTGTAGATGCCTCGTATAGATTTCCAGACAAGGTCATGGAAGTGAGAATGAGAGGCATAATGGAACCACAAGGTCTATGGGAGGTTTTTCGGTCTAGTCCAGAAAGCCTTAGCCTAATCGGCTACTATGTTTAACACTGAAATTTATGTAATGATGTCAGGTGGAAGTGGTGATGATCTAAATACCAATGCACGCAAACCAGTTTCGATGTTTAATTTATTAGCAAGCTCACTAGGTTATGGGACCTGGGGATCACAACCATGAACTTGTGGAGGTTATGGTATTTATATGGTCATATGCATAATCAAGCCATGTTTCTAGGAGTAGTCCAATAATCGTAGGCTTGATTAGTTGCAATGTTTAATGTGTTTAATTGTTCTATCTTCTTAGAATACCTAACAGGTGTGTGTAAAACTAACAAGCATAAACCCATATCAATTTCAGTCAACAACTTTGGCCCGTTCGGTTGTGGGACCAATGGATCACAACTAAATGCTTTTTTGTGTTGCGGACCTTTTATGGTCATGCGAAATGAATTGAATTGATTTTGATAAAGCAAACTAACTATTAAAGGAAATTTAATCTATGTTTTTGGTATTTTCATAGTATATCGAACAAAACAATGGAAGCAAACTAATCTAGCAAAAGTAAATATTTTGATCTTTTATGGGATTTTAAACAATGCTTCTAATCTAATAAATGAAATTAAATACAAGTAATCAGTCGGTTGTAGTTAATTACTTGTGCAAGTATGTGAATCTAGATCTAAAACAATTGAACTAATTTAATCAAAACCCTTTAAACCCTACCTCAGAGGTAGAGAACAAATCATAACCCTAGAAGAGCTATTGTTCCCCACTACTTCCCCAGTAATGTCAAAGAGCAAGCTTTCTAATGATTTTCTCTATTTGTAATTTTTGATTAACTAAAATGAACAATTTTGCTACTCTATTTGATATGTATTTGAAATGAATAACTCAAAATTGATAACTTGAAAAATGAAGCAAACAAACAAATAATTCCAACCTAGATAAGCAAGAGCTTTGGAAAATCTGGTTGTATATGTACTTGTCCCCTCAGTTTATCCTTTCTTTCTTTATGTGTCCATATGAGTCCAAGGAATTGGGAATGCAAAGGTAGCAGCAAGAGAATGCGCTTGAGAAATGGTAGCTTGAAGGCAATTTGGTTGCAATGCAGGTGGAAGAGAGATAGCACAAGTGAACAAAGCTTGGCTATGTAATTTCTAGCAAGATTGTGGTAACAATACTATGCAAGATACAAAAATTATCAGGCCATTTGTTTTAATACAAGCATTGATTATATAGGAATTGGTTGGGGTGTGCCTTCATGCACAAGGCAGCCTTGGAGTGCCAAATCCTTGGGTGAAGAGGTAGTTCAAAATAATTAAATCTATTTAAAAATAGAATAGGGAAAGAATACAAAGAAATCAAGACTATTTTTAGGAAATTTGGTTCACAAATGCGCACTAGAAGTCAAGTTAAGTGAAATCACGCATGTTAAAATCATGCATTTGACTTACTTATCTAGGAAAAATGTCCGAGAATGTTCTTATTTGTAAATAGATGTATATGGCATAAATGCAACACCATGAAGCTTCTAGAATAGATCGTAGGCAAAGACACCTAATCTAGAAGAAACTATGAGTAGAACCAAGTATGCAGGCCTTAGTATGGTTATTGTCAAAACTTTATCTTATGTTTCTTGAATTGATAAAATGATTTGGAAACAATTGATGACACCATGAAGATTTGAAGAGATATGATTTGAATGTTTTGTCAATGTTTTCATAAGTTTTTAGTAATTACTATAAGAATAAGTCCCTTAATAAAAAATTTTACGAAATGAATCGGTAGATGAAAATGCAATGCGAGATGTAGTAATATACATATGGAAATGCTAATAGATCATGCGTAGTATCTCTTGGTGAAGAGTTTTTCTGATTCGCTAAACTCCTCACCCTCTAGTGTACACAGGTGAAATGCCCCATTTTTATAGTCTTCTATTACTCGATATGGACCCAACCACCTAGGACTGAATTTCCTTCCTTCTTTGGTATTTTTGTCTATTCGACTGTCGAGTATTAAAACCAAATATTCCTCATATATTTTACGCTCGTAGACTTTCTTATTGTATTGTTGAGCCATTTGTTCAACGTAAATACTATGCCACTGCTTAGCGTTGAGCCTAGCTTCATCAAGGATTTCTAATAAAGAAAGTCACACCTCTTGATATCCTTCTTCTCCCAAAATTTCTTGCAACGAAATATGGAGACTAGGTATTTTGACCTCAAGCGGTAAAAATGATTTTACACCAAATACCAAAGAAAAGGGGGTTGCCCCCATCGGCATTCTTACCAATGTTTGATAGGCTCACAAGGCCAGAAAGAGATTTAAGTGACAATCTCTTTTATTCTCCTTGATAATATTAAGGAGAATGGATTTTAACGTCTTATTCATATCCTCAACTTTGTCCATTGGCCTGAGGGTAATAGAGAGAATCCGTATGGTGATTTATTTTGAATTTTCCACATAATTCACGTACCTCCTCACTTTTGAAATGTGTGCCATTATCAGAGATAATGACTTGTGGGACCCTGTACCTACAAATGATTTGGTTCAGAATGAACTTAACGATTACACATCTAGGCACGGTGGTAAGAGGCATGGCCTCTACCCACTTAGTAAAATATTTTGTGGCCGTGATTATGAATTTATGACCATCTGTTAATGAGGGAGAGAACTTCCCTATCAAATCTAGGCCCCACATGGAAAATGGCCATGGTGTTACAATTGGTTACAAAGCTCTGTGCCGTATGTGGATCTCATGGGAGAACTCTTGACATTTATGGAATTTGTGCACAAACTCTACCATGTCATGCTCTAACATGGGCCAGAAGTAGCCCATCTGATGTATCTTCTGAGAAGTGGTGTGGCCACCTTTGAAGTGACCTCCACATACTCCAATATGCGATTCATAAAGAATCTTCTCGATTCTTCTTTGTCAATGCATCTTAACAACATTCCATCAAAGGCTCTACGATAGAGCACATGTTCTAAGATAATGTACTTAGTGGTTATAACACGTAACCGTCTTCTTTATTGTGATGTCACCCCTTTCTAGATATGTATGATCCACTATGAAATTAATAATGTTAGTGTATCATGGGCACACGAAAGCAGGAGGCTTGGTTTCAACAAAGTACACACATTCGTCGAGGAAGTCTAGATTTACTAAATCACCTCCATCTAACAGGTTGTTAGCGAACGATCCACAATTATTTTTCCTTTGACAAATTTTTGATTAACAAATGTTAACTCAAACTCACCCATCAGAGTTATGAAGCGTCCATATTTCTTAGATAAGGACCCTTGTGTGAGAAATGTCGTGGATGATACAATTTAACAATGACCCTTGTTTCTTGATTTATCATGTAATTTCTTAAGTGCTTTATCATGGAGACTATGAAAAATAATTCCTTTTCTTCCTATGTGTAACGCATCTCATAGTCAAGCAATGTTCAACTAATAAAATAGATTGCACGTTCTTGTTTATCATCATCCTCTTGAGCTAACATATAGGCTAATGAGACATCCATAGCTTGTGAATACAAAATTAAGGGGTGATCTGACTTAGGCGGCATGAGTATGGGAGGAGACAGTAAGAACCATTTGACTGACTCAAATGCCTCATTACACTCTTTCATCTAATCAATGCAGCAATATTTTTTAATAAATTGTTGATTGGGTGAATAGCAAAGGTTAGATTAGGGATAAACCTTGGATTGCACCAAGTTTTCCAAGAAAAGATCTGATGCTAGACTCATCTGACGGTGGAATCATTTCTAGTACGGCTCAGATTTTGGTTGGGTCTACATCAATCCCTCATGAAGATATGATGTATCCCAACATCTTACCTCCCGTTACTCATGAATACGCATTTTTCGGATTTAACTTGACATCGTATTCGATTAAGCGAGAAAGGATGATATGAAGCACCTCAGGGTGATCACAATGTTTTCTAGCCTTGGCCAGAAGATCATCCACGTAGGATTTCACAATTTTATGGATAAGATCATGGAATATATAAGTCATCGCTCGTTGATATGTGGCACCAACGTTCTTAAGTGTGAATGGCATGACAACATAACAGTATGTTCCCTAAGGAGTAATGAATATAGTTTTGGTATGATCCTCCTCAAATATTCTGATTTGGTTATATCCAGAAAACCAATCCATGAGAGAGAAAAACTCATAACCAGTTATTGCATCAACAATAACACCGATGGATGGTAACGGGAAATCATCCTTGGTACAAGCCTTGTTGATATCCCGAAAGTCTATGAAAATGCATATTTATCCATTCTTTTTTAGATCGAGGATGATATTAGATACCCATTGTGAATATTCAACTAGCTTGATGAACCCCACATATAGGAGTTTCATCACTTCTTCTTTCACCATGAGGGCCACCTTTAGCTTCATGGGTCTCAAATTTTGTTTAATTGGCTTAACATCTGCCTTAGTGACGAGGTTGTGAACTATAATGTGTGGTGAAATTCCCTTCATCTCCTTGTAGATAAATGTGAAATATTTTTCATTCTCCTTGAGGATTTAAATATGTACTTATATCTCCTCCGGAGTTAGAGAGGATCCTAGCTTTAAGATTTTTGTTCCTCGGCATCCCAATGTTTATGTCAATTGTTCCTTAGATTAAGGAGGTGTTACCCTCTTCAAAATCAGGTGGGGCCAAAGGTAGCTCTAAGTGTCCTTCCTCTTCTACCTCATAGACCTCAAGACCTTCCTGAGAGGAAGGGTCTATCATGGAATCTCCAAAGTAGGAGGAAGTGTGTAGGATGAAATAAAACCTAACCTTTTGATGAGAGGGATGTAAATATGTGTAGGAATTGAAATAACCTAGGATTGTTTCGTCATTTTTAGTGTAATATAAGAGGATAAACTCATTATCAGCTTCTACATAAGTCGAGTCGGGGTTTTGGTATCTTGTGAACCAAAGGTTTGGCACGAACTGAAATCGTAAAGCTAGTTTCATCTAAATTGTTCCTTGGGGTAAAAGGAGAATCATAAGTTGTTATAGAGTTAAGAAGGAGGTTTTCTCTCTATTATAGCTTCGATTGAAATGCAATCAAAACCTTTACTTAACTCAAGGATGAAAATTTTATAGAGGTG
Source organism: Taxus wallichiana var. yunnanensis (assembly GCA_018340775.1). Classification (NCBI taxonomy): domain Eukaryota; kingdom Viridiplantae; phylum Streptophyta; class Pinopsida; order Cupressales; family Taxaceae; genus Taxus; species Taxus wallichiana. The sequence continues at coordinate 805,755,605 of CM031239.1, read as the reverse complement.
CGAGATGTTTGGCCCTAGTCTCATATACTTCAGATACCTAGTTTGAAACTAGTTGTGAATCATCTAGCACCCTAATATTAAGAGCATCCATCCTTTTGGCTACAATGAGACCAAGAAGGAGATCCTCATATTTTGCTCCATTTTTAGTGCATTCAAAATTCAATTTAAAGGTGAAGGGCATGACCCTTCCCTAAGGGTTGGTAATTATTACACCTACCCCAACACCAAAGTGGCACTTTTCTCCATCGTAGTTTAAATTCCAACAATCATATGGGAAGATTGAAGTTGGATTATTTGTTGTATCATTTTCCCTTGCTTCGATACCTCTATCATGCATACGTCATTAGTCGGGAGAGATCGAGTCCCAAGGCATGTCGTATACCCATGGAATCAAATGGAAGAAGAAGGGGTAGGTCATTCTCCAACAAATTTAGTATCTTTGTTGTCAATCTGTTGACATTGTCTCAATAATTAAAGTTTTTTCATTTACGGAAAGAACTCCTTCAATCAAACCCGTAGTTTCTATTTTCATTGTAGGAACCAAAATTTATTTTGGTGTTGAGCTTGTAGGTTTGTTTAACTGGTTTTTAGAAAGATCAAACTCATAATGAACCCCTGACATCTTCTTTAGATTAGCTAGATATATGTCAAATGGTTTTCGGTCACACTATGCCATGAAGACCTTCCCTAAATGTAGGAATTTTACTTTCTAAAACAAATTGGAGGAATTTACTTCATGCGATGAATCTAAGGATGGATGAGGATCATATTATAGTTGATTTCCTGATCTATAATATAAAACTCAATTAGAACCATCTTAGGTCCAAGGGTGACTGGAAACACTATAATTCCAATTGATGTTACTTTGAGGATGTCATAGCCTCTCAGTGTGTTTCGTGTTGAGAAGTGATTGGCCTCTCCATAACCTAAATTTTGAAGGAAAGAGAAGGGGACTATATTAATCTGCTACCCGATCATCAATCATCACACATTTTACATAGTTATTATAGATCCAAACTTGTAAAAACAAGGTCGAATCACCTCTATGAGCTATTTCAACATCCGTGGGCATCTTGTTGATGTCAAATACGAATCCAACATCTCTTTCAAGTTGCCTTGGAGGATAAACATCAAATTCTACATGGTTTATACGTGCTTCCAGGAGGAGGGGTGACTATTAACGTAAAATCACAGCACCCCAAATGAGCTCTAAAAATCTACTTTTCTAAGGCAGACTCATTTGGTGTGATTTGCATAACATTGGACCATCTCTCAAGCTGTGGGACTTGCGGACTTGAGATGGCCCTCCAAAGAAATCCGGCTTCTTCTTCCTGATCCTAATGCTAAACTAATCCTAATGCAGAAATGATGTCTAACTATACCTATCCTAACAATTCCAAGGAGACAGGGAGAGAGAAAGTGCATAAAGAGGGAAATCCTACACTAATGAGGTGATAGCACCAAGAAAAGGGGAGTGCTGGTCATAATCTCAGCTACCTGAAGTGGAGAGAGGTGAGCAAAGGAGAGGGTGGACAAGATGCACCATAGACCAGAGATAAATTTCACACAGAACACCACTTCAAAACCCATTAAACACAGCTCCCAGGACCTGCAACAAACATTAGAATATGCACAGTATACCTTGCAATGACGAGAGGCAAGGAGAGACAATAAAATAAGTAAAGGATGGACAAATGCATCACGAAACATAATTTATTACTCAAAAATTTCACACAGTACATTGTTAGTGGGCAAGATGCAAGAGAATGCCATTACAGAGCCATGAAAAGAGGTTTAGACTGCATTTTTGACCATGGGGAAGAAAAGAGAGAGGGGGTAAGGAAGAAGAATGAACAACAACCCTTTATAATGAATCCTGCCCCTGTATTTATAGATTCAACCTAAAAGAATAAAGAGAGAGAAGCCGGAAAAGTAGGCCAGAACTCAACCACTGTTGTTAATGCTTCTGATAAAATCTTCCCCCAAATCCATCTTTATTGCATCGATCCTTGGTTCGGTTCCTTGAAAGAAGTGGAAACAGCGGAAACATATCAAATCTGATCTGGTTGTTGAGATAGATGGATCCTACATTAAAGGCCAGAAGACATTTCCTCCATTATTCTTCACCTAACCTCCTCAAAATTAAATTTTAAGACCTCCATGGCATAGGTGAGGCTGAGATCTTTCCAATGGTGTTTGATTTGCAATATTTTAAGCCCTGAATCAAAAGATATGCCCCTTCAAAGTTTGTATCGGGTCCATACATGAGGGCAGGCTTTGGCTTGACTTGGGCTCAAACGTTGAATTTTTCCCTTAGGCGGAGTTGCGGCCCATTTTGTAACTTTTATCCCTTTTGGAATAACAAGGGGAAAAAAATCAACTTTCCCCTTGATAACCCATTTTGACCTGGGACACATGGAGATGCGGGGCTTGTTTCAGCCTCCCTTAATGGATTCATCTTTGGAGAAGTGCCGCTAGGACATGTGGCTCTCTCTAAGACACTACTCCTTCATTTTCGAGCCCACCTGTAACCTGTTTGTCATCCTAGAATGTGATCTCGTGGGTCTAAGTCATTTCCTTCATAATTTCCTTATGTGCAGGAGTTGTCTTGACCAATTTTTTTAGGGGGATGAATTTGGGATAACAATTTGGTGGCTCACGGGGACATCTTCCTACTAGATGAAGAGACTAGTGGCCTTGAAGCATCCATTGGGCATGAAGTCGTGAGTGATAGATATCCCATTCTTGATCTAAACTTTGAAAATTGACCCCTGGGCTGCTTGGAAACCCATTAGAATTGAAACTAATCTTGACCACATGCCAAGTCCAAACACTACATGAGAGCAACAAAACTCCACAACAACACTATGTACAAAACTGAAAATCATACATACCCCAAGTGGGATATGCAGAGTGTGTGAAATCACTTCTTATGTAGAAAACAAACCTACCTACTCTACTCTAAAAATGGTAGCCATGCGATTGATTTGCATTGAACATGGCTGGTTGGATGAGTGAAAAACTGAAAATAAGTTGGTCCTCCACCCAAATCATCAAGGTATCAACATTAATGGAAAATACCTCCTTAAGCTGACTTGCATCAGACTTCTGGAGGTGTTGATGATGACCCTTGGTACTTTGATGCTCATCCTCATGCCCTGAAGTAGGCATGACTGGTTTTGGTTTCTCCTTTGGCTCCAATGAAGCCAAGTACCTGATTAGGCACGGTCTGATCCTTTAGATGTGCCCATTTCTCTGAAATTCAACTCCAAAAATGGAGTCTTCTTGTGGACCTTCTTGGATGGATGGTGTGAGAGGGATGACAACATCTTCCTAATTTTTATCTTTCTTCTCCTATGAAGAACATGGGAGAGTTGTGTCTTCCAATCTTGGTTCCAAAGGGCTGTTATGAAGTGCAAGCTGATGTTTCTGAATGTTCTCCTTTGTGGCAGTAGGCTCATGTGCTTGGGATGTGAGAGATGGAGGAAAAAATGATGTGATATCCATGGGTTCCCCTCCATCAAGGCAATCCTCCATGTCAGATAGGTAATCTGCCTCCTCGCTATCCCCTTTGCAGTGCTCAACCTCCTTCATGGTGTCCTCTTGATCTATAATTGACTCACCATGGTTCCCTTCATCCTTAAACATGACATTTGAAATATAAAACTCTTCCTCAACATTAGAGCTTGAAGGGGAGGAAGTGGGAGGAAGAACTGAAGGTTCTTCTGTGGGCTCGCTCCGCACTTGGAGCCTATGAAATTATATGGTTCTCCTCCATAGCTAAAATGTACTCCTCTTCTTTTGGATTAGGAGTAGCTCCTTCCTCCCCTACTTTTTTTGTAGCTAGATCTTCCACCACTTACGGCTTGACCTTAGTCTCCTCCATAGGCTTAACCAACAAGGGAACCTTTGAAAACTCAAATTTAGTAGCCCAACTCTTCATATTTTCTATCATTTCTTCTCTATTGGGTTCCTTTATTTGATGTTCTCCTTGGCTGGTTTTTGGAGTCTCTTCCCAACATGGACTTGGGAAGGCAAGAGGAGTGGTGGGTGGGGTCTCCACTAGTTGTTTCCTTATTTGTGGCGAGAGGGGAAGGCATTTCTTTTGGCTCTTATAGAGGGGAATTGGGTTTGGAAGGGAAAAGGGTAGAGAAACTGAGGTGGGATGGAAGACTAGGGGATGGAGAAATGAAATTAACACTTGGGGCAACAAGTGAGGGGCTTGAATCTTGCCTCTATCGAAATGATAAAGATTGAGGGAGAGAAAATGAAAGGCAGGGAGCGGTGATTGACTTACCCATTGATAAGGTTGTCCCACACTTTGATCATAAGCCCCAATATCCTCAATCCACTGTGCAAGTTGGGGTAGCATTCCAATCATGAAGTCTAGCTTCTCCTAAGGGTTGTAGTGTCTTGGAAAAGGGCCTTCCCATGGACAAGGTGCCCTGTAACCAATTTTGAAAGCCATCATTTGAGTTGTTGCCCTAAATTGAACCATGTCAGCCTCCATTTTTTGAATCTTCTCTAGTAGACCAACATCCTCTGCATAACTATCACCATCATATGCGTCCCCTTGTCCTTGATAAGCTTCATAGTCAAATTGGTTTTGACACTGCTCATATGGGTAAGCATAATGGTCCTAGATCTGATTATAATGTTGATCTGGAGGAGTTGGGAAATACATTGGAGGTGGACTGTATTGTTGTAAGTGTGAGTTCCATGAAGGGAATGAAGTCATAATTGTACAACCTCATGGAATGGGAGAAAATGGAAGAGATGGAAGAGGAAAATAGATGAAAATGAGTGGAAATGGATGGAAAAGGTCTACAACTCAGAGAATGGGTTTTTGACTAGATGGAGTCGCTAGATGTGCTTGAAAGTGCCTCCAAAGGTTAAAATCTTCACCAAGAGCACATCGAACCTGATGAAGTAAAGTGGTAAGGTGCTTTATATCTATCCCACTGGGTGTGCCAAAACTATTAAATCGAAATCACAACACCCCCAAATGAGCTCTAAAAATCTACTTTTCTAAGGCAGACTCATTTGGTGTGATTTGCATAACATTGGACCATCTCTCAAGTTATGGGACTTGTGGACTTGAGATGGCCCTCCGGATAAAGCCGACTTCTTCTTCCAAATCCTAATGCTAAACTACTCCTAATGCAGAAATTATGTCTAACTATACCTATCCTAACAATGCCAAGGAGACAGGGAGAGAGAAATTGCATAAAGAGGGAAATCCTACACTAATGAGGTGATAACACCAAGAAAAGGGGAGCGTTGGTCACAATCTCAGCTTCCTGAAGTGGAGAGAGGTGAGCAGAGGAGAGGGTGGACAAGATGCACCACAAACCAGATATAAATTTCACATAGAACACCACTTCAAAACCCATTAAACACAGCTCCCATGATCTGCAACAAACATCAGAATATGCACAATATACCCTGCAACGATGAGAGGTGAGGAGAGACGATAAAATAAGCAAAGGATGGACAAATACATCACATAACATAACTTATTACTCCAAAGTTCACACACGATTACATCGTTAGTGGGTAAGAGGCAAGAGAATGCCATTACAGAGCCATGAAAGGAGGTTCAGACTCCATTTTTAACCCTGGGGAAGAAAAGAGAGAGGGGGGTAGGGAAGAAGAATGAACAACAACCCTTTACAATGAATCCTACCCTGTATTTATAGATTCAACCTAAAATAAGAAAGAGAGAGAGAAGTAGGAAAAGCAGGGTCGAACTCAACCACTGTTGTTAATGCTTCTAATAAAATATGCCCCCAAATCTGTCTTTACTACATCAATCCTTGATTCGGCACCTTGAAAGAAGTGGAAACGGTGGAAACAGATTGAATTCGATCGGTTGTTGAGACAGATGGATCCGCATTAAAGGCGAAGGCGTTTCCTCCATTTTCTTCACATAACCTCCTCAAAATTAGATTTTCAGACCTCCATGGAATAGGTGAGGCCGAGATATTTCCAATGGTGTCAGATTTGCAATATTTTGAGCCCTGAGTCGAAAGATATGCCCCTTCGAAGTTTGTATCAGTCCGTATAGGAGGGCGGGCTTTGGCTTGACTCAGGATCAAACGCTAAATTTTTCCCTTGGGTAGAGTTGCGACCCATTTTACAACTTTTACCCCTTTTGGAATAACAAGGGGTAAAAAGCCAACTTTCCCCCCGATGACCTGCTTTGACCTGTGACACATGGAGATGTGGGACTTATTTGAGCCTCCCTTTATGGATTCATCTTTGGAGAAGCACCGCTAGGACACGTGGCTCTCTCTACGACACTACTCCTTCATTTTTGAGCCCACCTGTAACTTGTTTGTCATCCTAGAATGTGAGTTCTCAAGTCTGAGTCATTTCCTTCATAATTTCCTTATGTGCAGGAGTTGTCTTGACCAAATTTTAGGGGGGATGAATTTGGGATAACAATGACGTTAATCAAATGTCCAAGACCTAGTGCTTCTAATAAATCAACTCTGTGAGCTAGGGAATTCTTTAACAAATCCAAGAATGAAATGTGAGAGAAGGTTTTGGTTAGGTCATTGATCAAGTCATAAGCTCCTACTGGCTTGCCCAGTGTTTCATGAATGTCATCTAATATAGTCGGGTAGATTGGGATAGGTTGCAAAGAATAGTATTTGGTCCTAGTGGATGCATTAATCGAGGTTTGAGTCCAATTATTCCAATCCCACAATTTATGTTTATTGGTGACCATCCAAAGGAGGTTCACACTGTGATTTTGACAAATTGTAATCTTCATGATCATTGGTTCCTATTGTAATGCCTTTGTTTGAACCATTAGGATCTACTCTACCGTATTTTGGGCATGTAGGTAGAGGATCACTAAATATTCTAAGTGGTATGTTCTATGGGGATATTGGTCCCATATAGGTGTTCTGAGTTGGCATTGTTGGGTTTGCCAAAAACATGTCAACAAATAATTGTCTTTGATCCTCTAGAAAATGTTGTAGAAATTTGTTGCAATTGTGGCATATTCTTACATCATGCTCGTGAACCCTATAAAAAATGTAATACAAATTAGGATTGTAATCATGAGGTATTTTTTTTGCATTTTATTGCGATATGAAATTCTAATCATTGTTCAATTGCTAATTTTTATAATTAAAATTTGGGAACCCATGCCCTTGGTTTTGAATTGGTTCAGATACCCGCGAGGGTATTGACTAAGGCCTTAGGTCTACTCTTTTCTTTGTTATTGAGGTTGTTGTTGATGTTGTTGTTTTTGTTGTTGTTATTGTTGAGGATGATTAAAATCCACAACATTGATTGAAGGTAAGAATTTATTATTTCTTTGATTATTTCTATTGTTGTTGTTGTTGGTAGTGTTTGTATTGGGAGAGCTAACAACATTGGGTTTCTTGGGCTGATCGGTAACACCGTCAATTGTAACCCCACAATTCTTATTAAGGACATTTGGTCCCTAATTATTTTTCATGTTGTTGGAATAACCAGGGTTACTTTGGTTAGGAGTGACCAACCTCTCATTTGTTCCATAAGTATTACGACCACTATCTATGGCTACTTGATCAATTCAGAGAGCACCCTCTAGCACCTCTTCATAGCTCTTTAGCGGGAAATTTTGGACTTCTTCCTTTGTCTCTCTATTGAGGGAGTCGAGGAACAAATCACAAAGCTTTGTCTCATCGATGTTTGGAGTGCTTGTAGAGGAATTGAGAACATGTCGCCACCTTTGAATGATGTGGGCAGTGGACTCATTGTGCTCTTATTTGATATGAAGGAATTCTTTGATTTCTATCCTTAAAAGTTTGTTTATATCAAAAGCCTTTAAAAACTCTAACACTGAGTTGCTTGAAGGAGTGTATCAAAGCCTCCGGTATTCTATAGTAGCAATCAAGAGTGATACCTTCTTGTGTCTTAGGGAAAAATTTTGTAACAATAACATCCCACGAGAGCATCTCTCGAATGGCCATCACGTAAGATTTGATGTGAGAATTAGGATCCCCCTCCCCTTTGAACTTTGGGAGATCAGACAAGGGTCTTAGAAGCATGACCATTTATATGGAGAAGTCTAGAGGATCCTTAAGATATTTGGAATACGTCCCCATTGCGTATGTTTAAACCATTGAAGAACCTTATTAGGGAGGTGGAGGTTATATCGGTTGCTAAAATGGTACAACATATACATTTGTTGGAGCATATGACATCCTGCACGACCATTTGGATGCGGGTAAGTGTACATATCCCCTTGTGGTGATTTAGAATACATGTGTACGTAAAGGGGTTGACTGTTTTGATATGGAGTTGAAGGCACAAAGCCATGGAATGTTACATTTCCATATGGTATGGCATTTGAGAATGCACTTCCGACTAGTGCCTATTGTGCATATCCATATGTGGCGTGGGGGCATACCCAAGGTTCCCATCCTAGTTAGCAAATATCTAGGGCTTAGTGTCCCTGTATAAACTAGAGGAGTCTATGCAGTAGGTATTTTTCCATAACTTTGCAGATAGTGAGAAACTCTTACTTGCCTTGTATATGAATTTTAAGTGTTTTGGGAAATCTCTAACTCTTTGACTTTGTCTACTAATGTCGAGATGATGTCACCTATTGATGGGGTGGTGTTTTGTTTTGGTGCTTGTTGTTGAACTTTTGGAGGTTTTTGAGGAGTGTGGTATCCTGCTATGAATTGTTCGTTGTTCTGCCACCCCTCATTGGCAATGTTTTCTATTGTTGGAGGGGTAGTGTTATTGTTTTGGAGCAAGACATCAACATGTCCTTGTAACCTATCAAAATCCTAGTTTATATTCTAGAAGTGTTGTTCACTTTTGGCATATTGTGCTAAGTAATCCTCATCTAGAGGCGGGAGTTGGTTTGACTACATGTTAATGGGTTGTCAGAACAAAACCCAAGGAGATGAACTTACCTCCCCAGTGAAAGTCATGTTGTTAGAACTTGACTACTCAAGAGGATGTGTCTGTGTGATTTGGTCAAGCTCCTCGATACGTATGGAGGAACCAACATTGGTTCCCTGAGTAAGATTATTTTGAGCCTAAGCAGTTGAGTGGTTATCTGCCCATGTAGAGAGCGAAGGCGATTGTTGTTGTCTACTTTTTTGATAGTTGTACATACCAAAACCTGTGAGGGGTAAATTGTACTCATCATATCCCAACATATTCGAGGGGTATAAGAATACCTACAGAATAATGGGAGAGAGGAAGATGGATGAAGAAAATGGAAACATTTAGAGACTAGCTCTTCACGTCGGGTTCACCAATTTGTATGAAAGAAAATCAACACATGACCTTCTTCGTACTCGACTTCTAGAGGTCGTGTTGGGTTAGCCAATATAGAATGGAAATGGATGTGAGCGTGGTAGTGATGAATAAGTTAAAGAGGAAATCTTATGTCTTCAACATGTAATATTAGGATCTACGAGTCTAAGACAAAGAAAGTTGTCTTAAGTTGAAGTGGTTTAATGGATTGATAAGATAGAATAGCTACTCGGAGGCTCCAGTTGATATCGAGCTCTGTCAGATTTTGTCTTGGTTGTGTAACACACGTAAATTGACCTTCATATTCCTTGTATAGATTTCCAGACAAGGTCATGGAAGTGATAACGAGATGCATAATGGAACCACATGGTCTATGAGAGGTTTTTGGTCTAGTCAAGAAATCCTTAGCCTGATCGGTTGTTATGTTCAACACTAAAAGTTGTGCAATGATGTCAGGTGGAAGTGGTGATGATCTAAATACCAATGCATGCAAACCAGTGTCGATGTTTAATTGATCGCAAGCCTGTTGGGTTATGGGATCTGGGGATCACAACCGTGAAGTTGTGGAGGTTATGGGCTTTGTATGATCATATGCATAATCAAGCCCTTTTTCCAAGAGTAGTCTAATAATCGTAGGCTTGATCAGCTGCAATTTTTAATGTGTTTAATTGTTCTATCTTCTCAGAATACCTAAGCAGTGTGTATAGAACTAACAACCATAAACCTGTATCAATGTCGGTCAACATCTTTGGCTCGTGGGTTATGGGACCAATGGATCACAAATGAACGTTCTATCTTGTTGTGGACCTTTGATGGTCATGCGAAATGAATTGAATTGAATTGATTTTGATAAAGCAAACTAACTATTAAAGGAAATTTAATCTATTTTTTTGGTAGTTTCACAGTATATCTAAACAAAACAATGGAAGCAAACTAATCTAGAAAAATTAAATATTTTTGATCTTTTATGGGATTTTAAATAATGCTTCTAATCTAATAAATGAAATTAAATACAAGTAATCAATCGGTTGTAGTTAATTACTTGTGCAAGTATGTGAATCTAGATCTAAAACAATTGAACTAATTTAATCAAAACCCTTTAAACCCTACCTCATAGGTAGAGAACAAATCATAACCCTAGAAAATCTATTGTTCCCCACTACTTCCCTGGTAATGTCAAAGAGCAAGCTTTCCAATGATTTTCTCTATTTGTAATTGTTTGATTAACTGAAATGAACAATTTTGCTACTCTATTTGATATGTATTTCAAATGAATAACTCAGAATTGATAACTTGACAAATGAAGCAAATAAATAAATAATTCCAACCTAGATAAGCAAGATCTTTGGAAAATATTGTTGTATATGTACTTGTCCCCTCAATTTATCCTTTCTTTCTCTATGTGTTCATATGATTCTAAGGAATTAGGAATGCAAAGGTAGCGAAGAGGAGAATGCACTTGAGCAATGACAACTTGAAGGCGGTCTAGATGAAATGTAGGTGGAAGAGAGATAACACATTGTGGCAAGTAATACTATGCAAGATACACAAAATTCTAAGGAACTTTTCTTGAATACAAGCATTGATTATATAGGAATTGGTTGGGATGTGCCTTCATGCACAAGGCAGCCTTGGAGTGCCAAATCATTAGGTGAAGAGGTAGTTCAAACTAATTAAATCTATTTAAAAATAGAAGAGGGAAGGAATACCAAGCAATCAAGACTATTTTTAGGAAATTTGGTTCACAAACGTGCCCTAGAAGTCAAGTTAAGTGAAATCACGTGTGTTAAAATCATGCATGAAGAGTTATGGAAAAGCACGGAGGACCACCGCCTGTAGGGTGGTGGTTTCAAAACCACCGCCTAGGAAGGGTGGTGGTCCTAACACTAAAGGCCAAAACATGCATAGAATGAAGCGGGAAGTTGGAAGAAAGCATGGAAAAGCTAAGGATGTCTAGGCTACAAATATGTACTACAAATGGGTTTAGGAACTTGAACACCTTATGAAAGGACATGAATCATCATTGGGGACTTTTGTAACTTTTTTCAACAATGTAGCACATGTAATTTTGGGTGCGTATAGATACCCATGGTGAACAAGTTGCAAATTCAGAGGTCACCATAGAAGAAGAAGAACCATTGGGTAGTGAGGGATTTCAAGTACTTTTCAGATTTGGAGGAGAGTATCGGTAAGGAAGAAGCCTTTTAACTCATTACTTTTGTTGTCCCATCACCTATCCTTCAACATGAAGATGTTCCTGCCATGGAAGAGAACATTTAAGAACAACTTATTTCTCATAACGATCCTCTTGAACTAAATTTAGAAGCTCTTGATGAGGATGAAATCATTGAAGGATTATTGCTTTCAGTTGAGGAGTCTAGTCTTCGATAAATCTTTCATGGACAAGAAGGAAAAAGAGAACAAGGATGAAGTTATTTTCATACCAGTCATCAAAGTAGAAGATTAGTTGTCTATAGATGAGCAACAAGGAAAAAATCAGCTCACAGGAATCACCTTTTCCGGGAATGTCCTGCAAGAATACTTCCTTATTAAAATTGTGCTTGAGCAATGGGAAAATCCAATGGATTAGACCTTGCCCAATCAGGTACTTGTCTTCAATGGAGCCAAAGGAGGAGTTATGACTAGTCATGTTCACTTTTGAGCATGAGGATGACATACCAAGCACTAAAGATCAACACCAACACCTTCATGATCCCAATGAAAATCATCTTGAGGAGTTATTTCTCTTATTTGTTGGTGGTACTTTGGAATTTTAAAATGGAAAACCAACTTTGGGATAGTTTTCCATTGTTGTCAAGAGCCATGTCCATTTCCAAATCAATCACATTGTCTCGGTTTGTGAGAAAAGGAAGATAATTTTCCTTTCGGTGTAAAGGATTTGTTTGAGTTTTCTATTTCTCATTTAGAGTAGAGTAGATAGGTTTATCTTTAGAAAAATAAGTGCTTGTGCACACTCGCATGTTTCATTTGAAGCATATATGACCTTTCATCTTTGTATATAGTGTGTTTTCTTTATGCCGTTGCTCTTGCACGGTGCATCCGTTTCAATCAAGGCATGTTCAAGGAAAACATCAGCTTTTTTCAATAGTAGTCCCAAGTTCTTTATGAATCAGCATGTGTAACTAAGCTCTCGCAATACTTAATCCTTGTCAAGAAATCATCAATTTCAGCTCTTCATAATTAATAAGGAAATCACATTTTGGGATAGGTTCATAGGTTCATCATTCATCGTACATATCAAATTGGTAGAGATAAAAGAAAAATATGAATTCAAGACAATTTTCGACTCTCACAAACCTTAATCCGAGAGAATTTTGTAAAGGATATGGAAAATCCGAGCAATAAAAGGTAGTGTCGGAGTTCAAGTAGTAGTTTTTCAATGGCTCGGGGTAGAATTCGAGTTCGGGATCATCTTACAAGTGTATTAGGATGACTCCATGCCCAATCGATGCTTCAAACAATTGAACACACGTCTAAAGCAGCAGATGTTCCGTGAGTCACCAAATTGTTATCCATTTTTTCCCCTTGGTAAAATGGACAACTTGGGAGAAATTGAGTTTGGGCGGTTGATTGGTAAGGATTTAAAGTTAAATATTAAGATTTTGCATAAATTTCCATGTTTTGGAGCATTTGCGTTAGTTTTAGTACATTCAAAGCTTCATAGGTGCATATTTCCTTTGGCTATGGGATTTGTTGTGTATGGTTGCATGTGACTGTAAGTGCACAAACTGACTTGATTCTTACTGGTGACTGTAGGTGCACAACCAACCATTTACTGAGTGACTTGTAGGTGCAAAACTAGTTGTTGTAGGTGACCTATAGGTGAACATCCAGTTGTTTGAGTGACCGAGAAGTGCATAGCGGATTGTTGCGGGTGACCAAAAGTACATAGCCAGTTGTTGTGGGAAACACCGTAGGTGCAACAAACGGTGGGTGTGAGTGACTTTGTAGATGTAGAATCTCCCCCACCAACCATCATTTTTGATTCTAAAATTTGATTTTTTGAGGCTTGTACTTTAACACTCCCACTCAAAATGATAAAACATGAAGAATAAATGTGGTGGGTGAAAGAAATTGAAAAAGGACATCTACGACCACGAATTTAATGCCGAGCCCGAGAATCCAGCGTATCAACCAGAAAAAGTGACTTGCACTAAAATTGTCATAACTTCTGATATACACAACAAAATTGGACAACCTTATACTCGTTGTAATCATGATTTCGAGATCTATGCAAAAAAAAATTCAATAAATTTGAGAATTGATGGATTTTTATGGTGAAAATTTTAAAAACGCCCAAGTTAAAAATGGTCACTTCCAAGCAGCTAAAAAGAGTAATAAATGAAGGTATGGGTGTATGTTTATTCTTCCAGAATGCAAAGAACATGATGGAATGGGATTTGCAAGTGTTCTAGTCCCTTTTGTAGGTGTATTAATGATTCTTGTTGGTGGTTGAAGAAGAAATCTACCCTCTCTCACTCTCTCATTGATTCTTCTATATTTGTAAAAGAGAGCTCATTTGGTAAAGAGATTAGAAAATTTTCTCCATGCTACTCTATTTATTTCTTCTTTGCAAGGAAAAATAGAGCTTAAAACCTTCATTTTTAGAAATGTGATGGAAATCATGCCTTATTCCTCAACTTTGATGTATTGTGCATATTATTGAAGCAATAGAATCAATTTTTTGTGATGGTTCCTCAATCCTTTGCATGTTTTTATTGCCTTGTCTTGTCTCTCTTCATGATACAGGTATTTTTGCATTTTCTAGTTTTCATTGCATATTTTAGGGGATGAGTTTTTTGATGGAATGGTGTATTATGTGTAACCTTGTCTGTGATGCTTATCCATCCTCTCCATGCTCACCTTTCTCTATTTCCATGCATTGTGAGTTGTTCAACCCCTCTTTTATGATGTTATCACCTCGGTAGTGTAGGATTCCCCCTCTCTCTCCTTGGAATTGATACATTAGGACTAGATAGGTTTTTTTATTGCATTAGGAGTATTTGTAGTATAGGATTAGGAAGAGGAACCAACCTTCTCTAGAGGGCCATCTCAAGTATGCAAGTCCCATAACTTGAGAGATGGTCCAATGTTAGCAAAAAGTAGGGATCTGTCATTTCCATATCCTAGGGTGCTACTTTTTTATAAGAATATCATCATGAGAAAAATCTAGTAAGAGAGAATTACTCAAAAATTCACACGAAAAATGCCCGATTTAGACCAAACATATTAAACTACATAAGCATTCTAGAATAACTAATTTTTGTAAATAATAATATTCTAAGGGCCATCTATATCTTTTACATAATAAATACTTGGTGTAATTCAATTGAGTGATATTTACGTTATAGGATAAAGTTGTGTTGTTTCAAAAGAATCATTTGAATTTCATTATGTACGTTAATACATTTTTTTAAATTGTATTTATATTTTCATTAAATAATATTTTTCTACTTTTAATAACTTGGGAACCTCAACCCATTTTTGTTAAAGTCCTCATTTTTCCTTGGTGAAAAATAATAACTTGGGAACCTCAACTCATTGTGCATGTATTCTCCACATGTAATGGATTGTGCATATTCTGAAAGTAATAAAATCTCTATTTTGTGGTGTTTCCTTCAACCCTAGCACTTTTTATTATATTTCCTTGCCTCTCCATTCTTTTTGTTGTATTATGTGCATGTATTTCTCATTTATAGGTTCATATTATTGTGTTTCATGGAGAATAGATGGTAAATGAAGCCTTGGGTCTGTGTCACATTTGTCTGGCCTCTCCTACTCCATTTTCCTTCTCCCTTCTCCCTCAATAGGATATTTCCACACCCTTTTCTTAGTGTTATCACCTTTGTTAGCTTAGGATTTCCCTCTTTTCATGCATCTCTCTCTCCCTGGTCCCTTGGAAGTTTATAATAGGGTTAGATAGTTACATTTCCTTCCTTAGGAGTAGTTTAGCATTAGGATTAGGTAGAGGAACCAACCTTCTCTGGAGGTTGATCTCATTTTACAATTCCCACCCGTATGAGATCATCCCATATTATAAAAAAGTAGGGATCTATAATAAACAAATCATAGGGTGCTACTTTTTTGTCATAACATTTTTGGCATGCTCAAGGACAACATTAAAAGATTAAATTTCATCATTTGCCAAGTTGATGTGTTCTTATTTAATTCATCCTTTAGAGGTACATTTTCAACACATTTGGCAACTCCACTAATTCAAGTAACCCATTTTCTGAGTTGCAAATCTTTCCCTTTCTTCCATTCATTTCCATTCATTATCTCCCTTCTATTCTTTCATTTTCCTATCATTCATGAAGTTGTGAAATCATGACTTCATTCGCTCAATGGAATCTTCATTTCCAAGAGTAGTATCATCCCAATCCACCTCTAGGTTTCCAAAATCCTCCTCCAAATCAATTTTATGATCCCTATCATGAAGAATTTGCATATAACCCAACCCTAACTAATCCATATGGTTATTTTTATAACCAAAATGTTTATGAAGAACATGGTAATGTAGATGATGGTGGGTAATTTTATGAAAAATGTTGATTTCTTGAGGAAGATTCAAAGGATGGAGGAAAAATGGTGCAAATTAGGGCCACATGCCACGTAAAGGCATGTAAAATTGGTTTTAGGGTCCCTTTTCCATGGGTTGGTCATATTCCAAATTGGTTCAACTCTTAGCGAGAAGGTGGACTTTATGGTTGAGATAATGCCCTTGAATTACAAAGTGGGTTGAGTTAATGGAGGCTTGCGAAACCTAATGGCAGAAACCCTCTCAATGGGGCAATCCTATACTACCATCTTACATCCCTCACAGTACTCCTCCCCAACCTACACCATCTCAACTTGTTTTTGTATTCCCACCTTTCGACTATTCACATCGAGGATTCCCCTTCTCCATATTCTTACCTTCCATCTCACCTTCATTTCTATGTCATTTTCCATCCCAAATGTTCATCTCCTCCACAAAAAGTATTTCACTTCCTCCACCCTTTCCCCACTTTACAAAATCATATTTACATGTGTTTTGGCCTCTAAATAAAACATATGTAAATCATGAGGTACTAAAGGCTAACCAACATACTAAGATCCCAATTTCTTCTTTTCCGAGGATCTTTTCTCACTAAACAATATCTTTAAGAATTTGTGACAGACATGGTTGATTTCCATTATTTTGGACAACAAGAGGCACAAGTCGGTCTAGAGGAACAAGTTGAGAAGGATCCAAACAAAGTAGATTAGATTTAGAGATTCAAGAATTAGAGCCATGAGTTTGAATCCAAAGGGGTTCATCACTAAGAACTTGACAGTCACTCTTCTCGAATTCTTCAAAATCGGTTGACGTGAGTCTCATTCTTAAAAATCATGATATACTTTTTGAATAATGGACTAAATCGAGAACATAATAGATGAAGAAGTAGTACATCCCATTGTATAAATCATTCCTATTATAATTAAAAAAATTTAACTAAAGGAGGTTGAAACTAGATGGTTGAAATAAAAGTAAGAGAAGCTTCTAAGTGAGAAATATGTTTCATTTGAATGTAGTGACCCCCACTATCCTGCATGTTTAGAAATTACTACACTTTTGAAAGATTGCATTGATCCACCAAGAATATCTCAAAATTTTGCAAATAGTCTTGAGGAGATTTATAGCATAGAGGATAACAAATTATATTTGGGGGTTTTGAGTGAATAATAAGTCATGAAAATCTCCTTGCCTTCTTCCAATGGTAAAACTTCGGTCCTTTCTTCCCCTTCATCCTTACAATAATATAATTTTTGGATGAGTTTGATCTCTCAAAAAAATTTGAGGATGTGGAGAACCATGGTGAATTAATTAAAAATCAGAATTCATCATAGAGAACAAAGCAGTCCTTTGTAGAGTTGTTTGTGGAAGCAGAACAAGGATCGAGATCACTTGCAAGTAACTCCATTCATGATAGTTTGTAGGCTTCCCCTATTCATGGGGATGAACTTCAAATAGATGGGAAAATTAAAAGGATCTTACCATTGGTTCCCAAATCCCCTTTCCCAATCAGGTATATGGCTAGCTTGTAGCCAAAAAAGTGTTTAAACCAGTCATGCTTGTTTGAGCATGAGTAAGAGTTACAATGTGCCAAAATTCAGCTTCAATACCTCCAAACAAATGTATAAAAATAAAAGGAGGTCTTCATCATTTTTACATCTGATACTTTGAAGAAACATGGAGTAAAAGGCATGCTTTCATTCCCACCATGTTGTTTTGTTGCCAAACAAATCACATAACCACATTTTGTGAGAAAAGGATGTTATTTCTCACAACCTTTTACAGGTTTTGTTTAGCTTCATTTTCCTCTGGTTAGAGTAGGTTAGTGTAGATTTGATTTTAGTAAAAGAATTTCTTGTGCACACTCTACATGTTTCCACTTAGAACATGTATGTTTTTCAATTTTTGTACATAGTTTTTGTGGTGTTTTGTTGTTCCATAGTCCATTGGAAGAAGTAGTGTTCATAAGGTGAAATCGGTAAGTGAATGGGAAATTTCCAATTACATCCTTCTAATCAGTATATTTTCAGAGCTTTGCAATGCTTCATCATTTAATAAGATTCGGTTTAGTTTTTGCATACTTGGTAAAAATCAGATTTTGGGACAATTTTCGGTGAGTCTTGATTCAATCCTAATAGATCAATTGTAGAGAAAATAGGGTGAAATTTTAGGTTGAGAACAATTTTCCATTCATATAAAATGTAACTTAGAATTTTTTTTTTAATGAGATTGGTCAATTCAAGCTCCAGTCAATTTTAGGTTCATACGGTGCTTCAAGCGGTCTCGGGGTTTTTTCTTCAAGTTTCAATTCATTTTTCATGTTTTCAGGCTGATTCCATGCCCAATGGATGCTTCAAGGCTAGTGATCTCTCAATCTAGCGAGTAGATTACCCCATGAGTTACCAAATTCTTATCTAATTCCCCCTAGGAATTGGAAAACTTGGAAAGTTTGGACTTGGGAAATTTCATGAGATCTTTATAGAGAATTTGGAATTTTAGGTATTTTTCATGTTTTGCGCACTTGGAATTATCTCGAGGCATTTCTCTCCCTTCTTTAGACTTCAAAATCCACACTTAGCCAAAAAAATTGGATAAAATGGTTAAAATGAAGAAAATTGGCTTTTGGGAAACTCTAATACTCTCTACTTAGCCCAAAGGACTTAGAAAATTTTGAGAAAAAAATTAAAAAGGGGTCATTTCCGAGTGTATTATGGGTTTTACTGGTCTATGAGGAACACAGGAACAAGTTCTATTAGGCCTACTATTTCTCGATTTGCCGATTCAGCCACAAAGGATAAATTTGGATAAGGAGTTAGTGTATTATGGAAATGTGGGTCCCATGTGGAATGGTAGAATAATTTTTGTTAGTTCGTGCCATGTGGGTTCCTTGCATCTCTAAAAAATATGCAAAGTAAAGAAAAGGGAGCCTTGAGAGGTAGTTTTGTGTGGAGCAATAGGGTCATGGGGAACATGTTTCCCATGGAGGATTAGAACCCACAAAGAGAAGGGTGAGTGTGTTGTGGGGATGCATGGTGTGGGTGGAACGTAGTTCCGATGAACTATGGTAAGGAAAAACAATTTCTTCGGGGGAAGAGTTCTCCACATCTAATATCAACCCTATCCAAAAACAAACCCTGACCAATGAGGGTAAGGTAGAGGAAAGTGGAATAGAAGGAACGATTCCCTCATTCACCAAGTTCTCTACATTGCTAATATATCCGCATAACAAATGAAATATTGTGTTTAATGTGTACTTGTAAAAGCACCTGAACCCGCGTGGAACTCCTCGTCCGCCCCGAACTTAAAATTGTCATAACTTGTGACATGTTGCTCTAATTTTTACAAAATTTACATCGTTGGAAAGGTATCAACATCCTCTACGTAATATAAATTGGATTACTTAATTTAGGTGGGGTTAGGTGGGACAAAAGAGAAAAAAATCCCAGCATTAAATATGCACAATTCAAAGAGATAGCTAAAATCAAATTTAATATGATTTGGTGTTCTTCCTTCTCCAACAAGCAAAAGATCATGGAGGGATTCATTTTTCAGATGCCCATGCCCCTTTTCAATCATGAAATGCATCTTGTTGGTGGGTGGGGACATAATTTCAAGTTTCTCTTTTCCCTCTCTTTTCTCATATTCCATATATTGTATAAACCTCTCGTTTGTGAGGGGGAAATGTTATCCAAAATGTGCCCCTTGCTCATTTTGTGGCTAACTCCTTTCATTCTTCCCTCTCTTGTGCCTCAGTCATAATTTTTTGCTTTTTAGGTACTCAAATTTTTTTGGAAATGACACCATTGGATAGAGCTCTCTCTCAGCTTTCTAGAAAGGTAAAGTTTTCCTCCTAACTCCATGTATTTTTGAAGTTATGGCTCAGCAGAGTTTTTGTGGGAAATTTTCCCCTGAAAGGCCCGCAGCCAATGAGATGCCGCCACGTGTCCAAGGAAGTGGTGGGGGTTGGAGGAAAACTTGGTTTTTTACCAAGTGTTTTGGAGAAATTTCAAAAGGAAGATTTTCCCGTAGGCCCGCCGACGAATCAGGTGATGCCACATGTCCAGGGGAGGAATTTGCAAAATTTGACTAAGTGTTGGCGCATGGAAAATTTTGGAAGGAAGGCCCGTGCCCAATCATATTACGCCACGTGTCCTATGGCATGGGAGTTTTGGAGGGTGGAGGAGAAGTTGGAATTTTGGCAAAGTTTTTGGCCCGCTGCCCCATCAACCAATCAGCAAAGGCCACGTGTCACGGCACCCGGAAAGGCGGAGCGCGGGAGGAAATTGGGATTTTTTCCCAAAGTATTGGCGTAGAAGTGAAAATATTTTTGGAGGGCCCATGGCAAATGAAATCAAGCCACGTGTCCTAAACTGGAGAAAGGCGAGGAGAATTTGAGAAATTTTCCAAGGAAAAAACAAAGGGAAAAGCCCGCCCCCTAAATGCGAGCCAATGGGATCTCGCCACATGTTAGTTGGTGGCAAAAAACTCAAGCCAAGCCCACATGGAAAATTCGAAGGGGCAAGCCCGCAACCAATGGGGTTTTGCCATGTGTCAAGGGAAAAATGGTCAAAACAGCCGGCAGAAAATTCAGGGAGGAAAGGCTCACGCCTAATCAGCACGTGCCACGTGTCCTCAACTCACCAGCCTGGCGGGGAATTTTTGGAAAATTTTCCAAAGGGCAAAACAAAGGAAAATGAAGTAGGATAGGCCCGTGCCCAATCAAAGCATGCCATGTGGCACCCGGAATGGTGGATCGTGGGATTTTTGGGAAATTTTCCCAAATGCAAAAAAAGGTGAAAAATTCAAATTTTCACTCGCCAATCCGATTTGGCCCTGTTTTGCCCTAAAACTTCAAATGGCCATATCTTTCGATCCAGAGCTCGGTTTTTCACGTTATTTATATAAATGGAAAGTTGGTGAAATTCTCTACAAGATTCCGGGGTCATTTTTGCATTTTGATGGAGTTTGGAGAGAGAAAATCAAAAAACACCTCTAGCACGTGGTCATGGACAGAAATGATGTTTCAACCACCGTTTTTAATGAAGAATGGCTCGCATTCTCTCCCAGCATGGCTAAAAATGTCAGGGGATGGGCCTGTAAGGATGCCCATGCTGTTTTGATTGTGTTTTGGTCAATAATTGAATCTCCCTTACATTTTCCCGTGTTTCTCTCTCCTGGGGTCGTGGCTTGCACCGTAAAAAGCTTTAATGGGTTCATTTTTGCAAAAAGAGACACTTTTTCAGCTCTGCAACTTTCCTTTTTCTTCCTCTTTGGTAGAATTTGTGAAGATTTTTACCTTTCCATGTAATACACACCCTTTTTGCCTCTTGATCACTGTAATGCATTGTATTGGATCTGAAATGTTAATATATGTTATGTGATTAAAATCCCTCAATCCTTTCATATATCTATCATTGTTTTCCTGGTCTTTCATTACATTTTGAGTAATTTTTGCATGCTTTGTGTTGTTTTTTCTTATGGATTGTGTATGTATTGTAGTTTCAGGTGTCTACAACTCCTTTGGTGTATCACCTCATTAACATTAGTTTCATTTTCTTGCATTCCCCTATCTCTGTCCCTTTTGGAATTTAGAATAGGATTTTGAATTTGAAAACCTCTGTATAACTTGCAAGTGATAAACCTGATCAGAGGAGTTGAGGAACCAACCTCTAATCTGGAGATTCCTTTCCCATTTTCACAAGTCCCACACTTGGGGGAGGATTCAATGTTGTGCAATCACACTGGATGCTTAGGATGATCAAACTAGAAATCTGATCAACATCAAGGGTGTTGTTGATTTGCAACAATAGTTTTGGCATGCCCGGTGGGACCTTAGAGGTCTTCATCTTCATTGCAACAAAATTGATGTGCATTTGTTGCAAGATTCTTGTTTAAAGAGCCCTAAATTGCACATCTAGTGACTCCAAGGAAGAAGAATCAGCTGGTTTTAGCAGTGCAGGCCTGAAAACTCATGAGAAGAATCACCACAAGGTCAAGAGTTGGAGAAGAAGAGGTTTTGTTTGAGTATCTACAGTTATCTCCAAGAAGAAGGCAAAGAGGGAGGAGAATTTAGAGGTCTCCATCTCCACCAAATATAACTCTCTCAACTCCTCCACCTGGTAGGCCTTTCATTCAATCAACAAGGGTTCTAAGGCCAATCAAAATGGCACAAAACAACCCCTATGTCAATTTCACTGGCAGCAGCCCACTTTCTCTCAATGCATAGAACCCAATCCCAGTTGTAGCATTGAAGAACATCCCATACTTTACTGGAGAGAATCAGACTACTCCTGGTGATCATGTTAAGGATATTGCTAACATTTGTGCAATCCATGAGATCAATGAGATGCAAGTTGTCAAGCATCTCATTCAAATGAAAGTTCAATCAGAGTCTTGCCTCAGGTTCTATTCAAAATTGGAATCAGCTATGTATAGCCCTCCATGAGTAGTTTGGAGAAAAGGGAGACAACTTATCCCTTTTAGAGAAGCTGACAACCATCAAGAGAGCTCCCAATGAGCAACTGATTGATTTTAACTTCAGATTTCAAAGGACTTGGGAGAGAATTCCAGTGGCAGTCAGGCCAACAACAAAAGTTTCTTTTCTTTATTACCTCAAAGCTTTAAATTCTGATATTTCTATGTTAATTCAGTCCATGGGAGGCACAACTATCCCCATTGCTTATAGCATTGCTATTAGAGCTGAAAATTGTTTGATTCAAGCTGGAAAGCTAGCTCCTAGGCCTCCAATGCCACTGTTTCCAAGTTTAGAGAGCCCAAACACTAATCAAATGCCTAATTTAGCTCCTATCCCCACTCCTAGAAACCAAAATTCAAGTGAAGCTTCTACTTCATCTTCTAGTGCCTCAAATGAGCTTCAAGAAGTCATGAAGCAATTGCAAAATCTAGGCAATGAGCTGGTTACACTCAAGAGGCAGCAAACCCAAGGCTTTAGACCTTCTTTCCAGCCCCAAGCTCAGCCTAACAGGTAGCCATATCAACCCCAAAGACCACCCAATCCAGCTGCAAATTTAAATCAAGCAAGGCCTCCTGCCAATAGACCATTTCAGCCTTATAATCCCAATGCTACATCTACCTCTAAAGCATTAGTGCCAGTACAAAACAATATGGCTCAAGAGTATGATTGGTGTTTCCCATGCAATGAACCTCATAACCAATCCATGTGCTTCAACGGTGCCTTGAATCAAGCATTAATGGTGACAACAACCTAGGTGTGGAGGGTGAGGGTAGTCAAGAAACATTCCAGCAGCAGTCAGCTCCAAATGATACCACACTTGTAAACTGGCAGGTAGAAGATTTTTGTGGCATGAATCAAATGGTTTCCCAAAGTGTTGCAGCCAACACAAGGTCAAAGAGGAGAAATTTGGGTGAAGAACAGCCATTAGCCCCAAGCAATCCTCAATCTTCTATCACTCCACAAACTATTGGCAAACAAAATCCAATCCCAAACACGCAAGGACTGCCCAAAACAATTCCTAAGCCAACTCAAATACCAAGTTTCTACTGCCCATGTGTAAGGAATGAATGTGCAAAGCCAAGGACAGCAAAGGGATACTTCATCTCCATTCAATATCATTGATCAGATGAAGAAGAAAAATGTAAACATATCAATGTGGGAATCACTATCTATCCCAGGCCAAAGAGATTTGCTACAAGCTGCCATGAAGGACTGGTCAACTTCAAATCAGCAAGTCCAAATGCAAGAGAAAGTGCTCACAAATGTTGCCCAGCCTGAGGGGAATCATGGAGGACAGCAAGGTAAGATATTGAAGCCCCCTCCATTCTATGTTTCATTGATCATTGGGAATCAATTAGTACACAATCGCATGATTGACTCAGGGTAAGTAGTTCAAGAATGCCCAAGAAAATAGCCGATCGGTTGGGAATTCAATATGAAGTCATATCCAAAGGGGTAGTGCAATTGGATGGGACAGTAGTAACAACAGTTGGAGTGATAAAAAACTTGAGTCTTACCTTGCATGCATGCCCCAATGTTGTTGTTTTGCAAGATGTCTTAGTAATAGACCTTCCACCACTCTTCGCCCTATGTTTGTCAAGGGATTTCACAGCCAAGATTAGAGGTTACTTATCTACTGATTGGTCACACATGTTGTTCAAAACAAGATATGGAACTAAAGCCACAATCAAATCTAAGCCTATTGCAAACTTTCACATTGAGCCTTACACTCCAAGTCAGATCAATACCAATTGTTCAACATTTGATCAAGAAGATTATCCAAGCACTGATGAAGCTGACACCAAGGTTGGAAGTATCCCAGATCTAACTCTTGATGAATGGGTAAACAAGGTACATGCTTTTGATCCTTATCAAGAAATAGAAGAATCTGAGTTAGGAGTCTATTGCATGCATGAAGAAAATCAGCCTATTCCTAGCATCACCAAGCCAGACCACAAGGATGACAATGAGGTATGGCAGTTGTTTTTGATGGGTCAAGGAGTAGATAAGGTGCAGGAGGGGGAGCTATGCTTGTTTCACCACAAGGAGTTAAGTATTATTCAGCTTTTAGATTTCAGTTTGCATGCTCTAATAACACTATTGAATATGAAGCTTTGATATAAGGATTGCATTGGTCAATCAAGAGAGGAATAAAGAACTTGCAAGTCTTTGGTGACAGTGAGTTGATTGTCAACCAAGTTAAGGGGAAGCATGCTGTCAAGAATGATCTACTCAAATGCTACAAGAATAGGGTGTGGGACCTCATTAAAGATTTTGAGGGTTTTGGCATAAAATTCATTCCTAGAAAAGAGAACCAAGCTGTTGACAAGCTTGCAGCAGTTGGGGCAGCCTTTGACGTTGTTGAAAGCATTCAAAAAGACAAGGTACAACCAAACATCCATGTGATTGTGAGGCCTTCAGTGCTCCAGACAACAATGTAAGTTGGCAAGTGTTTGAAAATGATCAGCAAATCATCCATTTCTTACAAGAAGAGGCCGATTTCTCAGCTAAAAATCAAGAAAAGTTGGAGAAGCAAAAGATGGTGACCAAGTGGTACAGTTGAGAACCAACAAACTACCAAAGGGACTTATTACTTTGGAGTCCATTTTCAATCCTAATGATCAGTTTAGGAAGGAGAAAGCAAACATCCAAGTCAAGGGAGAAGATTCAGTGTCCATCTTGTTAGAAGAAGGCAAATCACTCCAAATTGGTAAGATGACAACTAAGCAAGAAAGGTATGAGTTCATACAACTTTGTCAAGAATTCCCTGATGTGTTTGCTTGGAGCTATGAAGATTTGAAAGGTTTCAATCCCGAGTTAGCTCAACATACCATTGAATTGGATCCAAGTACTAAACCCATCAGGCAAAAAAAAGGCCAGTCAACCCCCACATGGAGCCTCTCATGAGAAAAGAATTGAATAAGTTGATAGAATCAAGAATCATATTCCCTATCAAGCATTCTAGTTGGGTAGCCAACTTGGTTCCAGTAATAAAGAAGAGTGGGAAATCAGATTGTGTGTTGACTTCAGAGATTTGAATAGAGCATCTCTCAAGGATCATTATCCACTTCCTTCTATGGAGAAATTTTACAAGTTGTTGCTGGCTCGAGAGGTTTTCATTACTTGATGGCTATTCAGGGTATAATCAGATTATGGTGAAGGAAGAAGATCAGTTCAAGACAACCTTTACAACCAAATGGGGAACTTATGCATACAGGAAAATGCCATTTGGGCTGTCCAATGCTGGAGCTACTTTCCAAAGAGCAATGGACATGGCATTCAAGGATTTGATTAACAACATAGTGTTGATATATCTTGATGATATCATTGTTTTTTCAAAAAATGTAGTAGACCACCTCTCTCATTTGAGACAAGTGTTCCAAAGGTGTAGAAGATTTGGAGTCTCCTTGAATCCTAAAAATGTATTTTTCTAGCCCATGAAGGAAAGCTCCTTGGCCACATTGTCTCCAAAGAAGGATTAGCAATTGATCTAGAGAGAGTTAAAGCCATAAGAGCACTACCATTGCCAAGCCACAAGAAGGCCCTTCAAAGTTTCTTGGGGAGAATAAATTTTGTTCGGAGGTTTGTCCCAAATTTTGCAGCCCTTGTCAAGCCTATCACCAAGATGTTAAAGAAAAGCATGGCTTTCAAATGGACAGCAGAAGGCAAGGAAAGTTTTGAAGCAATCAAAGAAGCCATCTCTCAAGCCCCAACTCTCATCAACCCGGATTTCTCCAAGGATTTCATCCTCTATGCGTTTGGGGTGATGATACTATTTCTACAATTTTGGTACAAGCAGAACAAAGACAATGATGAGCAGCCAATTGCTTTCTTTAGCCAAAGCCTGGAGGACTATGAGGTGAGATATTCTTTCATTGAGAAGCATGTTCTTGCAGTAATCAGAGCTTGAAGAAATTCAAGCATCTAGTTTCAAACAATAAGGTCCAATTGTTGGTTTCTCATGTGGGAGTTAAGGACTTCCTCCTCAACAAAGACTTGAATGAAAAGAGAGCAGGTTGGATTACTCGTGTCATGGAGTATGACATTGAGATCAAAGTTACCAAGTTGGTAAGAGGAAAAGGATTGTGTGAGTAGCTGATTTTGGGAAAACAAAAGGAAGCATGCAATGAGAAGGAGGTTGTTTTGGCGTTGCAAGACAACTATGAGAAAGGAAGCACTCAAGAAGAAAATAATGGTGTCCCCACTCCTTGCTGGACCCAAGGTATAATGCACTTCCTAAGCATAGGCCTATGCCCTCCAGAGATGAACAAGACCCAAAGAAGACACTTTAGATTGCAGGCTGTCCCATATGCCCTTGTTGATGGTGTTTTGTTCAAGAAAGATGTGAATGGAGTACTACTGAGATGCATTGGTACAAATCAGATTCATAGGGTGTTGGAAGAGTTCCATGGTGGACCAGCTGGTGGTCATTTTGCACCAAGAGTGACAACTCTAAAGATCATGAGGGCTGGCTATTATTGGCCCAAGATTTTTAGTGATTGTTATGCATGGATCAAGAGGTGCAAGAATTGTGCATTCTTCATAGGTAAAGAGAGGCTAGCTGCCCTTCCATTGCATCCAATTTCAGTTGACCAACCATTCATGCAATGGGGTTTAGACTTCATTGGAGTCATTAATCCCAATTCAAGCCAAGGGCACAAATGGATTTAACAAAGCAATGCCATGTGATTATTTCACCAAGTGGATCAAGCAAAGAGCACTCAAGGAAGCAAATGAATCTAGCATCCTAGATTTCTATGATGGAATAGCAACCAGATTCAGCATACCTACTACAATAATATCAGATAATGCATTGGCATTCATTGGGTCCAAGGTGACTGAATGGGCTGTCAAGAATGGGATCTACCTAAGTACTTCATCAAACTATTACCCTCAGGGTAATGGCCAAGGTTGAGTCTACAAACAAGAACTTGTTGAGGATCATTAGGAGGACTCTTGATGAAAATCAAAGGTCTTGGCATACTAAGTTGAAATCAGCCTTATGGGATGATAGGATAACTCCCAAGAGATCTACAAGTAACTCTCCGTTTAAGCTTGTTTATGGGAGAGAGGCAATTTTGCCCATGTCACTTGAGTTGCCAACATTGGAACTCATGAAACA
Source organism: Taxus wallichiana var. yunnanensis (assembly GCA_018340775.1). Taxonomy (NCBI): domain Eukaryota; kingdom Viridiplantae; phylum Streptophyta; class Pinopsida; order Cupressales; family Taxaceae; genus Taxus; species Taxus wallichiana. Next base: position 805,728,179 of record CM031239.1, on the reverse strand, counting down.
GTTGGAGTTGTTGGAGTTTGAGCCCATGGAAGTCAGATATGTAGAATTGATGGAGCTCCAAGAAATCAGAAATCAAGCATCCCAAGCAATGGAGAAGGATCAAGCTTTGATAAAGAAGACCTTTGATAGAAAGGCCAAGAATAGATCCTTCCAAGTTGGAGATCTAGTGTTAAAATGGGATGCAGACAGAGAAAAACCGGAAGGCATTCAAAATTTGATGCCATTTGGAGTGGCCCATACATGGTCACAAAGTGTAAGGACAGCAATGCCTTCCAATTGTCTTCATTGGATGGCGAAGAACTGCAGATTCCAGTCAATGGAATCCATCTAAAGCATTGCTATTGAAAGGAACTCTCCACCTTGTACATATTAGCTTAGGTTTCCATTCCTCCAAGTGCTTGTGCACATTGTTTTGCTGTAGGTTAGTTTTTTTTCCCTAAGTGCTTTGGCACAAGCTTGTTGTTCCTGGGAATGTGTTTGCAGGCCTTGCTCCATCAGGTGATATTCCATCTTCCTCCTTGCAGTGTTCTAGTCAGTTGGGGTATCAAATAGAGAATTTGATGACTCCATGCCCAATGGATTGCTTCAGGCAACTGGTAACTTCATCCAGTAGGCAGATGACCCCTCTGAGTCGCCAAAATTGTTATCCAAAATGTGCCCCTTGCTCATTTTGTGGCTAACTCCTTTCATTCTTCCCTCTCTTGTGCCTCAGTCATAATTTTTTTCTTTTAGGCACTCAAAACTTTTGGAAATGACACCATTGGATAGAGCTCTCTCTCAACTTTCCAGAAAGGTAAAGTTTTCCTCCTAACTCCATGTATTTTTGAAGTTATGGCTCGGTGGAGTTTTTGTGGGAAATTTTCCCCTGAAAGGCCCGCAGCCCAATGAGATGATGCCACGTGTCCAAGGAAGTGGCGGGGTTAGAGGAAAACTTGGTTTTTTACCAAGTGTTTTGGAAAATTTTCAAAAGGAATATTTTCCCCACAGGCCCACCGACGAATCAGGTGATGCCATGTGTCCAGGGGAGGAATTTGTAAAATTTGACTAAGTGTTGGCGCATGGAAAATTTTGGGAAGGCCCGCGCCCAATCATATTGCGCCACGTGTCCTATGGCGTGGGAGTTTCGGAGGGCAGAGGAGAAGTTGGAATTTTGGTGAAGTGTTTCACCAAATTTCAAAAAGAGAGTTTTGGCCCGCTGCCCCATCAACCAATCAGCAAAGGCCACGTGTCACCGGACCCGGAAAGGCGGAGCGCGGGAGGAAATTGGGATTTTTTCCAAAGTATTGGCGCAAAAGTAAAAATATTTGCGGAGGGCCCACGGTAAATGAAATCAGGCCACATGTCCTGGACTGGTGGAAGGCGGAGAATTTGAGAAATTTTCCAAGGAAAAAACAAAGGAAAATTCAAAGGGAAAAGCCCACCCCCTAAATGCGAGCCAATGGGATCTTGCCGTGTCAGGTGGTGGCAAAAAACTCAAGCCAAGCCCGCATGGAAAATTCGAAGGGGCAAGCCCACATTAATGGGGTTTTACCACATGTCAAGGGGAAAATGGTCAAAACGGCCTGTGGAAAATTCAGGAAGGAAAGGGCTTGCGCCTAATCAACACGTGCCACGTGTCCTCAACTCACCGCCTGCGTGGGGAATTTTTGGAAAATTTTCCAAAGGGAAAAACAAAGGAAAATGAAGCAGGATAGGCCCACACCCAATCAAAGCATGCCACGTGGCACCCAAAATGGCAGATCGTGGGGATTTTTTGGGAAATTTTCCCAAATGCAAAAAAGGTGAAAAATTCAAATTTTTGCCCGCCAATCCGATTTGGCCCTGTTTTGCCCTAAAACTTCAAATGGCCATATCTTTCGATCCAGAGCTTAGTTTTTCACATTCTTTATATCAATGGAAAGATGGTGAAATTATCTACAAGATTCTGGGGTCATTTTTACATTTTGATGGAGTTTGGAGAGAGAAAATTGAAAAATTCCTCTAGCACGTGGTCATGGATAGAAATGATGTTTCAACCACCATTTTTAATGAAGAATGGCTCGCATTCTCTCCTAGCATGGCTAAAAATGTCAGGGGATGGGCCTGTAAGGATGCCCATGTTGTTTTGATTGTGTTTTGGTCAATGGTTGAATCTCCCCCACATTTTCCCACATTTCTCTCTCCTGGGGTCGTGGCTTGCACTGTAAAAGCCAGAATGGGTTCATTTTTGCAAAAGAGACACTTTTTCAGCTCTGCAACTTTCCTTTTCTTCCTCTTTGGTAGAATTTGTGAAGATTTTTACCTTTCCATGTAATACAACACCACCCCTTTTGCCTCTTGATCACTGTAATGCATTGTATTGGATCTGAAATGTTAATATATGTTCTGTGATTAAAATCCCTCAATCCTTTCATATATCTATCATTGTTTTCCTGATCTTTCATTACATTTTGAGCAATTTGTGCATGCTTTGTGTGTGTGTTTTATGGATTGTGTATGTATTGTAGTTTCAAGTGTCTACAACTCCTTTGGTGTATCACCTCATTAACATTAGTTTCATTTTCTTGCATTCCCTATCTCTGTCCCTTTTGGAATTTAAAATAGGAATTTTGAATTTGAAAACCCTCTCGTATGGAACATTTTCACAAGTAAGTGATAAATCAACTAGATGGGTGTAGGAGGAGTTGAGGAACCAGCCTCTATGGAATTCTATAAAAATTGTTCCAGGACACCAATGAGTTATAAGCCTTCACATGGGCCTAGAAAGTGTTTTTTTCCTCTATTCTCCACATGTAATTCGAAAGCAATAAAATCTTGGTTTTGTGATGTTTCCATCAACCCTAATACTTTTTTATTATATTTCCTTTCCTCTCCATTCTTGTTGTTGTATTATGTGCATGTATTTCTCATTTGCAGATTCATATTTTTTGTTTCATGGAGAACATATGGTGAATGAATCCTTGGGTATGTCACAATTTTTGGCCTCTCCCTACTCCATTTTCCTTCTCCCTTCTCCCTTGGGATATTTCCAACCCTTTTCTTGGTTCTATCACCTCTACTAGCTTAGGATCTCCCTCTTTTCATGCATCTCTCTCTCCATGGTCCCTTGGAAGTTTAGAATATGGTTAGATAGCTATATTTCCTTCCTTAGGGGTAGTTTAGAATTAGGATTAGGTAAAGGAAGCAACCTTCTCTTGAGGTTGATCTCATTTTTCAATTCCCACACTTGTGAGACAGTCTCATGTTAGAAAAAGTATGGATTTGTAATAAGATAATCCTATGATGCTACTTTTTTCATAACAACTTGATCTTAGATAGTTTTTTTGAGAACTAGAATAGAGAAATATTCATGAATGATGTAATGGTGTATTTTAATTTTTGTAAAAAAATTGTTTTCATAGATACTGGTGATACGAAATGGAAGGCCCCCCTCTCCTAAATCTTATGCTGATTTTATAATAGAAGTTGTGAAATTACTTCTTAAGAAAATGAAACACTTGGTAAAGATGGATTTCAACAAATTAAAATTATTTTTCCAACAAGAAATTATGTAAATAAATAAAACAAGTAAATTTGTTGAGACATTACATAGTGAATTTATTAATTTGAATATAGTAGTTAGATCACATTTATTGGTTTCATTCTTAAATCATGTTGATATGAAGGACACAATACAAAATTTGGGTGTTGATTTTGAATGGTGAAATTTAAAATAATTTGAACAAGAGTTTTTATGTGAATGTGTCCAAAGGAATAAGTTCAGTGGGTGCAAAAACTAGGTTTGATGATAACATTGTTTCTCACATAACAATATTAACTTTAATTGTAAGTGAAGATACAACAAAAAATTGTCATATCAACACTATTGTTATGGCATTAGGTGTTTCTATAAAGAATATTAGTAGGTATAGGAAGAGGATAAATACGCTAGATGATTCTATTTTGCAAGAAAATTGGGCACTAATGTGTAGGAATCCATGTTTCAATAAAATTGAGAAAAGTATTGTGAAGGTAATTTTTATTTTTGGAGTAAGAGGACTTGTGCTTCTCCAAATGTGAGGTATGTTTTAAAACATATGATGGGTCACAATGAGTATGAAGAACATCCAAATCATTGGCTTGAAATAAATCAACATGAGATGTTTGTCGTGTTTAAATAAAATCCACATATTAAGATTGGGCAATGAATGTTTGATAGTTTGAAGTCGTTGTATGTGTGGGTAGATAAAGTCCTTAAAACATGTTGATTCTTCTATGATGTCAATTTTTATTATCCCTATGAGGTAAAAATGTGTGTGTGTGTGTGCTTGTATGCGTGTGTGTATGTGTATTGAAGTTTGATTTCATTTCCGTGTAGATTATATATGATCATTTTGTTATTTGACATTGGATTTAATACTTGTAATCATGATCTGTATTTTCAAGAGTATAGAAAGTTAAGAAGCATTAAATGGACCATAAAATTTCCCCCTAAACGTGTGATTGAATTCATAGCTTCAATTTTTGTACTATTTTTGATGATAATGTTGATGGTCTAATGGCTTACATCAAAGGTGTTTGTGATAAGTGTGGGGACTTGAAAATATTTCCAAAAATATATGAAGACTCAAACACGGTTCACATGTTGACTTGTAAGAGGTGATCATTTCAAAGAAAATTTATATAATTTTAAATTTAGATATATTTTATTTTTATTTATATGTTTAGTGAACATGAATATAACACTCAAATACATCGATATGTAGGTTCAAATACTCAATAATATTTGGAAAGAATGCAACGAGGTTGGACTTGATAGATGAGGGAACCCATGTTACAACATTTACAATAAACACAAAATGTAAATTTTCAATGTACTCCCCATCATCTTGCATAATTTTATTCGTTCGACACATGTTTTTTGCAATCAAATTTATTATCTAATGTTACACACAAATATGATATATATTATATATCTATTCACATATTAGAAATGAAATATTTAAAAACACCAATATAAATTATACAACACATACAAAAAGTTTCAAAATCATACAAAAACAAAGTTAATCAATGATTTAAAGTGACATACATAGATCAAACATGAAGAAAAAAACTTTTCTTAATACAATAATAATTTGGTGATATTATAAATGTCTCCATGTCAAGTGCTAACAAATTTTACACTTCATCATTTATAATGGCCTTTGACAATTGACATGCATTTAGCATACCTCTATTTACCTTTACATGCATATATGCACATTTTTGAAATAAATATGCACACTCAATGGCTCGAAGTTCTAGGAGTTAAGAATGACATTGCTACATGCCTAAACACAATCCATTTTATTCATAACAAATAATTTGTGAGAAAACACACAAATGTTCCCAACCTTGAGATGGTTTTCTTCCTCAAGACCACCTATCAAGGCCTTGTATTCAGGTTGGTGATGTGTTATTATGTCATTCCCCACAATTGTGACTCCCTCATATTTATTATTACTATTAGGGTCATAATTAATGAATGATGAGCATGCATATTTTCTATTGTAATGTACACTTCATGAATTTCCAATCTCCAAATAGAAACCATATCTATCATATAATTGAAAAAACACACGTACATTAAGCAATATAACATATTAAAAATTTATATATGCCACATGAAGATGTAATTATCTAGAAGTGTCTAAATTACTCAAAATATAAATCAGTCATGACTTCAAATACTTATTTTCAATTACATTACCTTGCCTCTACCATTACCATCAGTAAAGATAGTTAAACTAAAATATATAAACATAGTGAATGAAGGTATTTTTGAGCTAGGTTATAATGTTTGTTTGTAGTCATGTGGGGTAAAAATGCATTGTTTACCAATATGCATTGAAACTAATTAGATGTTTACCAAAAAAATTATGTCCTTTTTTACCATGGTGAACTACCATACCTATAACATACCACAAGAAACCATAACATACACCCTTACACAACATATGCATCATTCTAATTGTGTGGGCCCTCTTTATTAAGTTATTGGATGAGTGTGTGGTAGATTTCTCTATAGGCTTTATTGCAATGTAAGATGTACATTAGCACAACTATATTTGATGTGACATGATAAAGGGGGAAGGGAATCAATAATTGTTAATTTGAAATGTTTTTGTAGTCTTTTATTTCACCAAACAACCCAAGGCACACTAGCACAACGCTCAGCCAAAATTGAGCACTCACCCAAAGTGCACAAGGGTGCCAAGCCCCTCTTTTAAGGCATATTTGTCAAGAATTAGCATGATGAGCACATACATAGATACATTCTAGATCCATGATATCAATGCAATAATAAACCATAAACAGATCTAGAACATAATCATATGCAAGAATAACTTATAAAAGAATCAAGATTAGGTTTACCATTAAAGAACCAGTCATGGATATGTCAACAACCAATATCCAGCCACAAATATTTATTGTATTAATTACTGTAAAACACAGAAGTTGCATACATACATAGTAATGTCACCATGAGTCATGTGTTCTCATAAACTAGCAAAGATAACTCTTACAAAACATAGATGATCCTAACTCGTAAATCAATACATATATATAGGGGTAGGTACTTTCCCTTCACTTTGCCTATGCACCCTCAAAATAAATGGCATGTTAATAATAGCCATTCACCACTTATAAGAAAAAATAGAGAGCATACAAGCTCTACTAGCAATAGTTAATCTATAGATAACTCTAGTTCACATCATATTATTAGCTCAAAGCACTTTGTAAGATGCTTTTCATTCCAATTGTCCCAAAATATCTTTGTGTGGCCTCTAAGTCTTCATGTTGATGCATTCCCGTACTCAATGTCTACATTTAGCCTTACCATGTAAAGCAACTAAGTTCAAGTCATATCTTCCCGAGTACTCCTTGTCCTTTCACATTTCCGTGCACACCCCGTGCTCTATGTCCGCATGCACAATCATTATGCACCTTCAATACTTAAGTTGTATTTCATCATCCCAACATTACCCCACACTTGCTTCATTTCCACCCTCGAAATGGGTAATTATGCCTTGAATTCTCCATGAATAAAGAATAAGGAACAAAATAATGATTGTACACAAAGAATGAAATAATATATTGGCATGCTACCCTTCAGAAGGAAAAATCAACTTTGGATATTCACTTTTAATTTCTTCCTCTAACTCATTCCAATTGTTGAGCACCTTATTGTTTTATTAGGGATTTACGTAACCACTCCCTCCATCTCATCCAAATTCATGTTCTCACCTTCATTATGTAGTATCCTAAGGACTTTTTCTAGACTTGATATCACCCTAACCATTACATCCATCCGTCACGAGATGATTTTTCCAATGTATTTGATCTTCATCTTCCGAGGTTTACGAGCTGCCACCGTAAGTGCATCACGCTTCTCGCTACCAAGGTTATCCTCTCCTCACACCCAAGTGTATCATTATTCACTGCACTAAGGACCTCATCCTCCTCTTCTAGAGTCCTTGTCTTGTTGATATTATCAAGAGCTACGTGTTTCACCACAATTTTGCATATAAAAAAATAAGGAAAAGGTGAGATGAGGAGGAATATCTATGAAGTCAAAGAAGGTCATGACTTGTTGAGAAGACCAGGATGATCATGAAGATCTCTTTTTTAGATAGGAAGGATTACTTGCATACTTGAAGTTGGTTGTAGAAAGAATAGTTGTAGTTGGAGGAGAGATAAATCTTGATCCCGTGTAGAAGTAGCGAGAAGGTTCTAGACTTGCCTATGAGTGATTTAATGCTCTAGAACACACTGTTGATGCTTGGTGGAGGTTGTGAATGCTTGGAATGATCTCTGGTTTGTCGTGAGGTCACTTGGATGCTTGAGAATACCAATTCAAGAATGCCTAAAATCCGAAAGTAGATTTTCAAAATCATTGAATGAGTTTGAATTTTGTTCTTAATGGAACTAATAGTGGTTCCATGACCGATGTTGGCTGAGGGAAAACCGGCATCGGTTAGGGAAATATGGTTGCTTTTTTCTTAAAAATAGTTGATTCTTTCCCTTTTCTAACGTGATTGAGAATGGTCTAGGTCAAGAAGACTAATTCTTGCTTATAGTGGCGGTATTTTGATAGGATCAAGTGGTTAGTCATTAATGAAAGGTCTAGAATAAGTCTTAGTTAGGTTTAGAATGAGTTATGGCTAGTTAAGGCAAGTTGTTAAGTTAGGGTTAGGTGGTTAGGGTTTGGGAATGGGTCCAAGGTGAGGTGGAGAGGTGAGGTGGCTAGGTGAGGTAGAAATTAATTTAATTTAGGTAATTAAATTAATAATGATGTGAGGTAATAATTAATTTAATATAAGTGATTAAATTAATTATAATGTGTGGAAGGGGCCATGATGGGGGATGTGTTGAATTAATTAATTAAAGGGGCTTAGAGGGTTATAACCCAATTTTGGGTGTCTACATTTTCCCCTTTTTATCACTTATCTTGTATCTATAAGTGACGATAACAAAAACAAGAGGTGGTTGCCCTAGGTATGGGTAGATTTGATCCCCCTCAAACCATGAACTAATTGAGGAGTAGGAAAAATTGGTGATGGGTTTGATAAAGTGGTAGGTGATGAAAAATGAGGTAAGGTACAGGTATATGAAATGGTGATATCGGTGTGGGTAATAGGTGGGGGCATTCAAATGCACGCACATGTCTAAAATGTGATAAGGCACTAGCCTTTAAAGCTCAAAAAATCTACATCATCAAAGGTTGATAGTTTATCCAAACAAGGTTGATATGGTCCAGGTATCTAAGGTATAAGAAGTGCTCTTGGAAACATAATGAGGCTAGGTGCAAGAAACATGCATAGGTGTGTTCTAAAGCACCAAATTTTTTGGTCTGGTCGAGATAAAAACCACAACATAAGGCAAGGCAAGGTTGGTAGGCTAAACAACATAAGTAGCATCATCGTAATGTACATCAAGTAAGTGAATTCGAGTGTCAAATGGGTGAGGTTAGTGTGGGTGTATAGGTAAGGTTGTGGGTAAGGCCAAGGTTTAGGAAAACATGTGCCCCTTAGTTTAATTAGGGTCAAAAATGCATTGAGAGGTAATTTGGGGGCATTGGGGTGGGTATTTTAGGTTTTATATTAATTTTTGGAAATTGGGGACTTGGGGGTTCGGGCCTAGAGGCTAAACTAGTAATCGATGTTGGTTGGTTATCAACCAACTTCGGTAGATTGACCGGCATCGTCAGGTGAAAAGGAGACTAGTATCCATAGTCATGGTGACCGATGTCGGTCACTATGAAAAGTGACTAAGTGAGAAAAGAATTAGTTACGGAGGTGAAAGGTAGTGGAAGGGTGGGTAGGGGTGAGTTATATTAATAGGTCAAGGGAAAAAATAGATGAAATAGAGAAAGTTTAGATGTTTAGGCTAGGTATAATATACTTCAAGCAAGTAGGTTGGGTAAAGGTGGGTAGGATAGGAAAGGCGTAGGTAGGTATTGGGCTAGGTAGGGTTAAATAAATGGTCAAAAGGGCCAATTGATTAACATGTTTGAATGTTGATGATGTAGGAGAGACAATAGTTGACTATGAGAGACTAGGTATTGCCCCTATTAGTCCAGATGAGACCCAATGTTACAGAGGATGAGTGAGATCACATGAGGGATGTTGGGTTGGGCACTATTATATGATACATGAAGATTGTTTGAGATCACAACATGATGGTTGACCTCATCAACAGATGGGACCCGATGACCAACACATTCCATCTACCTACAACATAGATGACTATTACTTTGGAGGATGTCTACAGGATCCTGAGGCTACCTATTATTGGGGAGCCATTGTATCAAATCTCTTCGCATGATTCTTATGAGTCTATGGTTACATTTTTTTGGAGAGGCCATGGTTCATTTGTCTTATCACAATGTGAGATTTAGCTATGGGGAAATGTATTCCACACATCCATAGGAGACTAGATTAGCAATGCTAAAGATGGTGTGGATTGGTCATTATGCGCTTCTAGACTCGGATGGTGGGAGGTTTCCATGGACACTGATAGGAGTATTAGAGGACATGATTAAGCAGAGAGTTTGTTTTATATGGGCGCCATCATACCTAGTATAGTTATATATGGAGTTGTGGGCATATACGAGGATTTGGTGGTTTAGTTTGTGTTACACCTATCTTCGCACCATTGGGCTTATGAACATATAGTATGCCTATGTATGTCAGCCTACCATGACAGGATTGGTACATGGGTATTTATAGAGTAGGGTGCATGATGTGGATTCAGATAGGGGCACATGCGAGGGTAGATGTGCTATCATGTGATGCAGCATATTACAGACATTTATTGGATAGCCTATCAACAATCAATTTTTTTAGGCCATATCTCGGTTATCTTGTATTTGGAGGTATGGAGGAGAGTAGGTATATAAACAAGGTGTGATGGATACAGGACGTAGACCGAATATCATGAGATGATGTCACCAATCGGTCGGGTCAAACGTCAGTTTGGGCTATAGCAGGATGTGCCTCTTCCCTTCCCACAATACCACAAGGATGATGTGGAGAGACCATTATCTCCACCACATTTGGCAGATCTAGTAGGATAGGATGAGTAATTTTCTCGATAGGTGGATTTTGATGCGGGCATGACTGATGGGTATAGGCAGTGGTGGATAGCCCAACTATATATAACACCATCGAGGCTAGAACAACCTGATTTGGCTATTATTACTATAGAAAGAGACATGTTATAAGGATTGGTGGTTGCGTTATGGGCCTTGGTCACAACATTACGAGCACAGGCAAACTAGTAGGAGCTCAAACATAGGTGGGTGCCATACAGGGACAACTAGAAGTAGGACAGAGGCACATGATGGACATGGATAGGACCTAGTAGTGTAGGGTCCACCACCAAAGGTATAGGTATAAGGATAGGGACCACTATTATTGGGATAGGCGGACGTAGATAGGTGTTAGAATGATGACAACTCTATAGGTGATATCTATGGATGATACCGGAAGATTGTGGCGGAGGATAGATACCGAAGAAGATTGTGGCGGAGGATAGATATTATGAGGATCGAATTATAGAGAGTGATATCCCTTTTTTAAGTATGCCACCTACAGAGCCCAACAAGAAGCCCGGTGTGAGGTCCAGTTCATGGAACCGTAGTGCCAACAGTTTAGGGAGCCATTAATCTCATGCAAAATGTCAATGAGAATGTGATTAGTTCACTTGAGACAAAGGCCAAGCGAGGGGAGAGGAGAGAGTGGAAGAGGTGTCGGGTCAAACAAGGGATGATATAGAGATGAAGGTCTTGTTTATTTTTATTTTTGAAGTATATATCTGGCATGTGTGTGCCAAGAGGTGAAATGTACATGATATTTTTTTGAGATACATATTTATATATGTATATACAGTGTATTGACATATGAGACTTTCCGTGTGTGTGTGTGTGTATATATATATATATATATATATATATATATATTATATATATATATATATATATATATAGATATATGATGGTATTTATATATGTTGTGTTTGGTTTTCATTTCCATTGTATTGTTATCATGGAAACTAGATGTGTAGGCATGGTTTGGGTGATGTATGTTGTGAATGATTGATTTTATTTCCATTATATTGATGTCATGGAAACTAGATGTAGGCATGGTTTGGTTATGGTTATATGATTTCATTTCATTTCCATTATATTGATGTCATGGAAACTAGATGATTTAAGCATGGGTGTAATGTATGAGTTGATTGAATGGTTTAATTTCCAATGTATTGATGTTATGGAAACTAGATGATTAGGCATGGTGTAATGTATGAGTTGATATGAGATGATGTTATTTTTATTTCCAAGGTATTGTTTTTATGGAAACTAGTTATGTAGGCATGGTTGAGTTTGATTTGGATTTCCAATGTATTGATGTTATGGAAATTAGATGTAGGCATGGTTTGGTTGTGTTTGTTTTGATTTAATTTAATTTCCAAGTTATTGGTATTATGGAAAGTAAATGATGATGTGTATGGGTGATGTATGGTTTGTTTTTTGTTAATTTCCAAGTTATTATTTTTATGGAAACTAACTAACTAGGTTTGTTTATGGGGGAAAATGGTGGGGAAAAGAGTGGCCGAGCTAACCTCAAGGCCCCATGCCCTCAGAGTGCTACCTATATAGCCCTTGCAAAAGGGGCCTCAGGCCGATGTAGTTCTCCCATAAACTAGGGAAGAATGAGATTGGGTTAGGTAAGTTGAGTAGGTAGGTTGGATAGGTAAGTTGGTTGGGTAAGGTATGTTTGAAAATATGCAAGGTCGAATGTTGAATAGGTAATAGGCAAGGTGAATTAGGCATAGGCATAGATGAAGGTGTTATGGTTGATTCAATTTCAATGGTCTTGTCTATGTTGAAGAAAAAAAGTAAACAGATAAGAAACTAAAAGAAGTGGCATGCCCATATTTGGCAAGGACCATAATTTCATACCCCTAGACTTATTGAACATAAGTCACTAGATACATTGCATGAGCGATGGGTCTAGAGTTTGAAAGAATTTATGTGATCACAATGTGTAGAATACATGCCACATCCCTTGAGTTGATTTAGAATATAATAAATAGAAGGTAAGGTGGAAGAGTTTTTAAGCATAACCTTGTTGTGGGACAACATGCCCCTTCTACAAGATACCCAAAACCAAAATAGGAAAGTCCATGACCAAAAGTTTGTATTTTTCTTGATTTTTTATTTTTTTTTTTTTTTTTTTTATGTATAGACTAATCGATGTGGGAATTCTATATTGGGATAAATAGTTAGTGTCTCCTTGAGGTCTTCGTGAAGTTGATCGATGTGGGAAGCTCCAAGATAATTTTTTTTTGAAAAATATAGATTAGTCTTCTTTTTTTGGATAGACTAAGTACAATAGGTGGCTGGATTTTTATAGTTTTCCTTCGAGGGAGTAGTCTACTTATAGCAAAAGAGAGAGAGACATAGATGTTCATTTGAGGGAATCATCTATTTGCAAGAAGTTTGACTCAAGGAGGAAATTTTTTTTATCCCATATTTTTTTTTATTATTTTTGTACTTGAAGTCATGGACAAGACTATAAAGAGTATAGGCCTCTTTTTATGAAGGAAAAACCATAACATGAAAATGTTAGCTATGAAAGAGGGGTTTAAGTGACAAAATGACCATGGGATTCCATCTTGAAAAAGATGAAAAGTATCCATGAGAATCATGCCATGAGTAGATTCATGGTACTCATATTGAAGACAAGGCTGAATGGTGATGGATAATCACACAATTCTAGTTTAGTCATTGGTCCTTAAAAAGAGGTAGGTGGAAGGAGAGGTTTGCTCAAGGGATGAGCATATAAGTGACATAAAGTGATGTAGTAATTTATTCAATAGTAGAATGGTCGAAGATACAAGGCATTAAGGGGCTCAAGTTTAGGTTTACCCTCAAGAGAAGATAAATGATAAGCTCCGATCCATAGGTATGGGTGACAATATAGGTCCAAGCCAATTAGGAGAAAAATTTCCTCATTTACTTTTCTCCATTTGGTCACATGTTGATTTTCCTTCAGGAAAATTTCATCGATCTTGAATGTCCGTTATTAACACATTTTTCATAAGCACGCTTGATGCATTTTTGGTAGATTTGGAGATGGTTGAGAGCATTTAAATGGCATTCATCTAATATCTCAAGTTGTGCCAAATATTCTTGGAAAAAATCATCATCAGAGAGCATATATTTAAGTGATATACGAAGAGATGGAATTTGGACTTTGAGAGGTAAGACAACCTCTATACCATAGACCAAAGAGAAAGGTGTGGCATCGGTAGAGGTGTGAATACTGGTATGATAAGCCCATAAGGAAAAAGGAATGTGCATGTGTCAATCCTTACTAGTGTCATCAACCACTTTCATAAAATTTTTTGAGGTTTTGTTAGATAGATTCAGCTTGACCATTTACCTATGGGTAATATGGTGAAGAGAAACTGAATTGAATGCCAAAATTATCACACAGTTTTTATGGAGGGTTTTTTTTGAATTGTTTTCCATTGTTAGTGATGAGGCGATGAGGAACACCAAAATGGAAAATGATATGGTGGTTGATAAATTCAGTTATTTTTTTCTTTGGTAGAAATGAGAGGGATGGATTCCACCCATTTAGTGTAATATTTAGTCACTGTGATGATCCAACGATGAAATTAGAGGAATGAGGGTTAATCTCTCCAACGAGATCTAAACCCCATTGAGAGAAGGGCCAAAAGTCTTTGGCGACTTGTAAGGTGTGACTATGGGTGTGGTGAAGGTTAGCATGTTGTTGACACTTCACACAACATTTGACATAGTCACAACATTCTTGGTTAAGGGTTTTCCAATAATATCCAAGGTGAAGGATATGTTTTGCAACCACAAGGCCACTAAAATGTCCCCCAAAATCCCATCGTGAATTTATTTGATGGTGTATGGGATTTCAAAACTGGTGAGGCATCACAAGAGGATACCATCAAAGCCACATTTGTAGAGAAGACCCCCATGATGATGTAATGAGAGACACTTTTAGGAAGGCTCGTCATCCATTGTGAGTGAGATCTGGAGGAAGAATTAAAAGGGAGAGGTAGTCAACAAACTGCTTATACCAAATGTTGTGTGGGTCGGTTTCGATTCTTCCCACAAAATTTACACCATGGATAATATAAGAGGGTGACTACAACCATTGTACTATGACAAATATTTTTGAGTCCAAAGGTGAGGTAGGTATTTGAGAAGCAAGACAAGCCATGGTATCTACAAATTTGTTAGTGGATCGCAGAGTGGTTTGAATGAGGAAGTGATCAAACATGGTCAAAATTATGTTGACATGATGTTTATACTTTTGAAGTTCCTTGTTATGACACTGGTACAAACCATTGACTTGGTTCACAACCAATTGAGAGTCACCAAATATATTAATGGATTTAACATCTAGGGAAATGGTAGTTTGAAGACCTAACACAAGTGCTTCATACTCGGCCATGTTATTAGTGCATTCAAAGTCAAGTTTGAAGGATAAAGGCATAGGATCATCATCAAGAGGAATGAGGATGACCCTGCACCACCCCCACATTGACATTTAGATCCATCAAAGAATAATGTCATTTGGTAAATGATGTCACCCAAGGAAAGAGTGGAAATGGATTCATCAAGAAAATCAAAGTTAGAAGATTGATTTCTAGGAAGAGGAGCATCTGCAAGCTGATCTGCAATGGTTTGTCCCTTGAAATACTTTTGATGAATGAATTCTAGGTCTAGGTTTGCAAGGAGCATGAGCCAATGTGCGGTGTGTTGGTTTTGGTAAGGTTTAGCATACATGTAATGCAAAGGTTTGGTGTTATTAATGTTTATCATACATGTAATGTAAAGGGTCAATGTTGGTGATGATGAAGGTTTTGTGGTTAAGTAGGTAGTGGAAAGTTTGGTGGCCACGAAGACCAAGGCTAGGAAAATCATTTTCAGCATGAGTATACCTAGTCTCATAGTCTAAAATAGTATGGCTTATGTAATAAACCATTTGTTCCCTGTGTTCTCATCACGATGAGTGAGCATGGCACCCAAGGAATGGTCAATGGTAGAAATGTAGAGGTAAAAAGGTTTGTCATCTTTAGGTGGGATGAGCACATGTGGCTGAAGAAGGTATTTCTTCAACACTTCAAAGGATTTGTGGCACTCATCATTCCAATTGAAGGAGACATCCTTTTTAAGGAGATGATGAAAAGGGTGACATCGGTCGAAATTTGGGAAATAAAGTGTCGAATGGATTGTAATTTTCCTTGCAAACTACGAAGTTGTCAAAGGTTAGTAGGTGGAGGCATCTCAAGAATAGCCTTGATTTTGGTGGGATCAAATTTGATGCCCCACAAAGAGATGATGAAACCAAGGAGTTTTCTAGAGAGAATGGAAAATACACACTTCTTTGGTTGAAGGTGAATATAGTATTGTATATAGTCTTGGATGAGACGATCAAATATGAATTTAAGAACTATGAGGTGTTCGACACAAATTTTGGACTTATCGAGAAGGTCATCGACATAATCTTCCAATATGTCATGCATGATATCGTGGAAGATATAGGTCATAGCACACTGATAGGTGGCACCAACATTTTTCAAGCCAAAGGGCATGATATGATAATAGAAGGTTCCCAAGGGGTGATGAAGGAAGTTTTGTGTTGATCTTCTAGAGTGAGTAATATTTGATTATAACTCAAGAATCCATCCATAAGAGATAACATCTCATGGCCGGTTGTAAGATCAATGAGTTGGTCGATGCTAGGTAGAGGAAATTCATCCTTAGGGAAGGAAAGGTTAAGGTTGCAAAATTCCATGTAGATGTGGAGTCCCCCTATCACTTTGGTGACAAGAACAATGTTAGAAATCCATTATGGATAGTCAATGGGTAGAATGAAGGAAACATAAAGAAGGCACTAGAGTTCTTATTTCACAAGAAGGGAAATGTGTGGATGCATTTTTCATAGCTTTTGTTTCATAGGTTTGGCATCGAGGATAGTCACATGATATTGTGGACCATGATATTAGGGTCAATACTGGGCATATCGGCATAAGACCAAGAAAAAGCATTGTTATGATCTCAAAGGAAAGAGGTGAAGGCTTCATGTTTGGTAGAATCTAAAGATTGACTATCTTTAGAATTTGAGGGTCATCCTGAGTGTGAATGTTGATCTCTATGGTTGATTCATTCAACATGGTTTGTGTCTCAAAAGGTAATGACCGATGAATGTAAGAATTTTCTACACCTAAATAGGTGAGAATAGAATCATCATCCTAACATTGAATGACATTGATAAAAGGTGTGTCATCATCCAACATGTTAGGATAAAGAAGAGGAAGGGAAGAGGAACCTCACCATCATGATGATAGGTCATAGGTCCCAAAGAAATGGTGTTCACAAAAAAAGTTAGGAGGGATGGATTTGGATCCATGGACTCCATGGGTGAAAGGTGGTGTGGTAGGTGAGTTAGGTGGGGAAGGCTTATCTTCCTCTAAGGTCAATTCTAGCCTTCTTAGGAATAGGTGGAAAAACATGATACCACAATGGTCTTTTTGTTTTTAGGTGGTGCAAGGTATGATTGTGTGATGACCTTCTCATAAAGACCAAATCCAAATCCCTTCTAGGCACATTGATGAAGAAAAGTGTGGGAGAAGTGGTGGTTGGTGAGGTATTGGAAGTCAAATGAGAAAGGTTGGGTTTGGGTAGGTGGTTCAGAGAATAAGAAGAAGTGTTGAGTCCCCCATATGTCAAGTTAGTGTGAAGGTGGGGAGGACCATATGGAAAAACCTCTCCTACATGATGGTCATAATGTGGGTGTTGGTGAAGGCTTCCATACTCCTGAGGAGTAAGGAAAGTGTCTATGTTGTATAGGTGTATTCCCCAGGGAAAGGCATTGAAAAACACCTACCAAGGGTCGAGGTCGTACTTGGGTAGCAGGGGATGGATGAGCTACTCGAAGCCTGAGAAGGTGGGGCATCAGTTGTCAAAGTGAAATAGGTGGGTTGGTAGATGGGCTAGTTGTGGAAGTTATGGCAACAGAGGGGATAGATGGGTTAGTTGTGGAAGGTGTAGTAGAAAAGTGGTAGATGAGGCAATGGAAGAAGATGAAGTGGCATGGGTGGTAAATATCTTTGACTGGAATAAGGACATCATTTGGTCGATAAATCATGTTGAGGTTTTAAAAGGTGAAGGATCCTCCCAAATGGTGTAGGGGTGCCCTTCATATTCAAATTTTAGGCAATGGTGAAGGGTTGAAGGTACACACCCCATGGCATGAATCTAGGGTTGGCCAAATAGCATGTTATATTGAAATTCCCCTCAAGAACATAGAATAGTTTGGGAATGGTGGGGACCCACGCAAATGTGGAGGATGATGGTGCCAAGGGTAGAAGTCATGGCATCATTGAAAGAATGTAGCATAATAGGGTTATTATGCATGTATTTGGTGGTATGTGCAATTGTTTTCATATGCATGGGAAGAAATGATATTAATGTTAGCACCTCCATCAATCATAATGCGTCAAACATGAGTATCATTGATGTAGGTGGAGATGAAGAGGGCAGGATCAGGATCATCTAATTGTAGAGGGGAAATCTCTAAGTCAGAGAAAATGATGGTGGAAACTTGAGGAGAGGTAATGGGGGAAGAAGTTTGAGGTGGAGTGGTGAGGGTGGCCACATGATGAGGGGTAAAGATGGTGGCCACAAGTGTAGGATCATTTGGTGGAACCTCGATAGATTGCAGGACCTCAATGAGGGCCTAACGATGAGACTCAAAGGTTTGAATTAGGTCATACAAGGACATCTTCAAGAGGAGATTGATGAATTTATTTAATCATAGAGTAATGTGTGACTCCATCAAAAATAGGATAATTTAGCCCATGGATGGTTACCTTGGGGAAGGTGTAGGTGGAATGGTGGGTGAAGGTGCACTGGATGGGCTACCTGATTTTCTCTTTTCCTTTATCTTTTTGTGATTGAGTGGCTACTCGGACCATATTTATTTCAAATATCAAAGGAGGAAAAGAGGGTTATGGAGATGTAGGTAAAGGTCGCTGAATAGATATAGGGCTAGACATGTGTGGTGGGGGTGAAGGGGGAATGGAATTCTCTTCCAATAGGTCATATTCGTCAAAGAGACCATCTAAAGTACAGAGTTAAAGGAGAATGTTTTTGAGGGCCTTACAACCTTCAACATCATGCCCTGGTGAGTGATGATATGCGCAGATTTTGGTGTCATCAAACCCTACTAGTTTGGGTTTGAGCGGGTCATAAGGCTTAATAGGAGGTAATGAGATAGCGAAAGGTTTCTAACAACCTATCAAGGATGTTAGAATAGGATCTTACTAATGGATCATAATGAGAAGTCAGAGTTGGCTTGGATGAAGGTGTGGGTGATTTTTGTGGGAGAGGTGTTGTTGGAGGTGGTGTAGGTGTGACTACCTTTCTGGTAGGTAGTGAAGTTTTTGGTTTTGGTTTAGGTTGCACCTTCTTGGGTAAAGGTGTAGGAGGGGTGTGCAAGGTAGAAGGAGATGTAGAAGGTGGGGGTACCCTAGAAATCCAAGGTGAGAGTGGTGGTGTTGGAAATAGTGTGGTTGTAGGTAATGGAGAAGATGTAGGAAGAAGAGGTGATGAAGGTGAAGGTGTGGGAAAAAGAAGGTAAAGGTGTGGGGTGCGGGTTGTCATGCCTTAGATTTTCTTGGTAAAGAGGTAACTTGACCAAGGTGGAAGGGTGTGGGCCTAAAATCAAAGGTAGAGGTGAAGGTGAAAGAGAAGGCATGGGAGAGACTAGGGTATGATGCTTAGGAGGTTGGGTCTTCCTCTTAGGTGTGGGAATCAGTTTTGTGATGGGTGGTGGTTGAGTAGACAAGTCTAGTTTCACTACGGGATGTAGTAGGCTAGGTGTTGGTAGGACCCCTAAGGAAGTGGTAGGTTTAGGTGTGGATAGGGGTTTGGGTGAAGGTGAGGCTGAAGAAGAAGGGGCTGATATGATTGGCTCAGGTGTCATGGTTTTAGTTGCCTTGAATACCTTAGGATATATAGTTGAGGTATCTGGGGAAAAATCTGCATTTGGGTGGATACTGGTAATTCAAGGCATCCCCAGAGTGTGGAGTAATCAACATACTCTAATCGGTCCACCAAACACAAGAATGGTTTTGGTTTAGAAGATGATGAAACCAGTGGTGAAACCCATCCATAAATCCAATTCTTGTGATACATAGGGAAGTTTTTCACCTCCGATTCAAGTAGGGAAAGTGATTTAAGAAGGTTAACAGGATCTTAGAAGACCCTGGGAGAAGCATCACCTATAGGAAGAGGAGATAAGAGTGACTCCTCTATGGGTCGAGGAGAAGGAAAAACAAGCAATGTGGACTCCTCTTTAGGTACAAAGGTGGATAGGGTTAGTTCCTCCTAGGTAGAAGAATAGGTGAGATAGGTTCCTCCTTGGGTAGAGGAACATGCAAGATAGGCTTTGTGGTAGGTAGAGAAATAGGTGGGGTAGGATCCTTCATGGGTAGAGGAGTAGGTATGATAGGCTCCTCTATGGATAGAGGAGTAGGTGTGATAGGCTCCTCCATGGGTAGAGGATTTTGTGCAATAATTTCCTCGATAGACGCTACATGGGAGGAAACTGGCTAGATGGAACAGGTATTGTGTTGAAAATGGCATGAACCTCATGTACATTGGTGTCACTAGTAGAGGTCTCCGAAGCTTGGTTTGATGAAGGGGTATGATTAGGAAAAGGTTTCTTAAACACACCCATATTGGCATTGGCAGGTGTATTAGGGTTGTCAGGATGAGATCACCACTATCTAGCATTCCTTGGACAATTTTCTTGAAGGTTTTGCAATTTTCATCGTTATGTCCCCTAACTCGGTGATAGTTACAAAAGTCATTTTATTTATACCATGATGGTGTAGGATGAGAAGGATCAAAACCAATGTTTGGTTTGATAGGTGGAAGGGTGATGAATCCATATTTTAAAATATTTTCCAACATAGAATAATATAGTTCTTTGATAGGAGTGTAAGCCCTCTGTTCATACTTTTATTGGAATTTTTGAACATGAGAGAGAGAGGTCACAGTGGTTTTGATTGATTAGATGGATGAGATGCATCAGCTTTCATAATCACTGTGTTGGTGTATTTTTGGCCTTGGAATGGTTATTAGAATGGTTGTTCGGTGGTTTAG
The DNA here is from genome assembly GCA_018340775.1 of Taxus wallichiana var. yunnanensis. Lineage (NCBI taxonomy): Eukaryota > Viridiplantae > Streptophyta > Pinopsida > Cupressales > Taxaceae > Taxus > Taxus wallichiana. The sequence continues at coordinate 805,707,454 of CM031239.1, read as the reverse complement.
AAGAAGAGTCATTTGATTTGAAGTTAGTGTTCTTGTTATGTAACTTAAGTTTCTTTGGGGCCATGGTGAAGGCTTTGTCAAACATGTGAAACATTTAAACCTGGAGAGTCGGGGAAATGTGTCTAGCACATGCCCTTATGAACAAACTCTATGAGCTCTACTTGTGGTAGCTAGAAGGTGAGTTGATTGATGAGGCCCCGCCAATGTGTGACAAAATATGTGATAGATTCATCCTCGTATTGGTGAATAGAATAGAGATCAGTAATGGAGACCTTCCTAGAGATATTGATTGAGAAATGATCAAGGAAATTCTGGGCCAACTGATTGAAAGAGAAGACTGAGTGCCTAGGTAAAGCACTGTACCAGTCTAGAGCAGGTCATGTCAAGGACATGGGGAAAGTTCTAAGGAGCAAGGCATCGTCATGGGCGATCAAATAACACACATGTTTGAATGATCATAAATTTTGTTTAGGGTCTTCCTTGCTATTGAAACGGTTGAACTTGGGTAACTCTCATTGTGTAGGATAAGGATGGATAGGTATGGATGGGTGGATGGGCTTATTACAGATTTCATCATAAGTGAGGACATTACGAGATCTAGAAATGGAGGCCTTGAGTGTTTGCATCTTATCCATCATCATCTTGATAAGATCTATGGTAGGATTAGATTGAGGATCACCCCATGCAATATAAGGGGTGTATGAGATGAATAGGTCATAGACGGCATACCATTGTATGGTGGTGTTGAATAAGAAAATTGAGATTTATGTGTATAGGAACCTCAAGCGTAAGACGAGGGAAAATTTGTTGAATATAAAGTGAAGTTGATAGTTTGTGTCTCGAGGTAAGGTGTAAGTAGGAGGAACTTGTGTAAATACCATCATAGAGATGGGTGGAAGAGTTTTGTGTATATAAAGGACCAAATTCTGAAAGGGGGTATAGGATGTCATCACAATTAGCGTGTGTGTAGACACATGTATATAACTTACTCATGATGAAGGTACTCCTGTATGAGGGGATGTAGATAAGGGTATGGAAGATTTTGAGGGGACAACAGATGTCAAGGGTGTAGAGGTCACTTGTGAAGTAGGTGGTTATGAGAACTGGTTTGTTAACGCTAGAGTAGTTTGGGTAGCTACGTTAGCATTTGTCACTATGGTAGAGATGGTAGAAATGAGGGGCAAGGAAGTAGGCATCCCATAGAGAGGCTGACCTGATGAGTCACGAGGTAGAAGAATTGGTAAGGTAGTGTTATAAGGCCTTGGTGTTGTGATCAAGGAATTGAGTGAAATCCTCATCACCCTCGGCTATAATTATATGTCCGGTCCATTGGCGAAGAAATAAAATGCGATGACAGGATAAGAGTAATGGTATACAACTCATGTCAAAATTAATACCTCATGCCTATTGGCAAGTCCAAACCATTTGAAAGGTGGAAAAGAGGTATTCTGGGCTCTATGAAAGTGACAAAAACTCATAAAAATTTTGAAATAATTTGGTAGGTGAAAACATGTTGTTTTTAAAGAAATTAAAAAAACATAGACCAATACCGATTAGATTAACTGGATTCAAGATTAGCTACAAAGATCGATATTGGTTGTTGATCCAATTCTAGTAGGAAGGTACATGTTGTTGATTACTGTGAAAATGAATAAATTTAAAAAATATGAGTTTGAAGAAAGAAGTTGTGTGTAGCAAATCTAATCTAACACACTAAAAAAACCAAGTAATGGTTGTAATGGTTGAAAGTGCGAAAAAGAAATAAAATTTGCTGAAAGTGTTGTCACACCTCAAAGTAGAAAAGAAAATAAAGAAAGTGATAATCAACAAGCAAAAACTAGTAACATGTTACCCTAGGATCAGATTTGTAATGTTTAGTTAGCTTGTGCCTTAAGACATACTATGAATTATATAGAATGTTTTCATAACGAAGGTACCTAAAAAGTAATCTATGGATGGTATCAGGTTTTGTTTTGGTGAAGGATCCCTTGATATAGCTTGTGGTACATGAGGTCTAATCTCTAATATTAAAATCGCCGTAACACGAGTGGGCCCCACCATCAATGGGTTTTTAAATCCTTGATGGTTTCTTCATGGAAGAGAATGTTAAAGAAGTTTGCAGATTATGTTAAGTGATTTGGATAAGGAGTGTGTGTACAAATGTGAACTACACTTTATTAATCAATCAAAAATGGTAATGACCTCCTTCGTATGGTTTCTACTTAACTATGTGAGCTAAATATGTAGACATAAGAGGATGAAATGCAAGTTTTTTAAGCCCCAAATCAAAATATGATATTCGATGTAAACAAGAGTGAATAGGAAGAAGGATGAATTTCACTAATGTAAGAACAAAAGAAAGAAGAAGGATTCTTTTTAAATGCACCAAAAGAAGTGTTTCATTTAGAACAATTAGAAAGAAGGATCAGATTACCAGAGAAGAAGATTTAGTGAATAACGATTTAGAAAGGAAACACACAAGATGCAACCTATATGAATAGAATGAAACCCACAAACAAGGGTCCCACTGGGCATGCCAAAATGTTTCACCACAATTTTGTGTATAAAACAAATAAGGTAAAGGTGAGGTGAGGAGGAATACCGTGAAGTCGAAGAAGGTTGCACATCATTGAGAAGACCAAGCTAATCATGAAGAGCTCCTTTTTAGCTAGGAAGGATTTCTTGCACATTAGAAGTTGGTTGTAGAAAGAATAGTTGTGGTTGGAGGAGAGACAAATCTTGATCCTTTGCATCAGCATTAGAAGGCTTTAGACTTCCCTATGAGTGATCCGATGCTCTAAAACATATTTTTGATGCTTGGTGGAGGTTGTGAATGCTTACAATGATCTCTTTTTATGAGGTGATTTGGATCCTCAAAAATACCAATGCTAAAATGCCCAAAATCTTGAGATCAGATTTTCGAGCCAGGTGAATGAGTTGGAATTGTTTTCTTAATGGAATTGAGGAAAATTCCATGACCATCGCCGGCCGAGGAAAACCAACGTTGGTTAGGGAAATATGGTTGTTTTTTTCTAAAAATAACTAATTCTTTCCCTTTTCTAACGTGATTGAGAATGGTCCGGGTCAAGAAGACTGATTCTTGCTTATAGTGGTGGGATTTTGATAGGAGAAAGTAGTTAGTCATTAATGAAAGGTCTAGAATAAGTCTTAGTTAGGTTTAGAATGAGTTATGGCTAGTTAAGGCAAGTTGTTAAGTTAGGGTTAGGTGGTTAGGGTTTGGGAATGGGTCCAAGGTGAGGTGGAGTGGTGAGTTGGCTAGGTGAGGTAGAAATTAATTTAATTTAGGTAATTAAATTAATAATGATGTGAGGTAATAATTAATTTAATATAAGTGATTAAATTAATTATAATATGTGGAAGGGGCCATGATCATGGGATGGGTCGAATTAATTAATTAAAGGGGCTTATAGGGTTGTAACCCTATTTGGGGTGTTTACACTATGCACATGTTTAACACCATATCTTCCTTTTTTATTCATCCTTCAAGGTATTCCGTATAGATTCATAGCTAGTAATTTTTGCGCTATTATTTCCTTGGCCTTCTCTTGCCGAGCAACATCCTTGGGTTTTGGCATGTACACTGTACCCTCAACCACCACCATATGAACTAGTTTTTGTAAATAATGTAAAGCAGAGGGGAACTCTATAGCCACCTTTTCCTCATACAGTAGTCTGACCTTCAAGATCTCATCCCCAATCTGCTCTTCCATTTCAATAAATTTCCGCGCTTGTGCTTCAAATTTATATTTCTCTTATGTTAGGTGTTTGATCTCAGTATCCTTATCTTTTCTATCTTCTAATAACATCCAAATAGTTTCCACTTTATTTATGTTCTAGTGTGTAACCTCTGTGGATAATTTTTTCTATGCATTTCTTACCTTCTCATCTGACACCTGAGTGGGCTTTATAGTTACATGGAAAAAGTGTAGCAATTTCTTCATCCTTCATGAGATGCATGATTTTTACACACATCAAAATCTAGCTCATCCATATGAGTCTGCATACTCTATGATAATTTATTCTATGTGTGCGTGGTCACCATCTCATAATCCATAAACTCCCACCTATATAGCTCTTTAAGTTCCAATTTAATTTAGAACCTAGTGCGAATAACATTGGTAGGATCATTTATATACCCGGATGTAGGAGTATCATATGTTCCTTCATCCTTCTACTTCTCAGAGTGCCTACCTGTTGGAACGTGTATGTCTGAATCTAGCATTGGTCCTTCATGAGTTTGTGTATCAATAGGCTCACCAAATGGCTCACCCTTATCTTCATCTATCTCTTTCTCATCGGCGCCACTACCTATCTCCTTCTCTTTCAACTCCTATGTATCATGTCTCAATTCTTCTTCCTAAGGCTCCTCTACATCCTCAACATTAACCAGAGTCTTCTCCACGTTGTCCTTAGATTTCTCATTTTCATCATCCTTAGTGGGGATGTATCTTTACCACTTATTTACTGGTTCTACCTTCACCGGATAATTTCTTAGCGACCTCCTCGGTGGAAGTGATGGTCGCGCGCCTTGATTCCTTGTTCTTCTCAACATTTTCCCGTATTTTGGTCCTCAATCCCTATCTCCATTTCCACTTCCTCTTCTCCTTTTTGCAAAGGAGGAGTTGTCTCATGTTATCTTTTCTCCCCTATAGTGGGTTGCCTTCTTCTATCATGCTCCAAGCCACCACTATCATCCCTTAGTTCCTCTTCTTCTTCATCACGGGGCAAAGTTTCGTCTTCATTCGCCGGTACCCACTATATGTTTCCCCTTGGGTAACTCAAGGAGTTTAAATTCATTCTCTACATATTTCCCATTCTCCAATTTAGGCTTAAGGTAGATGTATACCTTAGCCGCTCCAGCCTTCCCAATTGATAAGCTCATAGAATTAATATTAATATCATCTGAAATAAACTTCTCAATATATGGTGATCCGAAAATAATCAAATTATTACTACCTGATCTCAAACCCTTATAGGCTTTAATTATTTTCCGAAATTTTTCTCCTTTTAAGTAATCAATTTAAAATAATACAAAACAATAATGACAATTGCACACGAATTGATTACGGAGTTCAGCAATTGCCTACGTCTCCGGGTTCTTATCAAACCGTTCCACTAGTCAAAACTTGTAAGTTACAATAGTACTTTCACAAGAAAACCTAATGGAAACTATTTAACCTTGCTTAGAAGAATAACCAGACCTTCGGATGACAAGGGTGAAAAATAGCACCCAACTTCCACCTTCCTGGCGTATTCGACAAGCTTGATGGCTCCAGCTCCACTGTTCGGAAACCTCCGGTTCTCGATCGGCCTTCCAGATGCTAATACAATGCCCTATGGCTCTCCGGTCGATATACTAGGCTTCACAATAATTTACTGTGGCACTATGGGCCGACTAGGTAGTTTGAATAACTCCTAGCCACAAATATTTAATTTATTATTGCCTAACAAATAATAGGTCAATAATAATCAAAATAATAATGCCTAAATAATTTAGGTCTTCACACAACAACAATTTCTCATTCACCTTCCAAGCTCTGAGCTTGTCTTCGTATTTTGTGTGTGTCCATTATAATGAACTAGGTACCCTATTTATACAATTTTAGGGCCCTTGAAAAATGCAATTACATATTATCTTAGGCTAATATTAGCCTAAACCCGTACCATGTAATTTGGGATAAAAATTCCCATTTGGGCAGATTAGCATATGAGATGGGATTAATACCCATTTTAGCCGATTTGCATTTTTAATGGGATAAAATCCCAATTGAGCGGCTAAGGAGAAGTGGGGTGGTTTGCTTATTTAAGTGGGATATCCCACATGTTGTGGAGTGATAAGGTCTTAGGCTTTATTAAGCCTTTCACGCTTTGTTTGAAGTGGTCAAAAGACCATTAGAGGCATAACCGCCCCTATGTGGATTTCCACGCATAACATTAAACATGCTCCCCACCACCACTTCACTCCTCCTCCACGTGGAAGTATAGTATGTTGGCGGTTTATACTAATGTTTGAACATTAATATATATACGTGGCATTTGGAATGGTGTGTAAGTGGACTTACCAAGTAAATAAAAATTTGACCCATACCATGGGGTATCGAAATTAATTAACTCAATCATCATGTAGTCCACTTGTCATCTCTTGATAAGCAAATCAAGCGAATTTGACGAGTGGTGGCTTATGGACCTACCACGTCGGTGATAATACCATAGTCCACATGGTGGCTGAGCTCCCCTCCGTAACAAAATTTGAGCCTCTTGTTCCTGTGCACCATTTTTACACTCATCAAAGACCGGTGATCAAAAACCAACGGACAACTTCCTTTTGCCTTTTCGCCACATGTCACAGTGCTATTTGTCCAATATTGACCAGTTGACCAGAGTTGACTTTCCCGCTATCTGGAATTTGACTGAACAAATCTAGAGCTCCCGATGTCTGTTTGTCGTGATCTCACAGTCGTTAGAAATCTCTCAAGATGATCTTCTACACTAACACCATTTAGGGATGTTTAAGGAACTTTTAAAAATGATCCCCGATCACATCTTCCCATCGAGAAAGGCTTTTTGTCCCAAAAAAAAGCTTCCATATTATCCCGAATCGAAAAAATCGATGCCACCTTGGAAGTGCTGCTGATAGACCCTTAGGTCTTCTCCTCCAACCTTCTCACTTCAACAACTCTGCTCCGATCCTGGGACCTATAGGTTATGGGCCCACGATGCTTCCGCTACACCACTCGATATCCGAAGAAGACCTCCACGCCTCCGCTTTATGGTGCTAAGTTTCTGAATGAAACCTCAACACTCCTTTTGTGTGGTGCTAAGCTTCTTGATATCTGACAACAAGGATCTTCTTTGACTCTATAACACAACTCCTGGCTCCGAGTTGATTATGTAGAATCCAAACTGGTTTGAAGGAACTCCATGTTACGTAGAGCTTTGATTGATCCGATGTCAATGATGGATAATGACTTGTCCTTTTCAAACCTCAATGCCTCCGATGCACGATGCTAAGCCTCTTTCAAGACCTCAAGCCTCCAATGCATGATGCTAAGTTGTTTTCTGAGACCTCAACGCCTCGATGCATGATGCTAAGCCTCTTGTAAGACCTCGAGCCTCCAATGCACGATGCTAAGTATGTTGATCAGCTACCATTCGTATGTGTGGTTGTAATGCCTTGACACCAAATGACATTCCAAGCTAATCCTTTGAGAGCTCCTCTTGTTGACATACTAATATCAGGTACCATTTTGCTGCACGGTCGCAATGCCTCTACACAGAATGAATTTCGACCTGACGTCAATGCCAATGGTGATTCAACTACCATTCTACTACACGGTCACAATGCCTCTACATAGAATGAAGTTCTGAGTTGATCTCTATGAACTCTATTGTCTACACAAATGGTAGATCAATCTCCAAGCTTTATATGAGTTAATTCCTATGTCCAAGCTGTAACAGGTACTCATAAGCTTATTAGGAGATCATTTGGAGCATTAATCAAATTTTCTAAGTAAGAAAATCCACTGAGTATGGTAAACCTTTCTCTCAGCATTTTCTCACAAAATTTGATCTCCAAACTTAATACTGCATACGATTCATCAATCTGAATTATGTAATATATAATTGAAAAATTGTTGACTTACCCATTTTAAAGGACTTTCACTTTTAGGTATTACCTGGTCCTGGGTTGACTTGTCAACTGGTGGTGGAGTAGAAACTTCCTTTGCCTTTACAATAGGCCTCCATTCCATCTTTGGCTTGCCATTACTCTGATGGTGAGATGGATGCAGTTTCCAGCAATTTTCCACCCGATGCCCATTCCTCTGGCAATGAGCACAAAAATTCCTCTTAATCTCCTTCTTCTGGGATGAGGAACTCTTTCTGCCATTTCTCGACTCTGCATGACGAGATTGGTCTTTCTGATTTTCCTTGTTCTTGATGAACGGCATCAACTTCTTCATCAGTGTCCTTCTCTTCCAGCATCTGGCCACTGAATGATTATGCAATCCACAAAAAGTACATGGAAAAGAATTCCACATCTTTTAAAAATCATAACCATACTTCTTAAGCTGAAAAAGTGGATCATAAGTTTTATTGTGCTTACGATTATGGTAAGAAACTGGAGGTGGAATCTCATTACCTCTTCATTGATTTCTCTTACCATATTCTACTGTGACGATGAAGCACAACTTTCCTACTCATAATCTTCTTACAGGACTAGTGGGGTAATATCTTTGCTTTCGGAAGCTTGTCTCCCATCAGCGTTCTTGGAGCATTCTCCAATTTCCATTCCCACACTAGGATAACCCAAACTTGCAAAACGAGGACGATCCTCAACCTGTATTGGGTTAGAAATACCTTGCCCATTTTTACCAAGGCCTCTTCCATCAAATCCCATTTTATCTAGTAACTTGGATCCAATTCCTCTAGTATGCTTTTCAAACAAACCAAAGACATCATTACCTGAATCAAAACCAAATGGGAGGAAGAAGAAGATTCCAGTGGTGAACAACTTATAGTGCAGTCATCTGCCATGGTCACTGCATCTGAAGTTGAAGGTATTTCCTTCCTCTAATCACCACATTGCAACCTTGCCAAGAGCTCATCCTTGGTTTTTAGTTCCAATTTCAAACAAGCATTCTCCTCTTCCAGGGAGTAATACATTGATCATAGGAGAGAGTTCTCTTCCTGGATCTGGTGATTATATGCCTCAATTTCCTCGAGCTTTACTGTTTAGACATCTTTCCCATAGTGCACTTGTACCTATTCACACAAATTGAACCAACTGCACCAATCTTGAAGCAATCACTTTGTTAATCAGATTTACTGAAAAACAAATATGGAGCTAAACTAGCTTTGATACCAAACTTGCTTAGAGATTAGCAAGTTTGCAGGTGTCGATTACCAGCTCTGATACCAAACATGATCCAAAAATAATCAGATTATTACTACCTGATCTCGGACCCTTATAGGCTTTAATTATTTGCCGACAATTTGCTCCTTTTAAGTAATCAATTTAAAATAATGCAAGACAATAATGAAAATTGCACACAGATTGATTACGGAGTTCGGAAATTGCCTACATCTCCGGGTTCTTATCGAACCATTCCACTAGTCAAAACTTGTAAGTTACAATAGTAATTTCTCAAGAAAACCTAATGGAAACTATTTAACCTTGTTTTGAAGAATAACCAGACCTTGGATGACAAGAATGAAAAATAGCACCTGACTTCCACCTTCTTAGCGTATTCAACAAGCTTGATGGCTCCAACTCCACTGTTCGGAAACCTCCGGTTCTCGATCGGCCTTCCAGATGCTAATACAACGCCCTATGGCTCTCTGGTCGATATACCAGGCTTCACAATAATTTAATGTGGCGCTATGGGCTGACTAGGTAGTTTGAATAACTCCTAGCCACAAATATTTAATTTATTATTGCCTAACAAATAATAGGTCAATAATAATCAAAATAATAATTCCTAAATAATTTAGGTCTTCACACAACAACAATTTCTCATTCACTTCCAAGCTCTGAGCTTGTCTTTGTATTTTGTGTGTGTCCATTATAATGAACTAGGTACCCTATTTATACAATTTTAGGGCCCTTGAAAAATGCAATTACATATTATCTTAGGCTAATATTAGCCTAAACCCGTACATGAAATTTGGGATAAAAATTCCCATTTGGGCGGATTAGCATATGAGATGGGATTAATACCCATTTTAGCGATTTGCATTTTTAATGGGATAAAATCCCAATTGAGCGGCTAAGGAGAAGTGGGGCGGTTTGCTTATTTAAGTGGGATATCCCACATGTTGTGGAGTGATAAGGTCTTAGGCTTTATTAAGCCTTTCACGCTTTGTTTGAAGTGGTCAAAGGACCATTAGAGGCATAACCGCCCCTACGTGGATTTCCATGCATAACATTAAACATGCTCCCCACCACCGCTTCACTCCTCCTCCACGTGGAAGTATAGTATGTTGGCGGTTTATACTAATGTTTGAACATTAATATATATATATACGTGGCATTTGGAATGGTGTGTAAGTGGACTTACCAAGTAAATAAAAATTCGACCCATACCATGGGGTATCGAAATTAATTAACTCGGTCATCATGTAGTCCACTTGTCATCTCCGATAGGAAAATCAAGTGAATTCGATGAGTGGTGGCTTGTGGACCCACCACATTGGTGATAATACCATAGTCCACACGGCGGTCGAGCTCCCCTCCGTAACAAAAGTTGAGCCTCTTATTCCCATGCACCATTTTTACGCTCGTCGAAGATCGGTGATCGAAAACCAATGGACAACTTCCTTTTGCCTTTTTTCCACGTGTCATAATGTTATTTGTCTAATATTGACCAGTTGACCAGAGTTGACTTTCTCTTTGTCCTGCGGACTTTGACTGAACATATCTAGAGCTCCCGATGTCCATTTTTCGTATTCTCATAGTCGTTGGAAAACTCTCGAGATGATCTTCACACGACACCATTTAGGGATGTTTATGGAACTTTTAAAAATTATCCCACGATCATATGGAGACCTACCTAGGTAGACATATGTCTTCCAGAGCATATGATAGTCATAATCTACCTTGTATGAATTGAAGAAAGACCTCCATGTGTTTGAGAACACGTGCATTGATGCCTAAAAGTAGTGTGTAATGAAGGCATAGGAGAGATTGTACCAAGGGCTTGATTTTCATCCTTCATGCTAAAACGCCCTATGCAAAAATAGTGGTAAAGTGCAAATTGTACCTATTTGTCCAATACTGAAGGAATATCCTTAGGTATTATCCATTCTTCTTCAAACGTAGTGTGCAGGAGCTCATACCAAATTTATATTCTCTACTTATAGGGTCCACTCATGGATCCATCACAGGTATACTTTACAAATCTCTCTGCAAGAGATTTCTTTTCCTCTAGGTATTGCCACATCTTATCTTTTGGCCCATCGGGCACTCCAATTTCTACAAAGAAAAAGATAAAAGGATTGCACCAAAACTTATCTTCTCACCTTGGTGCACCTCTTCAACAATAGTCTTAGCAATAAAGCTAGCCAAATTGTAGACTACTCCTTTTGTCATCTTCTTTGTAATGTGCAACCATGCCTTATTCACTGCGACCAAGGCTCCTAGTTGTTAAACTTAGTGAGGAGGTGTGCAGCCGCCTGAATAATATGGTACTTTTGTAACTTTGGGATATCCATCTTGCACCATCCATCATGTAACCCAACACTTTCTTAGTTTCTTTTATGCCCTCCTTTTCAGTGAGATCACTAATGACCTCGGTGCCCAAAATCCTTAATCCCATCGGTCTCCCAATATGGGGCACAGTAAGCCTCATTCGTCACCTAGAAAAGTAGAAGAAGTCCTCATGGACTCTACTCATCAACCATTGATACAAAATTTCTAGTTTTCCAAAGTAGGGGAGTTCATAAAGTTGCAAAACTCCTACATTCGAAAATATTTTTTCCCTGCATCATCATATACAGCCATATCGTTCTCTATTCTCATAGTTTTTTTACCAATAGCTTATCAATTCATCTTTTTTATCCTTATTTCTATGGTTATAGTCACTTACTTTGTAGTGTTGAATGTGTGACTCCCAATCACGTCCCATAAAAACCCCTTCTAGATATTACATCTCTAAAAATCAGATTTCAGGGGTGTCCTCAAATTCTATTTTGAATTCCGTATATTTTTGCCCCTTATAGCCAATCTAGGTGCTTTCTTAGGTGCCATAGTGACTATAAAAGTGTGTTTTGTAGTTGATTCGATCTCTACAACTCAAACCTGCGTTCCCTAGCTAAAAATTCATGTGCCCTAGCTTCAAACTTGAACCCTAACTATCGATTTTCCTCCTCGCACACCTTTGTTTCACTCAAACACTTATCTATAATGGAAAACCAACCAATCCCATGCACAAATATGTTTGGTTTAGTTTCTTACCACAACTCTTTGCACTTCTCACGTAACTCGCTCGATAACTCTACAATCGCAAGGTATAAATGATTTCACAACACTGCTTTTTATAATGTTTGTAAACTTTTCCACATTTATTTATCTCCACCTACCACCATACTCAACATTAAATGATGTTTCTTTCCTTTTTCGTGCCCCATTCATAACCTTTCCGACGTGCCTACTACTCCTCTTCCATAGACCTCCTTTCACACACCTTCATATGCCAAAGTACTTATCCATTACACCTTTCACCAAGTATATTCCCATGTTGTAGCCTACCTTGCATTACACTGTGCATCCATTCATCCACAAGTGGTCTTTATTTATAAGCAATTTTTGTATCCGAACCTTTACTTCAAGCACATACATAATATCTCCTTATGCATACCCATCTTTAAGAGAACATTCAAACTTGATCCATTTATCCTATATATACTCCACCCCACACTAAAATTATGTGAGGTCCTTTGTGCATGAATTCAATAGATAGTAATCAGCTTCTGGCACACAAGTGCGCTTATTACACAAAACACTAAACTAAATTGACAAATCATAGCAATGATGAAAGGAAACACATAGAAAGTAAATTCATTAAATGGAAACCTAATCTAAATGGAAATACTACTTTATTACAAACACCAAGAAGACTTATTTATCGTAGGGTTTCAGCCTACTCCTATTAAAGTAAGCTCGGGAAAGCTGTGTCCCATCTAGCGCTTGTAACTGGAAAGTGCCTGAATCAAGTATATAATTTATAACATCTTGTCCCAACTAATGCACTTTCAGGTTTTCCAGGTTAGTGCGAGAACTTGGATTCATAAAGAAGAACCATTTGTCTAACTTAAAGCTTTTTATCCTTAACATTCCTATCATGCCATGCCTTACGCCTAGATATTTATGTGTTCTAATTCCATCTCGGAAATGGCGTGCCTTTTATCCAATTTGCATCATTTTATCAATGCACTCTTCTAATGTTTGTTCATCATTAAGACCTTGTACTCACACAATATGAAGGGAAGGTAACATGAATTCCACTCGGTAGAAAATCCTCTGCGAAAAACACCAACTAAAATGGTGTGGCCTTATTCAACCTCTTATAATTTTTCTTGTATGCCCAAAGTACAACAGAGACTTTATCATCCTAGTATTTCCTTCCAACATCACAAATCTTCTTCAATGTATGTCCCAATATCTTGTTGAAATCCTCAGCAGTTTCATTTGCCTATGAGTGATAAGGCATTATTTTATAATGTGCCACCATAAATTCTACCAATAGTATCTTGATGGTATCATTTAGAAAATGATTACCCCTATCACTTGTCAAACTCAATGGGCATGCATACCTACTGATAATGTTCTCCCACAAAACCTTGTTGTCGTAGTTGTTGTGCAATCCTTTCAGACACTTTCGCTTCTACCCACCTTGAAAGATAATCTTTACAAGTTATAATGTAGCACGATCCAGTCGTATGCCTTTGGTGGGGAAATTAGGCCCACAAAGTCAGTTTCCCACTTTTTAAAAGGTTATGCACTTGCAATAGGCCTCAAATTCATTTCATCTCTATGCCCAGGATTTCCAAGGTGTTGAAAATGATCGCAGGCCTTACAATATTATTTACAATCCTTATACAATGTTTCCTACCATAGGCCAGCCAATAAAATATTACACACGGTAGCATCTCTTACATAATTTCCACCTAGAATCCCATCATGAGATTCTTCCATAATATATTTTAACTCATGCTCGAGCACTGGCTGGTGCAAAACTTCATCCCGGTCAAGTTTGTATAAGTATCCACTTATCAACATATAAGGCGTGATGCATATGGAAAGTTATTTCTTCTCTAAACTCTTCATCTCTCAAGTGCCACACTAGTAGGAAAAAAGAAAAATATATATTATAATTCAAAGGGTGTATGGTTCAATATGAATAGTTGTGTATTTGTCATTGTATCCTCAATAATCTACGCATCCTCTCCTGAGTTAATCCTTGATAAATGATTTGGTCCATAATTTCTCTTTCCTAGCTTAGCCACCACTATAAAATAAAATTCTTGAAACAAAAAATCCAATGGCATATGTACCCTTGTAAAATGGGCTTGTTCACCAAGTATTTCAATGCCATGTGATTTGTATAAATTTTTTTCATGCAAATGTGCAACATGGAAATTGGCAATTTCCAAGCATGACAACGATACCCCTGTAGTAAAATTTTCATGTTTTATCATTACGAGGTGCCCCGGTCTACCCACCCGGCCCGGTAACCTCCCAATTGGTGTTAATGCATTCCCTAGGTGATTTAGGAAATTCAAATTAACCCCCTTAGGTGATTTTAGGAGTTCTTGAAAAATGTTATCTTTGGGCAGTGTTGGGAAGGGCTATCACTGGCCTTCCAAGGAGTGGAGAAACCCCTTGGATTGAAACAGAGGAGAAAAATATAACATGAAGGAGTATTGAAGGCTTATAAACATTGTGCAAGTGTTTTTGGAAGATTCAGAAATATTTGGGGAGTTTGGAGTAGTTTGATCAAAACCAGGGTTTACGAGGCCTAGCGGTGCACAAGCCAAAAAACGTTGATGAGCTTCGGAAGGTGATTCCGGGAGTTACGGTTAGAGTTAGAGAAAACTAAAACATTTATGGAAATGTAATTCTAAGATATGCAAGATGGTGAAATTAATTTTTTCACAAAACTTTGGTGCAATTGTTTAACAAGCAGTTTTTCTCATGCATAGGTGGAGTACCAAATCCAAAATCCAATTTTTCAGGGATCTAATCGATGAATCAATACCCAAAACCCCCACCATTGAATTTATAAGGAAATTTCTAGTTAATATCATATAAAATTTCATCATAAAATTCCATCAGAGCTCAATATATTATTGTCGCAAGTTATCCTCAAGGTTTGGGAGTTAGTCAAATTTTCAGCTCCAGGAGCTTGGCGGGATTTTGTGTGCCTGACATCCATCATGGTCAGGGACATAAAGGTTTGGAAAATGTTCCCATCCCGCTTAAAGCCCTCTAAACCCACATATGACCTCTAGTATTTCGAGTGCAACCCCCAAGTGCTTGCGGGAGCTTAAAACCTTCACCGTCATATTTCCGCCATGTGTCATCACCTGGAGCATCGTGGAATTTGATGTCCCTCATGTTTCAGGAAATAAAACCTTGAAAAATTCACCCATCCCCTAAGGATACTCCTGGTCACTCATGTGACCTCTTCAAGAGTGAATTTCTAGCCCCAGGTGTTTGTCAAGCCTTCATTCCCTGTTGTCGGATCTCTGCCACGTGTCATCACCTTGATCACTGTGGAAATTGATGTCCCTCATGTCCCTTTGAGGTGAGGGATGTTAGGGACATAAAAATTCTCCCAGCCCCTTTTGTGCATTTTTTGAATAATTTAAATCTGGCACTTAGCCATTATTTCCCCCCATTTCTTCTTCATAGTTCACCCTGTCATTGCTCTGTAACTTGTCCACCATTGCTTCTCACCACCACTCCACCATTTCCAAAGCTCAAAACAGATCTACCACAACAAATAAACACTCAAATCCATGAAAATACATAGGTATTAGGGGAAGGATTGATCAAAAGTGTTGAAGAAATGAAGAACGAGGAGAAAATGAAGATTTTTGCCAGATAACCATGAAGTCACCCAATCGAAAAATCTTCATATCTTACAAGATACAAGCTGGATAGAGGCATCATACTTTGAAAACTTACACATTTTTCAAGACAATCAAGATGCAACATATGGGAGGTTGAATGGTACCTGAAACATTTGTTCCAATAAAATCCCCATTTCGTGCACCGGCTCACATTTGTCAGATTTCCCATCAATCTGACAATGGAAACAAGCTAAAAACTTGCACACATACTCCAAATGAAAAACCTATCACAATGGAATTATTTTAATTGTGAATGGAGACAAAAACAAGACCTGTAAATCTTGAGCTCCATTAATCACGCCATGGCAACTCTATGTTTGAAGCCACTTCCATATGAAAAATTTAAATTTTATTTCCAAGCATTCTAGTAGGAAACTTTATGTGAAATGTGGAGGATGTGATCACAACGATGAGATGAGACCAAAATATATGTTCCATCCCAAACCAAGCACTGGAAATCCACTTTCTAAAAAAGTAAGTTTTCCTCTGTAGACTTGTTATGTTTGGAAGTTCATCATCAAAAGCGATTGTGGTGAAATCGGTGTGTATTGAAGGTCACTAGGAAGTCAAAATGAGTGTTCCGAGTAGAAAACAAATAAAATGACCACTTACTAAAAATAGTACTTCAACCCAAGAAGCGTGAGGCAAAGGTAGTGTGCACAGGATTGAATGAAGAATTTCACCACATCAAGATGGTTAAGAAGAAGCAAGAATCACCTCTTACTATAAATAGTAAGTATCCCATGTGGGTACTTGCTATTAATGGTAATTCATACTCAAGGGGTAGTTTTGGAACAATGGGACATAGAGGGATGATCATTCAGGTCAACACCATCATTCAAGATCATCCATGGGCATTGCTCATAGGGAATTTGAGACTCATCTCAGAGAATTCAATAGTGTCTCCCAATACTCACTTCATGGTTCGGGTCATAGGTATATCATACGCAGGGTTTGAATTACGATCATCATCAAAATAGTTCATTCAACTCAACAAGTGTCTGTGAGCCAAGATGAAGGGATTTCTCAAGGTATAAATAGTTTGGAGATGCATAGTTCACTACAGTGGAACACCTCATTAGGTCATCTAAAAGGAGCTATGGACTTCATCGAAGGCAAATTATTCATCATTATATTTTCTTCCCCTTTCTTCTTCCTTCTCTCTCTCCTCTCTTCTCCCCCAAATTTGTCTCTCTTCGCAATGTTCTAATTTTGCGTTGGGGTTGCACTTTCTCATATGCCTTAATGTTTCTAAAGTAATAAGTCATTTTTGTTATAAAAAGGGACTTTAAAGTTTCTAGGAAGTTGAAAAGTTTTAAGTTGTGTGAGGACATATGAAAAGGCATCGGGGGTAGATGATGAGTCACCACTCATTCTATAAATTGTAAATTCATTCCCATTTCAAAGAGTTGGTGATTGATTTTGTGAACTCAAGAGTGTATTTTACTTTGAGATAACAAAGGAGATAGCCATTTTCTTCCATTTTCTACCCACTAGTTTTCCTCTATTCCCACACTATGTATAACTTTTGTTTAAGTAGTCAATACAAGAAAAATATGTTTCTAGATTTATTTAACTAAGGGGTTTCTTGATACTTTGTGATAAATAAATTCTATTTGGTCTTATTGCTATTTTCAGAGTTGTTTCTTCTCATAAATACATGTGTTCCAATCTCTAACTAGTGTGTGCAGGAATCTAATTTTTTACCTACAACGTTAGTTCTTCCATATCATTTCTCACTCCTCGTTCCTGCTGTTCAAACAAATTCTTCCCAAACAAGAGATTGATATCTTTTCCATAGGGTCAATGGAGTGCCCCTATTAGATCCTTGGTCATAAGGTCACCCGGAGAAAACTCGCTTTCACTCGGGCATGCATATATGGAAATTGCACCAATTAAGTAGTGGGACTTAGACTCCCGAGCATTGGCAAGATAACCACCAATTTTTCCCTGAAAAATTTTCTCATCAACAAGAATATAAAAGGGTAGCCAACAAGTACTATTGAAACTTATGCAGTACATAAATCATGGACAAGGTCTTACACTCTATAGTTATATAATTATGTTATGTTGGGGTAAACTTCACCGCTTGCAAAACAAATAGGATGATCAATAATATCTTCTCCGGGCTAGGCTAAAATCACATTAATGGCCATGTCGAGGCATCCACATACACATGAAAAGGTTTGGTTCATAAAGGAAAGTGTAGAATAGGCATTGTAGTAAGCCTTTACTTTAATGTCTCAAACACGCGTTGTTGCACTTTACCTGAATGGAACTTTCCTTTACTCTTTAATAATTCTTCCAAGGGCATGACAATCCAAGCATAACCTTTGATAAAATTCCTATAATAACCTATGTGCCCCAAGAATCCATGTACCTCGCTCTAGTTATTAGGTTCCTTTAAGTCCAAAATAATACCAACCTTAGCGAGGATCTACCAACAAGCCTTTTTATAAATAATATGCCCCAACAAGGTCCCAAAAGGTGTAGAAAAAATGCACTTCTTTTTTTAAGGAGTTGCTCAACTGTCACCACATCTTTCACATGTAGCATTCAACTCCTATAATTCACATAAATTCTTATCCTTCCATATTTATTTATACTTGTCACCATAGGCTAACCCATTCTGACTCCTCGATGGGATCAATGATTCTAGATTGCAACATCTTATCAAATTCTTCCTTTACCTTGATGCGTAGATTAGGATTCATCATGTAAGGCCTCTTCCTAATTGGGCATGCACCTTCATTTAACTTGATCCTCATCTCACCCAAAGAGTGAGATACCCGTTTCAACTCATGATAGCCTCTAGGAAATAATTCATGGAAGTCACGCAGCTGCTCAATTATCTTAGCAACCTCTGAGTCAGACCATTAATCACTAATGATGACCTCCTTAAGTTCAGCATTTGTCCCAATGTTTATCTTCTTCATTTTTATAGGATCATTATATGAGTGTGCCTTCTCATTTACATTATCTAATACCTTGTGCATACCCTCAATATGCTCAACATCCATATTCTCCACTTCTTCATCATCACCGATGCAAACCATATTTACTTTTTCTCTTTCTAGCGGGAATGTCCAAGTTGTTTTGCATATGTCTCTTCTTCTTCAAATCATGTCTCTAGATATGACTCACTTAGTAATTCCTAAATAAGTTCCTCAGCCTTTGCACTATCTCCCATAGTCAAGTGCTTCATAACCTATAATGCCTCATTCATTGGAGGTTTAGTGGAAAAATAGTCAAAGGTCTAAATCATACCTGTAATCAGTTCTTTCCAATTCCTTGTTTCTCTATTCAATTCTACATAAACATACCATGCATGCACACAACCTCGCAAGGTGAATTAGAAATTATGCACCCACAGTGAAGGTGGTAAGGCATCCTACCCCTCTGTCTAGAGTCACACACACTACTGAACATGATTTGAAGTATAATCCTTTTCATGGAATTCACATGTCTTGGTAAGTGCATTGATCTAAAAAAATCTAGCAAAGAAATAAATTCTCACTTCTCACCACTCTAAAATACCATCTCTATTTACCATCCACCGGTGTTTTGTTATCACATGCAAGGTATACACTAGCATATTTGATGAGGCCATAAATTGGCCATAAATTACCATTATTTTGTCCTTTTAAGTTACCTTTGAAAGTGGATTTAAATGTAATCTAGGAACTTATAGTTTTCTTAAGATAAAATATAGGATATATATCTTGTTCATTCTTTATAAATCTTTTTTATCTATTTTGTTGACTAATCCTATTGATTATTTGGGAAAAGATGCAATGTCTTATGTATGCAAACCATAAAGGAAAGATAATGCTAGTATTGAGAAAAGTGTAATTGATCATGGATGGTATATCTAAACTCAAATCTAATTTCATATTCATATTCCTCTCGAAAAATTATGCAAGTTCAAAAAAATAATCATCTCAATCTGAGATCGTATGAAAAAGTTATAGTTGTTTTAAGTTCGCTCCGGAACTCGTAGGCTTAGTTCCGGAACTAAAAGATTTTGATAGTTTTTGAAGAATTGTGAAAGATCAGATAATCCAATGGAAAATATGAGAAAAATTTTTGTTCATAGAAATGTGATTAACAAAAACCTCATTCAGATTTGCTACAGGTATTACCAATAAGGAGAGATCTAATTTTTAGTGAGCTGCAGTCTCAGTAAAAGTGTATCAGACAAGCACTAAAAGTTCCATAAACAGAAACAAAAAATTCAAATGGAAAATATGAGAGATTTATTTTTTTCATAGTAATGTTTTTAACAAAAACATCATTCATATTTGCTACGGTATTACCAATAAGGAGAGATCTAACTTTTAGAGAGTTGCGGTCAGGGAAAGTGTATCAAACAAGCGCTAAAAGTTACATAAACAGAAACAGAAAAGTAAAATGGAAAATATGAGAGAGGTTTTTGTTCATAGAAATTTTTTTAACAAAAACCTCATTCATATTTGCTACAGAGTTTTACCAATAAAGAGATATTTAACTTTTAGTGAGCTACAGTTCGAGGAAAAGTGTATCAGACGAGCGCTAAAAGTTCCATAAACAGAAAAAGAAATGTCAAATGGAAAATCTGAGAAAGGTTTTTGTTCATAGAAATTTGTTTAACAAAAATTTCATTCATATTTTCTACAAGTTTTACTAATGAAGATAAATCTAACTTTTAGTGAAGCTATGATCGAGGAAAAAGTGTATCGAGACATAAGCATCGAAAGTTCCACAATTAAAAACAATATAGTCAAATGGAAAATCTGAGAAAGGTATTTGGTTAAAATCATATTTTGATAAAAATCATCCTTCCAATAATGTAGAATAATAAAATCATTATGATTCTTGTTACCAAAAAGCAAGGAGAAGATTTGGGAGCAAATCTTCCTAAAATAAGTAAGATAAGATACGACCCCAATAATATATCTCTCTCCATATTTTTGGAGATGGAGATCTTAGTAGCTAGGATTTGAATAAAGATAATATCATATTGTATTTCCTAAAATAAAGAGTTTTTGGATGCATGAATCATAAATGCAACCTTCCACACTTAGATATGTAATGTTTTCTCCAAAAAAAATAAAGATCTATTCTTTCCTCTCAAATATTCTCGTAGTTTTAAGATCTCGAAGTATGATTTAAATCCTCTTCCAAGGAATGATATAGCCACTCATTCTAAGGAAGATGGATCTGTGTATTTATGTTTATGTTTATTCATTTTTCTTTAATTCATTGTGTTATATTGTTTTTATCTTTGTATTGTGAAAATTCAGTCTATTGTGAACCTGCAAGTGTTTCATTCAATTATGTTTATTTCTAATTCAACAATTTCTATTCATGCAAGTGTGATTTATTTCATGCAAAATTTATTTTCTGTAAGTGTGCCTTTATATTTCTGTAATTATGATTTCCTTTATGCAAGTGTGTTTACATTTCTGCAAGTGTGCTTTTAAATTTCTGCATGTGTGATTTATTTTATGCAAGTTTGGTTTGTGTTTAAAGGAGTTTCTTTCCAATATCTTCTTGTCTTAATGCATATAATCTTTAGACACTAACCCGGATTAACATTACTAATGGCAATGATTGATGACCCTCATCAATATTCATTCTTTCCACTTGATCTATCTATTGAACTTCCATAGCACGTAGGAATACTTCAAGATTTTCTTCACTAGTGTAACTTGGTACCTGATTACTACCCAATCACCTAACACAACGGGGCTTTCTTATGCACGTGACTGCACTTTTCATCTTTTTCCCAACCATTTCATATGTCCCATGCACCTATTTTTCATAAGAAACCTGGTATCATCACTCATAGATTGTGCATCATCCCCCTTTGAAGAACTCCTTCCTTTGATGTCTCAATTACCTCAGGATCTCTAATGGTGTGTGCATAAATTATTTTCAAATCCTCTTCACTCAAAGATTCTACATAAGGTCTAGTTTTTGTTCATCAAAGGAATGATGGTGTGCTTTTCCTTGTTCTCAAAACTGATATATCCTTTATTAAAGCTTAGATCAACATTATTCGCATAATGCCAAGGGCACCCAAGCAATGCTAGAAAACTATCTTCCTCGGCAAGTGCCAAGACCTAAAATTCCCAGTAAACTTGGCCCCTTGTATAGTAATACTATCATCCTTCAAGACTCCAATAGGTGTGACTTTAGTCATGTTCATCATAAACATGAAATTTGAAGATGGTTGTAATGATGGTCTGCCTATCTAATTCCACGTGTCCAAAGTGAGAACATTCACTTTTGCACTGTATCAATCAATATGTTGCTAAAGTATCCATCCATCAACAACAACATCCGAGTGATCTCTTTGTGATAATTCACTGCGAGGAGGTAGGTTAACATGTAAAATTTGTCTTCCGTGCTCAACTCCGGTGTGTGGCATCTTCCCCCTTAACCATTCCCCTAACAAAGAAATGATGTTTTCTTATCGCAACATCTTACAAACCTCCTTCAAATTGTCAACATCCTTTTGAGGAAGCTCAACTTCCTTTTCCTAATCCAACTTCCATGACTACTCTTTTAAACATTATATCTCACCCCGCAAACTCCTAATAACGTCCATGTTTTCTTGATAATCTTCCTTTTGGTGAGTAAGGTTTGGATACTTTGCATGTAATACCTCCTCCTTTGTAATGATAGGTGTTGATCATTTTCTCCTTTACTGTTGATTAGTGAGCTAGAAATCAAAGAATACCAAACAACCTCGAAATATGCAAGGGCTTAGTACCTTGGGAGATGATGATGATGATGGATGATACGGGTGAAAAGTAGATAATGGGGTCCTCGTTGTGATATCAAAAACCTACAACTCAAAGACACTAAAGAAAATTGATTAGATATTTTATGTAGGGGTTTCGACGAAGCGAACCCAAGAAGCGTTAACTTCCTCGGTGGTTGTCAACCCCCATGTGACAAATTAATTTGATAATAGAAAAATAACATGTACAATGTTATATAGAGAAAATAAAGGATAGATAAGAGATGGATAAGAATAAAAATATGGCTCAAACTCAAGCTCAAAAGGTAGGTCTTGTTCAGCTTTAAATATAGCATAGACAAGTGTAGATTGAATAAGAAGATGCTCAAAATATGCAAACCAATAATCTTCTACTGTCTCGGTGGATTACAAGAGTAAATTCAAGTGATGTTGTCAAGTTCCTCTAAAGGAGTGTGATGGATTGCACACATAGTCAGATCATGCAATAGATCATATTGTTCCCAAACATAAGGGTGTTGAACTACGGATCTTTGGAAAAGAACAGTGCAGAATCTGGTGATTTCATGAGAGGGGCCTTCAATTGCCATCTACCAATAACCCATACTAGGATAATATTGTGGTGATATTGGTGGGATTACTAGGGGATAACAAGGGCACTTGAATGATGTTATGGTGGACTTGTTACAAAGACTACAAAATCATGGAGATGATCTAGGGTGATACAAATGGCATTATAATGGCATTAAGGTATGAAAATGGAGAGTTATGATAACAAAGGTTCATTATGGCTTCCAACTTGTTTCCAAAGAGAGGGGAAAGGTAAGTATTTATAGTATAGAGATGGTGTTAGATTAGGGGTTATCATACAACCCTGGGTTAGACAAATTAACCCTAATTAAGTGAGTTGGGGAGACATGATTTGAATGGGTGGGTGTAATAGTGGATCTACGTGGATAGTTTTGAATTTTGTAATTCATGAGTGTGGTGTAAAATTTGAGTGATTTTGGGTGTGTGGGGTGCAGGATTTGAATGGGTAGATGCAATAGTGAATCCATGTGGATTAATGTGACTTATTGGATATCGATGTGAATGATAATTTTTAGTATTTTAACTATTCAATTCATGAGTGGGGTGCGGGGTAGGTGCAATAGTGAATCCATGTGGATTATTGTGACTTATTAGATACCTTATGTGAATGCTCAATTTAAAGCATTTACTTATTAAATGAGGTGATGTTAATTAGTTTAAAACATGAATTATGAAATGGGATTACATGGAGCCCATTAACATATAATGAGGATTAATGATTAAAGGAGTTAATTAACTAATTAACGATGATTATGGGAATATGTATTTTTGGTGGGAATGGGATTTATTCAAATTTAGGGGGAGGATTTGAATGAGTAAAATTGATGAGGGAGATTGAGCGCAGGGTGAAGGGGATAAATGATACCAAAAATTGGTGTCTACATTTTCCCCTTTTTGATGAGTGGTTTACATTGAGAAATCCGCAAAACAAAATTAAGGAAGTATTCAAAATATTACTGATTTGAGTATTCCCTCTCAAACTTGGGATTAACAACAGAAAGGAATTCAATCACGAGTTTGAAAGAGAGAGATAGTAAAGATCTGGTGGTTGATAGAAAAGACGGACAAAATACATAACCAAGGCAAGATGCCCTGTAAAAGGATTACAATAATAATGAAAAACATGGTGGTGATTCCAATTTCACATCAAGAGAGGACAATAGTGGTCTTAATGGAGACAGATGACAATGGTCTACGGATCGGTGAGTGGGTGAAGATCATTGTAGTATGGCTATAAACCATGATGACTAATGGGTCATAGGCAAACATTAAAGTAGGTGCAACTAGATGCGAAAAGTATGCAAAATCCTTTGTGTCAAGGGATTGAACAAAAGGTCATCGTTTACGAGGGACAAGGATGAAAAGGCATTAAAGGAAAAAGATGAAAAAGATGAATGAGGAGATAATATTCCCAAGAGGGGAAGTATGGCCTAAAATACAAAAGTAAAATATGCCCCAAGTAGGGAAAAGGTACGGTCACAAAGGTAAAATGAAAATGGGTAAAAGCATGTCCCGATATGGGAAAAGGATGGCCATGAAAGTGGACATTGAGAGTAGATTGGATAGAGATATGAAATAAGATGCCCTAAAGAGGGTAAATATGATGGAGAACATATGGCGCATAATAAATATTATGGACTATAGAGGATTATACGAGGAAAAAGATAAAGCATTCTAGGCAAATAGGGAAAGGAATCAATCCACATTTGTTAAAGAAAAAAAGTACAACATACATTCGTGATAGGTGATGACTGTTATGGTATCCTCCAAGACAAAAATTTCATGGTAAGATGTGGTGAGGGATATAGATGATGATGCCTCCTCAAGAGGGATAATAAGAGGAGAGAGAAATTTAATAGAGGAGGAAGAGGACATTGAATAAGACAAGGATGTGGAATAGTGTAGACATGGCGGAGGAGGAGAACAAGGAAGGAAAGAAGAGGAAGAGAATAATAGATAAAGATGATAGGATAAGAAGGTAGGAAGGAAGGACCAACAAGGAGAAGACAAGGTGAGAAGAGTAAAGACATTAGAGTTCAAATATGAGAGAAGAGGGACAAGATGTGTCATATGAAGGAAACAACAGAGATAATAAAGAGGGAAGATGGTGGAAGAAATAAATGATGAAGGACAAAGAAGAAGAGGACAAGAAAATGATAGAACAAATGGTGAAGGAGCAAGGAAAAGTAAAAGGGAAAGAGAAGAGAGAAGAGGATAGAGTAGAGGGTGAAAATGGAAGAGAGATGTGCAATATGAAAGTAGTGGAAACCAAGAAATAGACAACATGTAGAAGATGATGGAGAGAAATGGTGAAAAATGGAGAGAGAGGAGTTAGAGGGGGAATGTAAGGAAGAAAAAAAGAGATGTAAAAACAAAGAAACTATGGTGGAGGAGGGAGAGGTGGAGAAGAGTAGACAAAGGGATGGAAATTGGGATGTAACAAAGGATAGTGGAAAGATAACATGGGAATGGATATGAGCAGTGGTGGATTATGAGAAGAGTAAGAAAATTTTAAGGTGAAGAAGACAAAGGATGGAAGATGGAGAAGGATATAAGAGATAGGGATGATAGGGGAAGAAGGGAATGATGAAAGAAAAAAACAAGAAGAGGACAAGAAAATGACAGAGCAGAGGGTGAAAGCAGAAAAAAGGGAGAAGGAGATCAAAAATGAAGGGAGAGAAATAATGGAACATGAAAGAGATGATAGAGCTGAGAAAAGGAAGAGGTGGAGAATACAAATAGGTGGAAGAGAATATGAAAAAGGATGATAGGAGAGATAAACAAGAAGACGAGATAAGAGTAGGGGGTAAAATTAGGAAAAAGGGAGAGAAGGATGGAAAAATAAAGGGGTGAGGAAGATGAAGAAGTTAAAGAAGACGAAAGAGGAGGTAGAATAGAGAAGAGAAAGAAACAATGAGGGACCAAGAATATGTGGAGAAAAGTGAAGAAGGGAAGATAAACTAACACATAATGATTGAAAAGGTGGGGGTGAGAGAGAAGGAAAGGGGATGGTAGTGGGGAGGTGAAAATGATAGGGAAAGAAGAGATGACAGAATGGATATAGGGAGAATATTGAAGGAACCTAGTCCTCGTGAGGAAGACTCAGGAAAAGAATATGAAACAAACTACATGGAAATACATGTGGAGGGTGAGATGATAAAAAATATGGGACAATGCTAGTGAGAAAAGTTATCTATGGGGAAGTAAGAAGGAAGCACTAGGGGAAGAAGATGATATAGAGGATGTAAAAGAAAATAAGGGGTAGAAAGGAGGAGAGGATGACATAGAAAGTGATCTAGAATGAAGGAAACCATGAATGGAGATACACAATAAAGAGTGAGTAGTATATGGAATTTAAAGAGAAGAAAAACTGGAGAAATGACATGAATTGGAAAATATGTGGAAATGCATGGAATAAGGATAAGTGATGATGAGAAAATAGAGAGAGGGTGTATGATGAAGACAAAGAGAGAACGTGAAGAGGGAGAAGGAAATATGGAGATGTTGGGAAGAAGAAACAAGAAGGGACATATATGGGGATAAGGAAAGAGAGGGCAGAGAGGATGGGAAAAAATATGTAATGCCGGTTAAAGGACATTAGGAGAAGACCACCAATAATTTTGGAGGGGATGGAGTAGGATGAAGAGGTGGCATTTAAAAAGGGCAATGGATGGTGTTGAAATTGATGCCAATGAAGGGATGTTAAGAGAAGTACACCAAAAATGATCATTGTACACAGGGGAAGGAAGGAATGGAGAAGAAAGGGATAATTTCAAAGAGAGGAAACAAGGTTGTGTAGAATGGGGACGAGGTAATGTTAGGAGAATTCTACCGATAATTATTAGCATGGAAATTGAAGATGGTGATGAAATAATGTTAGATGGATACCAATAATAATGGTGAGTAGTAATGGGGGTAGATATGTGGGAGAATTCGAGAAGATGAAGTGGAAAGAGTAAAGAAAATAGGGATAATGATTTGTGTGAATATTAAGGTGATGAGAGGATACGGTGGATGAGAATGAATGAGGGAAGGATAAAGAAATAAGACATGAAAAGAATGGATGTAGCGTGATCAAGGAAGATGGATCAAGGAGGGGGAAATGGGGGAAAGGAATATGGTGATGAGTGGAAGATAGGATATTCATGTCGTAAGAGGATAGGTTGAGAAAGGATAATGGTAGGATGAAAATGTGGTCGATAGGGGATACCGGAGAAAGGAATAATCAAAGGAGGTAATGAAGAATGAGGTGAGGGAAAAGTACAAAATGAGGAGTTTAACCTAAGAAGGTCTCGTAAGTGAGATTTTCATGAGGCAAATATGGTTGAGTAATAGTGCCAAGTGAGGGATGATGGAGAGGAAAAGAGGGAAAATAGGAGGTCGCATTTTCTATAATGGAAGAGGAGGTGAGAAAATTTGATGATGGGGATTTGATCCGGAGGATTTTTCACTATGAAAATTTTCCCTAAACTTCCCTAAAATTGGACCATGCTGAAGGGCTTATTGAGACCTTTCTCGACGGTATGCTGAACTCCAGAAACAGAGTCCGTATGCAAATTCTATCGCCGGTCAAAGATGGGCCTCCAAACGGGTCAACTCTGGTCAATAGGTCAACCAGTGGACCAATGACAGGGTGACACGTGGAAGTTGGTGATAAGGAAAAATGGATGGTACTGTAATGTTTCAAAATCAGTTCCATGGTATAGAGCTCATCGCAAGCTTTCCGACGCATTTTGAACGGACCAAATCTGAGTTCGTATGCGAAAGATATGCATAGTCAATGTTGCGGTCAAATGATGACGTGGCACACTCTAACGTGGACAAATGGCGTATTATGGGCGTGACACTTGGCAGGTTTGTAGTGGATTTATATTTAAAAATAATAATTGTAAAAATCTATTTAATCCATTCCATGTGAATAAACTCAAATCCCATGGTATAAGGAGGATTTTGTGGCCAAAAAAGCTATTTTAAGGCTTATCTTATCTCTTTCCCACCAAACGTGGGGTCAATGGCTAAATTGGGTGCCTAAACCTATGGAAGGGGGATTTGAACCCTTTCCAAAATAGTAATCAGCCTTCCCAAGCTGCCACTTTGTAGCAAGTGATAGAGAAGGAGATCACATCTATTTAAAGAGAAGCTTTTGGTAGGTTAGAAAGGGGACAGCGAAGGACCAGTTTGCAGAGATCACAATTTTCGAGGCACTTATGGTTCGAATTAGGACTTGGTGTAAAAATAAAAGTTGTTAAAAATTATGAGAGATTTCCAGAAAGGTAACTTTTGTTGCATGAAGTGCTATATATTTTTCTGTGTAGGCGTTTTTCCATCGCAGTTTCACAGAACAGGCACGAGGGGCAAGCAGAGATCTGTATTTTGCATCCACTTCTGATCCGAATCAGACCATGAAGTAAAAAGGGAAGTTTTTAATAATTTCCTAAAGTTTCCAGAAATGTAAACCTTATTTATATAGGTCTTGTATATTTCAATTTGTAGACGTTTTTTGAACGTATTTGCACAGGGAACAAACAGAAGAAATACTGTAGGAGCCACGGATGAACTTGGGAATGATTATGGTAAATTGCAGAGTTCCATGAGGTTTGAATCAGCTCATTTGCAGGTATAAAGGTCTGTTAAGTCAAGATTGAAGGGATATTGTACTTCATTGGATGTTTAATGGATCGATTCACTTTTTGTGAATCCGGAGATGTAGCCTTCGGGTGAACTCCGTTATCAATTTCTTGTTTTGTGGATTTGTGCATTTCAGTTTTTAAAAGATTTTTATCAGTTGAAATTCATCATTGGATTAATTTTATTAATTGATAAAATAAGTATAAAACTGGAGTAAATGGATTGAAGGAACTTTCAGTATCCATAACCCACAACAAGATTTGAATACACTTATCATCTTAGATTCAAATGTCAGTTTGAGTGTATGATTAAAAATCAACTGTGAAGTAAAATGGATTTGTATTAGATTCAAGCGATTCACTTAAAGTTGAAAAATCAGATTAATTGGTCTTTTTGGAAGAGTTGAGGATTTGGGTTTCAAGACACCTAAAAATTGGATCAAATTAACTCAAGATCAATGTTGAGTCTGTAAATTTTAAAATCTGGAAATTTTCTAAGTACTTCAAAAAAATTAAGTACCATTTTCAGATCAAGTTGGTATCAGAGCTGGTTTAGCTTTTGATTTGCATCAGTTGATTTGGTTCAGTTTGGTTTTTGCATTTTGGGCTTGATATTTCATTTGCAGTGTGCAGAGTTTGGAGGAACAGGTGTGCAGGAATCATGGGTAAGATGTCCAACAAGACCAAGTTTGAGGAACTGGAAGCATGCAATCATCAAATTCAGGAAGAGAATGCCTTCCTGAGATGTCAGGTATTGGCTCTTGAAGAGAAACTTGACACATTGAGAAAAGAGCTAGAATCTAAGGATGAGCTCTTGATGGTGTTGCAAATTGATGGACCTAACAAGGTACCAGTTATTGTTGATGCCTCCACTATGACAGATGAGTGCACAGTAAGTATGACAACACTTAATTCCTCACCCAAAGCTAATTTGGATTCTACTATAGTGCTCGGTGAATTTGAAAAGCACACTAAAGGTATAGGATCTAAAATTTTGAATAACATGGGTTTTAATGGAATTAACCTTGGTAAGAATAACCAAGGTATAACTAACCCAATCTTGGTTGAGGAGAGACCTCATTATGCAGGACTGGGATATGCTAGTGCAGGGGAAATGGAAATTGGAGAGAACTCCAAGACCGCTGGAAGAAGAAAATTTTCTAACAAAGAAAGATTCATCCCCGCTAGCATCGTGTGGTTCATCCCGATCAGGAGGATTTGGTAATAATTCACCATGGAGAGGTATAGAAATCCCCCCACCTTCGGTTTACCATTGCTAAAAAATGAAAGGTAAACAAATTTATCCCTTATCTACACTGGAAAAATTTGGCTATAATTTTCAAGCTATGTTGAATAGTTATTCGTGCACATTCTGTGGTTTATCTAATCATTGTGTGGCCAAGTGTAGGAAGTATAAATCCATAATGGAACAGTTTGAGAAAATGCATTCTCCTAACCCGGTTCGGTAAGAGCGATCAAGGTAAGGTTCCTAAAAATGTGGATCCTAAAAAATGGATCAAAGATTTTGTGATCATTGTAAGAAACAAGGTCATGAAATTGGTAAGTGTTGGAAGCTACATCCAGAACAAAAATTAAAGTTTGTTAAAAAGGATAAAAGTTTTAAACCAACTAATTTGACCACTTCGGTGGCCCTGGTAATTAAATCAACCCCCTAAAAAGGACAATATGTTGAGTAAAGTGGGTAAACAATTTATCAGTTTTATGTTTGCATAGTTGATTATGGAATACATGCAAACTAACAAGGCAGTTTCAGAAATCCCACTAAATTGTGAAAAGGATAAGTACAAAATTTATTTTTTTGCCTTGGTGTTGGTGAAGTATCGTAAAGAGGAAATAATCAGGTGACAGGTTTAAAATACTTGATGTAATTTTCTTTTTTAATGGTTTTACAACTTCATTTTTCAGCAGTATGTACAATTCAGTGGGCATGATCATTGGTCGGATGTCTATATGTGGATTGTAGTTAAAATACTGTTATTGTGCAATTTGTGGCATGTAGGCATTGTTTGTAAGTGCACAACTTATACAAACTCTTTGTTTACTATGCATGACATTTGTACATTTGTAAGTCTTATTGATAGACTTAATATTTGTAACTGTTAGGTATAGTTGCAAATGGTATGTACAAGTTTTGCACTAACAAGTCGTGGAGTGCAAAGTTACATTTGCATCATTGTGAAGTGGTGAGTGCAGGATCAGGATGTACAAAGGAATATGGCAGTTGCAGTGTCATATCAGTTGCAGTTTAGGCCATTGGGTTATATTACTATTATTGGCATTTGATTATTGCAATTTTTATGGAAAAATTACCATGCTATAAACTGGGTTCTATGTTTGTATTATGCAGAGAACGTGTGTATAGTTCAACAGAGTGAATTTCCATTTTGAGGTCAAAATGGTCTTACTGGGGAGGAGTGATCCGGAGGATTTTTCACTATGAAAATTTTCCCTAAACTTCCCTAAAATTGGACCATGCTGAAGGGCTTATTGAGACCTTTCTCGACGGTATGCTAAACTCCAGAAACAGAGTCCGTATGCAAATTCTATCGCCGGTCAAAGATGGGCCTCCAAACGGGTCAACTCTAGTCAATAGGTCAACCAGTGGACCAATGACAAGGTGACACGTGGAAGTTGGTGATAAGGAAAAATGGATGGTACTGTAATGTTTCAAAATTAGTTCCATGGTATAGAGCTCATTGCAAGCTTTCCAATGCATTTTGAACGGACCAAATTTGAGTTTGTATGCGAAAGATATGCATAGTCAATGTTGCGGTCAAATGATGACGTGGCACACTCTAACGTGGACAAATGGCGTATTATGGGCGTGAAACTTGGCAAGTTTGTAGTGGATTTATATTTAAAAATAATAATTGTAAAAATTTATTTAATCCATTCCATGTGAATAAACTCAAATCCCATGGTATAAGGAGGATTTTGTGGCCAAAAAAGCTATTTTAAGGCTTATCTCTTTCCCACCAAACGTGGGGTCAATGGCTAAATTGGGCGCCTAAACCTATGGAAGGGGGATTTGAACCCTTTCCAAAATAGTAATCAGCCTTCCCAAGCTGCCACTTTGTAGCAAGTGATAGAGAAGGAGATCACATCTATTTAAAGGGAAGCTTTTGGTAGGTTGGAAAGGGGGACAGCCAAGGACCAGTTTGCAGAGATCACAATTTTCGAGGCACTTATGGTTCGAATTAGGACTTGGTGTAAAAATAAAAGTTGTTCAAAATTATGATATATTTCCAGAAAGGTAACTTTTGTTGCATGAAGTGCTATAGATTTTTCTGTGTAGGTGTTTTTCCATCGCAGTTTCACAGAACAGGCACGAGGGGCAAGCAGAGATCTGTATTTTGCATCCACTTCTGATCCGAATCAGACCATGAAGTAAAAAGGGAAGTTTTTAATAATTTCCTAAAGTTTCCAGAAATGTAAACCTTATTTGTATAGGTCTTGTATATTTCAAGTTGTAGACATTTTTTGAACGTATTTGCACAGGGAACAAACAGAAGAAATACTGTAGGAGCCACGGATGAACTTGGGAATGATTATGGTAAATTGCAGAGTTCCATGAGGTTTGAATCAGCTCATTTGCAGGTATAAAGGTCTGTTAAGTCAAGATTGAAGGGATATTGTACTTCATTGGACGTTTAATGGATCGATTCACTTTTTGTGAATCCGGAGATGTAGCCTTCGGGTGAACTCCGTTATCAATTTCTTGTTTTGTGGATTTGTGCATTTCAGTTTTTAAAAGCTTTTTATTAGTTGAAATTCATCATTGGATTAATTTTATTAATTGATAAAATAAGTATAAAACTAGAGTAAATGGATTGAAGGAACTTTCAGTATCCATAACCCACAACAAGATTTGAATACACTTATCATCTTAGATTCAAATGTCAGTTTGAGTGTATGATTAAAAATCAACTGTGAAGTAAAATGGATTTGTATTAGATTCAAGCGATTCACTTAAAGTTGAAAAATCAGATTAATTGGTCTTTTTGGAAGAGTTGAGGATTTGGGTTTCAAGACACCTAAAAATTGGATCAAATTAACTCAAGATCAATGTTGAGTCTGTAAATTTCAAAATCTGGAAATTTTCTAAGTACTTAAAAAAAAAATTAAGTACCATTTTCAGATCGGGATTAACAAGAAAATGTGGATGGTGATGATGTGGAGTGATTGGTAAGTGCAGGATGATAGATCATTCTTAAGAGGGACTCTTAAGTAAGATCACCAAACCGTAGTAGTGACTATATGGAATGTGAGAGACAAGAGTGTATTAGTGTACAGGGGTGGAATGGTTGGTTGGATCAAAATATTATGATGAGAGGTGGGATAAATAAGCTAAGGGAAATATTATGAGATGGGGAAAGGACGAATGATAGATCAACCTTAAGAGGGACTCTTAAGTAAGATTGTCATACGACGGGGATGGTTAAGTAGGATCGCCAAGCCGATAAAGAAGAAGAATGATGACAAGAAAAAAGCAATTGTGAGTTGATGGAGAGAGGGTATGACAAGATGGAATGAAGGGAAATCCTCAAGTGAATTTTCCATACTTTGCATGAGTGTGTAAGTAAGATTACCAAGAAGAATAAAAGTTCTAGTAAGGATGAGAAAAGAGTGAATGGTGTATGCAAAAATGGAACAAGAGGTGAGAGGAGGTGATAATAAATATGGAAAGAAAAGGAGTGTAATCATGAATGGATGGAGGAATATATGCAAAAGGTACGATGGAGAGTGTAAGGGGAATCCTTAAGTGGGATGCCCAAGTGGTGAGAGTGATGCGGTAGAAGTGATGATGAGAAGAGGTAGAGTGGAAATATGTGTGAGGTAATGATTGTAGTCTAATGAAAGATGTGGTGGTGGAGGAGCTTCTACAATGGCAAGATCTTAGGAAAAGGATATATCTCAACCAAGATGTCCGTGTGGAAGGGGTGATTAAGTAAGATTGTCAAGCTAAAAACTAATGATTATAAATTAGCATCGAGGATGAAATACATGATGACCATGGTGGGGGATGAGGAGCTGCAAGATAATGAACTCTCCTTGAGAGGGATCCTTAAGTAGGATTCACAAACTGCAACATAGATCAAGTAGAATTCCCAAACCGAATAGTGCATTAGAGAGAGTGTTTAGAAATAGTAACAGATTTCATGGATTTATGGATGACGTTGATAAATGACACCATATGGATGCATATTTTGTGATTTGAAATTTTATCTGAAAGAATGTGATTGTGATAAAAGGTGACCCTAATGAGATAAGTGTCACATAATTGTAGTATGGGGCCTATGGAAAAACCATACTTGAACCAGATTAGAGGTAAACAAGAAAGAGAAACACTGAATATATTATACTTACAGCCAAAAGTAAATGTTAACACATAACCGATGATAGTTAGCTATACCAAAAATCATGAGGGAAACATGGATGTCGATCCTCATAAACCCTTAATTTTTTCACGATGAAGGGGTTGCAGATGTAATTTGTACGTGGGAAGAGGGTTATCAAAAAGTGGTGTTCCCTAAGTCTATGCCCCAGCTCTAGGAAAGGGGAAGATCAATAATAGAAGAAATTTGATCAATTCTAGAAGCTTTTGAGGATGCCGATAAAAGGAAGGTTGATTAATGCGCAAGAAGCCTTCATAATACCATAATAAAAGAGTATCCATCCTTTGAGGGTATGGTCTACTTTATATACATAATATAGATGACAAGATTGATAGTTTTCCTTCAATGGATCAGTCTATTTCTTTTGACTTTGATTTGCATGATCTATTTATTTTATTTTATTTTGATAATTTTGATTTTGATAATCGCACCTATGAATATTGAATTGACATGGGGGAGAGTTGGGACTAGCTAGTTAGACCACATAAGAGGGGATGACGATGTACAAGAGATGTCCTTGGACCCTTTGCATGAATGCAATAGGAGAATGATAGGGTGATGGATGTAATGATTGTGGGGTCCTCACCAAATGGGAGAACCTATCCATAATGAATATGCTATGAGCAAGAGCCGTGGTATTCATATTTAAGGTCATATCAAAGCAGTGACGGTAGACCACATAGTTCATATCATTACCATGATAGATGGAAGGGGCTAATGATGGAGGAATGATCTAAAGATATGACTATCTGTTCATGGGTACATGTGCTAACAATAGAATGGCCATAAGTGCAATGCATTAAGAGGTTCAATTTTTGGTTTACCATCAAGGGAAGCCAAACGGTAGGCCCCAAACCCATACTTATGCATGATAATGTACGATCCAATCCAGTTGGGAGAAAACTTTCCCCATTGGCTCCTTTCTAGGGTAGTGACGTTCTGATTCTCCTTTAAAACAAGGTCACCTATTTTAAAGTCGTGTTCTTTGATATGCTTGTTATAAGCATGTTGGATATGCTCTTGATAAACATGATGGTGTTCAAGAGAGAGAAGGTGGTGCTCATCTAATAACTCAAGTTACATTAGATGCTCCTGGTAATAATCTTCATCAGAAATGAAGTCACAAAGAGACACATGTAAGGATGGAATTTGAACTTCAAGAGGGAGAATGGCTTCAGAACCATAAACAAGAGAAAATGGAGTGGCCCCTGTGGAGGTGCGAATGCTAGTGTGATAGGCCCATAGGGAAAAAGGAAGCTAGAGATGCCGGCCCAACCTGCTTGATCAATGGTCTTGGCAAGGATATTTTGGAGAGTTTTATTGGTAGCTTTAGCTTGGCCATTAGCTTGAGGATAATATGGAGAAGAAAAGCTAAGTTGGATGTTGAATGCATTGCTATTTTTTTAAGATCCTTATTTTTAAAGGACTTTCGTTGTCCATAACAAGTTTATGTGGAATGTTGAAGCAACATATGATGTGTTGATAAATGAAATTAATGATTGGGACAGATTTAGTCGAGGTGAGTGGGATAGATTCTACCCATTTAGTGAAATATTCTATAGTAATGATGATAGAATGATGTTACTGCAATGAATGAGGGTTTATTAGACCAATGAGATCAAGACCCCATTGTGAAAAGGGCCATAGATCCTAAGCATGTTGTAAAGCTTGGATAGGAACACGAATGAGATTAGAGTGTTGTTGACATTTTTGCACTTCTTGACATACTCACAACAATCATGATTAAGGGAAGGCCAATAATAGCCAAGATGGAGAACGTGCTTAGTAATAGATAAGCCACTAAAGTGTCCACCACAAATATCGTCATGGACTTCTTGGATAGCTCAAGAGGCTTCATGGGATTTAAGGCATCGGAGAAGGACACCATAAAATTTGTGTTTATAAAGAATGTCACCAAGGATCACATAGTGGGTAGCGCGCTAGATGAAAGACCTCTTAGAATTTTTAGAGAGTTCGAAGGAGTGATAGATTTGGATAAATAATAAAAATTCTAAGAATATCAGAGGTCTAATGAATCAGATTCAACAAGATATATTTAGGATACGTCATGAACTAGTTTTTCATGATGGTGTACAATGACAAAAATCTTGGGCTCTGCATTTTCCAAGGGATAAGGGCTGCGAGGGATGCCATCATATCAACGAAATGATTGGTCGACCGAGGGACAACTTGAATGGTGTAAGAATCAAAGGTTTTAAGAAAAAGATGAGAAATGTCATGATATTGTTGTAGAGTATCACTTTTGCATTGATATTCACCTATGAATTGTTTTATTACAAGTTCAGAATCGCCATAAATGTCAAGAATCTACATGCCTAGAAAAATAGTGGTTTCAAGACCTAGGATAAGGGCTTCATATTCTGCCATATTTTTGTACATTCAAAGTCAAGTTTGAATGTGAGGGGAATAGAAGCATCTCCGGTAGGAATGAGAACAATGCATGCTCCTCCCCCTTAATAGAGCGCCATCTACCGATCCCACCAACCTGATAAGGGTATGGCATCATCTACTGAGAGAGGATATGCCCGCCTACCCGGGGCCAAATTTAGAACCATCGAAGAAGAGGGTCATTTTAAGGGGATCATGATGAAGTTTATTGATGGATTCATCTGGAAAGTGGTCATGAGGAGGTTGCATATTGGGAAGAGGGGCTTCTACTAATTGGTCGGCAATAGCTTGGCCCTTAATAGCTTTTTGAGGAATGAATTCAAGGTCAAACTCGGTCATGAGCATGAGCCACTGAGTGATGCAATCATTATGATATGGTTTAGAATGCATTGTTTTGAGGGGTTGGAAGCTAGTAACAATATAGGTCTTGTGATTAAGAAGATAATGTCAAAGTTTCGAAGTAGCAAAGAAAATGGTGTAACACAACTTTTCAGCTTCGTTATACTTAGTTTTTCATCATGAAGGGTACGACTGATGTAGTAGATGGCCCGATCATGGCCTTGGTCATCACGATATGCTGATATTAATAATATAATATTATAGAAACCCTTCATGTGTATCAAATGAAGAATTTACAAAGTTTATAGACATTGACAACAATAACAACATCCATGGAAAGTGGATCAAATATACTTGTCACCAAATCACCGCACCCCATGAATGGCCCGAAAATGAATCATGATAAGGACATAATTGATTGAATCCTAGCTGGGTTGATAGACAACCCCTCTTAAAACAATATGCCCCAACAACTTTCCTTCCTGCACTGCGAAAATTCACTTCTTAGGGTTCAATGAGACACCAAATTCTCTACACCTTTGAAAAACTTTTCTTAGATGAGTGATATGATCCTCAGCATGCTTGGAGTAGATAGTGATATCGTCAAGGTAAACCAAGATCATATCATTGATGAGTCCTCTAAATGCCATATCCATGGCTCTCTGAAAGGTAGCCCCTGCATTAGATAACCCAAAGGGCATCTTGTTGTAAGTGTATGTGCCCCACTTGGTGGTGAAAGCCATTTTGAATTGATCAAATTCTTGAACTAGAATCTGATTATATCCTAAATATCCATCAAGCAAATAAGACCTTTAAACCCCTGCCATCGTTTGGAGGATTTACTCTATTGATGGGAGAGGGTAGTGATCCTTCAACGAGGCGCGGTTTAGATCCCTGAAATCTATGCACAGCCGAATTTTTCCGTTCTTTTTCCTTACGAGCACCAGATTGGCTACCCAAAAAGAATGCTTGGTTAGAAAAATTATGTAGGCCTCGATAAGCTTGGTTAGCTCTTTCCTCATCAATGGCTCAATCTTGGGATTGATTGGCCTCTATTTTTGATAAACTGGCTTGGAGTTTGGATCCAGTTCAATAGTATGTTGAGCTAAGTCGGGATCGAAACCATGCAAGTCTTTGTAGCTCCATGAAAAAATATCATGGTATTCCTGACATAATTCAATGAAAGCTTTCTTCTCGGGAAGAAAGGCATACTTTACCAATTTTTAAGTATTTTTCGCTTGCCACCTTGACTTCTTTGAAATATTCTTCCTTGACTACCATATTGGTGCTTTGTCATTTGGTCTGGTCATTTGAATTGAAGATGGATTCAAGTGTAACCAGACCTTTTGGTAGTTTTTTCCCCTTCAATTGTATAATTTGGTCACCGTAATAATTGTGCATTTTATCCGATGTTTGCGCAGCAAACTCGCACCTTATTGTAGGAAAAGGACAATCTTCTCATCACTATCAAATACTTGCCGTTAGTTATATTATCTAGGTAATACAAGACGATCTACCATTTTGACCACTGGCTGTCCTTCCTTCATTATATCTATAGGTATATCATATTGGGAGCCAATAGTCGCAAGTCTATCCACGTCTTGATTTTGTTTTCTAGGAACTGCGTGAATTCTGAAAGCTTCAAGTCCTCTATTAGGTCCCAGACATGATTCTTATATGATCTCAATAGATCATTTTTGATGCACTGTGGGTTGTTACCTAATGCACGACCAACTCACTATCACCATGTATACCAAAGCTTTGATTCCTCTTTTTTGAGCAAGCTGAATTCCTTATATAAGGGCCTCATACTCGGTGACGTTATTAGTACAACTAAACTACAACCGGAAAGATGAGAAATATTTATCCCCTCTAGAGAAATTAACATAACCCCTACGCCAGATCCATTCTTACTCCTCGAACCATCGAATAATAGCTTCCATAGTCCCTTGGGATTGCTGGGTGTTTTAACCAACTGAGGTACAATTGCTCCCTCTTCATGTATGCAATATGTACCCAATCCAGTCTCTTCCAAAAACAACAGACCAGATTCTTCATTTTTAGTAAATCAGCATAAGGGTCATATTGATGATCTATACTTACCTCATCAAGAACTATATCTAGAACCTCTTCTACGAGAGTAGTTGGCTCATGATCTGCATCCTCCTCTTCTAGATCACAAATGGCGTAGTTACTGTTTATGGGTTTGGATGTGTAAGGTTCCACATGATTATGACATATTGGTTCTACCCTTATAGTTACTTTCGTACCATACCGGGTCCTTAGGATCATATGCGACCAGTCTGATGAAAAATAACCACCCATCTTGGTAGTGAAATCTCGTGATAAGCAAATGGAAAAAGGGGAGGGAGATCAATAATGATATGTCCTGTGTGAATGTCAAGCTAGGACATGCATGGATAGTAAGTTGAAGCCCCTTAATGACCCCCATAGTTTGGACTGCAGTACCATCTAGTTGAACAACTCCTCTTGAAATTGGAGTATATGGAATTTGTAGTACATCTGCGACCTATTTGGGCATTACGGAACTATTGGCTCAGAATTGATCATATAATTGTGTACCAAATGGTCACCAATAATCAGCGAGATATAGAATGGTGGAGGTTTGTTGGGATTAGCATATATTTTTGTTTCAGGTTGGCATAAGCTAGTTGCTATTGCTACTTCTTGACCGAGGATCTATTGGTAGTGCCAAAGATGTTCAAAGCCTCTGTAGCAAGTTATTCTAAGAAGGAATCGAGAGTGCATCCCACATTGTGACACTCAAATTGGTCTTCTTCATTTGCTCCATGATGCTAAATGGAATTACTCCCACTTTGCTAATGCCTTTTGGGGCATTGGGGTCTTCTTTTGGAAAATGCCTATTGGGCATTATGATACTTGAATTCCCATCCTTCTTTGTAGACTGACCCATAGATACTTTTGGTGATTTCTTTCCGTGCCTTTATCATCCGGTATTTGTGTTGGGGGCTGAGAAGTAGATTCTGATCAGTATTGGAGGATTTTGGATCTATTGCCCTTTTCTTGGAACATGTGTTGGATGTTATAGTGGATGCATCAGTATTCAAGCCAAAAAAGTCTTCTGCTTGCCAATTTAGTAGTGTAGTTTCATCAGAAGTAGAATCTTGACTTTCTTGGGTGGCTGGTCCAAGCTGATGATTCAAGTGGGGTAGATATACTTTGGACCATAAGGGTCTGACTTAAAACTCCATTTGGATAGAGGTTTCGATTATGGGGTTGATAACAAAGATACCACCATTCATAGTCTTGGATGAGGTTGTTCTAGACCACGACTATAGCCGGAAGAAGCTGGCGAAGTAGAAGGATCCCGAAAGTTCAAAGGTGTTACATTCACTTGGCTTGCCCGGCCTAATTTTGTGACTGACCATTTCCTTGGAATGGATGATGGCTCATCTGATATTGGGGTTGAAAGGTGCGATCATATTTAGACTCGCTTCCTCTTTATTACTACAAGTTCATTTCCAAAGGTTTCAGTAATGATGACTTTACCTCAGCCAGGTCATTTGAGGGATTGGACGCATGCATAGTTGTCAAACTAGAAGCTTCGGAACTTGGGCAATGACTGGTTGTTTGCTGCGCAAACTCGCAAACACAAGTATGGGAGGTCTAGGAGTAATTTTACCTACTTGAATCAAGAAATTTTTAGCTCTTACGATGATTTCGTAAGCATCAGGAATAACAGTACCCCCATAGATTGAATCATGATGGCTACATCACTATTCAATGCCCATAAGTAATATAGAAATGCACTCTCTAGAGATGGCCTTACAAGTGCTGGGATCTGTTTCCAAGTCTTGTCAAAACAGAGGTTGAAATCACTCATATACTCTTGAGGGGACCACTTGATAGTATGGAATTGTTCTACAAGCAAGAGATGATCACTTTTGTCCTCGAACTGCTTACAAAACTTTGTGCCTAACTCGTTCCAAGTGGTAACAGATCCAACAGTTAAACTCTAGAACCATTGAAGTGCTCTACCTTTGAATGAAGTAGCAAGGAGTCAAACTGCCACGTTATCTTCTGTAATATTATGTACCACACAAATGCTAGCTACATCTAGTATGTGCTCCCGAGGTGAAACATTAGTCTCCCAGTGTAAAATGGTAAAAATTTTAAGGTAGCTATCGGTATGGTGTCTCTTTGTGTTAACATCAAAGGAATGTTGGCATTGAAAGGAGGATAAGTGTTGGCTGCCGTAAAAAAGTTGGTTGTGTCTCGATGGAGGAAATTGTCCCTCAAGAGGATTCAAATGCCCTCTACGAGGTAAAGCAATAGTTGGTGCTACTGAAAGGCTTCTTTCTCTTCTCCTTGGGGGCGACAGGAAGTTTTGTATGCTTATAATTTTCCTAGCTTAAAGAATCTCTTGTGTGCATAAGTTGATTGTACTAAACTTTTAAATCTAGAGAGATGGAGTCGTTAGGTACCTTTAGTTAATGGAATGAGAAGAGAAGTACCAACTCTATCCCACTGGGTGTGCCAAAAACTGTTGTCACCAAATCACTGCACCCCCCGAATGGTCTGAAAACTAATCACGATATTTGGTGTGATTGGGACACATGGGATCACCTCTCAAGCTGTGGGACTTGGGCTCGAGGTGAACCTCCGAAGAAGGTTGGCTTCCTTTTCCTAAACTGAATGCTTTACTACTCTTAGTGTAATAAAATGACCATCTAATCCTCATTGCCTAACATCTTCATGAGTTTTAAGGAAAGAGACTTTACAGAACTGAAACTATACTAAGGGTGGTGATGCACCAAATTAAGGGTTGTCTAATATCTAGAAGGTTTAATGTGGGAGGGATGCTTGCATCATTGACCACCTTCACCTATTGCAACTTGAAAGGGTACAAAATACCACAAACCAAGGGTGTACGTTCCTTTGTTAAACTTGAGCATACATAAGGATAGATCAAATTGAATTCAAAACACAATTAATTTATCATGAGGAAACCACACATGCATATGTCAAACATTTATTTCTGCAACTAGGGATAATGATGACATAACTTAATACAAAAGGAAAACATGGTTTTCACAACCAAGATAACAGATAGTTGCATTATTCCTTCACAACATGAAATAGATAACCTGAAATAAAGGTAAGATAATCATTCACACTAAGGAATTGTAAATTCACAAAGTAAACATTGATTAACCATTCAACACAATAAATCAGATTTCCAATAGCAAGGTGTAACTCTGAATATAATTAAAAGGTTTCTTAGAAATATTTGAAGCACTCTTCCAAGCTTGAAGAGCGACTCCTACCAAAAATAATCTATATCTACTAACTTGAAGCATTCAACTATTTATAAGTTCCTTGGTTGAGCCATCACAGCTGGGCCCTTAACTAACATTTGACTAAAAATAGACATGTCATTAAATTAAGGGAACATGCTCCCATGAAAATAGAAAATTTGTTACAGGGGTTTGAATCAATCAATCCTGCAACTTTGACCGATTTAGAGCTTGGATTTGTCCTTTAATTGCCACTCATCTTTGCCCTGGTTCAACTACACCTTCCCCTCCTATAAGTTTTTGTTGTTCTCCTTCCCACATAGCCATTCGGTGCTTATACTCAATGAAGCACTTGATAATTCCCCTGAATTTCTTCATCTCCAGGCCCACATGTGTAGTGATTCACTACATCGCCTTCTCGATCTCCTTTTTGATCTTGGTTGGCACTCTTCAAAGTTTATTCATAACTTTCTTCAGCCTCCCTATGAAATTTTGGCACAAGACCAATCGGTCAATGGAGTCACTATTGAAAGTTTTGGTGACCTCATTGTCACGCTTCACCAAATCCTTGAAATTTTCCTTAATTTGATCTTCAGGAAGAGCATTGATATTTTTGTTGAAGAATTTGTAATTAGCAATATCAAATTCTTCTGAGATGTCATTCAGAGCATCCATGATTTCCACTCGTTTCTCCTCCAATTTCTTGATTAAATCCTACAATACTTGGCACCGGAATTCCATGGCCTTTTGGTATTCAAATAATTTTGAGGCATCATCGATCACCTCTTCCTGAAGAAGCAATTCGGGGTCTTCTTCTCTGATCTCACTCCATGTTGCCAAATTTAAATTCAGATTATTATTATCTTTGGAAAAGGCCTCATCCATTTTGCAAATAGCAGCCTTCCTAACCTGTAGATCATTATATATTTTGATAGCCTCCTTGATTAAGGGATTAGCTTCTGTAGAATTCTCTCCATCCATCCACTCATTGATCTCCCTTTCTGGCCTAGCTTCTCAAGCTCATGATAATAAATATCATCGATTATAGACAAAATCGTCATAGCCATAGTAGTTGAGACTTCATAGATGGAGTGGGTTGGGTTACTTTGTGCAACAGTGTAGTGAGCTACTCGACCTTGGCTTTGAGTTCATCTTTGGTGGCCTTATCTTTGTCATATTTTTCCAAAAGAGCCCCAAGGGTAGTGTGCACATCTTTCTTGGATCCTTCATGAGTGGCCTTTCCCAATGAGAATTTTGAGATCGATAGTCAGAACTATGATTGT
This sequence comes from Taxus wallichiana var. yunnanensis, assembly GCA_018340775.1. Classification (NCBI taxonomy): domain Eukaryota; kingdom Viridiplantae; phylum Streptophyta; class Pinopsida; order Cupressales; family Taxaceae; genus Taxus; species Taxus wallichiana. The sequence continues at coordinate 805,664,110 of CM031239.1, read as the reverse complement.
TTCTTTATTTTTCCCTCAACAGGGGTGACAACTTCTATCACCCATTCTCTAGATGGGTTAACTGTCAAACTTGACATAGTTCTTGGTCTCTTGGCCTGTCTCTTGGGCATATGCTCCAATATGTTGAGATCTATAACATCTCCCAGAGGCAACTTCTTCTTCTGCTTTGGGGTCTGTCTAAACAACCATTCATGAATAGCTAATGTTGATGAAGATGTAGCAGTGAATCCAATACCTGAAACATTTGTTAAAACAAGATCACTAGAACCAACAACTATTATTTGAGTAGAAGTGGTCATGATGGATGGCGTGGATGTAAGGACAACAATAGGAATTGATAAAACGATGCTAGGGGATATGATTGAAGAAAATGGAAGTGTTAAGGGAAGTGAAGAGGAAGACCCAATATTTTCCCCAATTGATAGAAATGGAAGTGATGAGAATACTTGGGCCATAGAAGGGGATGGGAAGGAAGAAATGATTGTGGAAGTGGAAGGAACTGATATTGGAAGTGACAATGGAGGAAGAAGATGTGATGGATCTTAGGAGATACTAGGGGAGTCATTGACTTCAACTACTTTTGTCACAGGTGCTACAGGAGACATAACCTTAGGAATAGGTGCCTTAGAAAAAGAAGAACCTCCAACAACAAATGAAATATTCCTTGGAATTGTAGGAGCCTTTGGAGTCAAACTTTTTCCTATGAATTAGAAGTTGGTTGGCTCATATTTGGTGGGGCCTCGGTATTTTTAGGTTGTTCTACTCCCTTGGGTGAAATTCCTAAGGTAATAAACCAACTGTAAGTTCTCTGTAGAATTCACCCCGCCCTCTCCTTTGTATTGCAACATTCCTCTACATACCAATCAATCCATGGAAATGGTTGATTGACAATATTATCATTTTTGTATGCCACATCTAAAACCTCATCATTATCTTGTGCCTCCTTTGGGACATTGGCCAAGCCAAACTTCCGAACCTCATCTAAGGTCAACCTCTCATAATCTCTTTGTCACATGATATATTCATCCCGATAATAAATCCAAATATCTTCCAATTGGGGCACGTGGGAACTAGACTAACTTGTTTCACAAAATTTACCCCAATAATCGAAATTAGTTCATGGATGAAAGGTTCGCAAAGTTACTTCAGCCAATTCTACATCCACATTTTTGGCCTTATGAATATTCGGGTAGGTGTATCTGCTAATTGAAATAGGGAAATGCATTCCCGATTTGTGGCGCTTGTTTTGAATTTGATGATAATCCAATAATTTTCGGACCAATTCCAGTAGAACCCATTTATCAATGGGGCACCTTGGAAATTTTTTGGGGGCACCTATAAATCCTGGAACCCAAATGTAAGTGAATGTAGGGAACTGCAAATAGATGGCTCCCCACTCACGCACCTCTTTGAAGGATTCATCAAAAATCCTTTGGTTGTATAACTCTTTGTCAAAATGGTAGAGAATAACTGCAAAGAAGGTGTCATTGACCCTTCAAAAATGCTTTCTTCCTTCACTCAGTGTGAGTTGTGGATAGAAATCATAAATTTGGGAAGTGTTGCGAACACCTCTGGTATTCAAACCAACAAAATCTCCCATAAAGCAGTAGCAACATACACCAGAAAGGATGTCATGTAAAAATTCTTTGTAGCTAATACCTCTCTCAATTGATAGTAAATGGAGCTACTAATATGCTCCCCCCATCGTATAAACTCATTGTTCTTCTTGATGGTGTCAATGTTTAAAAACATCCATTCTTAGAATTCCTTTCCGAGAGGGAGACACGAAACTCGTTTAGTAGTATAATAAGATCACTGACCTCCTGAGTAAAATATGACCGATGCATAGTTTTGGGTAATTTGGTGAAGCTCTTGGCTAGATAAGTTTTCATCATGATTTTGAGCATACTTCCTCTTCCTTATCCTAATGTTCCACTGCTAACTCTAGCAAAATTGTGGCATAATCTTGAACATCAGGAAGTTTGAGCAGATCTTCGAAGAAGTCTGGGTCTAAACTATTAGAATTTAAGGATTTTAATAAATACGGATTTAATCAACTTAAATATTACATAATGTTAAAATAAATATTTAAATAAAGATTACATCATAATATAAGTAAATAAAGAAATACTTACAAGAAAATAAATTACATGAGATGACACAATATTTATAGTGGAAAACCCCAATAGGGTAAAAACTACTTTAAAAATAACCTTTTACTTCAGAGAACTTATTTTACATCCAAGAAGATCACCTCCTCCTTTGAAACCTGTTTACTAAAGGTAAAACTAAATCACTATTAGAGTAGGTATTTACCTTAGCTCATGTTCACCTAGGTACTTTATTTACCTTTATTATATTTATCCTCACCCACTTATGTGTGTGGATATTTATTTTATCTTATTTAGATATTAGGAGATATTATCTAGTTATTAGGTATAGATATTTCCTTGATCTATGGTATTGAATAGTTCTTTCTTTGATCTATGGTAATGACTACATCCTTGATGTCTAGTTCTCTCCTAAATCTATGGTCTTGACTAGTTCTTTGATGACTAGTTATTTCATTGATTTATGGTTTAATCTACAACCTTGACGGGATCTTAGATTATTATTCCTTGACTATTTAAGCAAGGTCCATTCTTAATGTATTACATTAAGTTCCACAATAATATATGATATTGCTACTCATTTGTTTGCAAAGGTTTATGTAAAGTTATTACGTGAATTACTTTCATCTTATTGATCATGATGTTTGATTAGCATCTGTGTTCTTGGCTTGGCACAATTCAGTTATCGTTCCTTTTAATAACTTGATTTGCACACCTTTGATATATTTTCTGAATATATCAAATGAAGACCTAAAGTCCTTTTTATATAAGGTGATCGGGTATGTCTCCCGACCCACCTTTTTAACCTAAAATGGTTGACACATACACCTAGGTTTATAATATTTAATATTAGAAATATAATCATTTCATGATATTAAATATTTAACCTAAAGTATATACCTAGGTTAGCATATTTAATAATAGAAATATAAATATTTCATATTATTAAATATTAACATATATATTAGTGATGAACCCATATATATTAAGGGTTGGCTAGACCACTTAATCATTATGTTCCAAAACTCCCCCTTAATGTTAAGTGGGATAACATAACATATGCCAATAGATTACCTTCCCGTGGTACACTACAGGATTTACAATCCTTAAACCATAAAAGTTTTAGGCTAGCATATCGGTTGAGGGAATTATAACACCTTCATCATACTCAATTTACGTTTTGATACAAAAGGATTTGGAATCCCAAAGATCATCCGATGATCAGTGGCTAAGTATGATTTGTGAGTTTTACATGTTCTTACGGGTTCTCATAAAAGGTTATTGAACCCAAGCATATATGAGTATTTTACAACCAAGGACCTCTTTAACAATATGCTTGTACTGGATGTTTACTAGTAAACTCAATAGCACTAAAGAGTTTACTGAAGATCACCTTTAATATCTTTCTACACTTCTTTCTAAAAAGAATTCGAGGAGGTATACATGCCGAAAGTCTTTTTACACTTGCCCAAAGGTTTTTACAAATGCCCAAAGGTATTTTTACAAAAACTAAGTTCCATTACGAGGTGACATTGTCATGCACACTCCCCCTCAATGGAAACTCCAACAATCCAAGATTTTCATGAAAGTGACAAAACTTTGCAGCACTCAGAGACTTTTTGAAGATGTCAGCAACATGCTCTTAAGTCAATATGAACTTGAGATTTATCTCATCACTTTGCACCTTCTCACGGGTGAAGTGTATATGTATCTCAATGTTCTTTGTCCTCTAATGTTGAACTGGATTCTTAATCAAGAGTAATACAACTCTGAACACCACATAGAAGATAAATAATTCATTTAGCTTCCATGTGTATCTCTACCAATAGCCGTTGCAGCCATATGACTTCTTTACTTCTTCCATTGTACTTCTCTTCCTCAGTAGACAAAATAGAAACCGTTGATTGTATTTTTTATTCCAAATAATGGTTTCTACACCAAAAACTTAAACGCATATCCAATATATTTTATAACACAACATCAATATGGTTAGAATCACAAATCCATATAAGATAGCATTTTCATTCTTATTATAATGCAACCCATAATTGATTGTTCTTTTCAAATATCTAAAAATTCTTTTGCAAGATTCCAATGATCTCTAAAAAAGGTTCCTACATAAACCTTGAAGTAATTCCTTTTGTATAGGAAATATCTGATGTTGTTATCGTTAGATAAATCAAACTATCAACTAACAACGTATATAAAATAGGATCAACCTTTTTCATATGTAGATTTATGATCAATATTTATTCCAACTTCCATTGAAGTAGAAAATGGTTTACAATCAATCATAAGAAACTTTTTCAATACAATGATGATTGCATATTATGTTTTGAAAAATAACAATAGAATGAAATAAAAGCATACAAATAACATGATGTGAAATAACTAAGTCATTCATTTCAAAGTACTTGCTTTAATTTCTATTTAATCCTATGAATTAAATCGAATTATCACCAAACATAAGAAAATCAACATATATACATATAATGATAATATGCAAGGCTGATTGCTTAATGAATATATCATTGTTAGAAGAACAATTAACAAAACCTAACAGCTTTAAAGAAGGAGACAATTTTCACATACCAAGCTCTAAGAGCTTTTTTAAACCATACTAGGATTTCTCAACTTATAAACATAGTTTTCTTTACCATTTTATTCAAATCCTTTTAGTTAAAACATGTAAAGTTCTTCTTTTAAATCACAATTCAAAAAATATTTTTCTTATCCATTTGGTGGATTTTCCACACAAATTGAGTGACAATTATAAATAAGGCACTAACAGTACTCATTTTAGCTACAGGAAATGTCTCAACATAATCAATACCAAGTTTCTAAGTGAAACCTCTAGCAATAAGTCTAGCTTTATATTTGTTAATACTATCATCACTATTATATTGTACTTTGTATATCCACCTAGACCCTATAATACTTCATGGCTCAGGTCCATACAAGGTAATTAATTTATGGTACATATGATGACTTCTGGTCATTTTCCTAAGGTTAATAGGATTTGAGTTTTCTAACATAGATTGAGCCTAATTTAATTTCTTATCTAGGAAGATAAGAGTTTCAGAAATATCTATAGCATCAAAACATCATCATGACCATTTACTAAATCAGAATCAAAACCATCATTTAGAAGCATTTAATGAAGTAACTTCAAGAGAAGAAGACAACACATGTAAATCTTTCACTAGACTATATCTATACATTTCATATAAAATTTGATAATTAACATGTCCTAACCTTTCATGTCATAGTTTTAAATTGTTCAAACTCTGAGATATAAAACAAGATGCAGAAAAGAAATCATCAAAAATATATAGATCATTTCTTTGAATTTTTCAGCTATTATACTCTCATTACTATCCTTGATATACCAAGTATCTTTCATGCATGGATTCTAGTTGTGTCCATACCTCTTTCGGATGTTCGATATTACCAATGTGTAGAAGGTATTCATCGTTCACATTGCATAGAAAAATCATCTTACATTCATTGCAAGAATACACTCGTGTTATCTATAGTTGCTTGACACCAGTGGGAGCAACCTCAAATCCAGAAACAATTTTTAGATTTTCTCACCATAAATTTTATTTTGACCCAAATGTTGTAGTTGGTTTCATTCAGGATCTAGGTTTTGTGAAAATAGAAATAATTGGACGTCATTGTTTTCCTAAACCTGTAAAACACACACCATTATAATATACATTATACCACAGAGTTATATACATATTTATCGATAAAAACAACACTTTGTTAATAGAATCGAGATCTAAAGAAACTATTTGATCATAACTAATTTTGTTATTACAAAGTGCATACTAATTAACCTCCCATGATCAAAATAATAACCTACATTATAAAGGGCTCAACATTTACCCCATATTTATAAAAAAATATTTCCGACCATATAGAAGTGAAGAAGAGACCCCTAAGAATGCATAACTTCAAATTTCTGGAAAAAAAAAAAAAAAAAAACTAATGTAGATAAAAAATGGCTAGCTTAAATTTGACGTCTAAATGACCATCATAATGGCTTTTTTTGTCTATCGTGACGGTCATTTGAACGTCAATTTCAACACAATTAAAATTTCCTAGAACTTATGATCTTAAATTTGACGTCTAAATGACTGTCATATTGTCTTATGTTTGGTCTACCATGATGGTCATTTGACCATCAAATTTAATGAAGCCAAAACTTGTGTATTTCTAGAATGTGAAATTCTAGAATTTCTTCTTCTGTATAATATTAGGGAGGTTATATTTTAACACATTATAATAACCTATTATAATTTATAATGTAAAATATATACATTTTTTAAATGTATATAATTTATAGAATGAAAATAAAAAACAACATATAGTTCATAAAAATTATAAACTATAGTATATTGCTTTTATATTAAAAACACATAACCCTTATTAAATGGGTTTAAAGGACATAGACTGTGTAAAAAAATTTACCAGTGCAAGTAGATTTATGAAAGTATAGATTAACTGCATATTTTACGGATGAGACAAATAATTTCACCCGACTAATGAAATAAATTGAAATTCTTATTTTCATGAATCTTGTCTCCTCCCTTCATTTACTCTTAATTTTACCCCACACACATTTAAAAATATGGAAATATTGTAAAATATTTTATATAATTCTATAAGCTAAAAACTTTTAAAAAATTATGTGGCTATAACTACCAATATTTTAATAAATATTTACCATCTATTTATACTTGAGAGTTCTAAATTTATACCTAAGATATTATCTCATTTTATTCTCCACTTGTCACTCTTATATAAAAAAACCTTTAAATAGGTTTATTTATATAATTTTTATAAACTATAAGATATAAATGAATGGGGCCGCCCATTACATGGATAATATAAATAGTTAAAAACACATGTTAGGTTTTATTTAATAAGTATTAAGATTTAAAAAGTAATCCTTTCATGGCCAAGAAATAAACATGGGCCCCCTTACTAAAAAAAAACAAGTACTTTAGTTTTTTTTAAAACATATATAAACCAAATCTAATAAAATTTATATTTTAAGTGTTTAAAATAACCATATATATATATATAATATGATTCAAACTTAGGTTTGTTTCTTTTTAAAAAACTATATATGCCTAGATTTATAAGTTAAGTTTAAATATGATTTAAACTTAGGCTTAAATTATGGTCTTGTTGACTCTTCCCTCAATCCCATGTAGTTTTAATATGGTTTAAGGATTTTAATATATAGTTTTTTTCAAAACTATATAAATTTTAATATGATGTTTATATAAATTATTATATAAACCTTATTTTATATTATATATTTTTATATAAAAATAATAATATAGTTTTCAAATTATATAAGATATAGTTATAGATTAACTATAAACTATAGTTTTTCAAATCAAATTCTTTTAGAAAGGACCAAAGAACACGGGTATAAATTTACCTTCCGAAATATTAAACCATGAAACATTTGAAGTTATAGAAAACATGAAAATTATTTCATATAGTAATAAATCTTTTATTTTTACGTATGTGACTTTCACGCAGTAAATATTTGAAGCACATTTCACTGTGCACACATCAATCTCCAAATAAACATTAAGTCTATATAATTTACAAAATGTAAATGAAATTAAGAATTATATCATATTACATCTCCCCACAAAAATGTACCAAGAGTTTAATTGCACAAATGTAATGCCAAAATAAATTGGGGAAAAAAAGAAGAGGACTAACATAAGTAAATAAAAAAATACTTACAGAAATAAATAACATAGGTGACACAATATTTATAGTGGAAAACCCCAATAGAGTAAAAACCACTTTAAAATAACCTTTTACTTTAGAGAACTTATTTTACATCCAATAAGATCACCTCCTCCTTTGAAACCCTATTTACCAAGGGTAAAACCAAATCACTTGATTTGCACACCTTTGATATATTTCCGAATATATCAAATGAGGACCTAAAGTCCTTTTTATATAAGGTGATCGGGTATGTCTCCCGACTCACCTTTTCAACCTAAAATGGTTGACACATACACCTAGGTTTATAATATTTAATATTATAAATATAATCATTTCATGATATTAAATATTTAACCTAAAGTATATACCTAGGTTAGCATATTTAATAATAGAAATATAAATATTTCATATTATTAAATATTAACCTATATATTAGTGATGGACCCATATATATTAAGGGTTATCCAGACCACTTAATCATTATGTTCCAACATAAACGGATTACTACCTTATCATTAATATCTCGACTAGCATGGAGTCTTTTTCAAAGTGGGCTACCGTAGCTAAAACAAACTTTGGGCAATGTATGGATGTGAGAAAACCGGTAGCAAGGACAAGCCCACTATCATAGATGGCCTGCATCCATGATTTCTTATTCAAAGTCTTTACTCTTTCCCAAAAATTTAGAAAATCAATTTTCCCTAGGTCGGTGTCTCCTATATTCCCTAAGTCGGAAGACAGGCAGGAGTGAGGAGCAACCCCAAGAAATGAGTATTTCATCTTTTCTTTTCCCTTTGAAGTGGAAGTAGACATCAAGCCCTGTGTTTTAGAAGCCGAAGTTAGAGAAATCTCAAAAAACCCAAAAGAAAAACCTTTGAAGTCCGAACTAAAATTTTTTGAAAAGAAATGTCGAAGCCAAAAGTTTCAAAAGAAACCTACGAAAAGAAATCACGGAAAAGTTTTCTCGAAATTTTTTTTCCGTAAGAAATCTCCAAAAAATAAGGAAAGGATTTTTGTCGAACATTGCTAATTCCCAAACCTTGCAAAATGAGAATGTTGAGGAAAAATATGGGAAACTCGAGAGGATCATTCGAACAACTCTAAATACCTGAAGAAAACTTGAAATCTAAAATATGGTGAACAAAGGGTTTGTTATTTCGAAATATACACAGAGGGAGACCAAAGAGAAAACAAAAGAACTAAACAAAATAAAAGACATTAAACCAAAAAGAAAATAAACAAATCACCATACCTTGAAAAGGACGTCGTGAAGTACAAGAAAAGGAAAGTCAGAGAAAATGTGTCAAGTAAAAATTGATTTTAAATAGAAAACCTGATATTAATGGTAGAAATATGATCCATACGGGGTTGGTGAAAAATTAAATGCATGAAGGATTTCTGAAAGTCTAAAACCCGAAAGCCTGAAATTCTAAAAATTTGGAATTTTGGGGTTTCAGACTTTAGAGATTGGGAGATGAAGAATGTGAATTGCAATGAAATTTTTCAAAACTCAAAAGCCCAAAATTTTGAAAATTTGGAATTTTAGACTTTCGAATGAAAGTAAAAATCTTAAAAACACTCGAATAATTCCAAAACCCGAAAGCCCAAAAGTCTAAAAATTTTAGACTTTCAAACTTTGGAAGTCCAAAAGAGATTTTTAAAAAAATGGGGCCAAAGTTTCAAAACCTGAAAGCCTAAAATTTTAAAAATTTAGAATTTTGGGATTTCAAACTTCAGAACTCGAGTTAAGAAATGCCAATTTGTTGAATGAAAATTTTCGAACCCCGAAAGCCTGAAAGTCTGAAATTTCAGACTTTCAAGATTTTGGGCTTTGGAGATTTAGAACCAAATTTCAAACCCACACCATTTAAACTCCAAAATAGAAAATATCTGAAATCGAAAGTTTGAAATTTTTAGAATTTCGGGACTTGGAGATTTTTGAAACATTATGCATAATCCCTCTAAACAAAGGATTTTAAAAAAATTGACTACTTTCGACCTCTACTTCTCAAGGTAGATTAAAATGTTAACAATACTAACTATAGTAAATATGCAGAAATAGCACATTGCCCCTAATTTATCACATCCGTGAACATTCCAAAGCGAAAAACTAACAATAGTATATCCCCCACTAATCTAGGGATGTGACAACTAGATAATAGCTGATTAATAGCTAACTAAGTTAAAGTAATAAAATTTAATTACTTTAACATTACAACTTAGTAAATGATGAATTAACCTAATTTTATTCCTAACATTCCCCTCTTAATTCATCATAGTTTTAAGTGAATGGGAGAGAAAAATTCTAAAAATATATATTTTTACACAAGGTAAACATTTATTAGCACACACATGCTAAAAGAAACCTATTATAAGGTGAATCAAATGAATTTATCATTCCCCCTTAATTCAAGTATGGTCTCTCTAGATCTCATTTGAATAGGAGTAGTTGGATGAAGGTACTTCCTCTGAATGGTGTGCAAGAGATGGAATAGGCTCAAGAACTATCTTTGGATGTTTGGAACCTCTTTTGGGTTGGCATGTGTGCTCGAAAAACAAATGAGTAGCTCTGAATGTTTTGAAAACCTCTATTGGGTTGGCTCTTGGCTCAATAAAACCTCTGCTAGGTTGGCTCATAGCTCAAAATTGGAACTAGCATGAAAAACTACCCTCCATTCACTTTTCTCTAATCCGCAAGGAATACCATTGTTGAGCGATCAATGAAGAATTTTCAAGTCTTTCATCTTTTCCCCCTAAATTCTGAGTGAAAAGTGAAGACAACTAGCTCCATGAGAATGAAAATAATATTAGCACTTTATAATGATAGTGCGATTACAATTTTGTCTTTTCGTGAAAAATTCCCTTTTGGGATACATTGTGAGTACAAAATTACAAATTTTATACTTTCTTTACACCTTATTTCAGCCTTTGAAAATTTATTATAGCTCTTTGGCCTCTTTGCCTTTACAAAAAGTATCAAAATGATATTTCAGACCAATTGGGAGATAATAATTTTTGAATTTTTACAAGACAAAGCTTATTAAAAGCTAGACCAAGACATAGAGATCGAAAAACCATACACTTTTTAAAAAATGGCACCTCAATCCGAGGTACCAGTTGAAAGTTATGACTTGTTTAAATTTTGATTTCAATATCTTTCCAGGCCCCTTTCCAAAAATGGAAATTTTGGTTCTATCCTTAAAAACGTCGGCCCGATTAGGACTTACACGGCTTGCATATGCTTCGGATATCCACCTTCACCGCTTGTAATTTTTATTTTTATTTAGCCACTTTTATTTTCATTGTTGGGAGCAGGTTAAAGGATTTGCATGTAGCTCACCCAAACAATGTATAGGAGCTCACTTCTCGGTTCATGAAAGCATAATAGCTTGATGTGATGAATGATCTTCTCACCAATACAAGCAATGCCCCAACTCGGCATGGATTTGGTTTCTTATTACGATTTGAGCCCCAATACACCCAAGCTTGTGGGCTATGCAAATGTCAACATGCCTTTTCCAAACAAAAATATGTGCAAAGCTCTATATGGAGCTCGATCTGGATGCAAACAGATTTGATGTAATGCCTAGATCTAAACCATCTCGATAGCCTCAACTCAATGTTTGTAGCTCGATGCATACTCCTACAAATCCGCCAAATATAACATAAGCATCACAAACATTTTTATTTTTTTAATATGTAGATTTTAACTGCTGCAAATGAATCTACAGAATCTACAACACTTTGTACAAAACTCTAGGGGTGATGAAGTAGGGAAGGTGCATCCAAGAGGTTGGGGATAGCTATGGTTCCTCTAAGCCCAAACTTGCTGCAATGAACCCTTAACCTTATACATCTCACTCTCGTTTTAGAGGATGAGGGATTCTCACAATAACATAGAGGCTAGGACCAACCAACTCGATACCAAATCTTAAGAATGTAATATTCTGGAAACCCTTCATTCATATCAAATGAAGAAGCTGCAATGTTTATAGACATTTTACAACAGTAAAAACATCCATGGAAAGTGGATCAAATATACTAACTATGGAAAATATGCAGAAATAGCATATTTCCCCTAACTAATCACATCCGGGAACATTCCAAAGCAGTAAACTAACAATAGTATAGCCCCCACTAATCTAGGGATGTGACAACTACATAATAACTAACTAACAGCTAACTAAGTTAAAGTAATAAAATTTAATTACTTTAACATTACAACTTAGTAAATAATGAATTAACCTAAGTTTATTCCTAACACTAACATGGATCCTAGAGCATGATTGGTTACAGAGATGTATAAATAAAATGGCTCCCCCTCGCATGGAGGTGTGAGTACCGGTGGAGATAAAAGATACCATTTAAGATCATCAAAATCCTTTTGACAGTTGTGATCCCAATCAAATTTTATGTCTTTTCAAAGAAGGTGATGAAAGGGTTGACATCGATTGGAAAGTTGTGAGATGAAACGATGAACAAATTGGAGGTGGCCTTCAAGAGGCGTGAAGTTGCTTGAGATTATAAGGAGGATGCATTTTGTGGATTGCATTAATTTTTACAGGTCAACCTCAATGCCCCTAATAGAAACAATGAATCCAAGGATTTTTCCAGTAAGAACTCTAAAAAAATACTTTACCGGATTGAGGCGGAGGAAGAAATGGATGAGATGCTCGAAAAGGATTTCAAGGAAAAGAGGTGATCACATCGATGTTTGGAATTTCCCAAGAGGTCATCAACATAGTCTTCTACGGTTTGATGTATGAGGTCATGAAAGATATATGTCATGGCTCATTGATACGTGGACTTGGAATTCTTCAAACTTAAGGGCAAGACACGATAACAAAAAGGTCCCGATGGGGTGATGAAATAGGTCTTATGTTGATATTCTAGTGCAATGAGAATCTGATTATAGCCAGAAAAACTATCCATAATAGAAAGCATCTCATGTCTTGTGGTAATATCCATAAGTTGATCGATATTATGAAGAGGAAATTTATCTTTAGGGAAAACAAGATTAAGATCTTGAAATTTTCCTAATACTTTAGTGATGGGTAATATGTTAGAAACCAATTAGGGATAGTAAATGGGGATAAATAAATGCATTGGCATAAATAAGGCGTTGCAACTCTTCTTTAACAAGGAGAGAAACTTGAGGATGTATGTAGTGAAGCACGCTAACCGGTTTAGCATTGGGGATGGTAACGATGTTGTGAACAATGATAGAGGGGTCAACACTTAGCATGTCAGAGTATGACCATGTAAATTCTGGTTGTGTTTGGATAAGAAAAAATTGAATGCTTTGAGTTCTTTGTGGGTCCAAAGACTGGCCCACCTTAAGGATGTGGGGATCTTAAGGAGTCCCAATATTAAGGTTAATAGTGGATTTATTTAGGATATTGGAAGTGTCAAGGGGAAGGGACTTCTGGATATGAGAATCCTCGACCTCCATGTAAGAAAGAATGGAATTATCATCGTCACATTGAAGAATTTCAATGATAAGGGAATATTCCTCTACCATCTCTCTGGATGCTCGGGGAAAGGATCTGGATTTCATTTCCAACCTGATAAGTGACCGGTCCGAGGGAAATGGTAGAAATTAAAAAAAAAGTTAGGGGGAATAGAGTTGGTATCATCGGGATTGGTGAGATAGTCAAATGGAGAGAAGGTATCATTTGGGTGGTAAGATGGTCAAATGGAGAGGAGGCATAATCTAGACCGGTAAGATGGTTAGATGGAGAGGAGGTATCATCTAGATTAGTAATATAGTCAGATGGAGAGGAGGGAATCAAATCAAGGTTGATGGGAGAGGATGTAGAAGTTCCGATGAGGGAATGGATGGATCTCTATATCCCAAGCCATACTTTTCACGGGGTTCATGGGTGTGCTCGAAAACATGGCCATGGTGACCTTGTTCATAACGTCCCAGACCAAACCCCTTCCATGCACAATGATGGAGGTGTATGTAAGAAAAATATGGTTTATCAATGAACCTAAAACCTCCAACATATGGTTTGGTGTGTGGGTGATCTTTCATATGAAAAGAAGGGTGATTGAGGCTGCCATAGACCAGATGGGTTTGGAGAAAAGAGGAACCAAACGAGATGATTTTTCTAACATTCAATTGATACATAGGGGCCTTAGCAGGGCGGACGAGGTGGTTACAAGAAGGAATATAATTAAAAGTGAGGAGTCCATATTCTCCCAAGGAAAGGTGTTGCATGACACCATCGATAGATCCATCATGGGGTAATATATATAGTCACAAAATAGTTGGTGGATGTGTCGGAAGAAGGGTTGGATTTGGGGACAAACATGTTCTTAGGTCGATAGGTCATATGACAATTCTTGAATGGAATAACATCGGCGGGGAGAGTACAAATGGTCCCTTCATGTTCATATTTAATACAACGGTGGAGGGTAGATGGGATATAGTGCATGGCACAAATCCAAGGATGTCTAAGTAGAAGATTGTACTAAAATTCTCCTTCTATAATGTAGAAGAGCTCATGGAGGAGTTTATTGCCAACGTGAATGGGAAGGACAAGCTGTACCCAATGGCGAATTAAAGCATCATTAAAGCCATGGAGGATGTAGGAGATTCAAGCAACAATGGTGTTAGGTAATTTCATCTTTTTGAAGGTATGAGAAGAAATGATATTGATATTAACACCATTATCAATCCTAGTTTGCTAGATACATGTATAATTAATGTGGACTGTAATGAATAATGGTATATCATGCTCTTATGGTGGCATATTGGGGATTTCTGAATCCTCGAAGGACATGGCGGTAGATGTTGCGAGAGCATCAACTAATGTTGTGAGAGGTTGAGGCTCATTAGATGATATCGGGATTTGTAGTATAACTTTGATGAGATCCTGTTTGTGATGTGGAGAGCTTTGGATGAGCTCATAAAGTGACATTTTAATCGGGGCTTGATGAAGTTATTTAATAATGTTTTGTTCAATAGAAGAAGGATTATGAGTGGCCAAAAGAGATACCTTGGCCTTAGAGGAAGATGGAGGTGCTGATGTGGGATGAGTGGTGGGAGCAGCGATGAAAACTTTAGGTTGTGATGGGGGTGTGGATGTGGTAATCTCCTTAGGAGGAGGGATAGCCACAAAGTTTTTGGAGTAGGTTGTGTGGTGGAGTTAGGATTATGTGGTCGGTGGTTATCTAAAAAACGTTAATCAAAAGAGAGGGATCATCCCTAGAATCATCATTTTTGGTGGTGGTTTGGTGATGTCTTTAGATGTATCCTCTTTTTGTGGTGGGTTTGTGATGTTCTTCGATGTATCCTCTTTCGGTGGCGATTGGTGGCAAGGAAGGGGTGGCCTAGATGTTACGGGCTGATGCATGTTAGGATGAGGGAGTTGATTGGGTTGGTGGAAGAGTTGGTTCTCCCTCATTAAGAAGTTGATTCTCATTGATAAAGTGGTGTATGATGGTTTGCGGGGCTTTACGGTGATCGAGTGTCATGTCCTGGGGCATGGTGAAATGCACAAATAATATTAGAGTCAAACCATGAAGGCCTCAGTGCACTTGGGTCGAAAGGTTTAATTGGCGGTAAGGTGATTGTTGAGGCCTGGAGTAACTGATAAAACATGGTAGTATAATATCCTGATGGAATAGGTGAAGGATTTTGGGATGATTCCCATATGTGTGGTGGTGTAATGATAGCCTTTGATATTATTGTCTCGATTTGGGAGGAGGAGCCGACTATGTTTGATGTGGGATATTGGTTGAGGATGTGGATGCCTTCAACTCAGTTTTGAGATATGGTTTGGAAAGATGTCATTATTGTGTTGCTTTATTAGTAGCGTAGGTTTTCGATGAAGGGGATGCTCCCAAAATGGAGAAATATGATGAAGGGTGTGGTCCCAAAATAGAGGAAGATGATGCAGCTTTAAGAGGATTGGTATTAGGGAAAGTGAGGTCTAATTTTTGTGAGGATGTGAAGGAGGACATTGAAGAAATGGGGGTCTAGATATTGTTTGTGAATAGGGACCCTTGGAAGGAATGACAATAATCTCTACTGAAGGTGATGAAGATGGTACGGTAGTAGACACAAGTAGAGATTGGTTGGATGTGTAGGCATTTGATTGTGTAGAGGAGATGGGATGATCATTTGAATTCATTGTAAGTTGAAGTGCTTGCCAAAAGTCTTCAAGTGATGAAAGTGCCATAGAAGAAGAAGGTGACATAGATGTGTTTACAATAGTGGATGTAGTGAGTGTGGGTAAAAGTGCAGAAAGAGGGATTGGGAATGATGCTAAGGATGGGACAATGGGTAAAGGTGGAATGATTGCAGATAAGGTAATCAAACCCGACGAAGTGGATGTGATAAGTGACGAAGTAGGAGTAATATTTATAAATGGGGAAAGTGTGATAGGTATGGAAATGGGTGTGGGTGTGGGAAGAGATTCCAAGATGGATGTAGATATGATTGATGTTGGTATGGGAATGAGTGTTGATGAGCTTGTGGATGTAGGAAGAATGTCTAGGGAGGTGGATATGATGGTTGATGAAGAGGGTAAATCTTGTGGATGAAATAGGATCTTGATCGATAGCATGTCAAGTGTTTATGGTGTGAGCATTGGGTGCTTGAGGTGTAGAAGAAGTGGTGGCATGACTCTTCGGTGTTGGTGCATGATTTAAGGATGGTTGTTTAAATATTTCCAATGGTTGATTGGGTGAGGCATTTGGATTATCTACCTAAAGATCTCCCTAATCAATGAGTCTTTGGACCAAATCCTTGAAATTTTAGCATCTCTCTATGTCATGTCCTCGAGACTTGGTGGTACTTGCAGTAATGGTCCTCATGATACCATGTGGGTTTTGGTCTTAACTCATCAACTGGTCGGATAGGTGGCAGTGTGATCAAGTTTGTTATAATTAATTTGTCAAATATCATGTTGAATGACTCCCCAAGAGGATTGTATTTGGGCGTTGGTCGTGTGAATCATTTTTGAGCCAATGTAGAAGATGTAGATGTGGAAGATAATTTAATAATGATAGCATTGACAACTTATTTTGACTTGTCATTTAACGTAGATGATTTGGTGAAATATTGTTTGGGCTTATTTGATCTTAATTTTAAGTGACCTTGTTCGAGGGCACGTGTTTCAAGCTTTCGAGCCATGGTAAAGGCTTCATCAAAAGTTTGAAAGGATTGGATCTATAATGTAGAAGCTATGTGCTTCACACATGACCATGAAAAAATCTCAATAAGATCGTTCTGCGGAAGAGGGAAAGATAATTGGTTTATGGTATTGTGCCATCAAGCGAAAAAGTCCGTGATGGATTCATCCTCAAATTATTTGATGGTATAGAGATCATTAATGGTTATTTTACACACAATATTAATCGAGAAGTGTTCTAAAAAAATTGTGCAAGCTGGGAAAAGGAAAATATTGAATGTTGGGGGATATTATTATACCATTCTAATGCAAGACCAAATAAAGACATAGGGAAAGTGTGGAGCATCAGATCTTGATCGTGCACAATGAGATAGCATGCATGTTTGAATGTACAAAGATGTTTTTTTGGGTCCTCTTCTGTTAAATTTTAAAAAAATTGGCAATTCCCAATGTAGAGGATATGGTTTAATTGGTACAAATGGATGGATAGGTTTGTTGCATATTTTCTCATATGACAATGAGACTTTAGATCCCAAAGTGGCAGCCTCTAGGTTGGCTAATCGATTCACTAAGGCTTGCATGGGATCATTGGGAATAGTTTGTTAAGGAATGATAGGTGGTGGTTATGTGTAAGAAGCAGTCAGATAAGTTTTTTGATGAACTTTTGGATGTGTGGGTGTTTGAGGAATCGGTTGGGGGTGAGTGTAAATCATCGTTTGTGACTGAAGGGGTGGTTGTTGAAGGAATTATTGTTGAGAAATGGGAACATGGTATGATTTTTGGGGATCAAGTTAGTTACTACGGAAAGTGTTGAGTGGGGATGTGGGTATGAACCTGTTGTTGAAAAGGATTAGTTACTGGATAATGAAATGTACCCATGAAAGGGAGTTGAGAAGTATTGAGAGGCATGCTAGATGTGAGAAGGTCATATTATCTTGATAAGGAATATAATGCATGGGCATCTTTGGATAGGGACACTAGTGATATTGATTGAAGTGAGGTTTGGATGGATGGGGATTGTTAGAATATGAAGCGAGATCATGTTGGGATGTAAAAGTTCATTTATAGCAAACCGAGTGGTTTCAGGATTGATCTAATAAGGGTAAATCTGCTGAAGTGGTGGACCATCTATGGGAAGCTAAATGGATTTCCTAAGGAGATAATCCGGAGAGAAACCAGATTGGCATCAAGAAGTTTTTAGAATCCTACATCACCGTGAGTAAAGATAGGATTACCAAAAGGCTCGATCTAGCGATGGTGGGGTGGTCAACCTAGGCGAGATGGATTGACGCTATAGGAAATAATTGGTCTCATCTAAGGTTTGAGTGCAAATGAGGGGTCCTTGGTGAGAAACATTAATGAGGGGATGGGTTCCCATGAAAGAGGTATTCAAGGGCATGGATGAGTTAGTTGTTTAGGTGGATGTTCCTTGGGATGAAGAACCATTTGAAATGAGGTTGTGTTCAATTTTCTTAGTGGATGATTGAGTGATTACAAGCATGAAATTGAAAACAACTTTTATGTTAACTAAGTCAATAAAGTTAGGCAAACAAAAAAATTAGATTAAGAAAATGTGTGAAAATAATAAGAAGATGGATGTAAGAGGACTTAAAAGAAGGCAAAATATGTTTGGTTTCAGGTAGGTTGTGGCTTGGAAATGTCTGAAATGGTTTCCTATTGGGTGATCAAATCCCAATCAGTAAACCAGGTGAAAGGGATGTTTTGATGTGTTAATTGGTTTGTGAAGTTTCAGGAAGTGTGTGGTAAAATGTGTGATGCAGAAGATTGAACCTCCTATTTAAGCTATATGAGCAAGCAGGATGAGAAATGAAAGTTCTTTGTTAACCCAAATCCAAATGTTATCGTTCGATGAGGACACTCACATAGGAAAAGGGAGTTGCGATGTAAAAGGAGAAAATAGAGAAAATGAGGAATACCTATATAGCGCTTTTCCTTTTTATTTGGTAGTAAGTTGAGGTAAGCAAAGTGCATTCCAAGAAATCTGAAGATCTTGGTGGGATGTAGTGGAGTTGTGTAAATGTTATGAAATAAATTTATCTTTGATGTGAAATAAGGTGGGTGCAATTGCGGAATAGTCACTTGCAAAAGGAAATAAGGCAATTAGTTAATATGATTATAAGAAATGCGGTGAATACAATTAATAGATCTAATATTCACTAAAAAAGGTGATACCAAGAAAAGTAAATAATTATACAAAATTGTAATCTAATGTTTAAACGCAATGATATTAAACAAAACTATGAAAGTGGAATGATAGACTAGAAAATGAGCAAATGGATTGGGGAATGACAAGCGAGTGATTTAAAATTAAAAAAGCACGAAAGCGAAGACTAAAGCAAAAGAAATGGATAGTGACAATAGGGAATGATATAAAATAAATGATACACGTGATGGACCAATGAAATGATGTGTGATATATTCAAAAAGCAACAGAATGCAATATGCATATAGACAACACAAATGATAATGTAAACTAATATGTAGATTGATATAGACTAAGGGAAAATCTAGACTGAATAAACGACTTTATAGAAAAAATATCTAAATGAGGGATGACTATAGATGAAATAAATAATGTAGAATATTATAGAAAACATAATTAATGGAGAGTATTATCTAAATGAGGACTATTATAAGCGAAGCAGACTATTATAGACTTTATAAATGAGAACCTTATTATAGACAAAATAAATGATGTGGAAATCAAAGATTAAAAATAATGTACTTGGAGGTCGATGTTGAAATTAAAATGATTGGGTGAATGGGTGGTTTAGTTGACTTGGATAGATGGTCAAGGTAGTAGCTCAACAGTGGAGATGGGATGGAATGCTAAATTTCTATGGTATTGTGAGCACTATATATAATATGTTGTACATAATTTGTAAGTTGATTGGTATAAATAGACTTTATAGTTACTACCTACAAAGCTTTGCATGAATTTACAATTGAGCTAGAAACATCGAAAGCATCAAACATCGAGAATCTTATGATTCGCGTGGATACTCACTTTCTCAAAATCCTATTAATTTGAGCGTGATTATAGTAAAATTTCTGCTTGGAGGAAGTGGCTAATGATTTCATGGTTATGGAGCATGGTGGGAGGTCACCAAGGCTGAAATATTTTTGTTGTCAATTATGTTTATGTTCATGCTTTGTGAAGAAAGAGGTGAGGGGATGAAAAGTATTGGGATTTGGGGGTGGCTCAAGCCATGTGGAGTTAGGGAGATGATGATAGAGCTTGGTGTAGGGTGGGGGATGGAAGTGTTGGTGGATAGGTTTGTGTGGGAGATGGGAATAACTAGAATTATAAGTTTGTGACGAGTCCATGAGCACCGAGATGTGGGGAGTCTAATCATCGAGTCTATAGCTTTTGGTAGCCTTATTTGTGAGTGCATAGGTGAGCTATTTTTAGATATGGAAGTAGAAACTGACTAATTGGTAATGATTTTTATCTCTTTGATATAAGAAGGAACAACAACGATTAATCTCTTTAGGCTAAAATTTCTAAATTGATGCCTGAAATGGTCAATTACACCATCACTTATGATCAACGTATGTTTAGTGTTGATTTTAGAAACAACATATTAGGTATGATCAATAACTAAGGCTGGGTCTTATAATTTTCTTCATTATCAATGCTTGTCAAATCTTTCACTTTTAGAGTTGTCCATGGGGCCTAGATTGAATCTCAAAACTCAAGGTACTATTTGAATATGGATTTAGCTTAGTGGTATCTTGGATATGAGGTGGATATGGATCGATAAGGTTTGTGTGGAATACAAGCTATGGTGGGGATTTGGAGTTAGGTCAACTTGAGGGAGAGAGATGTGGGAGGTGTGGAGACAAAGTGGGGAATAGGCTATGTGGAGTTGGATTGATGGCACGGTGAAGCAATGAGTGTTTGTGTAGAGCTTGGTGTTGGTAGAGGTCGAGGGGAGATGGGATCTCGTGAGTGATGTGGAAGGAAGAGGCGTCGGAGTCGGGTAGCGAGGTAGGGAGCTCAACGTTGGATAGAGGTGACCGAGTGGGGGTTAGAAATGGGAGATGGGTAGTTTTAGGACAATAATAAAATTTTCCTTTTTATTTTTTTATTTATTTTTAAATAATAATAATAGCAATAAAACCTTATACCAATTATAAAAACCAAATAACAAATATTTTGAAAACAACAAAAACTACCTACCTCGACGTGATGACAAAAATGACTAAATGTATGTACCATACCGCATGAATGGAGACAAATTTAAACCCTACAAACAAGTGAGTTGGAAAAAGGAAATATTTGAAAAATATATCGAGTGGATAATGATAATGAAACCAGATAATTATTATACTTACAACACCCACACAAGATGAGTAAAGTAATAAACAACATGACCAGATCTTAGGTCTAGTCCCACTGGGCATGCTAGAATGTTGATCGGGTTTTCTCCTTCTGTTCAAATTAGTGAGCTAGAAATCAAAGAATACCAAACAAACTTGAATATGCAAGGGCTTAGTACCTTGGGAGATGATGATGATGGGTGATACAGTGCAAAGTAGATGATGGGCTCCTCGTTACGATCTCACCAAACCTGGAAATCAAAGACACTATAGCGAATTGATTAGATATTTTATGCGGGGGTTTCCCAACGAAGTGGACCCGAGAAGCATTAACTTCCTCGATGGTTATCAACCCCTGTGTGAGAAATTAATCGATAACAAAAAATAACATGTATAATGTGATATAAATCAAATGAAGGATAGATAAGAGATAGATAAGAATCGAACTATGGCTCGGACTCGAGCTCAAAAGGAAATTCTTGTTTAGCTTCAAATATAGCCGTGCAAGTGTAGATTGAATGAGAAGATGCTCAAAATATGTAAACCAATAATCTTCTCTTATGCGGTGGATCGCAAGATTAAATTCAACGATGTTGTCTAGTTCCTCTAAATGAGCGTGATGGATTGCACACATAATCGATCATGCAATATATTGTATTGTTCCCAAACGAAAGGGTTTTGAACTACTAGAAAAGAATGAATCTTTGGTGCTTTCGTGGGGGCCTCCAACTTCCATCTAATAATAACCCATACTAGGATAATGTTGTGGTGATGTTGGTGGGATTCCTAGGGGATAACAACGACACTTGAATGATGTTATGGTGGACTTGTTACGAAGACTAAAAAATCATGGATATGATCAAGGGTGATACAAATTGCATTATAATGGCATTAAGTTATGAAAATGGAGAGTTGTGATAACAAAGGTTCACTATGGATTCCAATTTGTTGCAAAAGAGGGGGAAAGGCCTGTATTTATGGCCTACATATGGGGTTAGATTAGGGGTTATCAAACAACCTGGGTTGGATAAAGTAACCCTGATTAAGTGAGTGGGGGAGACATCATTTGAATGGGAGGGTATAGTAGTGGATCCATGTGGATTATTTTAAATTTTTTAATTCATGAGTGGGGTGTAATATTTGAGTGATTTTTGATGAGTGGGTTGCAAGATTTGAATGGGTAGGTGCAATAGTGAATCCATGTGGATTAATGTGACTTATTGGATGCCTAATGTGAATAATAATTTGGAGTATTTAATTATTCAATTCATGAGTGGGGTGCAGGGTAGGTGCAATAGTGAATCCATGTGGATTATTGTGACTTATTGGATACTGATGTGAATGCTCAATTTGGAGCATTTACTTATTAAGTGAGGTGATGTTAATTAGTTTAAAACATGAATTATGAAATGGGATTACATGGATCCCATTAACATATAATGATGATTAATGATTAAATGAAGTTAATTAACTAATTAAGGATGATTATGGGAATGTGTATTTTTGTGGGAATGGGATTGATCAAATTTAGGGGGGAAAGGATTTGAATGAGTAAAATTGATGAGGGAGAGCGAATGCGGGGGTGAAGGGAGAAATGATACCAAAAACTGTTGTCTACAATAGGCATCTACTTTGGAATTTCCCTGGCAGCCTCAATACATGTAGTGACCAACACAGGAATCATCTCGAGATTAGACACTACCTTTGGCAGCCACTAATCTTCCATAATGTGTTATCTTGTAGCCATTCCCTCACCCTTATCATGTTTGTGATTATTTCCTAGGTGTTCATACAAATCCAAGCATTCTTCATAATTTTGGTTCTTTCCATAAAAAGATAAAATAATATTTTGAGGACATTCACTCCTATAATGATCAAGGGATCCACATGTATAACACGTTCCATGAGGGAACTCACTTCTCCCACTGCCATGACCTCATCCTCTGAATCCTCCACAGTAGCCTCTACCTCTACCTCTACCACCACCATCAGAGCACCCTTTATTGTACTTATGATCATGATGTTCACCTTACTCCATGAAATTATTTGCAACATTGGTCTGACATACATGAGTATTAATGGCATCATGAATCTAATCATTCAACCTAAAATTCTTTGTATCATGAGTAGTAGACCTACAAATATTACAGCAACGAGACATGTTCTTCCTTATCGTGTGTTTTCACAATGGGAACTGTACAATAGAAAATCAACATGTGACCTTCTTTGCACCCGAGCTCTTGAGGTTCTATCGAGGCGGCCCGAGTGTGGAATTGAAATGGAAGTGAAAGTGATGGCAATGATCAAGCTAATTGGGAAACCTTATGTCTTCGACACGCAATACTAGAATCTATGAATCTAAGGAAAAGAATGCTCTCCTAACTTGAAGGGGTGTGATGGTATGGTTTGATATGATAACTACTCAGAGACTCCAATCGATGTCTAGTTCTACCAAGATTCTATTGATTAGTTGCAGAACACGTGGAAACTAACCAAGAGGTGCCTTGTATGGGTTTCCAGAAAATGTCATGGAAGTGAAGATAAGAGGTGTAGTGGAGCTGCAGGAACTATGGGTGATTTTCGGTCTTGTTAAGAAATTCTTGCTTTGATCAATTGCTATGTTCAATAATGAAAGTTGTGTAATAATATTGGGTGGAAGTAGTGAAGATATGAATACCAATGTGCGTAAACTAGTGTCAATATCTAGCTGACTAGCAAGCCCATTGGGTTGCGGGACCTGTGGATCACAACCAAAGACTCGTTGAGGCTGAGGCCCTTGTATGGTCATGCATGCAATCAAACCCTATTTCTAGGAGTAGTCCAAAAGTCGTAGGCTTGATTAGCAGTGATATTTAGTGTATCTAACTGTCCTATTTTCTTAGCATATGTTATGTGTGCATAAGACTATTAAACGCAAGCTTGTGTCAATGTTAGTTATTAGCTCTAGCCCGTTGGGTTGTGGGACCAAGGGATCACAACTATAAGTCTTTTCCTGTTGTGGACCGTTGATGGTCATGCAAGATGAATTGATTTGCTTTCAGTAAATAAACTATCTATAAAAGGAAATCTAACCTATGTTTTTGGTGTTTTCTCAATATATCATAACAAAGTAGTAAAACAAGCTAATCTATGGAAAGTAAATGTTTTTGTTCTTTTCTAACTTTTCAGAAAATGCATATAATCTAATAAAAAAATTAAATACAAACAATTAGCCAGATGTAGCTAACTATTTGTGTAGATGTGTGAATCTAAATCTAAAAATCTATTCTAACTCAATCAAAATCCTTCCAATCCTACCTCAAAAGTGAAGAACAAATCATAACCCCTGATTTATTGTTCCTCATAGCTTCCTATAATGTTGAAGAGACAACTTCATATTGATTTGATCTACTTGAAATTATCTAGCTAATTGGAATGAAATGTTTCTATACTCTATTTGACATGCAATTGAAATTAACAATTCGTAATTGAAATTTTGATAAACAAAGAAAACAAATACACAACTCCAACCTAGAAGAGAAATAACCTTAGAAAATCCAAGTAGTATCGGTATTCATCCCTCAGTTCTTTCATTTCTTTCTCTGAGTGTTCATGTGAGTCCAAGGGATTGGGAATGCAAAGAACAACAACAAGAGGATGGTGCTTGAGCAATGGCAGCTTGGAAGCAATCTAGATGCAATGCAAGTAGAAGAGAGATAGCACAAGAGATCTAAGCTTGGCTATGCAATTCCTAGCAAGACTATGGCAGCAAAAAAATACAAGATACACAAAATTATCAAGCCTTTTGCTTGAATACAAGCATGGAATATATAGGAATGGAGGCTAGGAGGTTACTTCATGCACAAGGCAAGAAGAGGTAGTTCCAACTAATTAAATCTTATTAAAAATAGGAGTAAGGAGAACCAAGCAAACAAAGTTATTTTTAGCCAATTTGGCTCACGAGTCTATTCTAAAAGCAAACTTAAGTAAATCGTCGCATGTCAAAACATGCATGAAGATTCGGGCGGTGGTCCTAGAGGCGAAGGCCAAAACAAGCACAGAAAGAGATGGGGAGATGGAAAAATGCATGGAAAATTTAAGGCCATCTAGGCTACAAATATACACTGCGAATGGGTTTTGGAGCTCGAACACCTTCTTGAAAGGATTTTGAATCATCATTGGGGATTCTTGTAACCATTTTCCCAACAATGTAGCACGTGTAATTTTGGGTGTGTACAGGAACCTACTTGAATCATGATCTAAGTGGCAGATCTTGTAGTCCAACAATATGGCATGCACCGATTTATGAGGAAAACTATCCTTAGTATGTCCTTCTACTTCACAATCCATGCACCAAATACCATTGTGCATCTCATGAGCTGAATTAGCTGACAACTTCTCCAACTATTTTGTCATAGTTTTAATCTGAGCCTCCAAAAATGGGATAACTCCAGTGTCTATGCTCCCAACTACCTTAATATGTAGATCTACCTCAAGTTCCTTGCATGGGTCTATATAAGTATTGTGTGAGAGTTCCCTTTTGAAAGGGGTGATCAAACCTCCAATGAATCATTGATCATGCTAACTCGAAGTGAATACAATAAGGTAACTTTGATAGCTGAGTTTTGAATTGTGCATCATACTCCCTAACACTCTCAATCATGCCCTGTTTGATGTCCTCTAACACGTTGATGCTCTTTTGCTTAAACTCATGTAGGTAAAACTCTACTAAGAAATCATCACGCAGTGCAGTGTAGTCTACACAAGTCCTGTTTGGATCATATTTCTTGTACCAACTATGTGTGCACCCTTACAATGTGGTAGTAAACTAATTTGCCTTACACTTAGCAGTTGTGATCCCTTTCGCATGCCATAGTATCTCACACATATACATGTGCTCAGATACATATTCAATTCCTCTATATTCTAGGAGATGAAGATACATCTCAAAATACAATTTCTGGGTTTTGTGTAGATTGTGCCCACCATATTCAGAACATGTATTACCTCCTATGTTTTCCTTTGCCTCTAGAACCACTAGATCCACTAGATCCTAAACCACCTAATCCTCTTGATCCTCCCCTTGTAGTGGGAAATGGACCAAAGGATACACTACCTTGTGTCCCAACAATTGTGCTAAACTGAACTCCCACGGTTTGTGAAGTTGTACTACTTCTAAATGTGATACCAATGTTTTACACACCCACAACTGTGTTAATGACACGCTAGAAAATATACCTCCAACTAGACCTTTAAATAACACAGATGATGATTACACCACCATAGATGAATATGCTACCTGATTAACTCTTAAATTTTATTGTAAATCAACTCTATCATCACTACTCTAATACCCACACTAGCTTACTTATTGATGACTATCGTAGAAACCGAAAAACCAAGCGCAAGGGATAGGTCATCAAGTAGGATCATATGCACACTCACAGTTCTTAATATTTACTCACACGTACTTTCATTTGAAACTGAAGAGGGTTCTCTACCATGCTTACCCAAATAGGGGAGTTCCAGATGCTCTAGCTCCATGTCTTCCATGTGAGCTACAAATTCTTCACGATCCATCTCTCTTCGTAACACCATTCATTCCACAATTTCACACTACTTCACCAAGTCCCTCTCATGTGCTTCATTAAAATTAAGCTTCCTTTCTTCTCTCTACCTCTCTACCGCCATGTCTACCATCTTTCACCACACCTTCTCCTACCCCTACGCATGGTGGGGTTAATTTAGCCATAGGATGTTGTTCCAAATCCAGGGTCATGATCAAGATCTTAATCACTAAAGGGATAGTGCACAAATAAGATCCTCACGGGTTCTCGCAAGAACTAGAACTCACCAACTCTAGACAAGAATAAGTAGAAACTGCATACTCCAAAATATAGTTATTCAAAACACCACTCCACTAATGATCTACAACATGTGTCCAAGTTAGATCAACATCATGTAAATTTTAGAAATCTTCCGTGTCCAAACAAATGCTCTATAATTCCAATTTCTCTTTGATGTGTATTCTACCAGCTACTCGTACATCTCTATGGGGAAATAACAAAAAAATATCTCATAAAGTTCACATTACATATTTTTTTCAACCTATGTGTGTGCATCAAACTCACGTCCAGTGTTAAAATCTATGAGCATACTCTTTCTCTAAATTCTCTAACAAATCCTCAATATTGGCTAAAGTCAACTAGTACGTCTTCATCATGCAACATATTGGAAAAAAATAGAAAAGAGGTCCTGGAAATGGAACTAAAATGTAGTCTTTCATTTCACCAAACATTGCAAGGAGCGTTGGCACATCACTCAACCATAATTGAGCACTCACCCAAAGTGCGCAAGGGTACCAAGTCCCTCTTTTATGGCATCTTTGTCAAGAATTAGCATGATGAACACACACATAGATACATTCTAGATCCATGATATCAATGTAAGGATAAACCATAAAAAGATTTAGATCATAATCATATTTAAGAATAAATTATACAAGAATCAAGATTAGGTTTACCATACAAGAACTAGTCACAGATATGTCAACAACCAATATCCAACCACAAAGATCCATTATATTAATTACTGTAAAACATACATAGTAATGTCACCATGATTCATGTGCCCTCATAAACCAGCAACCTAACTCTTACAAAACATGGATGATCTTAAACCGTGCAAATCAATACATATATATAGGGGTGGGGACTTTCCCTTCACCACCTATGCACCCTCAAAATAAACTACATGCTAATAATATCCATGTTCCTCTTACAAGAACAACTAGAGAGCATGCAAGCTCTTCTATCAATAGTTCATCTATAGATAACTCTAGTTCACATCATATTATTAGCTCAAAGCACTACATGACGGTTTTCCTTCCACTTGTCCCAAAATAGCTTTGCGTATCCTCCAAGTCTTCATGTTGATGTGTTCCCTGAACTCAACGTCTATATTTAGCCTTACCATACAAAGCGGCTAAGTCCCAAAGCCATACCTTCCTAGGTGTGACCTATCTTATCACATCTCCACGCGCACCCCGCGCCCTATTTCCATGTGCCCAATCCTTATGCGCCTTCAATACTTAAGCTATATTTCATCATGTCAACATTTTTACACCATTTTTACATTAAGACTAACGTTGGTCTAAATTTGACTTAGTGAGGTCATATTTATACTAAATGGATGTAGGTTAGATACAAGTGGTTATTTCAATTAATTAACTTCCAATATTTATTATACAATATGAAAATAATGTAATACAATATATGAACTTGAAAAAACAGGAGTGTGAGTGCACTTAACTCATTATAGAATATTTTGGGAAGTTTTGGTACTACACAATGTTGAAGTAGAGAGATAGGAATCTAGAGGTGCTTTGAACTAAGATTATAAGCGCAAATTATCCCATGGCGGGATCATATCAATCTACGAAAACCATATTGTTTATTTTTTACCCTTATGTACAGTCTTAAACCTACTCTTATCTCTACTTTTACATATTTTTATTGTGGTTTTTGGTTGGATTTTTATTCTATTATCAAAACCTAGTTGTCAATCATGCATTGAAACTATGAACATATTAAACATCATCTCAAACCCTAGCCATGGATGAAAATTATTGAAAAATAAATATTATTTGGGTTTTGGGCACCCATGTGCATCATAAATGTTGGCACTACTCTAAAAAGGCCTCAAAGTACACGTCATTCTCCACCTAGCAAGTGATATCTAGATAAAGTAAAAGATTTGGAAACTTCTTTTACAATGGTTATTTTTACTTTGGTTCTTGGTAAAATACTTGGAGGAGGGATGTTTGAGTGCTTACAAATGAGAGATAATGTTGTCTTGACATGGTAAGAATCTTCATAATTGATGTGGGTGTTACCCTAATGATTGTAGATGTGCTATTGTGAGATTTAGGGAGTTATGAGTGTCTTTTGCAAGTGTAGGAAGTGAGTGTATAAGTGCATTTCCATATTATTTCTAGGTTATAAAATGAGGTGGTGTTTACTTGCTTATATAGGGCTCCATAAATGATTTATCCAAAAAAATTCAACCAAGATGAAGTATAATACCCAACAAAAGATATCAATTTGAAATAAAATCTAGAAGACATGTCAATCCAAGGTTGGCGGATGGATACAAATTGTTGACCAAACTATATGGCTCTGATTAGGGATAGAAAACATGAAAAATGACGTTTGGAACTTGTTACATAATGTTTTTCTATGGATTTTGTGCATTATATTCTCATAGTTTGTCGACATGTCAGTGTGCAAAGAATAAAAAAGTTAAACAAGAGACCTTAGAAAGTGATAAGTGGGGATAGAGAGGTTATATTTATCACTGAAAGAATACATTATCAAATTAAGTATTTTCAAAATGTAAACTAAAAATTTTTAGTGTATATATTTTCCCCTCTTTAAGTATGGAATGAAAATTACATGCTTAAAGGAAAATGTACCTTAGTGTGTAAAAACACTTTTCCTTTTCTCGAATGTTTTTTTAGTTTTCCACGTTATACTTAGTGTTGGAATGTTCCATGATGAATCCTACAACATAAATTGTATTAAATTTCCATGATAAGGAATTGAAATTTAACTCAAATATAACATGTAATGTGAAATATTTATATTTGCATAAAATTGAAATTAAGAGATGTAAACAAGGAAGGAATATACATGTTTTCTTTGTGGAAAAAAATAATAGTATGCTTTAATTTTGCTTGGATAATTATATTGTTAAATTTTTCAAAGGATTGGGAGTGATCATTTCCAAAATTGTGTCAAGGAGAAACTAGAGTGTTAGGTTCATGCTGACCTACCACAGATATGTGAGGAAAATAGAAGAAGAAAGAACACCCCTGCGAAGGAATAAGACCAGTTTTAAAGTTATTTAAAGAACTCTAATATCTTCCCCTTTGATTGTAAGAAGAGAGGAAGGGTTGCCTATGAATACCTTAGCTATTTTGATACTTTCCATAACCCCACAGATCAAACTGTTGCAAATGGATCTAGACCCAATTTTGGAAATAAGGAAATACAGTACAAGAGAGGATAAGTGCCCCCAAACTCTCCCCACATGTCACACAACTGATAACAATTGAATAAAATCTTAGTATAAATTTAGAATGTTTTAAATTTTCAATGAAGGAGGGGGAATCATGCCCCAAGATCCTTAAAATTATACTAGAAACTAAAATTGCGTTGAAAACGAGTAAATTACTTCGTGCCCCTTGTATTGTTTTGAGATGAGTCTAAAATGTGTCAAAATCCAAAGATTGAAGATGAAAATCTCAAATTTGGTAACTCTAATGTTTCTACCCCATGGGTAAAAATGTATGAGAAGGTCAAGATTATACCATACAGTTTTGACTCAAATGTATTGTAATGAACATGTGAATATTTTGATGAATTTATGTGCTTGACTGTGTTTCTGAGTGTATGTACTGTGTGTGACCCTATAATTATATGTGTACCTACTACAAATGTATAAATGAACCCAGATATATTCCCCCTCTTTTGAGGCATGTGTAAAAACCATGTTGAGCATGTGGCTCAAAATAAATAGATGTGTGTTAATGAAGGAGTTGTTTGATAAATTGTATTAGAGTGTAGAATGTTGAAGTGATGGCCAAGTGGAATAACTTGTACCTTTAAAAAGGAAGATGTTTATGCATGGTGAAAAACATGGCACAAGACAAAAGTAAAGACATAAATATATTTTAAAAACCACATAGATGATACCAAAAGTATTCTCACCGCATGTAATACAACAATAGTGCAATCAACTGCAAGAAATATGCAAACAATTTCAAATAAAAGGCATAAATCCTAAAAATATGGGACACCCATGGTGTCACAAGATAATCAAGGCCCATAGTCCCGTAAGAAAGATAAATATTTTACAAAAACATAGGCATGTTGCCAAAAATATGTTACACCACAAATGTCATAAAGCAATCAAATCACATAGGCCACAAACATTGAAAACTATCGAGTAATAATATACACCCACAAGAAAGTATACATGAAACAAGAGTTTTAAAATGTTATATCATGATATAGTAGCCAATACAAGTGAAATTTGTGAAACATGATATGAAAATGTTGCACAAAACATGTGTTAGTCATGTTAGTATTAAAAATAAAAAGTACACAATATATGTAATTGAGCATAAATGACAAAGAGAAAGGAACTATAATGAAACAAGCTTTTTGTATGAAATGGAGGGATTTCCCCCAAGGTAATAATGTAAGGAGTAATGTGTTCTCTTATAAGCATGTATCAATTAGTGCCCTACATCCAGCTCAATATACAAAGTGAACACTTATGCAAAATAATAAAACATGTTATGGATCAAACCAAAATGATACACAATGCATCTAATGTAAGGTGCTTATAAATCAAGTAAAATGCATAGGTATTATTTTATATTTTTACGAATATTTGAATGTTTTCGTATCATTGTAATGTGTAGCTATGTAAAAAATATGAAGATAATGAAAACTATTCAATGATAACCTCCTAAAGAGGTTGAGAAATTGTCAAGGAAGATGGAGGTGTGGGCCTCAATTATGCCAAATAAACATTGGGAGAAGAATAAGGTAGAGTAGATCCACAAGAATCCTTGTATGACTTGGATGACTGGTGAATAGGATTATGAGGGGAAAACCCTTTAGAGATAAAATGTAAAACCATGTATAGACTAAGTGTTATTATATTAGTAAAAGGAATATGATTATATAAAAAATATGTAAGAGATTAAATGTTATGAGGGTATCTTGTATAAACTTCATAAAGATGGAGACACACAAGTCTAACCACAAGTATAAGAGGTGGTATAGAAGCATTATTATCAATAGAAACATACCAAGGTGTGCACAAAGTAACGTATGTAATATTATCATGAGTGACAACATGTATACAAGTTATCGTCAACATGGAAAAGAGAAGTACATCAATTGTAATGGAAGTAATTTAATAGGAGACAATCCTTTTGTATAGCATTAGATAGGGACTCAAGCATATGTAAAGTAGTATGTGCAAAATCCATAATTAGTATAACATTAGGAAGGGGGTATGGGTTTCCTCCAAAGATGTGATCATTGTAAAGTGGACATAAATGGATATAACTATATGAGAATAGAAATTTATTGGTGAAGTGTGTGAATATAAGTTATTATAATTCATTGAAGACGATGCACTCAATTGGGGTGAAGTAGTAGTATCAAGTGAAGTAATAAGATGACCATCTAGATCAGAACTATACTAGCATGAGAGTTATATCGAGATTTATTCCAGTGTGTTTTGAAAGCCATAGACATGTAGCATTTTGAAGGGGAATATGAGGTACCCCAAACACTATGGTTATAGTAGATGTATTTATGAGAGGAAAAGTGGGTGTGAAGGTGATGTATGTAGTATGTAACCAAGGTTTCTCCAAGAGAATATTGTAGCAAAATCATCAAGGGAAACATAACAAGTATTATCAAATGTTTTCAAGCCAATAGTTATTGGAATAGTGATAGAACCAAATAATTTTTAAGGATCTTGTAAAAATTGTGGATACAAAAATTATAAGGAGAGATATCCGTAATAAAGACACCAAAATCATGGATGAAAGAGGCACCAAAAATATTTAGGCTTGATCCTTTGTCAATAAAAACATGTTTAACCAAAGCCTTGTGCAAAATAACTTGTACATATAGAGGGAGCTTTATGTCAACAAGAGGATGAAGAGAGGCCATTACAGTACCAAAAATAAAATAAGAAAGCTTAGAAAAATGAGAAGGATTATTCATCGAGATGGATCCAAGATTAATGAGGAGGTCGGACAAAATGTGATTTTTGAAAAAAGTTATTGTTGTCAAATGAATAAAATGACCATATCTCAAAAGAGAATTTTTATTTTACAAAAAATAGAGGTCTTTTTAATTTTTATTATGTAAAATAAAAACCTCTAAGGATTTTCCAAAATTGTACATTTTTCTTATTATAGCCTAATTTCTAAAAAATAGTAATTTTGAAATTCCTAAAAGTGTGCTAAAAATAGGGAAAACAAAAAGAGATTTTCGTTCAATATATAGAAACTAAGAATAGCCTTAAAGGAATTTGAAAATAGAGCCATTATTCTTAAGATATGCAAGAAAGGATAATTAGCAATTAGAATCCCTAAAATGAGACTCAAATGGTAGAACCAACCATGAGACCGTTGGGGAAAAAATAAAATCAATTTGAGATTAGGAAAGATGATGAAATTTGAATACAAACCCTAGAAAATTGATGGATCTGAAACCAAGTAGGAAGGAGAATCCCTAGGAAATGGGAGTTCAATCAAAAAGCAAGTTCACCAAAACCTTTTTAGATTAATACTAATGTTAATCTAAATTTGATTTAGTGAGGTTAGATTTACACTAAATGGATGTAGGTTAGATACAAGTGGCTATTTTGATTAATTAACTTCCAACATTAATTATACAATATCAAAATATCATTATAAATCATGTAATACAAGATATGAGCTTAAAAACAAAAGAGGATGAGTGCACTTATCTTGTTACAGAAGATTTTGAGAATTTTTGAGACTATGCAATGTTGAAATAGAGAGATTTAAATTTGGAGGTGCTTCAAAATTGATCATCAGTAATTATAAACTATTGTAGGGAAAGGCTGTACTCAATCTATCATGACCATATGTACGGTCTTGACCCTTTTATGGTATTGGACCTTATATTTTTCTTCTTATACAACATTTTGTTGTGGTTTCCTACCAATATTTATCTATCACTATTAAACCCTAGTTAGCAATCATGTAATGAAGCTCTCCAAACATAATAAACATCCCCTAAAAACATATCCATGGATGAAGAGTCTTGTAAAATAAATATGCTACGCCCTTAATCATATATCTTATATTGGATGTATATAGCCGACTTGTGGCTATCATAACTTCTTATCATTATGTATCTCTTTCATATATGTTATATTTTCATTAGTGGGTTGGCCTTGGTGTTGGCCATAGCATAGGAATAGTATATATAGAGGTTAGTAGGTAGTAGTTTATCATCATTGGAGCATTTGAGTATTATTGTATGGTTTGGAGGTTGCCCCCTCGAAGTGGTGAAGCTATTCTAATTGCATATTGAGATCATTATTCTAGAATATTGTGTTATTTGGTGTTATATTTCTGCTCATGATCTGAATTATACAAGTAATTTCATTACAAGTGGTATCAGAGCTTGAACTCGGCCAACACTGCGTCAAACCCTAATTTTGAAGGTTCATCCATATCTCAACATCAGTAGCAATTTTTTCTAAAAAAATTTCTGTGGTGTGGCGAAATCAGTCAAGTAAGCTTCCCTCAAAATTTTAATAAATTTTTACTTGTTTTACAAAAGTTATAGCGGTTTTATGTTTTTTTCATAATTCAGCTACATAGGGTGCAATTTGTGGAATTTTTCAAAGTTATTTACATTTCCAAAAAGAAGATTAAAAATTAGTTTGAGTTCGTTCTTTGAGTTTTATAAAATTTGGCCAAATTCCTATTGAAATCTGAAACCCTAAATTTTGACCTTGATCCTTAAATCTTACCATTTTGGGGCATCATGGTTGGGCCTTCGACAAGAGGCAAAAAGAATCCCATCACTCTGGGTAAAACCCCTAATAAGGATGAGATAATAGTTGAGGAGTTAGAGTCAGAAGGGGTATCTACAGAGTCCTCAGGGTTAGGGTTTACTTCAACTGACCATAAGGTCAGCTATCTTGAGTTAGAGTTGCGAAACCTCGAAGGTAGAGTGGCTAGTAAAGAAGATGTAGAAAATATTGGACAACGATTAGAGGATTTCATTCAAAAATTTAGTTACAATATCATGGGTCATCATATCATTCCTAATGAGCCACAACTCAATCATACTCATATTAACCATGGTGGATCTTTAGGTCAAAGTAATAAACAAACTAGCCAGGGTGGATCTGCAAACATGACCAATCCAAATACAAACACTCTACAAGCCCGTAACATGCTTCCAAAAGTGGAAATGCATAATTTTGATGGAAAGGATCCACTCAATTGGATTAACCAGATGGATAATTTCTTTGATCTTCATCAGATTCCATTGGGACAAAAGGTTACAATGGCATTGTTGTATCTTGAACCTGACCAATTCATTTGGTATCGATGGTTATGTGCTCAAAGGAAAAAGAGTGGCCTCAATGTTACATGGACAGTATTCACCGAAGAGTTGCAATTGCACTATAGTTCTAGTGTGTCAGAGAATTATTTTAGCCAATTAGCAAAGCTCAGATAAACAGGAACAATCAAAGATTACATCCATCAATTCCAAAACCTTTCCTTACGGGTGGAAAATATTCCTGAAGATAATTTGAATGACTTATTTCTTGGGGGTCTTAAAGAACAAATTGAGACTAAGGTGCGTATGTTTAATCCTCATAAGGTTTCAGACTCTATGATCATGGCACGTAGGGCAGAGGAAAAATTTCTTTCAAGTCAAAAACAAACTATCAGGACTGTAAGAGATCGTAGCACCTTCCACCATCATTCCCTCGACCAGTGAGACTAACACCTCAACAAATTGAAGAAAAGAGAGCCAAAGGGTTATGTTTTAATTGTGACAACAAATTTGGACCAGGACATAAGTGTGTTGAAAAGAAGTTGTTCTACATTGAGGGACCTACTGAAGAAGAAGAAAATGAAGAAGACAAAGAGGTAGAGCCAGAGGAGGAATTAGGAGATCCCCAACCAACAATATCATGCCATGCAATTTCCGGTATTAGCACTCCCCAAACTCTCAAAGTAGTTGGATTCTTTAAAAAATAGAGGGTAACAGTGTTGATTGATTCGGGAAGTACTCACAATTTCATCAATCATAAGTTAGCGGTACGCTTGAACTGCTTTGTTTATCTAGCTCCAGAATGTCAAGTCATGATCGTTGATGGGAAAACTGTTAGTTGTTCAAGAAAATTCCATAACATTAATCTCGCCATGGGAGATTACTTGCTAACTAGAAATATGTATGCCATTTCCATGGGAGGAGCAGACATTATGTTAGGAGTTCAATGGCTTACCACCTTGGGAACCATTGAAATGAATTTCCAAGAGTTGTTCATGCAATTTCAATCAGAAGGGAGGAATTTTAAACTAAAATGACTAAGAGCAAAGTCCCCATAGATGGTAAGTTCTCATCAGATGCAAAAATTGCTTAGAAAGGGTGTAGAAGGGTTTGTAGCACAACTATTTTCATTGGAAGCACATCATTCCAATACATTTATACCCACATATATGCAAGTAGTTATAGATGAGAACTCAAGGGTTTTGGAGAAATGCCCAAGGGTTTTCCTCGAAAAGAGACCATGACCATGTCATCCAGCTAGTACCAGGAGTCAACCACCCAACATCAGACCTTATAGGTACCCCTATATGCAAAAGAGTGAGATTGAGAAGATAGTTCAAGAGATGTTAGAAGTAGGACTTATTCATCATAGTCAAAGTGCTTACTCTTCTCCTATAGTGATGGTACGGAAAAAGATGACAATTGGCGCATGTGTCTAGATTACAGGGAACTCAATAAGTACACAGTTAAAGATAAGTTTCCTATTCATGTAATTGATGATTTGCTAGATGAGTTACATGGTGTTGTTTACTTTACAAAACTTGATCTTCGTTCTAGATATCATCATATTAGAATCAAGGATGAAGATATTCATAAAAATGACCTTCAGGACACATGAAGGACACTATGAGTTCTTGGTAATGCCTTTTGGACTAACAAATGCACCCTCTACATTTCAAAGCTTGATGAATTCCATCTTTAAGCCATTTCTTCAAAAGTTTGTTTTAGTGTTCTTTGATGATATATTAATCTATAGTAAAACATGGGAGGAACACCTACATCATGTAAATAAGGTGTTGGAAACTCTTGAACAACATCAACTTTATGCAAATCCTTCTAAGTGTTCTTTTGGTGTCAAGGAGGTTGAATATCTGGGTCATATTGTCTCTTATGAAGGTGTTAAAGTGGATCCTAACAAGATAAAATCCATGCTTGAATGGAAGGTTCCCAAAACCCTAAAAAATCTCACGAGGATTTTGGGGC
Organism: Taxus wallichiana var. yunnanensis; assembly: GCA_018340775.1. Taxonomy (NCBI): domain Eukaryota; kingdom Viridiplantae; phylum Streptophyta; class Pinopsida; order Cupressales; family Taxaceae; genus Taxus; species Taxus wallichiana. Next base: position 805,626,646 of record CM031239.1, on the reverse strand, counting down.
TTACAAGTTATTATCATAGATTTGTAAGGAATTATGGTAGCATCACAGCACCACTCATAGCTTTATTGAAGAAGGACTCTTTCCATTGGAACAAGCAAGATACTATGGCCTTTGAGAAGTTGAAGGAGGCCATGTGCACCACTCCAGTTCTAGCCACCCCAGATTTTTCAAAAACATTCATTGTTGAATGTGATGCTTCAGGGTATGGTATGGGGGTAGTACTCATGCAAGAAGGGTGACCCATTGCCTTCGAGAGCCACCAATTCAAAGGTAAGAATATCTCTAAACCATTTTATGAGAAAGAAATGTTAGCAATACTTCATGCAATGAAACAATGGAGACCATATCTAATGGGAAGACATTTCAAAGTAAAGACAGATCATGATAGTTTGAAATACTTCTTAGAGCAACGTTTATCATCAGAAGAACAATAGAAATGGGTCTCAAAAATGTTGGGGTATGATTTTGAGATAATATACAAGAAAGGGAAAGAGAATGTAGTTGTTGATGCTTTATCTCGGAAGGATGAATCTTCCCAGGCATTGTTGTGTGCCATATCTGTATTACAGGAGGATTGGATAGAGGATGCAAGGTCTGAATGGAAAAATGACCTGGTACACAAAATCTCATTTAGAATCTCCAACAAGATCCAAACATGTCAGAAAAATTTTATGGAAAGGATATGTTTTATGGTATAAAGATATATTATATCTATGTAAGAATTCAATCCTTAAAAATAGGGTTCTATTTGAGCTCCATGCTTCTCCAGTAGGGGGTCATTCTGGCTTCTTAAAGACTTATCATCGAATCAAGCATGATTTTTCTAGGAAGGGCTAAAAGGAGATGTCCAAAATTTTGTGGCAGAATGCATGGTTTGTTAGCAAAATAAGGGCGAAACAATTAAGTCCCTAGGTCTTTTACAACCTCTATCTATTCCTAGCCAGAGGTGGGAAGAGGTGTCCATGGACTTCATCACAGGATTGCCTAAATCAGAAGGTAAAAATGTAATCATGGTGGTGGTGGATAGACTCACCAAATATGCCCATTTTTGTGCTTTATCACATCCATTTGTTGCGAGTACAGTAGCAACGGCCTTCAGGGATACAATTCAGAAGCTACATGGGACACCAAAGATTATAGTAAGTGATTGAGACCCTATCTTTACTAGTAATTTTTGGACTGACTTGTTCTCATGCTTGGGCACACAACTAGCTCGTAGTTCCTCTTATCATCCCAGTCTGATGGGAAAACAGAGGTGGTAAACAAGTGCTTGGAGGGATATCTTCATTGTTTTACATCAAATAAGCAAGCAAGATGGGTCCAATGGTTACCTGGCAGAATGGTGGTATAACACCTCCTTTCATACTTCATCTAAAATGTCTCCTTTCTTGGCATTATATGGGTACCATCCACCATCTATCACTTCATCTTTGAGAGTCCAACCAAAGGTTCGAGAAGTTGAAGAACATATTCAACACCAAAAAGAGGTGTTTTCTAGTCTCAGGGAGAATTTGGCCATGTCACAAAACCGCATGAAGCAGCAAGAAGACCAACATCGCAGTGAAAGACATTTTGAAGTTAGTGATTGGGTTTTTGTGCGTTTACAACCATATAAGCAAATGTCCTTAAAACAACACAAAAAGGATAACAAGCTTTCACCTAAGTATTATGGTCCTTATCAAGTGTTACAGAAGATTGGCAATGTAGCATACAAACTGGAACTTCCTCTAGCTACTCAAATTCATCCAGTCTTCCATGTATCTTGCCTAAAGAAGGTAATTGGATAGATAATATCAACCCAGACAGTGTTACCCGAGCTTGATGAAGAGGGAAGAATCATCCTGGAACAGAATGCATCCTTCAGACATGCACTAAGCGGTTGAGGACAAGGGTCATCACTGAGTATTTGATCAAGTGGAAAAATCTAGACAATGAAGACGCAACTTGGGAGGATGCAAATTTCCCCTGATGCTTGACCGGATCTTCTCAACATTGGGGATAGTGTTTCTTTGAAGGGGAGGGGCATGCTACTCCCTTAATCATATATCTTATATTGGATGTATATAGCCGACTTATGGCTATCATAACTTCTTATCATTATGTATCTCTTTCATATATGTTATATTTTCATTAGTGGGTCGGCCTCGATGTTGACCATAGCATAGGAATAGTATATATAGAGGTTAGTATGTAGTAGTTTATCATCATTGGAGCATTTGAGTATTATTGTATGGTTTGGAGGTTGCCCCCTTGAAGTGGCGAAGCTATTCTAATTGCATATTGAGATCATTATTCTGGAATATTTTGTTATTTGGTGTTATATTTCTACTCATGATCTTAATTATACAAGTAATTTCATACTGTAAATTTGGAGGTGCTTCAAAATTGATACTGTAACTATAAATTATTGTAGGGCAAGACTGTACCAATCTATCATGACCATATGTACGGTCTTGACCCTTTTTATGGTATTGGACCTTATATTTTTCTTCTTATACAACATTTTGTTGTGGTTTCCTACCCATATTTATCTATCACTATCAAAACCTAGTTAGCAATCATGTAATGAAGCTCTCCAAACATAATAAACATTACCTAAAAACATATCCATGGATGAAGAGTCTTGTAAAATAAATAGCCATTGGGTTTTGGGCACCCTTGTGCCTTTGCCAACATTGGAACTATTCCAAAGAGGCCTCAAACTATATGTAATTCTCCACCTAGCATGTGATATCTAAATAGATCAAACATATTTGGAAAATTCTTTGAAAATGTTTGTTTTGACCGTGGTTCTTGCTAAAACACTTGGAGGGTGTTTGAGTGCTTGCAAATGAGAGAGAATTTTTTTGTACAAGTAAGAAGCTTCAAACTTATGTGGGTGCTCACCTAATTACCTGTAGATGAGATATTACAAGATTTAAGGAGTTTTGGTGCCTTTTGCAAGTGTAGGAAGCAAATGTGTCAACACTTTTCCATATTATTTCCATTTTAGTAAATGAGGTACTGTTTGCTTACTTATATAGGGCTCTGTAGATGATTTATCTTAGAAAGGTCGACCTAGATGAAGTATAAGACTAGAGAAAAGATAGAAATTTGAAAGCAAGGTTATAAGACATGTCGGTACAAGACCTACAGTCAGCCATGACCGGATACAAATTCCCAACCAAGCTATACATCCCTATCTCAGGGCAAAAAATATGCAAAATGATGTTGGAGTTTTTCAATTGATGTTTTTCTATGGATTTTGTGCATTGTATTCTAAAAGTTTGTTGACATGTCAATGTGTAAGGATAAACAAGGTAAATAAGAGACCTTATAAAGTGCTAAGCCGAATTTAGAGGTTTTATTTATCATAACAAGAATGCATTGTTAAATCAAGTGTTGTTAAAGTGTAAATTTCCAAATTTGAGTGTCTCCAAAAAAATTATTACATAATGAAATGATAGGACAATTGTCAAAGGCATGGGAACCACCATAACTACAATGTAATCAGGTCATGATATGGAGAATTTTAGGAAAATAATTAGTGCTCAAATTATTTAATGTGTGCGTGAGTAATATTTGTGAGTAAATAAGTAAATATGTAAATGAATTTTTATTTAATAGATCATATATCATATGGTAATGTATTTATTTATATGTGAGTTATAACTACTCACATAAATAGGAACATAGAGAGAGATTTTAGGGGAGAGTAGTTAGAGCTCCTTGTAAATAGGAGCCCTTGTATATATATATATATATATATATATATATATATATATATATATATATATATATATATATATATATATACTAAAAATGCTATGCTAATTGAAAGAAACTAACACCTAGTAGTCTCAAATCAAAGCTAAATCTACCATTAACATCATGATAATAACTTAAAGGAACTAGCTAATTAGTGCATAAACATGAAATAAATCATCTAATGTTAACCATTCCTAATATTTTAAATGTATGGTTACTCTAAAACATGAGACTCTTTAGAGCATGAGTAATCAGATTTGTTTGTTTGATCTCCAAATAGAGGGAAGGATCTCACCAAGAAATGGTTACAAGGCCATGCTTAGATCTTCCTTTCTACTCAACAATGGTAGAATGGATGCAAAGATGAAGTAGTTATTCCAAATAATGGAGAAGGCTCTTATCATATGCTTATATGAAATACTAGAAAAAGTATGGTGTAGGTGTGAAAGAATGTAGGAGGGTCCTTTATATAGCTTTCCAATTTGGGAGAAGCTTGAATCCCAATGAATGTGGGATAAAGGATAAAGTAAATGTAGACATGCTACGCTCGATTAGAGGAATTAACAAGTGGTTAGTAACTCATGGGAGTTGGAGATGGTTTAATTAATCAACTAGGATTAATTAATAGGATAGAATAATCTTTTTAGGCTATTTGGAGGTGATTTAGGAGGAATTTGATATGATTTGAAGCATTTGAAAGAGGGATTTAGCCAATAAAATGGTTTATTGATTAAATACATTGTTAAAAAGGCTTAATTAACTCATAATAGTTAATTAATCAATTGGAAGAGGATTATAACTAACGAAGTGTCATTAATTGGCATCGGAATGTGATAAAGGCTAGTTAATTAACGAAGTATCGTTAATTGACCAAAATAGATGGAAATGTTAGTTAATTAGTGGGAAATCACTAATTATAATGGAAATGACAGGAAAGAGGATAGTTAGTAAAATTTTAGTAGTAAAACTACATAGGAGGATTTTAGTTGTCTACATTTGCCCCTCTTTGGGGTGGAGTAATTGACGCCACTTCAAAGAATTAGAAAAGTATAAAAAACTAAAATTTGAACAAAAATTATTAGAATGAAGGATGCCCCCTTGAGTGTCGATGGGGTGATAGAAGAGGTCGATCAACGATCGAAAATATGAAGGAAATAGATAGAAGAAACAAGGTGGGGGAGGGGGATAAAAATGATCCCTATTGCCCCAAGTGTTTTGGAAGAAAAATTGATAGTGATAAGACATGATAGTGAAGAATATGGAAATAGCTTTTGCATCTAACTCGTTTAATAAACAAATTTGTTTCATCACTTTGCTCATATGATCTACATCATCGGCTCTTATTAAAATATACACATACAACAAAAGTGTAAAATAACATAAAAATCTATAATACTAACATTTGTTCATTTCCAAAACATTAACTCAATGCAACATACAGAATGCAATGCAATACAAGAAAGTAAACAAGCTAACCTAATAGGGAAACAAGTACAAACACACATACTCAAACAAACAACGTTCAAGATAGTTGCACAATTTTTTTGCTATCAAGCTTCAGTTCTCAAATGTTCAAGTTAACGACAAGGGTTAAAAATGACACCCCAAGCAAGGATACATGTGAGGTGAATAAATGGAGGACACAGGGGTCCTATGAAAAATCAATCATGCACTATGAAACAATACCCAGCAACTCATTGTGCAAAGAGTATAGACATAGTAAGCAAACTAGCTTTGTTAATGGAGATAGATCAAAATGATCTGCGAGTTATTTTTTGCGAGGACAAGAAAGGAGCAAATAAAGATGCTTTGTAGGAAAAAATTTGATATTTGAGGAAAATGCATCCGATAAAAGTTTCATCCACATGCATGTTTTTTACCAATTTTTGAAAAAAATGAATTTTACATTTTTTCTATTTTTTTGAAATTTTACCCCAAAAAATGGATTTTTGAATTTTACCATTTTTTGGGATTTTTTATGTTTACCAATTTTTTGGATTTTTTATTTATGAATTTTTAGGGTATTTTGAAAGTTTTTTGAAGCTATGTACATGAAAATGAAGAAATTTGGATGATCCCAACGATAGATGGCATGTAAAAGGTCGAATGCCACGCTTATGTACAAAAAAGGCAATGAAAATTTGTTGTTAGATGGGAATGTACAAAGGAAAACTCTTCGCATACAAAAGTAGGATCATTCGGATCAAGGCCAAGAGGGATAGGCTCAAAATTATCTCAGACACAAACAAAGACTAGCTTAGGATAAAGCCATCATAATCCTAGATATGAGATTCTTGTGAACAACAGACCCTCCAATGGTGCCAAAATAGTTTTCACCAAAGGAATTTTCCAAAGTGCCACAATTGTGTGGTTTTCACACTTGGACACATTGATTTCTCTTTACTTTTTCTAATTTTATATTTTTTGTTAATTTTATGATATTTGAGGGCCCCATACTTAAGCATATAAACGCTTTAGATGCATGGAATTCATGGGTTCCCTAAGTTCATCACCATCAAATTCAACAAGCTTGTATGCACCTGAACCAAATTTAGTGACCACAACATATGGCCCTAACCAATTAGGCTCAAACTTACCTTTCTTTTCACAATCCTTGGTGGTATTGAACTGATTTTCCTTTAGAACAAGGTCTCCTACCTAAAATTGGTGAGGTATCATTCTTTTGTTATAACCTCGATGCACTCGATTCTAATACACTTTGAGGTGATCAAGGGCGTGAAGGTGCTTCTCATCCAATACCTCTAACTCTACCAATGAGTCACTTTGTATTCCTCATCTTTATCCAAGTAATCTCTTAGTTTTATGTGCAAAGAGGAGATCGATCTCAAGGGGTAATACGGCTTTTGTGCCAAAAACTAGGGAATATGGAGTAGCACCAATAAGGGCTCAGATGAATATTTCGTAAGCCCACAGGTGGGATGAATCTATAAATGCCAATTACAACTAGTTTTGTTCACCATATTCTCCATAATATGAACAAGGGTTTTATTGGAAACTTTAGCCTATCCATTACCTTGACGGTAATAGGGGGTTGAATGCTAAAGGCTGATTTGAAAGAATTGACACATTTCCTTCACAGTTTTTGTTTTTGAATGACTTACCATTGTCAGCTACGATGGTAGAGGGGATATCTTACCAAAAAATGATATGGTTCATTATGAATTTGGATATTTGTGCACCAGTGACATAGGTGAGAGGAATAACCTCTACCCACTTCATGAAGTACTCAATGGCAGTAATAATGAACATATGGCCATCGATGATGTAGGGGTAAGCTTACCGATGAGATCGAGTCCCCACTTTGAAAAATTCCATGGTGTCGTAATAGGTTGCAATGATTGTGTTGGGGCATGTATCAAGTTGCCATATTTCTGACATAGCAAACATTTCTTTACGTACTTGCAACAATTAGTCTCCATGGTAGGCCAATAATAGCCTACTCTTAGTATCTTTTTAGCCAAGACTATCCCACTTGTATGGGCTCCACAAATTCCTTTGTTCACCTCCTTAACCACTAAGATATATTCATCTATATTAAGACAATGTAACAGATTCCCATCATATCCTATACAATAGGGAGTGGCCCCAAGTAAGGTGTAGTGGGCTATGCAACTGGATAAGGTTTCATTTATTAGAATGGGAAATGTCCAGAGGAAGGTTCCATCATGAAGGTAATTATAAATGTCAAGGTACCAAGGGGAATGGGGACCAAAAACTTCACATACCAAATAGGACTCTGGCATGTCATATGCTGGTGTAGTTAAGTGCTCGACAAAGAAAGGTGTATCATTATTCTCATGTGAGATGCACAACAAAGATCAACTTTAGTCATAACATTTGTTTCTTTATTTTTTCCTCTAAGGATGTGCTCAAATTTGGTTTGTATAAAAAAAAAAATTCAATGTATCGACCAGATTCTTGTAAGGAATTCACTTAGCATCCTTAACCTTGTATTCATCAGTAACTTATTTGATGATTAACATGGAATCACCAATTACGTTGATCTACCTGATATCCTAGTGTATAGCTATTTTCAGCCCTATAATGAGAGCTTCATATTCCACTATGTTGTTGGTACATGGGAATCCTAGTCTGAATTCTTGTGGAATCAGTCTCCTAATGGAGTAATGAGCACAACTCCTTCTCCTGAACCATGGAAATTAAAGGATCCATCAAAATACATCTACCATGTAATGGACTCCTTAAGGTACATTGTAGAAGCATCTGGAAGTTCCAGACTCAATGGTTCAGTACCTAGCAAAGGGGCTTCAACAAGTGTATTTGTTAACACCTACCCTTTAACTAAATTCGATCAACATACTCAATATCAAATTCACTAAGTAGGATGATCCAATTAGCCATCCTTCCTATAAGTGTAGGTTTGATAACAAGTATTTCAATGGGTCAACTTTTTATATGATCTTGGTCTTATTATTCAAAAATAATGACAAATTTTTGAAAAGCAAAAACGATGGCCAAGTAAGTCATCTAAATCTATGGGTAATTGAGCTCGTAAGAAATCAACGTACGAATAAGGTAGTAAATAGATTTTTCTTTCTTCTCTATATCATATTGGGCCAAAAGTGCACCAATTGCAAATTGAGTAGCATAAATGTATAGTAGTAGTGGTTCACCTGCAGTAGGTGGCATTAGAACATAAGGTTTAGATAGATATTCCTTGAGCAAAGAAAATGTTTGTTGTTGTTCTGGACCCTAATGAAATTCAACATATTTCTTCAAAAGATGTGTGAATGAATGGCACTTTTTTGCAAGCTAGGAGATGAATCTTCTGATTTCTTCAATATTCCCCTATAAAATGTGCAGTTGTCTAATGTTCTTGGGAGGAATTATCTCTGTTATAGCTGAGACCTTTGTAGGGTCCACTTCAATTCCTCTCCATGATACAATGAATCCTAGTAATTTCCCGATAACATGCTAAAGACACACTTCTTTGGGTTGATTCAAACCTTATAATCTCTAAGACGTTGAAATATGCACCATAAGATAGTTGGGTGATCTTCTCTAGTCTTGTATTTACCCAAGATTTCATCCACATAGTCTTCCATTATGTCATTGATCATATCATGAAAGATGATGGTCATATCCGTTGATACGTTGCTCCTACATTTTTAGGCGGAGGAATGAATTGATAGTATAATTTCCCCCATGGGGTTGTAAAATTTTTCTTGTGTTGATCTTCCTTAGAAATCTTAATTTGATTATACCCGAAAATCCATCCATGAGTGATAACATTTCACAACCATTTATTGAGTTGATAATCATGTCAATGTTAGGAAGAGTAAAATCATCCTTAAGACAAACCTTATTTATATCTTTTAAATCAATACAAATCCACGATACCTATGTGTTTCTTTACGTATAGGGATTATGTTTAAAATCCATTCTGAATAATCAATAGGCCTAATGAATCCTACTGCTAATAATTTCTCCATCTCTTCTTTTACCAATAAGGTGACGTGAGGATGCATCTTTCGAGCTTTTATTTTATAGGCTTTGCCTCTTTGTGCACAACTAGGTTATGCACTACTAATTCTAGATCTAACCCTGGCATGTCCACATAGGACCAAGCAAATATATTTAAAAATTCATGTAAAAGCAACACAAAGGTCTTTTGTTCTTGGGCTGAGCGAAGCTCCCAACTTAACCATTCTAGGAAATTCCTCTGTTCCAATATTCACATCAATGGTCTCCTCCACTAACAACTAATATTTTCCTCCATACGCATAGGATCAAGGGGGATTGAGATATTCTTCAAAGGGTGTCTCAATGAGATTTTCACCCTTACGATGGTCCACTTATTTTTCCACTAAATTTTGTTTTTGTTTTTCTACCAATGCCTCAAAAAAGTTTTCACTATAAGACTTGGACCTATTCTTTTTACAAGGCTTCTCTGTGGAAATATTTCCCTTGCTTATTTTTTTACTTAGATGACCATAAAACTCAACCTCCTCCCTAAAATATGTGCATGTGTCAAGGTTGATGGAGAATCCTTTCTTATGATCACCCACCTGGAATGTTGTCATGAAGACCCATAAACTCACCAATAGCTTCATCATTTTCAAAGAAGTCGATTGGTATGTGTTATTGTTGGTCCCAATTTATCAAGGAAGGATAGATAAGATTTAATTTTGGAATGGTAGGGGATATGATAGGGGTTATAATCAAGATAGTCATGTCAAAAACATGTTTGTAGAGGAAAGGTCTTCGTAGAGACTACACTGGGAATCTGTTTCACTTTCATAACTAGATGAACTATCTTCGCATTCAGAAGAGGTAACATTAACTTCCATAGGATTGGACCCATATGGTTAGACACCAATACCATACTTATAAACCTTGTGATGTGGTGTCAAAATAGGTTCCCACACACCTTTTCATCGATGCCACAACCATACCCTTGGTATCCTATGGTGTACATCATCTTATTGGGAATTGCATACTTGGGTGTTTGGTAACATGATGCCATCTCATTAGTGGAGGCGGTATGATTGAAGTAACATGTAAATTTTTTTTTCTAATACGCTACTAGGAGTGAAATCATCAATAATACAATCCTCTTTGGACTGTTGTTACTTGTAGCAAGGTTTACCACACGATCTGGGTGATAAGGGGAGGTTTGAAACTAGAATGGCATGTTGGAGATCATATTCTCGGACACCTATGGAAAGGGTCTTCTTCTTCCATGAGATACCTACGTTGATGCACCATTATCATTAGCATATAAGCTATCTAGATCAACTCGTGAAGTGAGAGCCTTTGATTTTATTGGAACTGCCATCTCCGTAGAAGGGAATTCATAAGTGGTGGGAAAGTATCTCAACAATGCTCTACAATGAGCAAAGGGTTGAGGATCCCCCTAAATAGTGATGTTTTTTCCTTCATGGTATAACTTTAAACACTAGTGATAGGTATAAGGCATGGCACTGCATGGCATGAATTCATGGGCAATTGAGAAGTATGTTATAAAGAAGCTCCAAATCAAAAACATGGAACTCATTATCATGAGCAATATGTCTTTATCCCAATGAGAAAGTGATCATGCTTTGGGTGAATTTTGTTCATCATTTTCATACACCTTGATGGTAATGACCTTAGTTTCTAGATCAGCCTTAGTGTGACCTAGTTGTTGAACCAATTTCAAAGTAAAAATGTTCAAATCTGATCCACCATCCAAAAGCACCCTTTTTATCTTCTTATGATTGATAATGACCTCAATGTGTAAGGGTAAGTTATGGGTAGGATATTCTTGAGAGATCTACCCATGAATGAAGGTTATGTGCTCCATTGGAGAAATCTGTGTTTGTGTCTTGGAAGCATGTAGAGTCAATATCTACTAACACTCCTAACCCACGTAATGGTTTACAAAGAATTTTCTTGTGAACATTAGATATTTTGAGAATATCTAAGATTGAGATCTTAGCAATATTTTTCTCAAATTTATCTAAAACATCATAATGACTATCTTGAGGGGTAAACGGAGGAGGTTCTGAGATAACAAGGTGAGCACGTCATGTTTCCATAGTGCACTCCTTTATTTTAATCTTAATGGTGTTGATATGCTCAAAAGGTGGGTTAACACAACTAATTAGGGCATCAAAAGGATTATTCATTTTTGCAACATAGTTGGCATTTTTGGTTTGGGATGACTATCCTTGATCGACTTTTCCTTTCCTTTTTTATGCTTGGGGAAAATTTCTTTGTAAATTCCCAAGTTTGCATTGGAAGATTTATTAGGGGCATAGGAATCCATTTCCACATCACCATTATCAATTAAGTCTTGGATGAAGTGTTTCAACTTCAAACACTTATCAATTTTGTGACCCCGACATGATGAAACCCACAATATTCATTTTCTCTAAACCATGATGGCTTAGGTGCATCATCTCCATAGGGTATAGTTTCTGGGTATTTAACCATTTTTACCGCCTCTAATTGTTTTAATATGACAACATATAGTCGGATACAGGGGTGAAAGTGTGACGTTTGTACTCAGGGGTGGGAGGTCCCTTTGCAAGTTTCAAAGGAGTGTGGTTTTGAACATCATGTACTTGCTTAAAGTTTTTTATACCATCACCTACGATATTCTTGTTCTTGTTTGGAAAAAAACTTTGGTTTTTCATTAGGATTTGAATTGTTATTGTCTCATGAGTAGGTTTTTAAGGTCCCTTTTGCTAGAAATGCTTTTTCAATTTGACTTCCCTTTTCCATGAACTCTTCGAAAGCATTACCACAATGCATTTGCAAGTGGAAATCAATCTCTGGGTGTAAGTTAGGCACAAATATGCTAACTAGTTGTTTCTCAAGTATGGAGCAAGGGAAGTGACTAGCTAACCCTTGCCATCATTGTAGGAAACTAGCAAAGCTTTCATTGTTCTATTGTTTTGCATTGCACAAATCTATCATGGTAACATCATTTTCCATATTAAAGGAGAAGTGACACACAAAGTGTTCTTCTAATTTTGTACATGTAGAAATGGACCCTTTAGGTATATGTAAAAACCATTTTGAGTTCTTGACCCCTAGACTCCATGGGAAAAGGCAAATGAGATAATTATCACTAAAAGCAACCTCTTGACATGCCATATATAAGTCTTTGATATGGTCTCTTAGATCACCTTTCCCTTGTATTTATCAAACTTGGGACAATCAAAGTGACGAGGGAAAGGTACTTGCAACATAGCCATATCAAAGGGATATGGGCATAGCTCCTCAAACTGATATTTTTTACTATGTCCTACATTGCCTTCTTGTAAATAAGTGAGGGCGTTCTTCATGGATAACCATTCTTTGTAAAGGCTTTCCCACAAGTGGGATTGGAATATAGAAGTGGTTAAGTCTAGTTATTTCACCACCTTTATTGTCTATGTATAAATCCTCATACAACTCTTTAAATTTTTCCTGATGGGGAGTTTTGGTATAGAACTTGTGATATGAAGCTCTAGGTTTTTCTATTCTAGGAGTCTTCGTTGGCTCTTTGTTAACATGTGAAGCCAAACTTGCCAATTGGCAAGTAAGATCTTGTATTTTTGTTCTAAGGTAACCTCTTGGGTTGGTATCTCTTTTAATTCTCATGAGGAGGAGGTTGTTCATGATTAGAATGTTCTTCATGATCTTCGCAATGAATTTTGACAATGGGGATATGATATCCTCCATCATATTGAGATGGAATTTCTTCATCATTTTGTTTCCCAGTAGAAGCATGGCCTAGGTTTAGGATTTCATCAATGTTATGAATTGGGACGCTCTATTTACTCCTCTCCTTAAACCATGTTGGCTAAGAGAGTGTGATCAAACGTGGGTGGAAACTTGGCCCCCAACTCTACAACACGCATAAGAACCTCATGTCTATTTTGAAATAAGAATTTGTCTATTTGGGCGGGACTAAATTCAAATTCTTCTTCCCGAGGATAATTATCCTCACCACCACTATGATCAACCATGGTGTTGTCTTCAAAAAGTGGGTTTATCTTTTCATTTACAAAGGGATTTGACCCTAATTTTCGATGCCCCATCCTTGTGATAGGAGGCATAATAGGAAAGGTTTTACTAAGGTTGATTTAAAATGGACCCTAGGACAAACCAAGCAATGTAATGATGTCAAATCATCACAAATAATGCCAAATAATGAATGGAAAAGAATCCAAAGGATCAAGGCAATATGAACCAAGGATACCAAAGAATAAATAATGACACACTACCAAGGTATTGTATAGTAAGAAGTATCTAGGAAAAAACAATCAAGTACAAGACTATGATCCAATCACAAGAATAGCTACTCCCTATGTTTTCAAAGATAGGTTTGGTGCAATAATGACAACACAATATCAACACTTAGATCAAGTTTAGAATAAACAAGACCTAAATATTAAGAATGTGTTGATGTGATCTCTAAACAAGGTATACTAAAACAATTTTGAAACAAACAAATTCCAAGTCTTGAAAATGGAGGCTACAAATGTGAGCAAATAAGAACAACACTATTTGGACACATTAATCAAGCTTTGTAGACAAAGCAAGATTTTAGTATCAAAATGATGTTACCACAATGTGATCAGTGTAACGATGATATTTTCCAAAACTCAAGGCAATGTTGGGATTAAAACCAAGTCTAAGTATATCAAGAAGTTTTTATTTATGTGAGCACTTAACAATACAACTTAGAGACTTAGATCAAGTTTCACAAAGGAAACAAAATGTAAGTATAAAAACTGTATTGATATGATACAAGCAGCATAACAACTCAAAGGAATTCAATGATGATACAACATAACTATAATGATAATGAGCCTCAATATGGGTGTGAGACAAAGGGCCTACTAGAACATGAATACGTACCATTCACACTTTCAACAGTCACATTATGGCATTGCAACCTAGTTATGTGAGTAGAATACAAAAGTGGTGGACATGATTATTTCTAACAAGTATATGTGTATGTATGTTTTATTTTGTCCCAAATGGGTGATAAGAAAACAAAGGTAGACCAAGTTGTGATGAAAAATACTTAGCCTAACTTTGGAAAAGTTTCGCCTTATCTTAAGAAAAGGTAGAAACTAAGACAAAGTGATGCCTTGTAAGTTTTGTGATGAATAACACGTGGCTTAAACTTCAATGGACTCTCCCTTATTCGACTAACAAGGTTTTGACTCCAAAATAATTTCTTGCTTTGTGAGAGATCAATAGAACATGATGGATAAAGTCAAGTTGGCCCCAATGCCAAATGTTTCACCTAATATTTTGTTCACAAACTCACCAATTCTTTCCTAAAGGAGGTACATATTTCTAGAATTGCTTCTAGATAATAGACCATTACCCCACAATCAAATTAATGAACAGGGCCCCATATGGGAAACATGAATCTTTTCTCACAAAGGTTTCCAACTAGTCAATTGGGTAGTGGGGCACTTCCCATTTCATCCACTAGTTCTCTCAAGGTGTGGACTACTTTGGGGTTCCTAGGGTAATCCTCATAATGATTTTTATGGATTATGCCAAGATACTTCCCCATTTTAAAGCAAACAATCTATTGTTCTTAACCAAACTTGTAAATAAAGTGTGTTGAATGAAGTGGTGTATTTTTTTATCTTTAATCTTAATGAGGTTTAGTACACCATTGAAAACCTGCAACACATGTGTATTAGTATTGTTTAGATCCTTCAACTTTGACAAGCGGTATATGGTCCTTCACTCAAACATTAGTAATTTTCCAAGCAAATCACAATATTTGAAAGAGGATCAAAGGTTGTTTTTGATTCTCAAGATCATCCTAAGATGCAAGAGAAGAGCATACGTAACAATTAATCCAACTATAAAGCAAAGGAAAACTTACAATTAATGAACCATACAAATGCTTGATAAATTGTTCATTCCCTAAAAGGAACGATAACCAGATCGTGCCAAGCCAAGAACACAGATGCTAATTAGACATCACAATCAATAAGATGAAAGCAATTCACCAGAATAACTTTACATAAACCTTTGTAAACAAATGAGTAGCAATATCATATATTATTATGGAACTCAATGAAATACAATGAGAATGGGCCTTGCTTATATAGGCAAGGAATAACAATCTAAGAACCAATCAAGGTCATAGATCAAGCCATAAATCATGGAAAGAACTAGTCATCAAAGAACTAGTCAAGTCCATATATTTATGAGAGAACTAGACATCAAGGATCTAGTCAATACCATAGATCTAGGAAAGAACTAGTCAATACCATAGATCAAGGAAAGAAATATACCTAACAACTAGATAATATCTCCTAATATCTAAATAAATAAAAATAAATATCCACACACATAAGTGGGTGAGGATAAATACAATAAAGGTAAATAATGTACCTAGGTGAACATGAGCTAAGGTAAATACCTACTCTAACACCCCCCTCAAGTGAAGCTAGGGGCCAAAATAGAAGTGGCATGTCCACAGTATGAGTCCCTGGTAACTAGGCCTGATGAGGTACTCATGTACAATATATCCATGAAGAAATATTGAACCAAAAGAAGGAAAGAATCCTGCTATAAGGAAAGAGAAAGAAGAAGAAGAAGGAAGATGTTCTCACGAACACCCCCAAGAACAACTTTCGAAACCCCAAGCATTCCACGCAACTCAAGGTAGCGAGGTGATGCAAAAAGGCTTCGTAAAGATGTATGTAACTTGTTGCTAAGTCGGAAGGTACTCCAAACAAAGAACTCCATCCTGAATGTGCTGCTGAATGAAGTGGATGTGTATCTCGATATGCTTGGTCTGCTAGTGCTCAACTGGGTTGCAAGAAATGTGAATTGCACTTTGGTTGTCACACCAAAGTACAATCGATGAATCCTATGGGAATCCAAACTCTGTCAATAAGGGCGAAGCTAAAGAATCTATGACTTGTTATAACTGCTGCCTTGTACTCTACCTCTAAAGATGAAAGTGCAATAGCCTGTTTCTTTTTGCACACCCAAGACAACTGGAGAAGAACCAAGACAGAAAAGATAGCTAGAAGTAGAATGTCTATCATCAATAGAACATGCCTAATATGAATCTGTATACCCAACCAACTAAGTAGAACCCCTAGTGTAGTGTAGGCCAAAGTGGGAAGTGCCCTATAAATAGCACAAAATCCTTTTAGCAACCTGCTAATGACTACTATGAGGAGAATGTGCAAACCGAGATATAAGCCCTACTGCAAATGAAATATCAGGGTGAGTATGGGTCAAGTACATGAGACTCCCAACCAACTACCTATACAACATAGGATCACAAAGTGGTGTGGTACATGTGGATGTAAGAGTAACCCCATAATGAAAAAGGAGATGGACTTGACTTGCAATCAGCCATATCAAAGTTCCTAAAAAGATCATGGGTGTAATTTTGTTGACTCAAATGAATCCACCGAATTTGTCCGAGAAATCTACAAACCAAGGAAATAATGCAATAGCCCAAGATTTGTCATGTCAAACTTGTGTAGAAAGAGCCCTCGAATACTCGAATGTGAGAAGAAGAGCTGCCAGGTAAGTAATGCAGATAATCAACATATAAGACAATTATCACAATATCCTCACCAACATGTTGGAGATACACTGTATGATTGGATTTTTAATGAACAAAAAAGTAGATAGAAGAAAATAATCCATCTTCTCATACCAAGCCGAGAGGGGCTTGTTTGAGAGCGGATAAACAAGAGAAGACCATAGAGAGAAGAATCCATCCAAATGGCTGCTCCATATATATTTCCTCTTATAGATCTCCATGTAAGAAGGCACTCTTCACATCCATCCGGTATATGGGCCACCTCCGTGATGCAATAATAGCAAGTACAAGGCATACAGAATCCATCTTGTGGCACGGTGCAAAAGTCTCGAGTAATCAATACCTTCGACTTGCGAAAAACCCTTTTGCAACAAAACGAGCCTTATACTTGCCAATGGACCCATTAGCTGCATATTTGGCTCAAGTATACCCACTTACACCTCACCATATTTCTTCCTTTAGGAAGAGATACCAAATCCCAAGTATGATTCTTCATCAAAGAAGAATACTCAGCTATCATCGCATCATCCCATTCGGTATCCCATGAGCCTTTGAAAAATACTATGGATCCTCAGAAACTACCTAACACAAAATTCTAAAACCTATAGAATGTGCGTGATGATGCCTAGTGGGTGGAAGATCCTCTATGAAAGGTGTTGCCTCAAAAACTATAGTACGATCCCACTTAGGCATAGTGACAACATCAGTGGGAATAGGATCCTCAATGGCATCTATAACCTCCTCATCAATCTCCTCAAAGAAAGGATCCTCAAGATGAGATGAAGAAGAAGAAGGAATGGAAGAAGATGAAGAATCATAAGGAGTGAAAAGCTCATCAAACTGAACATGTGTTCGAAAAATAACATCATGTGTATCAGGATCTAAAAGACAATAAGCTCTCATGTCCTCACAATACCCTACAAAGATCAAGGGTTTACTCTTCTTATCTAAAGCTTTCCTTTTCTTCTTTGGCACAAAGGCCCAAGCATGGCTCCCAAAGACTCGAAAAAATGAGACATATGGCTTAGTGTTGGACCAAGCTTCCTCTGGAGTCAAATGCTTAAGTGCTCTATGTGGTGTGCGATTCTGAATGTAGTTAACATAATTAACTACTTTTGCCCAATAAATAGGAGGTATATCTCTAGAATTCATCATACGATTAGCCATTTCCTTCAAATTTCTATTCTTCCTTTCTACTAATCCATTTTGTTTTAGAGTATGAGGAACAAAATGTTGGTAAATAATTCCTTGAGTTGCCAAAAATTCAGAAAAATCATTGTTGAAGTACTCCCCCCCATTATCAGTACAAAGGTTCTTTATGCCACTAGAAGATTATTTCTTGACCAAAGCCTTGAATACTTTGAAGTGTGAAAAAACATCACTTTTGTACTTGAGAAAATAAACCCGAGTACGCCTCAAGAAATTATCAATAAACGTAAGTGCATACTTAGCTCCATTGAAATATGGGGTAGGGAAAACTATCAAGTCACTATGCACAAGCTCAAGTGGTGAAGAAGCTCTCTTAGAAAATTCTTAGGAAAAGGATCTTGATGTTGTTTCCTAATGCACAATCATGACAAACTCCCTCAAGACTAGAAACTCTTGGAAGACCATCTACCATACCATGAGTGCTCAACTCCTTCAAATATCTATAACTGAGATGTCCAAATCTTTCATGCCAAAGTTTACTCTCGAATCTGCATGAGAAACCAATCCTAACCCTATAGAAGAAGTGTCATCAAACCCTCAAATGATATAGTCTAGAACTTTGATCAACAATACCCGAGCAACCAAGTGAATGAGGCTCCAACAAAGTTTGTACTTTTGCTCCATGTGATGTAAAAGTCACTATTTTTCCTTTACCAGAATGACAAATTTGATATATATAAAGCAAATTTGTAGTGATGTTAGGAACATATAGTGCATCTTGGATACTGCCACCATCAAGTTGTATATCACCTTTTCCCTCAATAGAAAGAAAGTAAGAATCTCCAACCTCAATTTTGTAAGTATAACTCAAACCTAGAGAAACAAAAGACTCCTTGGAAGAAGTCATGTGATGAGAGGCACCAGAATCTATAACCCAATTGTCTGCAAGTTGTGACTGAGATCTTCCAACAACATTAAGTGTTTTTCCATGCTGATTAGAAGGAGGTGGAGTGGAGATAGAAATTTTTTGTTTCTTGACTACATCCTCTAAGGCTTGTATTTGCTTATAACACCTATGTTCTTCATGATTACTACCCCCAAAAAGAGCATGAATGACTAGACTTATTCTTGGATTTAGAAGACTCCTTGGGTTTTGAGTTGTTTTCTTGGGTTTAGGAGCACTTTGAGATGGATAAGGTGTGGATTTGGTTTTACTGTTTGGTTTTCCTTGCCCTTAGGATTAGATGCAACTAATGCCTTTTGAGAGGTGGAAGACTCAAGGTGAGACAATTTGGATTCTTCCCTAGTAAGTCTTTCACAAAATGTTTCTAAGTTAGGCATTTTGAATGTGTCACCTAAGGCATCCATGCTAGAGAAAAAGGTAGAAGAAAAAATTTAGAATGGTCCTCTCAACTTGGATAGAATCAAGTAAACACACTCTTCATCTTTCTTATCTCTTCCACTCCCCTTCAACTATGTCAAACAAATGCTTAAACTTGGTAAGATAGTCTATAATTGTTGGAAAATATTTAGGATGAAGAGAGGTGGCCTCAATTTCAAGTTGCATGGCTCTCATATGATCCACCTTACCAAATAAATCCTCCAATTTCTCCCATATTTTTAAAGGAGAGTTACACTTTTTCAAATGAAACAAAAGACTGTCACTTACATAATTTCCTATCAAAACTATACACTCATCAAATTTGCATTGGTACTGAAATTTCTCATATTCTCTAGTGAACACTAGTTGTTCTAAAGAGGTTAAAGCCCATAATCATTTCCACTTAATTATTATTTCCATTCTCGGTTTCCATGTGTGGTAATTATGTGTTTTTAATGGCTCAACATGATCTAATGCAGAAGTAGATAAAGATGCCATCCTCAAAAAATCACCAAAAGAAATGCAAGAATCAAGCAATGCAACAAGAGCCCCAAACAATGCAATAAGAGCCCCCAGATTTTGGCACTTTATAATGAGTGTGTGTTATAATATGGCACTTTATAATTATAGTGTGATTCTAAAAATAAATATTTCCAATGGAAAGATCATAAAAAACACGTACTTTTGCAAAAAAAAATGGCACTCAAAACGGAGTTACATAAAAATGCATGCAGCAACAAAATATGAGAAAATCCCAAATATATGAATATATAAAGAATTTATTTGCAAAATAAAACTTACAGACGAATGTCAATAGCAATCTCCTGCTCTGATACCATAAAAGGAACGATAACCAGATCGTGCCAAGCCAAGAACACAGATGCTAATCAAACATCACGATCAATAAGATGAAAGCAATTCACCAGAATAACTTTACATAAACCTTTGCAAACAAATGAGTAGCAATATCATATATTATTATGGAACTCAATGAAATATAATGAGAATGGGCCTTGCTTATATAGGCAAGGAATAACAATCTAAGAACCAGTCAAGGTCGTAGATCAAGCCATAAATCATGGAAAGAACTAGTCATCAAAGAACTAGTCAAGTCCACATTTATGAGAGAACTAGACATTAAGGATCTAGTCAATACCATAGATCTAGGAAAGAACTAGTCAATACCATAGATCAAGGAAAGAACTATACCTAACAACTAGATAATATCTCCTAATATCTAAATAAATAAAAATAAATATCCACACACATAAGTGGGTGAGGATAAATACAATAAAGGTAAATAATGTACCTAGGTGAACATGACCTAAAGTAAATACCTACTCTAACATTCCCTTAAGCAAAAATGAAATATTAAGTTTCCAATTAACCAAATGTTAGAAAAATGAAAACTAAAGTTACTTTTGATTCTCAAGATCACCCTAAGGTGTAAGAGAAGAGCATACACAAACTTTAGTCTAACTTAAGTAAAACATGGAAACATGATTCTCATTAAATCTTAACAACATGTTAGAAATCTAATTTAAAATGTTAAAACCTGCATAAAATAGTTAGGAAAACATGTAAAACAACATAAACACAAAAATCATAACTGGAAACCTCAAAATTAGAGCCAAAATTCAACACAAAGCATGTTAGCACAAGCCTCTTAATGATGGCGCAAGCCTATGAACAGTAATGCAAGAATAAGCACAAGTATCACAAGCCTATTGACTAAAATTCAATCCTACTAGGAAAAATGCAAGCCTACTAAAAATGTAAGTCCGAGACAGAAAACACAAACAAGTGTTATGGTATCACGGAGGTAGGGAGGCAGTGGCGCAAGCCTAAAGATAGTAGCGTAAGCCTCACACATAGAGGAAAATCTCAACATATAGTAGCAAAATTTAATACAACGGTATAACAAGCCTAACTATGATAGTGCAAGCTTGTGTGCATGCTAGCGTAAGCCTAGTGACAAAAATTCAAGCCTCCTTCATGGTAGTGCAAGGCACGTGTAGAACATCAAAACACGGATTTTGATAAGAAAAAACTTCGAAAAACTCAAAAAATTGTCAATCGATCCAAATTTTGCGTACCTCACCCCCTTCATTCCTCGTAAAGAGCATTAAAACCAAGCAATCTTAACTAAACTAGCTAAAAAAATGATATTTATCTATAATTTATAAAAGAGGGTTAGTAAACCAAAAATGAAATTAATCTACAAAAGCTTGAAACTAATGCAAAAGAACTATGGAGTAAGTCCCACCGGACGTGCCAAATGTATGTATGTTAAACTTGTTATGCTAATTGAAAGAAACTAACACCTAGTAGTCTTAAAGCAAAGTTAAATCTACCATTAACATTATGATAATAGTTTAAAGGAACTAGCTAATTAGTGCATAAATATGAAAGAAATCATCTAATGCTAACCATTCCTACTATTTTAAATGTATGATTACTCTAAAACATGAGCCTCTTTAGATCATGAGTAATCAAATTTGTGTGTTTGATCTCCAAAGAGAGGGAAGGATCTCACCAAGAAATGACTACAAGGCCATGCTTAGATCTTCCTTTCTACTCAACAATGGTAGAATGGATGCAAAGATGAAGTAGTTATTTCAAATAATGGAGAAGGCTCTTATCATATGCTTATATGAAATACTAGCAAAAGTATGGTGTAGGTGTGAAAGAATGTAGGAGGGTCCTTTATATAGCTTTCTAATTTGGGAGAAGTTTGAATCCCAATGAATGTGGGATAAAGGATAAAGTAGATTTAGACTTGTTAAGCTTGATTAGAGGAATTAACAAGTGATTAGCAACTCATGGGAGTTGGAAATGGTTTAATTAATCAACTAGGATTAATTAATAGGATAGAATAATCTTTTTAGGCTATTTGGAGGTGATTTAGGAGGAATTTGATATGATTTGAAGCATTTAAAAGAGGGATTTAGCCAATAAAATGGTTTATTGATTAAATACATTGTTAAAAAGGCTTAATTAACTCATAATAGTTAATTAATCAATTGGAAGAGGATTATAACTAATGAAGTATCATTAATTAGCATCCAGAATGTGATAAAGGCTAGTTAATTAACGAACTATTGTTAATTGACCAAAATAGAGGGAAACATTAGTTAATTAGCTGGAAATCACTAATTATAATGGAAATTATAGGAAAGAGGATAGTTAGTACAATTTTAGCAATAAAAATGTGCAGTGCAGATTTTAGGTGTGTGTGTGTGTAATGTGTTCTTCCCGTATGAATTAATAAAAGGAAAATATATTTTATGTGTTAATCTATACCAAATATTTCATTTTGTATTAGAGTGATAGTCTTTTGGTCATATAATGGAATAATTTTGATTATAGGGTCAATTTATATCCTTGTTTGTGACGTTGATGTAGTATTCATCACCAATTGCACATGTTAAAGTGGATAATGTAGACACTCGAATTTGGAAATTTATCTTTTGAAAGCGCTAGTTGTGATTTGTGTTTCTTTGTTAAAACAAATATCTCATATCCCCACTCGTAACATCTTATTTCCTCTCTCCTAAATTTTTTTATTGATTTAACATAAATTAAATCTTAATCAAAGGACTAAGATCAAATGAATATAACAATAACAAGTAAGATCGATCATGTAAGAAACAAGAAAGTATAAGCAATAATGAAATAAGAGTGACTTATCTTGTATTCAAAGACTAGGGATGATTCTAGACTAGAAATTAAGTGTAACGGGTTAGATCTGGACTCGATATGCTTCATCTCGCAAAACAGAGTCCAAAACTCCTTCTGTGACAGGACCACCCAAATAAGGATAGGATCGACCGGGTCTTTGGTGTTTGAACCGGATGCTAGTGTCTCGGTAAATGCTTAATTTCTTATCTTTTTATGGCCTAAAATTTTCTTGTTCCTTTCAATCTTTGTCACATCAATTTTTTTGGGGTTTCATTTGTTATATCTAAACCTACAAAACAAACCCTATCTACCTATAGAAGGCTTAAACAAACATTACATGAAATAACTAATGCATATGCTTGAGTCATATTAACCTTGTAAGTTACTCCAATGTGATTTTTACCGAGTGTTGCAATATATTTTAGACTCTATATAGCTCGTGTGTGTGTGTGTGTGTGTGTGTGTGTGTGTGTGTGTGTGTGTGTGTGTGTGTGTGTGTGTGTGTGTGTGTGTGTGTGTGTCTAAGATATAGAGATTGAATTATGTCCCTCAAGCTAGGTTTCCCTTGTGTGAGTCGCACTAAGATATCATGCTACAACAATTTTTCCCCAATATTAATGCGTGAGATGGAATTCATAAATATCCCTTCTTAGACAGTGAATATGCAGCCAAAATACATTCCTTGAATGTTTCTCTTTTCCCAAGTAGTAGATAGTAAGTAATAGTCCAAGTTTTCCAATCCCAAATAATAGTCAAGTAAGTCAAGTATATATATATAATTCCTTTATTTTAATTTCGTTATTTGATTTAACAAAAACCGAATATTACATAAATCCTAATATTAGAGTAACAAATGTAAACTATGAATAACAACTTTTGGAATGTAGATGGCACAAGAAATAAGCTAGATAAATATGAAACTGATCTTTGGAAAGAGTGACTTAGCTGATTTTACGTTAAATATGGAATTGATCTAGGCTAGAAAGTTGATGAACATGAAGGTTCAACTATCACAAATAAGCACGGTAAATTTTGGAACAATCGATAAGCCTAGACTATGGTGTCTAGACGGGGAGGTCACCTATGGGCTAGATTCCTCTATTGGGATCCCATGATAGCACAGGAGATTGAAAATTGATTCTTCTTGTGTCACAAGATGGTCACTGGTAGTCGTTCTTGGTTTCTGTATGTCACACTATGATCACAAAATTTGGTAGTGACTTGCAAAGAGATGATGACCTACAAAACCCTCAAACTACATCAAATCCCAAAAATAAAAGATGCAATATGGGAGTCATACTAACCCCGATGGTCACTTGACTAAGTGAACTTACAATCGAGCATTGCACTACATCTCAAAATCCATGTAGTTCTTGTGAGTGTGTGATAGAATCATACCCTAAAAAGCCCTTGTGCAAGTGCATGTGATAACGAGTGATAGCTAGATGTACTAATGTAAATAGATGTGTGGATAGAAAAATGAACTTCCCCTTCCTATGAAGTGTATGCAGAAAATGTAGTCCCTTGTATGAGTGTTAGATGGATGCCTTTGATGCTCTTAGATTCCTTTGGATGCAACCTTAGGTGATGATAATATATGTTTAGAGCTTTATCCTTTATTTTGGTCACATAGCTTTGTATTTATATAATTCCCTTATTTGAACTTCATAATTGACAACTGGAAGGTTGACCCATAAGAAAACAAGATGCCCAAAAGATAAAATAATCCCACAAAAAGTGAGGAAAGTATAAAGAGGTTAGGGGTGCTAAGAGGGGAAGGAAGCACCTAGGCACTGGCATCATGGCTGGGTGTTGGTGTTTGAAGCCATAAAAGATAAGAAAGTGAAATATAGACTATGTTGTAGGGTGTAAAATACCAGAAAGAATACCATAAACAAAGAAAAGAGGCCAAAGATAGTTGTCAATCACTAGTTTTCTTGCTTAGGAATCATATGAATGCAAGTATGGTTTTATGACTTAGAAATGTACCCAAGTGTGTGCTTTTGTTTCTACATTAATAACAACCAAAAATATCGACCCAAAGTGATGGGTAGTAATTTAGAAAAGATAAAAATGATGTGACATTTTAAATTTTAGAAAATGAGGGAAAAGGATAGAAGTTCCCAAAGGGCACAATAGCACATGGGCGCTCTTGTCCCTAATGGGTGGTATTTTTTGGGATGCTCAAGGGATATAATGGAAAATATAGAGTTGATTCATGTGTTTTCCAATTCTCTTAAGTAAACTTTTCATTCCATAAAGGTAAATGATCATAGTATCAAAGGGATAAAGCAATGTAAAAGTAAACCAAGTGTTTTTAATGTATAGTTTTCTTGCTTAGGAATCATGTATATAACAACATACTTAGAGGCATGATGTAAGTATTAAGTGCATGATTTTATGTCTACCTTTTCCCTACTTTATCCTAGTGAATGAATATTTAGTAGCATAGAGTAGATATGAAGATTGTACCTTGTGTAGAGTCGGAGAGAGTTGTAGAATGATAGTGTGTCAAATGACCTTGTATGCATAGTAGAAATGATGTTTGCATTTGTTCCTCGAATATTGGCTTCATCAGAGCATCTTGTGTTTGAGATTTTTCCTTGTTCTATTTGTGTGTTACCCTTTTTTCAAAGTAAGTTCAGACCTACAAAAGAAGATAAGTGTAGTCAATGATCATGATAAATGAAATTGAAATTTAACTTAATAAATGTGAAAATAGAAATGCATATTGAAAAATAAGTGAATCAAGGATATAATACACCTGAATGTCGTGAGAGAAGAGATAGAATTGTTCATGTATATTTTTTTCCTTGGATATGGTTGGAATAATACTGAGGATTTAAGTGTCTTATCACTATACTTGAGGATTTAGGCATCATGTCACCAAGGGAAGAGTATTGGGAGAGTTGTAGGATTTTCCTCCAACCATTAATAATTTCCCATGGATAAGTGTTATTGTAGATGGTCACAAACCTAATATAAATTGGTCATGGATGACACTTTGTTCCACAAATATCATTTTTTTGTATATGCCCTAGGTTTCATTCCTTATTTGATCTTGACAAAATTGAGTACTTAGTTCCCTTACCCAAAATATATAGCTTGCCATTATTTTGGTTCTTGTTATACCTAATAGTAACCTATAACTTATTACCTATTGTTAGAATTTGGAGAAACCTATCAATGGAAGCATGTTGATCTTGTATTGTACATGTTTCCGCCTCAAAAAGTAGCACTCACTGTTCTCTGTCTACATTGAATGCTTTTTCCCCTACCGTGATTTTGTCCTAATATTGATTTTGAACCTATGTTTTCACTCTTGATTATTTTTATTACAGTATGTACCAATTTTTGTCTAGTCTCTAAACTACTGAGAGGGTGAAATAATCACCCGATGATTACCCCCACTCGTTTGGGGTGCGTGAGATGAACCAAGGTGAGCGTGACCCAAACAAGGAAATTTGAAATTGATGTGCACATCTGAAATATAAATATTGCATGGGGAATATGGAATGTACATGGTAACTATCATGGTGCATGTAAAATAATGGGAAAGGATAGAAAAAAGTGTTAGTCACAAACAAGCATGCATGATGTAATAGAAACTAGTCAAAACACATAATAAAATGGAAAAAAATGCAATGAGTAGCTGGATGAGGATATGGGACACCATTCATAATGTCGAAGACACTCAAATCCTTCAAGGATATAGAATCAAAACACATAATCAAGCATATGTCATATCTCATTAATAATGACAATCAAGACACAAGCATAGACAAGATATAATAAAATCATATAACCATGGTTGGAAGTAATCCTACGAGACAAATGATACACATGAAGCACTCGTTATCATGTTAGAAAAATGGATATTATGCCACAATATATACAACTACAATAGTAATGAGAGTAGTGAAAATTACAATGATAGAACTTAAATATATAGAAATAGGAAAGATAGATGACCCCGGGAGCCTCGGTGGGATTTGGTGGTAGTGACAATGTCAAGCATCATACATCTTGTGATAACCTATAAGTATCATGATTCCACCTCAATAGTACCATGTAAACGTGAATTTGTGTATGGAAAAAGAACAAAGAATTTTATTAATCAAAGTAATATGATAAGCAATGTGCAACATATAACAATATAAGAAAGAAAGGATACATACAACCAAGATATAAGCTAATATTTTTTATTTTTGTGGATATTTGAATGTTTTTGAACTATTAGAATATCAAATACAATGACTAGGAGAGGGAGAAATTTTTCCTTTAGTATATGTGTGTAAAGTAAGGTCCATGTAGGTAATTGCCTCCTCAACAGCTTGTGTTTTAACCTAGAATAAGAGTACATCATCGAGTAACAAGGGGATAACACAAGAGCTACCAAATAACAATGTCAACATAGTGAGGGGAAAACACTATGGAGTCTAAGATCCCAAATGTATGAGGAGTAAGTGTAAACATACAGATCAATGTGGGATTCAAGAGACATGTAACATATGTAATGTGAGGAGGCTCATCAGTATAAAATTCAAGCAATGGATGGAGAGATATGAGACTCTTTATAAATAATAAGTGCAATCTAGGAATATTGGAAGCATGAAAGTTGTATGTACTATCCCCTATGAATATAGAATAAACCATATACATAAATGTGGAAAGAGGGGGATTGATTTCCCCCATGGGTGCAATAATGTGAGGTGTAGGCATAGCATATGATTCATTCTTAGAGGCTTAGAAAGTGAGAGCATTTGGAATCATAATCAAATCAACACATTGTGCTCTAACTTTTGATGAGGAATGTGTAGAGAGTGATGTAACATTGGAATCAATAAGCATATGATCATTAGAATCACATTGAGAGTTGTTCCAAGAAAAAAATTGAAATCCATGGTCATGGTGACATTGTGAAGGGGGATATGAGTGTTTCCCAACACCTTAAGTATCATATATGTAACAACCATCATAGGGGGAAAAGTTCTAGATGTAGGTAAGTGTGAAACAATATGCATTAGGGATCAAGCATCATGTGAATAATAATGAGGCATAGTGGGAGGAGTACCATGGGTACTAATAGAGAGTTCATCATGTAAACCAATAGCACTATAGTCCATCACAAAGGGAGAATAATGTGTAATACAATTAGTGTATTCATTATCATGTATGAGAGATATATCACAAAGATTAACAACATGAGGTATGGAATATAATGTAGCATCATCCATGGAATAAGGTGTTATAAATGAATTGTGTGTTATAACATGGGCATAAGCAATCGCATGCATGCATCGTATATGACTAAGGGAGGCCTAGAAGGATATTACAATGGAAATTACTAGGCATAACATGACATAGAACATTAAGAGTGCATGGTCCTATAGTAATAGGTAAAAATATTTCTCCCAACACTATCTTAGGTGTGTTATCAAAGCCACAAATAATAGAGTAGATGGAGTCAAATCAGCAATAAAAAGGCCTAGTTTACGGTTAAAGGAATTTTTCATATATTAAGGCCAAATCCATTATTAACTAAAGCATGCTTAATAATCACATTAAAAATGTGAATTTGAATATAGAATGGGGGAGCATTATCAACAATTGTTTGGGAAAGAACTGAAAACTCAAGAGTCTATGTGTTATATGAATATGCATGGGAACCATTAAGATGATATCTAGGAGACACAGAAAGTGAGATAGATATTGATAATGATCCCTGAGAGTTTTCATGATGAATAAAAGACATTAAAGTACACAATGAGTTTATAGTGGGCCCAAAGAGTGATGTTAAACAAAAAGTGACTGTCATCAAATGAATAAAGCAATCATATTTTGAAATAGAATTTTAATTTTACAAAATAAAAAGAGTTAATTTTGAATGTTATAAATTGAAAGAAAAACTCCAAGGGATTTGGCCAAAATTGTATATAATTTTTGAATTATGCCTTAATTACTAAAAATTATAATTTTTAATTTTCCAAAAATTGGGATCAAATTTGTGAAAAAAAGAGGTTTTTGTTGAATATAAACAGAGGAAAAATAACCTCAAATGAATTTAAAAAGAGATTTGTTATGCTTGATAAATGAAACAAAATGTGATTTGAAAAATAGGAGCCCTAGAAAGTGACCCAAAGGACCAACCACGAAACCCTAGGAAAACTTGTGTAGATCATATTTATGGAAGATGATAGATGAAAATTAGATGTTAATCTAAGGATAAGATGCATATATGAATCCTAATGCAAATGGGGTTTGAATTTGGAGAAGAATGGGTCTATTAAAGAGCATACAAGAGATCATGTTAGCAAATAATTTAACAAGAATTAATTCTTAATAAAAGGACTAAGTGTAGACACTAAAATTAGGTCACACTCCCCTTTGGTTCCTCGACAAATAAACACCCTTCATTACATTAAACTGGCCATGGCCCCCTTCACCCCACTAATATTAATTTAATTAATTTAATTAAATTAATTCATTATCCTCACCATATTTATTATTTAAATATCTTAATTTAGATAATATCCACACATACACCTCACCTAGACACCTCATCTAGCCACCTCACCCTAAGACCTATTCTTAGTAAGTTACCATAACTAACTAAGACTTACCCAAACCCTAAAGATCAATGCCTACATTCTCTCTAACCACATTCCCATATGCTTACAAGAAGCTCCCAGTCTAATCCGCGGGTTAATGACACGAGATATGAGAAAATCAAGAGGATCTCCCTAGTTTAGTAAACCTAGAAAATCGTGCCACCGACCGAGCCATGCTGATTTACCCTAACGTCGTCGCCGGTTAAGCCGAAACCACCGTCGGTCACCTTTAAACCCCTAAAACAACCTTATTTGGAAGGTTGGGAAATAGATGGCAAACATTGTGCACATCCCTGAGAGATATCACATCTTTTGAGAATGAATTCTAGCGAGAACACACATGTAAGGAAGGATATCAAGCATTTTCTCCTGCACTCACCCCCAACAAGGATTTGATCAACCAAGCAAAAAGGAATGCACATGCAGCCCATACGCAGAAGCTCTCCTATGATTGGTGATCATTTACACCTTTAACCTCTTACTAAAGACCTTCATCCCTCACTCACACGGGCGCCCAAGACCAGAATCCAAGTAAGTAAAAGCTATACTCCTCGGTTCATTTCATTTTGTCATTATATTGTCACCCTTTGTTCTCTCTCACACCCACAAACCTCCATTAATACTCACCCCTCCATATACCTATTAAAACCTCACCAAATCCCACCCAAACCACCCAATACCTCATTCGACTAACCAAAGTCCTTTGTGCAATCACAAAGGAGACCCAGAACTCATTTTGTGGCATTCCTAGTTTTCCACAGTAATCGGCGCCGGTTACACCCAACCTCCGTCAGTCACCCTTAACCGTCATTGGTCTCTATATTTACCCATACAACTCAAAACTGTGACTTATTCACCTAATTCTACATCACCCTCATTCACCTTTGATCTACCTGAGACCTCTCCGAGGACTGCAGAGATCCGAACTAGTTATTTGCCCTTCGGATCCTTTTATAACCTAGCCTGTTAGATCAAATCTTTCTTATTGTGTTTTAAGTGAGATACCTAAATCATTTCAAATTACAATAGGATTTACTTTATTACCCGTATTAAATTATTTTAAAGGTGGATGACATCCCTCTCAGAAGTATCACACTTCCCAAATCTAGCACACACTAGGTAGTTCATTGCACATATTGTTTAATTCTTTCTGGTGGTCTTGCTTTCCATTATAGGTAGTTCCTCCTAGCCAAAAGGAAGCTCTCACATTCAACTGTGGATTTAGAAGTCATACGCGTGCAACAACCCAACAACCAACATTTCAACAGGTATTCCTCCTACACCTATTACCCTATCTGTTTCATCAATACTTCAAAGAAACGCTCTAAGAATCAGGTGAAACATTTTGGCATGCCGGTGGGACCCATCCAAGTTCCTTACATTTTATTCATTCCTAGGAAAAGTTGTGTGTTTGTTTCCCTTCTGAAAAGCATACACATTAATTTTCTTCCTTGGTAACCCACCTTTTCTTTCTATTTTCTCTAAAGGAAACCTTTCTTTTGGTGTAATTAAAAAGAACCATTTCTTCGTGTTTTCCACATTTAGTGAAAGAGCATCCCCCTTCCTCTTCATCTATTTGTGTCATCCAACTTCACACTTCGATTTGGGCTTAAAAATAAGTGCATTGCATTTTGATTTATCGCATTAGCTCACATTAATTGAGGGCAACCTATACGCTGGAAGTCATGCCTAGCTGATGGTTGACAAATGAACTGTAGAAAGTACATCTCTCTCTCTCTCTATGAGTCTTGCCAAATTGCAAAAATTCAAAATAAATACATATTCTTAAACAACATCTTTCCTGGGAATGCCTGTCAATGATCACATTGATCTGAGGATTGGCAGGTACTCCCCAACTCAGCTGCTCTATTGAGTCATACTTCAAAGCAAAGCCCGCCCCACCATAACATACCTAAAACCTCACCTTTTAGATCTCCTTCTTCGTAGGAATCCATCCTCACCAAAAAATCTATTTCATAGTTCATGTGTCAGTCCTTAAATAGCATAAGCTAAACAAACATAATAGAAAAGGCACTCCTAGGATCACATTTTTCTTAGTGTTTCTACTTGGCTTGTGTTTTGAGGTGAGAGATCACATTCTTCATTTTTCTTGTTCATCCTTGCACACTCCTCATCACAGCTGGTGTATTCCGGCTTCACCTAAGTGTGCCTGGACCATATTCTCATCATTCTCAAAATTCTGGGTCTGATTCCACATCAGATTTTAATTCAAAACCACCATTCTTTCATCACTGTTTCAATTTCACAGTGACGGTGTCGGTCAACGACCATCATTGGTTACCCTCTTACTGTCATCGGTTATACCCAACTGGCGTCGGTTCTAGGTCCTTTTGTTAACCTACTCAAAGGGACATTTATTCATCTTCATCCTTGTTATTTATTCATCTTCTTCCACTTTTCACAGTCCCTGTCATTGCTATCATTCCCATTGACATTGTAAAACTCATCAGATTTGGCATACCTGTCAGATTTGACCTTATACCTTGTTTTTCACTCACTGTCCATTTTCTACAGTGACCAGCATAGTTACCCCTAACCGGCATCGGTTTGCCCTAACCGACATCGGTTAGCCTATTTCACTTTCCAACCAACATTTGGTACCTAATCCACTTTTTACTACCAGATTCACCTATTCCTGGTTGTTTTTTGTGTCATTTACAGAGAATTAGCCCTACCTAATCAAGATCTTGGTTTACATGTTGTTGACCAAGACAAGCAAGTGCACTCGTATTTCACACCAATTGTTAACCACTCCCACCTAGTCCTTCACCACCTTCCATTTTATCACCAGCCATGGATCCTATCCAACCTATCACTATCGCTACCAGAGATGAGGAGTTCACATGACTCCTTGACCAAAACCCTACCGCTTTGCAGTTTTACCTTTCCCACTTGTCCACTCGAGATGCCTCGGGTTAGTTGATATATGGCATGCCCGTATCTATCCCCCCAACTCTCACTCCCACTCCTGCATCGGCCCCATCTAGCTCCATGCTGCCCACATCTACCTTACCCCTAGTCGTTTCACAGCTAGGTCCTATACCCACTATGACTTCCATGTCTACCACCTCCGTAACACCCGCCACATCCACCATACCCTCGACCACTACCCAAAATGCAACTTCATCTGCCCCTAATGTCTCACACATACCCATAGCTATATTACCACCTTTGGTGTTGGTGACCCCTACCCCTTTTCAGAACGTGGTACTTTACATTCCACAATCATTAGCCCCCATTGGCACTAGGGTTACCACGACCCTTCCACCTCTATATACATACTATCAGCAGCCTCCGTTTCATCTATTATTCGCTCTGGGTACGTACCCCCTGTTTCACTACCTTCTTCTCAATCAACCTACACGGCAACACCATATACTAGAGTGTCACCCCCATTATATTCCCAACACCAACCCCCTCATGCTACAGGAGGCACCCAATCATCGCAACCTACCAACGACCTAATCAAATTGATGTTGGACAAGATGCAAACATTGGAGGCATTGGTTTTTAGCTCCCGCAACACTCTCACCTACGACGAGATTTGCAACAAGCCCATCCACCCATCCATTCCTATTCGTCCATAACCTAGTGCATTGGTAAATACCTAAATTTAATCGTTTCAATAGCAAAGAAGACCCGCAGCAACATTTGTGGTCATTCAAACACGGGTGTTATCTGATCGCTCACGATGATGCTTTGCTCTTAAGAACCTTTCCCATGTCTCTCACTGGACCTGCATTAGATTGGTATAGTGGGTTACCTAGACACTCTATATTCTCATTCAATCAGGTAGCCCAAGCCTTCTTGGATCATTTCTCCATCAATATTGTCAAGAAGGTTACCATGACTGACCTATATTCCATGCGTCAATATGAAGATGAATCTATCACAGATTTTGTCGCTCGCTGGCGTAGCCTGATCAACCAACTCACCTTCTAACTGCCACAAATAGAGCTCATCGAGCTTTTCACATGGGCTTGTGCTAGACATATCTCACCAACCTTACAGGTCTAAACCTTCCAAACATTCGATGAAGCATTCACTATGGCACGAAAGTTAGAGATTCGGGCCATCGAAGAGAAGAAAATCCAATTACACAATAAGAATTTGGAATTCAAGTCGAATGATACCTCTTCTTCTTCCAAACCACAAAACAATTATTCAAAAGCTAAGGGCACCGCTAATGCAGTGGTACTCAAGGCCACCCACTCATCCATCAAATCAAGCTACCCCCTCATCTAATCTCTCACCCGTCCAGGCTTTTCAATTTAGATGAGAACAAGTGGAAATACACCCCAATTGGGGAACCTTACTCCTCTATCTTAGAAAATCTTATCAAAGCCGAATCCATCACCCTTCCACCTATAAAACCACACACTAGTTTTGACCTGCTCGCCCCATGCCTACATGGTATAAAGAACATGACTTCTATAACTATCATCGAGTAAAGGGTCATAGTGATGGCAATTGCATCACTTTCAAAAACATTGTCCAAGAAATGCTTGAGAAAGGTGAGTTAACCGTGGATAATCCTAATGCACCTACCAACAAAACCTACACATCTTCAAGAAACCATTTCCCAATCATGCCCCTTCATCTAATCAAATCGGTGAGACCTCAACTCATGATACCCATACCCATGAGGTTCATGCTATTTTTAATGATGTACTGTCACCTCCCAATTTCCCCATATTCCTTCCATAGAGGAGATTCTAGCCCGAAATCCTCCTTCCACATCGGAACCAACCTCCCCTATTCCTCCACCCATGAGGAACACCTTTCATCTCCTTCATCACCTACAGAGGAGTCTTCCACTAACATCGAAACCATTTCACCTTTGGCTTCTCCACTTAGAGAACCGATACCCACTAGTACTTCTTCAGTCCACAGAAGATACTTATTTATCTCCTCTACCCACAAAGGAGCTCCCATCATCTCCTCCACCTATAGAGGAGCACCCATCATCTTCTTTGCCTATCATAGACCCAGTTGAGATACCTTTGCCTCTTGGTGAGAATTCTCCATCAGCTACCCAAAATCCTGCAGACCTACTTTCCGCTCTCTTACCCATGGAAGTTGAAGCTAGCCAATTCCCCATCTCTAAGACACATTTTACGGGAATTGCCATTAGGTCCTCATCAACTCCACCTACGGATGTACCATTCTCACATTTGGCTGATCGCTTAGATTATGTAGATAGGGCCTTACTATGGGGGTGCCTTTTACTTCCTATCTCCACGTAGATGTAGATGTCACTTGCTGATACCTCCACTATCTACCCAAAAATATTTCGACCAATCGAACGAATACAACCACCTCTATCACAACTCCTTCCATGACACCTATCATAGCTCAAACCACAACCTTACCCATGACCTAACCTCTATCTAAATCCAAACCCACACCTATGGCATCTTCCTGACTAAACCTATGACCACTTTAGGGGTCACCCCAACCACCATCCTTACTCATCCACCTATCAAACCGGACTTAGCTACATCCTCTAAAGTCAACACCATATCTACTCGACACCCAAATAGAAGAACCAAACCCATAGACCTCATACCCATTTACGCCAATCACACTGCACTTATCCCATTTGTCTTAGGACCGCAGCCTTCCCAACATGGTCAAACAACCTCCACCCATCAATAAACCAAAAACACAACAAAGACATTCCTTCCTCACAAACCTCCAACCTACCTGGGCCCGACACGACTTACACTTCACACTCCGCAACATCTCTACCACCCATACCTCCAATACCCTCAGCTATTTCTTCACTACCCACTACACTTCAGTCGCTGTCCCTCACACCCCATGTGCGACCCGCGTCATCTACCTTCACAACACCCCTGTTATCCCCATGGGTAACTCGCCCTCTTCCCCATCTATTTTTCCTTCTAGACCTCGTAAACCCATATCACCTTTACCAAAAGAAAGTCAAAACAACCACACACCCTCCCGCTCATTCATCTATTATACCCCTACATAGACAAACACGACCGACACCCAAGACCCCGCCAGCACCCAAAACCATATCTTGACCTATTCCCCCTCTTGCGAGGACTTTTCCTCAACAATCCACCGTACCTACACCCAAACCCACGTTCACTTCCCATTGCGACCCACTAGCGGGGTCCTATGCCAAAATATTAACCAACCTCCTTGAGACTTCTGTTATCACATTACCGTCACTCAAACCTTATGACCCCCTCAAACCTAAGCCAAAAGGGTTTGATGACTCTAAAATTTTTGCCTACCATCGTGTGCTAGGGCACGATGTGGAGAACTGTAAGGCCTTAAAAACTGTCCTTATCTAGTTTTGTCCTTTGGAAG
The DNA here is from genome assembly GCA_018340775.1 of Taxus wallichiana var. yunnanensis. NCBI lineage: Eukaryota > Viridiplantae > Streptophyta > Pinopsida > Cupressales > Taxaceae > Taxus > Taxus wallichiana. The sequence continues at coordinate 805,590,654 of CM031239.1, read as the reverse complement.
CCAACTTTGATGATGACCTTCTCGATGAGGACCCCGCCTCACCAATTCCAATTCTCACCTTTGTCCACTCAACAACCACAACCTCCACCCCCACAACTCCTCGAACCACCTCCAAGATTTTAAATTAACATGGTTTACATCAGAGAACTTACCACGCCACCACCCAAATGTCATTGCGCCCAGCTCACCTCATAGGGTTTTTCTCCTCCGATATGTTTTTGTCCGTCCTATCATTATACCACTCACCCTACACCTTCTCCATTTGCCAACTCCCCTTAGATCAACATGATACACGTCACTACCCGTGCTCAGAAGGATAAAGGTAAAGAAAAGGTGACTGACCCACCGACCAATCCTATACCCAACATACCATCTACACCCATGCCTAAAATCACTATTTGCGGCCCCACATACCCCATTTCTAATGGGGTCACGCATCGCACCATGCTCAAACAATTACACCAATCTCCCCTCAAAATGTCCTTATATGACCTCATCCAAACCTCGAAATCCCATCGCCAAGCTCTCATGGAGGTTCTTCAATCTATTGAGGTTTTTCCCAATGACCCTACACCCGTCACCTCCATCATCACACCCCATCATGTAGCCTCTCTCACCAAATTACCACCTTTATCCACACCTCCACCTACTCACCAAGTAGCCTCCCTTAGCTTTTCAGAGGAAGAGATCATGCCACACCAAAATGATGACCTGGACCTAGCCCTCTTCATCTTTGTCCACATCGATGACATATGGGTATGACGTGTGATGATTGATGGGGGTGCTAGCATTAATATCATTTCATCCCATGCATTCACTCAAATGCACATACCTGATAATTACATGCATAAACATCCTGTCATGTTGCATTCATTCAATGACACTATCACCTCCACATTAGGCACTATCATCCTCCACATTCGCGTGGGCCCCCGCACTGTCCCTAGAATTATTCTACGTCTTGGAGGGGGAGTTTCAATATAACTTGTTGCTTGGCAGACCCTAGATTCATGTCATGGGTTGCATTCCTTCCACTTTGCATCATTGTGTAAAGTTTGAACATGAAGGGCACACCTATACCATTCCAGCTGATCCATCCCCTTTTAAAACATGCAACATGATTTACCAACCCAATGATGTGCTCATACCCGTTAAGGCACCTACCTCCGTGACCACCACCGCTTCACCTACACCTCCGCTTACTAATATAGCTGCTACCTCAACCACACATACCTCCTCCATTCCTACCGCTACCACAACCTCCACGGCCAACCCATTAGCTGCCCAAGCCATTAACCCCACCTCCGTGTCAACCTCTAACACATCATCCATTTCAGCTACCTACATACCAACCACCAACCCCTTGGAAGGTGTTTTTCAACGCCTCACTCTGGGGGAATACCACCTATATAGTGTCAACACATTCCTTACTCCACAAGAGTATGGAAGTCTTCACCAACACCCTCGCTTATGATCGCCACATAAGAGAATTCCTCCTTTATGGTCCTTCTCATCTCGTACTAGTCTCACCTATGGGGGACTTGATACTACCACTTACACACCCGAACCACCATCACAAACCCACCCATTTTCCGCTGACTTCCAATCTCTCACCAATCACCATTTTTTCCCACACCTTCCTACACCGATGTGTGTGGAAGGGTTTTAGTTTTGGATTTTACAAGCAAGGCCGCCATATCGTTATTCCATGCACCACCCACAAACATAACGACCGTAGTGGTATCAGCTTTCCTAAACCACCTACCAAACATGCCCACATTGAACTCATCAAGGACATCAGCCCTTCTCCACCTTCTTCACCCGCTCCACCTTCATTAGCACCATCACCAACAGAGTCGATGGATCCAGAATCTATCCCTCCTACAAAAAAAAAATCATAAACACCATTTCCTTGGGGCCTTTAACTTATCAATGTGAGGGCAAGGCCCCTTCCACTCTTCCCTTCCCCGTATCCTCGAAATGATCAATGAAGATACACCTTCAATTAACGTCGTTCAATGTCGTGGATGATAAATCTATACTCACCTACCTTAGTGCAGAAGACTCATATATTCATCGGTCGTTACCCTCTAAGAAGTAAACCATGTTGAATGAATCGACTATCGAGATCAACATTCACACTCAGGATGACCCGCACATCCTAAAGATCCATCAATATTTAGATGTTGCTAAACAACAAGCCATCAATTCTTTTCTCAAGGATCATAACCACGCTTTTTCTTGGTCGTATGTAGACATGCCCGGTATTGACCCCACCATAGTGGTCCACAATATCGTCATTGTTCCCAATGTCAAACCCATCAAATAGAAGCCGTGAGGAAAGTGCACCCTCGCATTGCCCTTCTCGACAAAGAACTTCAGCGCCTTCTTTATGTTTCCTTCATCTTACCTATTGATTATCCTCGTTGGATTTCTAACATTGTCCCTATGACTAAAGCGATAGGGGACTCTCGTATTTGCACAGACTTCCATGACCTCAACCTAGCAAGTCCAAAAGATGACTTTCCATTACCCAATATTGACCAACTGGTTGACCTTACCACTGGTCACGAGATGCTATCGCTCATGGATGGCTTCTTAGGTTATAACCAAATCTTGCTTACCCCAGAAGATCAACATAAAACCACATTCATCACCCCTTGGGGGACCTTCTACTACCGATTCATGCCTTTTGGCCTTAAAAATGTTGGTGCCACATATCAGTGGGCTATGACTTACATATTCCATGATATCATGCATCGTATATTGGAAGATTATGTGGATGATCTCCTAGCCAAATCTAAATGCTGCTCTAAGCACCTTGTCGTCCTCAAAACCATTTTTGACCGCCTCATTAAATATTGCGTTCGCCTTCAGCCAAAGAAGTGTGTCTTCGCGGTTCTCTTAGAAAAGCTCCTAGGATTTATTGTTTCCTTACGTGGTATAGACCCTGCTAAAGTCAAGGCCATTCTGGAAATGCCTCCACCCACTAACCTTAAACAACTCCATAGCCTGCAAGGTAAGTTGCAGTCTATTCGACATTTCATTTCACAATTATCTGATCGGTGCTAACCATTTCATCCTCTGCTCAAGAAGGATGTCTCCTTTAAATGGGATGATGACTATCACAAAGCTTTTGAGGGCCTAAAACATTACCTTCTCTAACCACCCGTACTCATTCCTCCTAAAGACAATCAACCTTTTTACCTATACATCTCAACTACCAATCACTCCTTGGGAGCCATGGTTGCTCATCACAATGAACAACACAGGAGCAGTGGTTTATTACATAAGCCGTACTCTTTTGGATTATGAAACCCGATACACTCATCCCAAAAACATTTCTTCTCCTTAGTTTTCATTGTCATTAAACTCCACCATTACCTACTCAAACATAAAACCTATGTTGTGACCAACACCGACCCCTTACACTTCATGTATGCCAAACCTTATCAAAATCGTGTACCACTCAATGGCTTATGCTTTTAGCTGACCTTGACCTCAAATTCATTCATCAAAATTCCATCAAGGGTCGGCTATCGTGACCAATTGCGAGACGCACCTCTTTCTAGGGATCAACCCTCTAATTTTGACTTTCCAGATGAGTCAATTGCTACCCTTTCCTGGACAAACCCCTTACCAAATGACACTCTTCTTCAACGGTTCCAAGTGTCAGCGTGGGGGTGGGGCTAGTATTATCCTCATTCCGCTTGATGGTGAGCCCATGCCTTTGTCTTTCAAACTCGATTTTGAATGTACAAACAATATTGTCAAATACGAAGCACTCGTACTAGGTCTCCAAGCCACCTACACCCTAGATGTCAAATCAATCAACATCTTTGGTGATTCTCAATTGGTTGTAAACCAAGTCAATGGTATATACCAATGTTGTAATGAGATACTTCAAAAATATAAACATCATGTAGACGTACTTTTGACCACCTTTGACCGTTACATCCTTCAAACCATCCCACGTTCAACCAACAAATTTACAGATACCATGGCTTGCTTGGCTTCCCAAATACCCGCTTCGCCATTGATTCTAAAATATTTGTCACCGTACAATGACTCCAATCACCTTCTTATTTACCACATGAATTTTACTCTATCAAAACCACTACCCCGAACTTGAGTGACTTTTGGTACAAATAATACTCTGATTGTCTTTCTCTCTCCATCTTACCTCCTGATCTCACCAGAATCTTGACAGTACGCCTTCCTTAAAAAGGTCTCTCGTTACGTCATCATGGGGGGCCTCCTCTATAAGTGTGGCTTTGATGGTATTCTCTTATGATGCCTCATGAGTTCTGAAATTCCTTATACCATTAGGGAAGTTCATGATGGCATATGTGGAGGTCACTTCAGTGGCCTTGCTGTTACTAAATGTATTCTTCATCTAGGCTATTATTGGTTGACCCTTAACTATGATTTATGCGATTATGTCAAACGTTGTGTAAAATGCCAACAACATGCCAATCTTCATCATACACCCAAGTCATGCCTTACGGGTCACTGTGACCTTTATCCCTTCTCTCAATGGGGTTTGGATCTTGTTGGAGAAATCAATCCCCATTCTTCCCAATGTCATTAATGGATCATCACTCGCTACCAAATACTATAAAAATGGTTGGAAGCCATACCACTCATCTCCACGAAAGCGAGAAAATATGTGAGTTCATTAACCACCACATCATTTATCACTTTGGTGTTCCTCGTTGCCTCATCACCGATAATGGAAAATAATTCAAAAATAAAACATTGCAACAACTTTGCGACACCTTCGACATTCAGCTTAGTTTCTCATCACCCTATTACCCACAAACCAACGGCCAAGCTGAATCCACTAATAAAACCCTAAAAAAATTCTTATGAAAGTGGTTAACGATACTGGGAAGGATTGGCATACACACATTCCTTTTGCCTTGTGGGCATATCGCACTAGTATTCACACTTCCACTGCTGCCACACCATTTTCTCTGGTCTACGGTACAAAGGTTGTTCTGCCTCTCAAAGTTTAGATCCTCTCACTCCACATTTCTCTCCATGACATGCTCAATGATGATGACTTTCATTAGGACCGTTTACCATAGCTAGAGTTATTAGACTAACGTTATCTTAACGCTCTGGATCACATTCAAGTTTTAAAAAAATGTATCAAACATGCCTACGACAAATGTGTCCATGCACGAACCTTCCAATTTGGTGATCTTGTCCTCAAAGAAAATCAACACATAACCAAAGCAGAAAAAATTAAATGGGGCGAATTTGCTCCTAATTGGATTGGACCATACATCGTGACTCATACCTATGGATTATGTGCTTATCGTCTATCTTCACTTGATGGTAAACCCAAACTTGAACCCCTTAACGCCTTGTATATTCGACCATTCTATTGTTGACTTGTGGTCCTACCTCACCTTTTGTCTCTTTCCATGCTCGTCCCTTAAGCGCTATCCACTTCATACACCTCACCAATGATTAAACAAGAATCATGTGAGTACTGCATCACTTGTTATCTTCTCTTGAATATGTGTACCACGGCACTGCACATAGCATGATTCTCATGGATACTTTTTGTCTACCTTTAGATGAGATCCCATGGTTGTTTCACCTTGCCTTTTGAACAAGAGTCCAATTCTCCACCTTGGTCTTGTCCATGACTTCAAATCCCTCACATGGGATACAACTCCTTGAGTCAAAATTCCACTCAAAAGATGACTCCCTCAAAAGGACATCTTCCTCTCGACATTACTGCTGTAAATAGACTACTCCCTTGAAGGATAGCTATGTAAAGCTCAAAAAAATGAGAGAAACTGAAGCTTCTTACATCGATCAGCTTCATGAAGACCTCAAGGAGTTAAATTTTCTTCATCCCATATAGACTTTCTCGCATCGATCAATCTATCTCAAATATAATTTAACACAGAAAACTTTTTAGTCATGGACTTGCCCATTGCGACCTTAAATCTCTTGCCCAAATAGCATGCTACCTCATACCATACAAAATTACCCACTTTTCACCATTCAATCCATACCCACTCCCATTTCCCACCGCCTCAAGGGATTTCTTGGAAACTATGACATTTGGTGATCATGTGACTACTTTTCACCGTAGAACAATCAATCATGCAATGTCTTTAGGGTCTTACGTTCATCACCTCTTTAAAGGTGTGATCTACTTGGTATGATCCTCGCCAATCAGGTGGCGTTATTTCCCCCTCTTCTCTTTTAGCCATCCTTGTTTATGTTTTGATTACCTTATACAGTACTTGGTCCTCGATGCTTACTTTTGAGGTAATCTATATTCTTCTTTTGCCACAATCAATATCACCTATCTTACTTTACCTATAACCCACCCACACCAAACAAACCTAAACCAACACCATACCTAAAACCTACCACCTCATTGTCACACCCTCTCATATTCTTCCCTAGCTTATGGGAGAACTACATCGGCCTGAGGTCCCTTTTCGCCGGGACTATGTAGGCAACACTCTGCTGGGCATGGGGCCCCTGGAGGATAGCTCGGCCACGCTTTACCCTCAACAATTCATCTTCTCGTGTTCCTCACATTACATCATACCTCACTTAGTTTCCCTTTTTACCCAAAATTAGAAATTAAACCACGTACATAACAAGTTGCTTCATATTTTAATCCTTATCACAACATACATTTATTACGCCTACCATTTCTCTATCATCACTATGCATAGATTATACCACATCTCACATAGGACCCATATTATCATTCATTGCATAAAATAATAAATCATAACTTCCCTTACTTTGAACACAACCATGCCTAAGACCTTGACTCAACCATGCGTATAAAACTTGACACAACCATGCCTAAAACTCCGACTCGATCCTTGTCTCAAGACCCGACTCAATCCATGCCTAAAATCGACTCGATCCATTCCTAAGACTTGACTCAACCATGCCTAATCCAACCTAACTCCACCATGTCTCTGACCTAACTCAACCATTCCTATGACCTAACTCGATCCATGCCTAACAAACTTGACTCGATCCATGCCTAAGACCTGATTCGATCATGCCTAACTCACCTAATTTCCATCCATATCAAAACAATAAATCAAAAAAACTCATGTATCTCATCATATAAATAAGTGTGTATCTCATAAAACATACATGGATGTCCCATCATGTCCATCATCTCAAAATCATCGGCACGTAGGCCGAAGTGCATTATGTCTTGGGTCTAGCAAGGAGTGAGCATACCACCATTCTCTTCTTGAACACCTCTTTGTTCTTGGTTGTCTTGCAATGCCAAAACAACATCCTTCCCATTGCTTGCTTCCATTGATTTCTCAAGACCAAGCTGCTCACATAATCCCTTTCCTGGACTAACTTGGTGACTTTGATCTCAATGTCATACTCCATGACACGAGTAATCCACCCTACACATTTTTCATTTAGGTCTTTGTTGAGGAGGAAGTCCTTAACTCCCACATGAGAAACCAATAGTTGAACCTTGTTGTTTGAAACTAGATGCTTAAATTTCTTCAAGCTCCTAATCACTACAAGAACATGCTTCTCAATGAAGGAATACCTCACCTCATAGTCCTCCAAGCTTTGGCTAAAGAAGGCAATTGGCTGCTCTGCATTTTCTTTGTTCTGTTGTACTAAAATTGTAGAAATTGTATCATCACCTCCAAATGCATAAAGGATAAAATCCTTAGAGAAATATGGGTTAATGAGAGTTGGAGCTTGTGAGATAGCCTCTTTGATTGCCTCAAAACTTTCCTTACCTTTAGCTGTCCATTTGAAAGCCATACTTTTCTTCAACATCATAGTTATGGCTTGACAAGGGCTACAAAATTAACAAACCTTGAACAAAATTGATTCTTCCCAAGAAACTTTGAAGGGCCTTCTTGTGACTTGGTAATGGTAGTGCTTTTATTGCTTCAACCCTCTCTGGATCAATTGCTAATCCCTCTTTAGAAACAATGTGGCCTAGGAGCTTTCCTTCATGAGCTAGGAAAATACATTTTTTGGGATTCAAGGATACCCCAAATCTTCTACATCTTTGGAACACTTGTCTCAAATGAAAGAGATGATCTGCTGCACTTTTAGAAAATACAGTAATATCATCTAGGTATATCAACACTATTTTGTTGATCAATCCCTTGAACGCCATATCCATTTCCCTTTGGAAGGTAGCTCGGCATTAGACAACCCAAATGGCATTTTCCTATATGCATAGGTTCCCCATTTGGTGGTGAAGGTTGTTTTGAACTGATCATCCTCCTTTACCATGATCTGATTATACCCTGAATAACCATCTAGCAATGAAAACCTCTCAGATCCAACAACAACTTGCAAAATATGCTCCATAGAAGGAAGTGGGTAATGATCCTTGAGGGATGCTCTATTCAAATCTCTAAAGTCTACACACAATCTGATTTCTCCACTCTTCTTTCTAACTGGAACCAAGTTTACAACCCAACTTGAATGCTTGATGGGAAATATGATACTTTCCTCTATTAACTTATTCAATTCCTTCTTCATGAGAGGCTCCATGTGTGGATTGATTGGTCTTTTTTTTTCGATGGGTTTAGCACTTGGATCTAATTCAATTGTGTGTTGAGATAGCTTGGGATTGAAACCTCTCAAGTCTTCATAGCTCCAAGAAAATATATCCGGGAACTCTTGGAAAAGTTGCATGAACTCATACCTTTCTTGCTTGGTTGCCACTTTACCAATTTGAAGTGATTTTCCTTCTCCCACCGAGATGGGCATTGAATCTTCTCCCTTGACTTGGATGTTTGCTTTCTCCTTCCTAAATTGATCATTAGGATTAAAGATGGACTCCAAAGTGACAAGTCCTTTTGGTAGTTTGTTGGTTCTCATGTATGTACACACGATCACCATATTGTTGTTCTAACTTTTCCTAATTTTTGGCTGAGAACTCAACTTCTTCTTGCAAGAAATTGATGATTTGTTGGTCACTTTCAAACACTTGCCAACTTACATTATTATCTAGCACTGATGGCCTTATAATCACATGAATGTTTGGCTGCACTTTATCTTCCTTGATACTCTCCACAACATCAAAGGCTGCTCCAACTGCTGCAAGCCTATCAAGCAGCTTGGTTTTCTTTCCTAGGGATGGAGTTGATGCCAAAGCCTTCAAAATCCTCAATGAGGTCCCACACCCTATTCTTATAACTCTTGAGCAAATCATTTTGGTAGCATGTTGTCCTTTAACTTGATTAACAATCAACTCACTATCACCAAAGACTTGTAAGTTTTGATACCTCTCTTTCTTGACCAATGCAATCCATGTATCAAAGATTCATATTCAAGCAGTGTTGTTAGAACATGCAAACTAAAATCTAAAAGCTGAATAATACTTAATGCCTTGAGGTGAAACAAGCATAGCTCCCCCCTGCACCTTGTCTACTTCTTGATCCATCAAAGAACAATTACCATACCTCATTGTCATCTTTATGGTCTGGCTTGGTGATGCTAGGAATAGGCTGATTTTCTTCATGCATGTAATAAACTCCTAGTTCAGATTCCTCTATTTCCTTGTAGGGATCAAAAGCATGTACCTTTCTTTCCCATTCATCAAGAGTCAAATCTGGGATGCTTCCAACTTTGGTGTCAACTTCATGTACTTGGATAATCCTCTTGATCAAATGTTGAATAGTTGGCATTGATTGGGCTTGGAGTATGAGGCTCAATGTGAAATTTTGCAATAGGTTCAGACCTGATTGTGGCCTTAGTTCCATATCTTGTCCTAAACAACATGTGTGACCAATCAGCAGATAAATAGCCTCCAATTCTAGCTATGAAATCCCTTGACAAACATAGGGCAAAAAGTGGTGGTAAATCTATCACTGACACATCTTGCAAAATAGTGACATTGGGGCATGCATGCAAAGTGAGGCTCAAATATTTAATTACCCCAACTATTGTTACTATTGTCCCATCCAGTTACACCACCCCTTTGGATATGACTTCATATTGGAGGCCCAACTGATCAACTATTTGCTTGGGCATCACATAACTACTTGCCCCAGAATCAATCATACAATTGTGTACTAGTTTATCCCCAATGATCAATGAAACATAGAATGGAGGGGGCTTCAAAACTTTACCTTGCTGTCCTCCAAGCTTCCCCTTAGGTTGAGCAACATTTGTGAGTACCTTCTCTTGCATATGAGCTTGCTGATTTGAAGTTGACCAATTCTTCATGGCAGCTTGTAGTAGATCCCTTTGGCCTAGGATGGATAGTGATTCCCACATAGATATATTCACATTTGTCTTCTTCATTTGTTCAATGATGTTAAATGGGGATGAAACATCTCTTTGCTGCCCCTTAGCCTACACACTCTTTTCTTGTACATGGGCTGCAATAGCTAGCATTTGAGCTGGTCTAAAAGGTGGCTTGGGCTGTCCTTGCACATTTGGAACTGCATTTTGCTTGCCAACACTTTGTGGAGTGATGGAAGGTTGTGGATCACCTGGAGCTAATGACTGCCCTTCACCAATATTCCTCTTCTTTGACCATGTGTTAGCTGCTACATTCTTGAGAAATTGTTTGATTCATACCACAAAAATCTTCAGCCTGCCAGTTCACAAGTGTAGTCTCATTTGGAGTTGTATTTTGTTGAGATGTTCCTTGTTGTTGGTTTGTTTCTTGACTCACCTCACTCTCTACGCCAGTTTTTGTCACCATCAAAGCTTGGTTCAAAGCACCATTGAAGCACATAGACTAGTTGTGAGGTTCATTACATGGGAAACACCAATCATACTCTTGAGCTATATTATTTTGCACTAGCACTAAGGCTTTAGAGGTAGATGCAGCATTGGGGTTATAGGGCTGAAATGGTCTATTGGCAGGAGGCCTTACTTGATTTTGATTTGCAGTTGGATTGGGTGGCCTATTAGGCTAATATGGTTGCCTATTAGGCTGAGTTTGAGACGATAAGAAGGTCTAAAACTTTGGGCTTGTTGCCTCTTGAGTGTAACCAGACTCATTGCCTAAATTTTGTAATTGTTTCATGACTTCTTGAAGTTCATTTGAGGCACTAGAGGATGAAGTAGAAGTTTCATTTGAACTCTGATTTCTAGGAGTGGGAATAGGAGCTAAAGTAGGTGCTTGACTAGTGCTTGGGTTTTCCAAGTTTGGATATAAGGGCATGGGAGGCCTAGGTGCCAGTTTACCAGCTTGGATCAAACAATTCTCAGCCCTAATGGCAATGTTATAAGCTGCAGGTATATTTGCACCTCCCATGGATTGGATTAACATAGAAATATCAGAATTTAAAGCTTTGAGATAGTATAAGAAAGCACCTTCAGCTGTTGGCCTTACTATCACTAGGATTCTATCCCATGTCCTTTGAAATATGAATTGAAGTCTATTAGCTACTCATTGGGAGCTCTCTTGATAGTTGTCAGTTGTTCCAATAGAGACAAATTATCTCCCTTTTCTCCAAACTACTCATGGAGAGCTATGCATAACTGGTTCCAATTTTGGATAGAGCCTGCCCCAAGACTCTGAACCATTGCAAGGCTTTCCCTTTGAATGAAGATGCCAACAATTTGACAAATTTGCATCTCAACAATCTCATGGATTACACAAACATTAGCAATGTCTTTGACATGATCACCAGGAGTGGTCTATGATTTTCCCCAGTAAAGTATGGGATGTTCTTCAATGCTGCAACTAGAACTAGGTTTTGTGCATTGAGAAAGTGGGCTGCTACCAGTGAAGTTGACATAAGGGTTGTGTTGTGCCATTCTGATTGGCCTAAGAACCCTTGTTGATTGGGTGAAAGGTCTACCAGGTGGAGGAGTTGATAGAGTTCTATTTGGTGGAGATGGAGACCTTTGAATTATTCTTCCCCTCTCTCTTCTTCCTAGGGATAACTGAGATACTTGAAAATCCCTCTTCTCTAGCCCTTGACCTTGTTTGGATCCTTCTCATGAATCTTTAGACTTGGACTGTTGAAACCAGTTGATTTTATCTCTTTGGAGTCACCAGATGTGCAAATTAGGGCTCTTTTAAGCAAGAAACTTACAAAAATGCACATAAACTTTGTTGTAATGAAGATGAAGACCTCTAAGGTCCCATCGGGCATGCCAAAATTGTTAGTGCAAATCAACAGCACCCCCTAAATGACCTTCAGATTTCTAGTGAGAATTGGGTCATCTAGTGTGATTGCACAACATGGAATCTTTTCCCCAAGTGTGGGACTTGTAAAAATGGGAAAAAACTCTCCAGATTAAAGGTTGGTTCCTCTACTCCTCTGATCAGATGTATGCATGAAATTTGTAGAGGTTTAACTCAAAATCCTACTCTAATTTTGCCAAGGAGACAAGGATAGAAGAGAGAAAAGAAGATAAAACTAAACTAACAAGGTGATACACCAAAGGAGTGGTGAACATCTATTTCTACAAATTGACACAGATTATAAAAATGCAACACAAATCATGCACAAATTCAAAATTGTAATGAAGGATCAGAATAGAGAAAACAACACAAGAAAGGATTGAAAATTCATTCACAGAGCTTGCATTGTCATTTCCATTTTTAAATACAATGCATTACAACAGCAAGGAGGTAAAAAACATGTTGTAGTCCTAAAAAAGGTCGATATTCCACAAATCCACTTGCTAGGGTGAAGGAGGGAGCCTATCAGATCATAAAAATGTCCAACCTTTACAAAATGAGCCAAATTTGGCTTTTAACAATGAAAACCTGAGTTTAGGAAGGAGAAACGCAAGAAAAATGAAATAAATGATTCAACCACCAGACCAAATCCATCAAAATAGCATGGGTACCCTTAAAATTTCATTCCCCAAGATTTTGACCATGTTGGAGAAGAATGGAAGCCATACTGCATTAAAAATGGTGGTTGAATGTTGGTTCTACTCTTTTCCCCATGCCAAAGGCATTTTTCTCATTTTTCTCTCACTAAACTCCACCTAAAAAACAAAATTGAAGATTACATCATGTAGAGGAATTTCAATAGCTTTCCAATGACACCAAAATGCAAAAATCCAAGCTCTAGATCAAAAGATATGGCCCTCTGAAGAATTAGGGAAAAATTAGGGCAAAATTGGATTGGCGGGTTGAAACTTTAAAATTTTCCTCTTTTTTGAATTTGGGAAAATTTCCCAAAAAATCCCTGTGCCCCACCACTCTGGTGCCATGTGGCGCTCTCTGATTGGTCAATGGGATCACGAGCCCAAACCTCACTTTTCTCCCTTTGATTTTACATTGGGAAAATTTCAAAACTTCGCTCCCACTCTGCTCCATGGTGACATGTGTCACATCCTCATTGGTTGGCGAGGATGCACTTCCAATTTTTCCTTTGCACATTTGACCACTTTGGCAATATTGTCAAATTCTCCCCGCACCCCTGACCTCTACTAAAAATAGGACACGTGGCATCTTCCTATTGGATGGCTTTTAGTGCATTGGGCCAAGGGAATTTTCTTTTCGCCCCCTTTGCAACCCTTTGGGCAAAATTTCTAACTCCATTCCTCTCCTCCAACCCCACTACGTGGCACCTTAAAGACACGTGTCGCCATGCAAAATTATTCTCGGTAGCCCATCGGGAGGCAAAAAAATTCTTTGTGCCCTGCCCACCTTTTTGGTGAATCTTTCTAACTTACCTCTCTTGACCCACCATTTCGCCACCATGTGGCACATTCTTATTGGTTGTGGACCTTCCAGGAAAATTTCCCTCAAAAACTCCACCGAGCCATAACTTGCAAAATATAAGGAGTTAGAAGGAAAATTTTACCTTTCTATAAAGGTGAGGAAATTCTCTATCTGATGAAGCCATTTCTAGATAATTTTGAGTGCCTAAAAGTGGAAAAATTTGACTGAGGCACAAGGAAGGAAGGAAATGAAGAAAGTTAGCCAAAAATAAGCAAGGGGCTTATTTTGGATAACAATTTTGGTGACTCAGAGGGGTCATCTACCTGTTGGATGAATGACCAACTGCTTGAAGCAATCCATTGGGCATGGAGTCATCAACTTAACTACTTGGTACTCTCAACTCATTAGAAAATTTCTAGAAAGAAGATTGTGAGAGTAGAACATCACTTGATTTGGAACATGGCCTGCAAAGATGCATCCTTGGGACAACAAAGCTTGTGCCAAAGCACTTAGGGAAATGTAAAACTAAGCTACAACAAAACAATGTGCACAAGCACTTGGAGGAATGAAAATCTAAGCTAATATGTACAAGGTGAGGAGTTTCCCTTCTAGTAGCAATGCTTTAGATGGATTCCATTAACTGGAATCTATAGTTCTTCACCATCCAATGTAGACAATTGGAAGGCATTGTTGTTCTTACATTTTGTGACCATGTAGGGGCCACTCCAAATGGCATCAAACTTTGAATGCCTTCCTAGCTTTTTCGGTCTACATCCCATTTCAACACTAAATCTCCAACTTGGAAGGTTCTAGCCTTAGCTTTCCTATCAAAGGTTCTCTTGATCAAGGCTTGGTCCTTCTCCATTGTTTGGGCTGCATGCTCTCTGATTTCTTGGAGTTCCATCAATTCTACATATCTAACCTCCATGGGTTCAAACTCCAACAATTCCAATTGCTTCATGAGTTCCAATGTTGGCAACTCAAGTGACATAGGAAAAGATTCCTCTCTTCCATAAACAAGTCTAAATGGAGAGTTACCGGTGGATCTCTTGGGAGTTATCCTATCAGCCCATAAGGCTGATTTAAGTTTAGTGTGCCAAGTCCTCTGATTTTCATCAAGAGTCCTCTTGATGATCTTTAATAGGTTCTTGTTGGTAGACTCAGCTTGGCCATTACCTTGAGGGTAATAATTTGATGAAGTGCTTAGATAGATCCCATTCTTAACAACCCATTCAGTTACCTTTGATCCTATGAATGCCAATGCATTATCTGATATTATAGTGGCAGGTATACCAAATCTGGTTATTATCCCCTCATAGAAGTCTAGAATGCTAGATTCATTTGCCTCTTTGAGTGCCACCGCCTCAGTCCATTTGGTGAAGTAGTATGTTGCTGTTAGAATCCACTTGTGTCCTTGGCTTGAGTTTGGGTTAATGACTCCAATGAATTCCAAACCCCATTACATGAATGGCTGGTCAACTAAAATTGGGTGCAATGGAAGGGCTGCTAATCTTTCCTTTCCTGTGAAGAATGCACAATTTTTACACCTCTTGATCCATGCATAACAATCACTAAACACCTTGGGCCAATAATAGCCAGCCTTCATAATCTTGAGGGATGTCACTCTTGGAGAAAAATGACCCCCAACTGATCCACCATGGAACTCTTCTAACATTCTATTAATTTGATTTGTCCCAATGCATCTCAATGCACTCCATTTATATCCTTTTTTAACAAGACACCATCAACAAGTGCATATGGAATAACCTTGATATCTGAAGTGTCTTCTCTTGGTTTTGGATCATCACTAGGGGCATAGGCATGTTTGTAATAAGTGCATTATGTCTTGGGTCCAAGAAGGAGTGAGCATACCACCATTCTCTTCTTGAACACCTCTTTGTTCTTGGTTGTCTTGCAACCAAAACAACATCCTTCCCATTGCTTGCTTCCATTGATTTGCTCAATACCAGCTGCTCACATAATCCTTTCCTTAGACCATATTGTGACTTTGATCTCAATTTCATACTCCATGACATGAGTAATCCACCTGCACATTTTTCATTTAGGTCTTTGTTGAGGAGGAAGTCCTTAACTCCCACATGAGAAAACAGTTGAACCTTGTTGTTTGAAACTAGATGCTTAAATTTCTTCAAGCTCCTAATCACTACAATAACATGCTTCTCAATGAATTAATACCTCACCTCATAGTCCTCCAAGCTTGGATAAAGAAGGCAATTGACTACTCTACATTTTCTTTGTTCTATTGTACTAAAATTGCAGAAATTGTGTTATCACCGCCAAATGCATAAAGGATAAAATCCTTAGAGAAATATGGGTTAATGAGAGTTGGAGCTTGTGAGATAGCCTATTTGATTGCCTCAAAACTTTCCTTACCTTCAGCTATCCATTTGAAATCCATACATTTTCTTCAACATCATAGTTATTGGCTTGACAAGGGCTGTAAAGTCTGGAACAAACCTTCGAAAAAATTGATTCTTCCCAAGAAACTTTGAAGGGCCTTCTTGTGACTTGGTAATGGAAGTGCTTTTATTGCTTCAACCCTCTCTTTATCAATTACTAATCCCTCTTTTGGAAACAATGTGGCCTAGGAGCTTTCCTTCATGAGCTAGGAAAATACATTTTTGGGATTCAAGGATACCCCAAATCTTCTACATCTTTGGAACACTTGTCTCAAATGAAAGAGATGATCTACTGCACTTTTAGAAAATACAGTAATATCATCTAGGTATATCAACACTATTTTGTTGATCAATACCTTGAACACCATATCCATTCCCTTTGGAAGGTAGCTCCGGCATTAGACATCCCAAATGGCATTTTCCTATATGCATAGGTTCCCCATTTGATGGTGAAGGTTGTTTTGAACTGATCATCCTCCTTTACCATAATATTATTATACCCTGAATAACCATCTAGCAATGAAAACCTCTCAAATCCAACAACAACTTGCAAAATCTGCTCCATAGAAGGAAGTGGGTAATGATCCTTGAGGGATGCTCTATTCAAATCTCTAAAGTCTACACACAATCTGATTTCTCCACTCTTCTTTCTAACTGGAACCAAGTTTGCAACCCATCTTGAATGCTTGATGGGAAATATGATACTTTCCTCTATTAACTTATTCAATTCCTTCTTCATGAGAGGCTCCATGTGTGGATTGATTGGTCTTTGTTTTTTCCTGATGGGTTTAGCACTTGGATCTAATTCAATTGTGTGTTGAGATAGCTTGGGATTGAAACCTCAAGTCTTCATAGCTCAAGAAAATATATCTAGGAACTCTTGGCAAAGTTGCATGAACTCATACCTTTCTTGCTTGGTTGCCACTTTACCAATTTGAAGTGATTTTCCTTCTCCCACCGAGATGGGCACTGAATCTTCTCCCTTGACTTGGATGTTTGCTTTCTCCTTCCTAAATTGATCATTAGGATTAAAGATGGACTCCAAAGTGACAAGTCCTTTTGGTAGTTTGTTTGTTGGTACCACTCAGATCACCATTCTAACTTCTCCTGATTTTTGGCTAAGAACTCAGCTTCTTCTTGCAAGAAATTGATGATTTTTGGTCACTTTCAAACACTTGCCAACTTACATTATTGTTTGGCACTAATGGCCTTATAATCACATGAATGTTTGGTTACACTTTATCTTCCTTGATACTCTCCACAACATCAAAGGCTGCTCCAACTATTGTAAGCCTATCAACAGCTTGGTTTTCTTTCCTAGGGATGGAGTTGATGCCAAAGCCTTCAAAATCCTCAATGAGGTCCCACACCCTATTCTTATAACTCTTGAGAGATCATTCTTGGCAGCATGTTTTCCCTTTAACTTGATTAACAATCAACTCACTATCACTAAAGACTTGTAAGTTTTTATACCTCTCTTTCTTGACCAATGTAATCCATGTATCAAAGCTTCATATTCAGCAGTGTTGTTAGAACATGCAAACTGAAATCTAAAAGCTGAATAATACTTAATGCCTTGAGGTGAAACAAGAATAGCTCCCCCCTGCACCTTGTCTACTTCTTGATCCATCAAAGAACAGCTGCCATACCTCATTGTCATCTTTATGGTTTGGCTTGGTGATGCTAGGAATAGGCTGATTTTCTTCATGCATGTAATAAAATCCTAGTTCAGATTCCTCTATTTCCTTGTAGGGATCAAAAGCATGTACCTTGCTTGCCCATTCATCAAGATTCAAATTTGGATGCTTCCAACTTTGGTGTCAGCTTCATGTGTGCTTGGATAATCCTCTTGATCAAATGTTGAACAGTTGGCATTGATTGGCTTGGAGTATGAGGCTCAATGTGAAATTTTGCAATAGGTTCGGACCTGATTGTGGCCTTAGTTCCATATCTTATCCTAAACAACATGTGTGACCAATCAGTAGATAAATAGCCTCCAATTCTAGCTATGAAATCCCTTGACAAACATAGGGTAAAAAGTGGTGGTAAATCTATCACTGACACATCTTGCAAAATAGTGACATTGGGGCATGCATGCAAAGTGAGGCTCAAATATTTAATTACCCCAACTGTTGTTATTGTTGTCCCATCCAGTTGCACCACCCCTTTGGATATGACTTCATATTGGAGGCCCAGCTGATCAGCTATTTGCTTGGGCATCACATAACTACTTGCCCCAAAATCAATCATACAATTGTGTACTAGTTTATCCCCAATGATCAATGAAACATAGAATGGAGGGGGCTTCAAAACTTTACCTTGTTGTCCTCCAAGATTCCCCTCAGGCTAAGAAACATTTATGAGTACCTTCTCTTGCATATGAGCTTGTTGATTTGAAGTTGACCAATTCTTCATGGCAGCTTGTAGTAGATCCCTTTGGCCTGGGATGGATAGTGATTCCCACATAGATATATTCACATTTTCTTCTTCATTTGTTCAATGATGTTAAATGGGGATGAAACATCTCTTTGATGCCCCTTAGCTTACACACTCTTTTCTTGTACATGGGCTACAACAGCTGGCATTTGAGCTGGTCTAGAAGGTGGCTTGGGCTATCCTTGCACATTTGGAACTACATTTTGCTTGCCAACACTTTGTGGAGTGATGGAAGATTTTGGATCACCTGGAGCTAATGACTTGCCCTTCACCAATATTCCTCTTCTTTGACTATGTGTTAGCTGCTACATTCTTAGAAATTATTTGATTCATACCACAAAAATCTTCAGCCTACTAGTTCACAAGTGTAGTCTCATTTGGAGTTGTATTTTGCTGAGATGTTCCTTATTGTTTGTTTGTTTCTTGACTCACCTCACTCTCTACGCCAGTTTTTGTCACCATCAAATCTTGGTTCAAAGCACCATTGAAGCACATAGACTAGTTATGAGGTTCATTACATGGGAAACACCAATCATACTCTTGAGCTATATTATTTTTCACTAACACTAAGGCTTTAGAGGTAGATGCAAGCATTGGGGTTATAGGGCTGAAATGGTCTATTGGCAGGAGGCCTTACTTGATTTTGATTTGCAGCTGGATTGGGTGGCCTATTAGGCTAAGTTTGAGACTAATAAGAAGGTCTAAAACTTTAGGCTTGTTTCCTCTTGAGTGTAACCAGCTCATTGCCTAAATTTTATAATTGTTTCATGAATTCTTGAAGTTCATTTGAGGCACTAGAGGATGAAGTAGAAGTTTCATTTGAACTTTGATTTCTAGGAGTGGGAATAAGAGCTAAAGTAGGTGCTTGACTAGTGCTTGGGTTTTCCAAGTTTGGATATAAGGGCATGGGAGGCCTAGGAGCCAGTTTACCAGCTTGGATCAAACAATTCTCAGCCCTAATGGCAATGCTATAAGCTGCAGGTATATTTGCACCTCCCATGGATTGGATTAACATAGAAATATCAGAATTTAAAGCTTTGAGATAGTATAAGAAAGCACCTTCAGCTATTGGCCTTATTGTCACTGGGATTCTATCCCATGTCCTTTAAAATATGAAATTAAAGTCTGTTAGCTACTCATTGGGAGCTCTCTTGATAGTTGTCAGTTGTTCCAGTAGAGACAAATTATCTCCCTTTTCTCCAAACTACTCATGGAGAGCTATGCATAATGGTTCCAATTTTAGATAGAGCCGCCCCAAGACTCTGAACCATTGCAAGGCTTTCCCTTTGAATGAATATGTCAACAATTTGACAGCAATTTACATCTCAACAATCTCATGGATTGCACAAAACATTAGCAATGTCTTTGACATGATCACCAGGAGTGGTCTGATTTTCCCTAGTAAAGTATGGGATGTTCTTCAATGCTGCAACTGGAACTGGGTTTTGTGCATTGAGAGCAAGTGGGCTGCTGCCAATGAAGTTGACATAAGGGTTGTGTTGTGCCATTTTGATTGGCCTGAGAACCCTTGTTGATTGGGTGAAAGGTCTACCAGGTGGAGGAGTTGATAGAGTTTTGTTTGGTGGAGATGGAGACCTTTGAATTCTTCTTCCCCTCTGTCTTCTTCCTAGGGATAACTATAGATACTCAGAAAATCCCTCTTCTCTAGCCCTTGACCTTGTTTGGATCCTTCTCATGAATCTTCAGACTTGGACTGCTGAAACCAGTTGATTTTATCTCTTTGGAGTCGCCAGATGTGCAAATCAGGGCTCTTTTTAAGCAAGAAACTTACAACAAATGCACATCAACTTTGTTGTAATGAAGATGAAGACCTCTAAGGTCCCACCGGGTGTGCCAAAACTATTAGTGCAAATCAGCAAAGCACCCCCTAAATGACCTTCAAATCTGCAAGTGAGAATTGGGTCATTTAGTGTGATTGCACAACATGGAATCTTTTCCCCAAGTGTGGGACTTGCAAAATGGGAAAAAAACTCTCCATTAAAGGTTGGTTCCTCTACTCCTCTGATCAGATGTATGCTTGAAATTTTCAGAGGTTTAACTCAAAATCCTACTCTAATTCTGCCAAGGAGACAAGGATAGAAGAGAGAAAAGAAGATAAAACTAAACTAACAAGGTGATACACCAAAGGAGTGGTGAACATCTATTTCTGTAGATTGACACAAATTATAAAAAATGCAACACAATCATGCACAAATTGCTAAAATTGTAATGAAGGATCAGGATAGATCAAACAACACAAGAAAGGATTGAAAATTCATTCACAGAGCTTGCATTGTCATTTCCATTTTTAAATACAATGCATTACAATAGAAAGGAGGTAAAAACATGTTGCAGTCCTCAAAAAAGGTATGATATTCCACAAATCCACTTGCTATGGTGAAGGAGGGAGCTGCAGATTATAAAAACGTCCAACCTTTTACAAAATGAGCCAAATCTAGCTTTTAACAATGAAAACCTGAATTCAGTAAGGAGAAACATGGGAAAAATGAAATAAATGATTCAACCACTTACCAGATCCATCAAAATAGCATGGGTGCCCTTAAAAGTTCATTCCCAAAGATTTTCAACCATGCTAGAGAAGAATGGAAGCCATATTGCATTAAAAATGGTGGTTGAATGTCGGATCTACTCTTTTCCCCATGCCAAAGGTGTTTTTCTCATTCTTCTCTCACTAAACTACACTAAAAACAAAATTGAAGATTCCATCGTATAGATAATTTCACCAGCTTTCCAATGACACCAAGAACGCAAAAATATAAGCCATGGATCAAAAGATATGTCCCTCTTAAGATTTAGGGCAAAATTGGATTAGCAGGCCGAAACTTTAAAATTTTCCCCTTTTTTGAATTAGGGAAAATTTGCCAAAAAATCCCCGTGCCCCGCCACTCTGGTGCCACATGGTGCTCTCTGATTGGTCAATGGGATCACGGGCCCAAACCTCACTTTTCCCCTCTTATTTTACATTGGGAAAATTTCCCATCTTCACTCCGTGCTCTGCGTTGTCCCGGTGACACGTGTCACTTCCTCATTGGTTGGCGGGATGCGCTTCCAATTTTTCCTTTGTGCATTTGACCACTTTGGCAATATTGCCAAATTCTCCCTGTGCCCCGACCTCCACTGAAAATAGGACATGTGGCATCCTCCTATTGGTCATGGGCTTTCGGGCTAACATTTTTCCTTTCACCCCCCGCCAACCCTTTGGCAAAATTTCTAACTTTCCTCCGCTCCTCCGACCCCCTACCGACAGGACACGTGTCGCCACCTTATTACTCATGGGCACACGGGAAAAAAATTCTTTGCATCCCACCCACCTTTTTGGTGAATCTTTTTAACTTACCTCTACTAACCCGCCACTCCGCCGCCATGTGGCACATTCTTATTGGTTGTGGACCTTCATAGGGAAAATTTCCCTCAAAAACTCCACCAAGCCATAACATGCAAAATACAAGGAGTTAGAAGGAAAATTTTACCTTTCTGGAAAGGTGAGGAAATTCTCTATCTGATGAATCCATTTCCAAAAAAAATTGAGTACCCTAAAAGTGGAAAAAAATTGACTGAGGCAAAAGGAAGGAAGGAATGAAGGAAAGTTAGTCAAAAAATAAGCAAGGGGCTTATTTTGGATAACAAGAACCACTAGCCTCGTCTCCTCTGGACGGGCTAGGTAAATCTCTCCGTATCAAATGCTGGCACTATGGAATGTTAGCTCATCCATCCCCTCACCAAAAACCATCAGCATCAGCTCCTTCGAGGCCTCAGAGGAGATCGAGTAGACCTATGTACCCAATATGGGTAGCCATAGAATCCTAAACACATCCTCCAGGGTGACAGTGATCTCACCCATCGGTAGGTGGAATGTGTTGGTCACAGAATCCTATCTATCGATGAGCGTGACCATCAAACTAGGCTTCCATAGTACATCTTTGGTATCGCGGACTCCACTTGGGCCCACCACCTCCACATGCTGCAGCTCCTCAAGGGTCACTGTGCCACGCACTGGCACAAGTAGGGGTGGAACCCTGTCCCTCATGCGTAGATGATCTCTCCCCTGCATCCAATATAAATAATACATTAATCTACATTTATCCCACCCACATTTTCCCCTATCATTTCCTAACAACCTATTTTAACCCTACCCATCTCAACCACCTAGCCCACATCACTTTAGGACCCTTGTTCCTAAAACCCATCTCGGTGTCGATCCCCTTTAACCAACCTTGGTCACCCATTTATTGGCATCAGTCACCTATTTGGTGACCGATACTAGTTCAACCTTATCGACACCTTTGGCCAAACTTGACCGACGCATGTCACTATCGTAGTAAAAACCCACGATCCCCAAAACCCCCTTTCTCAAAAACCTCCCCCCTTGCCCCTTTTACCCACCAAAAATTACCTACACTACCCTTGCACCTCAACCCATCCCCCCTCTCCCATTTATTACTCTCCCCATTCCTATTTTACCCACTTTTCCCCCCATTCCCAAATTTTATTCTTTTCCCCACCCCAAAAACCAAAAACCAAAACTACAACCACAATTTGTAAATCACTTAATCTATTTAACAAAATACACCTAGAGTTGGACACTTACCTCATCGTGTTGTTGTCGTCTCAGCCTGGCACATTTGGTTGTTGTACCGTGGCTTTGCCCGATCCCTCTCCGGCCTCTACCATCACCAAATCACTACCCGCAACCAAATCAAATCACTTGCACTGATCTTGTGGACCCACTTCTCACCAACCAATCACCCACCGTTCACACCGCCAACTCAATGCTCCATTTCATCTGGACACTTCTCTCTCTTTTCTCTCTCTTTTGTCATTTTCACAAATCACAATATGACAAATGAATAATAAAAACATAGATTTTTATTTTTATAACCAACCCGACCTAACCGATAACCTTTGGTTTACCCTTCACCAAGCATCATTCTCATGCCCTACCTTACCATGGATGGTCACCCACCGGTGTCAATTACCCTTGACTTGCATCGGTCACCCTATCTAGCACAAAACCCAACATTTTACCCTATTACCCCACCTATCCCTCCTTTTTTCCACACCTCCCCTTTACCCTTTACCCCCGACCAATTACCTCACCTACCCTTTACCATGACCATTTACCTCACCTTAGGAACTCAACATTTTACCTACATACCTTTTTCCTCCATTGGGGACTACTTATTTTACCCATCCCTCGGCCTTACCCGTGTCGTGACCTAGATTTTTTCCCTAGACCATCGCTAGTGACCTTTGACCTCATGTGTTCGTTATACCTTGCGGCACTATTACTTGTGTTGATTGACCTAATGACCTTACCTAGACTATTGGCATGACCGTTTATCCTGACCCTACCTTTGGTGTACCAGAACATACCTAAACGTTCCTGTACCTAACCTACGTTGTGTTTCCTAACCATAGCCTATACCTTGGATACGGGAGAATCATTTCAACCTTGTTAGATAAACCTATCAACCTTAGACGATGTAGAGTTTTCCTACTCTTCAACTTGGTAGTGTCTTTGCGGTTTATACATGTGCATGCATTTGATTATTGCTACCTTTGACCCTGACCCATTACCTAGATTTCCGAGTAGACCTTCAACCCTTTTTTCCCCCGTTAACCACCTTCCCTCTCTCACATTTACCCTTTTATCAAACCACTCATCGATTTTGCCTTCATCCTCATCAGTTCCTGGTTTGAAGGGGATCACCTTCACCCACACATGGGGCAACCACATCTTATTTTTGTTAGCGTCGCTTACCAATACAAGCTACACAACAAAAAGGGGAAAAATGTAGACACTAAAATTAGGTCACGCTCCCCTTTGGTCCCTCGACAAATAAACACCCTTCATTACATTAAACTGGCCATGGCCCCCTTCACCCCAATAATATTAACTTAATTAAATTAATTAAATTAATTCATTATCTTCACCATATTTATTATTTAAATATCTTAATTTAGATAATATCCACACATACACCTCATCTAGACACCTCATCTAGCCACCTCACCCTAATTCCTATTCTCAGTAAGTTACCATAACTAACTAAGACTTACCCAAACCCTAAAGATCAATGCCTACATTCTCTCTAACCACATTCCCACATGCTTACAAGAATCTCCCAGTCTAATATGTGGGTTAACGACACGAGATCTGAGAAAATCAAGAGGATCTCCCTAGTTTAGTAAACCTAGAAAATCCTGCCTTGACCGATGCCGGTTACCCTAACCATCGCCGGTTAAGCCAAAACCATCGTCAGTCACCTTTAAACCCCTAAAACAACCTTATTTGGAAGGTTGGAAAAAGGTTGGCAAACATTGTGCACATCCCTGAGAGATATCACATCTTCTGAGAATGAATTCCAGCGAGAACACGCATGCAAGGAAGGAGATCAAGCATTTTCTCCTGCACTCACCCCCAACAAGGATTTGATCCAACCAAGCAAAAAGGAATGCACATGCAGCCCATGTAGAAGCTCTCCTATGATTGGTGATCATCTGCAGCCTTCAACCTCTTACCAGCACCTTCATCCCTCACTCACAGGCGTCCAGGACCAGAATCCAAGTAAGTAAAATGTTATACTCCTCTGGTTCATTTCATTTCGTCATTATATTGTCACCCTTTGTTCTCTCAACCACCCATAGACCTCCATTAATACTCACCCCTCCATATACCTATTAAAACCTCACCAAATCCCACCCAAACCACCCAATACCTCATTCCAACCAACCAAAGTCCTTTGTGCAATCACAAAGGAGACCCAAAACTCATTTTATGGCATTCCTAGTTTTCCATAGTAATCGGCGCGATTACACCCAG
Source organism: Taxus wallichiana var. yunnanensis (assembly GCA_018340775.1). Lineage (NCBI taxonomy): Eukaryota > Viridiplantae > Streptophyta > Pinopsida > Cupressales > Taxaceae > Taxus > Taxus wallichiana. Next base: position 805,565,312 of record CM031239.1, on the reverse strand, counting down.
CGTAGTGGTCACCCTTAACCGGCATCGGTCTCTGTATTTGCCCATACAACTCAGAACCGTGACTTATTCACCTAATTATACATCACCCTCATTCACTGTGATCTACCTGAGACCTCTCGTCGGACTGCGCAGAGATCCGAACCGATTATTTGCCCTTCGGATCCTATTCTAACCTAGCCTGTTAGATCAGATCTTTCTTATTGTGTTTTAAGTGAGATACCTAAATCATTTCAAATTACAATAGGATTTACTTTATTACCTGCATTAAATTGTTTTAAGCGGTGGGTGATAGTATGTATCGGAAGTATCACACTTCCCAGGATCTAGCACACATTAGGTAGTTCACTGCACATATTGTTTAATTCTTTCTGGTGGTCTTGCTTTCCATTACAGGTAGTTCCTCCTAGCCAAAAGGAAGCTCTCACATTCAATTATGGATTCAGAAGTCATATGCAACAACCCAACAACTAGCATTTCAATAGGTATTCCTCATACGCCCGTTACCTTATCTGTTTCGTCAATACTTCAAAGAAACACTCTAAGAATCGGGTAAAACACTAAAATCAAATGAATATAACATTACCAAGAAATATCAATCATGTAATAAAGTATAAAGTATAAAAATAATTAAATAGGTGTGACTTAGCTTGTATTAAGAGATCTGGATTGATTTTGGAATGGAAACTGAGTAACAGACTAGATCTTGACTGGATATGCTTCATCTTGAAAAATGGAACCTGAAACTCCTTTGGATAGGACCACTCATATAAGGATAGGACTTCGGAGCGTTGGTGTTTAAGCGGGCACTAGTGTCTCAAAGGTAAATGCTCTATTTTTATCTTCACATGGTCTGAACTTGTCTTCTTCCTTTCACTCTTTATCACATCCACTTCGTTGTAGGGTTTCATTGTCATACTTGAACCTATAAAACAAACCCTAACTACCTACACAAGGCTCAAGAAAACATTAGATGAAATAAATAATGCATATTCTTGAGTCAAACTGACCTCAACGGTCACCCCAATGTGATTATCACCGAGTATTACACTACATTTTAGACTCTATATAGTTCTAATGTGTGTATGATTGAATTGTGTCCTTGAAGCTAGTTTTCCCTTGTGCCACTTATACCAAGATAGCGGGCTAAAACTAATTTTCCCTCGAGATGAATGTGTGAGATGGAATTCAAAAATAGCCTCTCCGATGCAGTGAATAATGTAACCCAAAATCTAGTCCTTAAATGTTGTTCTTTTCCCAAGTAGTAGATAGTAAGTAATAGCCCAAGTTGTCCAGCCCCTAATAATAGTAATTCATGTATATATATGATTCCCTTATTTGAATTTCATCATTAAAAACCAAAAATTAGACCCAAAGTGATGGGCAATAATTTAGAAAAGATAACAAATGATGTGGCATTTCAAATTTTAGAAAAGGGGAAAGGACAAAAGTGCCCAAAGGGTACAGAGTGTATGGACGCTCATCTCCCTAATGAGAGGTAAAGTTCAAGATGCACAAAGAATATAACATAAAATATAGAGTTGGGACATATGTTATCCAATGTCCAAAAGTAAAGTGACCATTCTATAAAGTTAAATGATCATAGTATCAAAAGGATAGAGCAATGTAAAATCAAACCAAGTGTTGTTAATGCCTAGTTTTATGACTTAGGAATCATGCATAAAATGACATACTTAGTGGCATGATGTAAGTATTATGTGCATGATTTTGTGTCTAAATTTATTCTTATACATTGACATGTCATAAAATTTTGAATGTAAATACATAAAATCAGTACTTGACCCCGATTATCATGATGCAAATTCTAAATTTCACTCATTGTCACCTTGTCCAAAACTATACATATGGGCGAGGATGTAACTTCCATCATGTCTAACTTATACGGTCTTAGACTGACATCCTCCAAACATTTTCAACTTGATTATATTTTTTAGGTCTTTTATCCTCCTTGGTTGCCCTTGAATAAAAATTTACCTTTGAAACCTTGTATAAGCAAGTTATCATCACCTCATTTACAAACCAGACAATCACTTGGAACTCTCATTGCAAATACTAATACCAAAGGCACTCAAGGCTCCCTAAATATTCCCAAATCTAATGCACATCCATTGGGGTAGCCACTACTATAGTATTAAAGCACTCAACTAGGTCAAGGAGTTTAGCTTCCCTCATTTCTAAACACTCAAAGATCCCAATTCAATGTCTTAGAAAAGATCAAAATCATCTCAAGCATGGTCAAAGTGGTTCAAATTGAAAAAAATTCATTCATATAGTTATTACATGCTATGTGGAGAACTACGTGTGGTTTGATGTCTCTTTGGAGTAAGCGTCGACATTGGCGGTGCATGTATTGCACTTAAACCCAAAAACTTACCTTCTTGCAGGTATTCCATCCATGGTTAAGGTATGAGTTTGGTTCGTTGATTTTAGATGGTTTTGAGATAGTGAGACACGTATGGTTCAACAACGAGACACATTTAAATAACACTTAAATATGCATTCAATTACATAACCTCACTCTAAACAAGTCCAAAATCGTACATCATGTCTAATTTCATACAATCGATCCTTGCAAATATGCTCATTCCATACTGGGGAATTTTCAAGTGGCGATCTCATGAATGAGGAATCTTGAGTTCATTACTCCTATATTGTCCAATTTTTACACCCATATCTCTTCTATAGAACTATGTATAGGTATGTGCATTTCTCCTCATGTGTGTTTGAGTTTATAACATATCATTATCAATAGTTGCAAGTATTAACCCTTACCTTTTATTTCATATATTTCGGTAAGTTTTTTTTTCACACCCAAGATTTCACACGAGGGTATCAACCTTGAAAGTGTCATGTAATCTATTTTAACTTTTATTTTTCAAATTCTGGTAAGTTTTTTATTTCAAACAAACTTTAACCCTTACCTTTTATATTGCATATTCCTAGTAAGTTTTCTTCACACCTAAGATTTCACGTGAGGGTAACAACCTTGAAAGTGTCATGTAATAAATTTTTACCTTCATGCACTAGTACCATGTTTGGATAAGGAAATTTAAATCAACCAATCAAATTAAATATTTCCATAAACATTAATTTGAAAATTATAAACCATGCACTAAATAAAAGTATACATGACACAGAATTCGTGGAAAACCCCAAGGGGAAAACCCACAGTAAATGAGATTTTCCATTTATCAGAGAAACAATTTACATTCCAACAAATAATCTCCTCCTCACTTCTCTCTCGATCAAATCCACATGAGGTGAATTAACACAATATGACCCATGGTCATATTTATTTGACCCCACGGGTCACGAACCTTATTAAGTGATGGGGTGTACCTTGATTTAATAATTATTGATTAATTAATAATCAATTAACATAAACAAACATAGTTTATATTAAATAATAAAGAATATAAATATTCTTGATTATTTAATTATAAACTAAGGTTTATAGGCACTTAATATTACATTCTAACACTCCCCCTTAATATTAAGTGGGAACATATGCCAAAATTACTGTTTATACAACAAGATTTACAAATCCATAAACCATAGTGAAGGTTTAGGATAACATATCACATTTGAAGGATTTATACACCTTCATCATGCTCAAATTACCTTTTGGTACAAAAGGATTTGGAATCCATAAATCAAGTAGTGAATGATTTAGGCTAAGCATGATTTGTGAGACTACATCTCACAGTTTCTCATGGAAAATATCTCAACCAAGCATCTCTAGGAGCCTTTTATAACATAATAACCTTCTTTACAAATAGATGTAACATATTGGACTATACACTGTAAACTTAGAGTGACAAGTTTACAAATATCATAAGGATCTTTTTACAATGCTTTACAATTAGAAGAAAAGTATAGAGGAGAAGGATATATCGGTTGGTGACCATTAGGAGGTGACATTTCCATGTACATTCCCCTCAATGACAATTCTAAAAGTCTGAGTATTGCAAGAAATGTGTAGAACTTTTTACAAACACACAATGGCCTCAAAAACATATCTACAACTTTATCTTCAAATGTAAAGAAATCTGGGATCTATATCACTACACAGAGAACCTTCTCTCGGATAAAGTGCATATGAATCTCTATATACTTCATTCTATGATGTTGAATTGGATTCTTAACAAGAAAAATGCAACTCTATCTATCACATCGAAGAGGATTACTTCTTTTAGCTTATATGTGTATCTCTTCTAAGAGCTGCTTTAGCCACATGGCTTCTTTCGTTGCTTCGATTGCACTTATATAATATTTCTCATTAGAATAAATGGAGCTGTTTTGCTTTGCCTTTTATTGCTCCAAGTAATGGTACTGTGCCAAAAACTTGGACACATATCCAATTGTATTTTTTTACCTAACACAACATCATCATGGTAAGAGTCATAATATATATAGACAACATAATAAGCATAATATAAATCAGTATTGATTTCACTTTTAACCATCTATAAAACTTACATTGATAGGTTAAACACAAGTTGTATAAAAACTTAAATAACAATATGCTTAACAACTAACCATGTTATATTATCAATATGTTGAACAATTTCAACATATTAATCTTGTAAAAATATATATTAGATGCAATTAGTATTAGACGTCTCTAATACAAACACAAAGGTGTCCCCAAGTGTCATTTGATATGCATATAATAATATTTTTAGTAATCACATACTAATTTAAAAATTATAAATGTTTAATCAACAATATATATGATATATATCTTCGATATCTAAAAAAGTGATAATGATTGGTAGATAACTCATCTCGGAAAACATGACTAAATCATGCAAGAATAATCATATCATATTATGAAACAAAATATCCTCTAATAATACTATAGAAAAAGTCCTCGGATTATGAAGAGTTTGATTCAAAAAATGACTTAGGAAGGGTTTTTGGTGATAGCTTACCATGTAAGCACCCTTCACACATTTCATGAAAGATAGGAGGCATATTTTAGCTAAAACATATCATACATGCTCCTAAAAAAATGATCTTAGTCTTTCATTCCAAAATTTGAACAACACTTTCTATTTTTAATAAACAACCAAGAAGCTAAAGAAAAACATTTAAACCAAAAAATCCATTCTTTTGTATGCTTTTAGCTATAGTGATATTAAGTTCATTTTTAATAACCCTTTTATCTTTCAACAATATTACACTATAGTTATTATGAGTTAATTGTGAATGAAAGAAAATTATTTTTCAATTCAATACCATACACATAAAAAAACATTTTCTTTTCATTAGTAGTGACAAATGTAGTTTATAGAGTTACTACATTAGATCTATGATTATTCTCTTCATTCTCGTTTTGATTTTGATCTCGGTTTATTCCATTTTTTTTTTCTCTGAGTTTCTTTATTATGACCAAATTTACCACAATTATAACATTTACCATCAAAACTTACTCTTAAGTTTCCAAGTTTCTTATCTTTATTAGGGCGTTTAAAAGCTGATTTTTATTCTTATTGGATCTAGATAGATTATTCTTGGAAATTTGAGTGATAAGTTCTGAGTAGCATTTGAATCAAAATTATCCATAATGTGCTCTTCTTGAATCAGGAGAACACTTAGAGTTTGCAAATCAGGGATGTCTTGCTCAGTTTGGTATTTAGAATTCAAGATTGAAATGAAATTCCTAAATCTTTCATGTATGTTCAATTGAATAATGAAATACAATAGCTTTTCATGAATTAGGTTGTTGTTACATCCATCTAATTGAGATTTAATCTCTTTAATTTTTTCTATAAATTTAACTACTTTTTCATCTCCCTTCATGGGAGTCATCATCAATTCAAGAATCAATTTAATTTTTTTGATGCACAGCACCTTCATGCATTGATTCTAATTGATTCTAAGCCTCACTCGGACTTTCCCGATTCCTAATGTGGAGGAAATCATTTTGCGCACTCTACTGATATAATAGACATTGCTTCCTACACCTTATGTTGATATGCAACTACATTGTCCATATGTCGTTTATCCGCGCGATCAGAGCCTTCTTTGTACCATTCATGACCGTCAAGAGCTTGTGAGTCATGAATGCAGCCTTCAACCTTATCTTCTAGATGTTGTAATTAGTGATATTCAACATTTTTGATTTGTTAATAGTAAAGTGATTAGATCCCATTTTCACAAAAATGAGAACGAGTTTTTAGTAATAGTGATTTAAAAAATTCCCTTATCGTTGTTCAAATCAAAGTCATTCATATTTCAATGGATTCACATCAAAAAAATAGACATGTTAAACAAGTACTCTAAACATACAATATATTAGTTTGACAATAACACCAATTTGTTGAAATGTAAGTGAATTTTTTTAGTTTTTCAAGGAAAAATACCACTTGCTTTATAAGTCGTCATAAAAACATTATTTTTCACTCTTAACTAAAAAATTATTTATCTAATATAAAACACAACTATTGAACAAATTTTCCACTATTAGATAAAAAGGGATAAATTAAATTAATAATTTGATTAAAAATATAAAATGCTTATATAAAAATTGGAGCAAAGCTCCTTTATCTTTATTAGGACGTTTAAAATCTGATTTTTTATTCTTATTGGATCTAGATAGATTATTCTTGGAAATTTGAGTGATAAGTTCTGAGTAGCATTTGAATCAAAATTATCCATAATGTGCTCTTCTTGAATCGGGGAACACTTAGAGTTTGCAAATCGGGGATGTCTTGCTCGGTTTGGTGTTTAGAATTCAAGATTGAAATGAAATTCCTAAATCTTTCATGTATGTTCAATTGAATAATGAAATACAATAGATTTTCATGAATTAGGTTGTTGTTACATCCATCTAATTGAGATTTAATGTCTTTAATTTTTTCTATAAAGTTAACTACTTTTTCACCTCCATTCATGGGAGTCATTATCAATTCAAGAATCAATTTAATTATTTTTGATGCACAGTGCACCTTCATGCATTGATTCTAATTGATTCTAAGCCTCACTCGGACTTTCCTGATTCCTAATGTGAAGGAGGAAATCATCCTACGACTCTACAATATAATAGACATTGCTTCCTACACCTTATATTGATATGCAACAACATTGTCCATTGTCGTTTTCTGCCATTGGAGCCGAGCCTTCTTTGTACCATTCATGACCGTCAAGAGCTTGTGAGTCATGAATGCGCCTTCAACCTTATCTTCTAGATGTTGTAATTAGTGATATTCAACATTTTTGATTTGTTAATAGTAAAGTGATTAGATCCCATTTTCACAAAAATGAGAACGTGTTTTTTAGTAATAGTGATTTAAAAAATTCCCCTTATCGTTGTTCAAATCAGGTCATTCATATTTCAATGGATTCACATCAAAAAAATAGACATGTTAAACAAGTACTCTAAACATACAATATATTAGTTTGACAATAACACCAATTTGTTGAAATGTAAGTGAATTTTTTTAGTTTTTCAAGGAAAAATACCACTTGCTTTCGTCATAAAAAAACATTATTTTTCACTCTTAACTAAAAAATTATTTATCTAATATAAAACACAACTATTGAACAAATTTTCCACTATTAGATAAAAAGGGATAAATTAAATTAATAATTTGATTAAAAATAGAAAATGCTTATATAAAAAATTGGAGCAAAGCTCCTATTAAAGGGTTATAATAAATTGTTTAGCTTGGATGAGTTGGATTTACCAACTCAGCGAGATGATTCAACTTATCAATGAAATAGAGCCAAGCTCATATAATTCCAACTTGTTATATGATATCTCAACTCGTGCAAATTCCAACACTTCATATTGGTCGAGCCAACTCTCACTAATGTTTAAAGTCATTGTGGCGAGCCAAGGATGAGCCCTATAGGCTTAAAGCAACTCAAATTATAAGCCTCGTCATCGCACCCTCACGTATGAGATGTGGGACTAAAATCTTGTTTAAAATAATAATAAAAAGTAGGGGTGACCACTTTTAGGCCACGACCAAGAGGTGGAGTGTGGTACGAGTCTTGGTCGGTTGACTCGAATAATCAAGAGGTGTAATTACCTTGGCTCAACCGATACCGATACGTTGGTTTCTCGGTATATATTCTTAGTTATAAGGCCACATTGTGGCTTGATAATTCACTTAAATGTCAATGTTAAAAAACTTGCACTTAAGGGTGACCACATGGAGGCTTGTCAGTAGAGTAGGAAACATGAGGGCCACATGGAGACTAGCTAGATTAGTGAGTGGCGGAGGGGGATCCACTATGATAGGCTTAAAAAAACAAAGTAACATGCAATTGCCCAAATATAGATAGGGTCCAAAAAAACATTATAAGAATTATTATAATTTAGGATCCCTAGCATTATTTATGTTATCTCGTAGCTTTTAAACTATGGTATTAGGATATAATTTATAAAAATATAAATTATAGTATTTTTATTGCCATAAACTATAATTTTAAAATTTAAATGTAACCCATTTATTTAAAGGGGTACCAAGGACATAGAAAAATTATTTTTCGAATAACAATGGTGAAATAATAAATTAGAATTTTACCACACTAGGGGGACATGGATAAACATTAAACTAATAGAAAAAATTAATTTCCTATTCTCATGGATTTGCGTCTCCCCGTAACTTGAGTTTAACCCTTTCGATATTAATTTTTTGCAATTTATTTTTCTAGTACACTTTGGAAACATATGAGTATAATAAAATATTTCAAACAAACTTTAACCCTTACGTTTTATTTTGCAGATTCTTGGTAATTTTTTGTTGTACTCGAGATTTCATGCGAGGGTAACAACCTTGAAAGTGTCCTATTATATATTTTTACCTTCCCACTTTGGTAACATGTTTGGACAAGGAATATTAAATCAACTAATCAAATTAAATATTGCCATAAACATTAATGTGAACATTATAAACCATGTAAGAAATAAAAAGTACACATGACACAGGAATTACATGGAAAACCCCTAAGGGGGAAAAAACCACGATAAATGAGATTTTCCACTTATCAAAGAAAAAATTTACAATCCATCAAATAATCTCCCTCCTCACTTCTCTCCCAATCAAATCCACCTGAGGTGAATTAACACAATATGACCCATGGTCATATTTATTTAAGCCCACAAGTCACAAACCTTATTAAGTGACGGGGTGTACCCCGATTTAATAATTATTGATTAATTTATAATCAATTAACATAAAAAAACATAGTTTTAATAATAAATAATATAAATATTCTTGACTATTTAATTATAAACTAAGGTTTATATGCACTTAATATTATGTTCGATAGTTTTTGGGAGGTCCAATTAACTAGTTAATTTGTTATGCTCTCATTGTACATGTGTATCTATTATGTCATGTGTTTGAATAGACAACGGATCCATATACACTTGATCGGATCTATTGGTGTATTTTAACAAGTTATATAGTACATCTATCTACTCTCTCGTATGCGTATATGGCTTTTTCCTCTACATTTTGTGAAATCTTATTAACCACACAAGTAGTAAAGTGGTATTATATTTCGGTGAGTGGGGGACAAATATTTGTGGTGATGATATTATAAATCGGTATAGATGAATGATTTTTATAGAAATGACATATTTCTTTTTTAATAGTGGAGGGAGTGTTTTTTTGTGGAGTAATGTAGTATTTTAATTTGGAGAGGGCCAATCATTTTACGAATTTAGAAACTATTGTAAGTGGCACTATTTTTCCTTTTTTTTAAATCTTCTTTTGGAAGTATACTTTTTCACAAGGTTGCTATATTTTCAAAACATCAAAATTTATCATTGTAAATGGATGCATTTTCAATGGAATTTGATGTCCTCAATCATTTAAATTTTTGTCGGGGGGGCCATTTTCATTGATTTAAATATTTTATCTAACCCACTAAAGGAAGGAGGCATCATAAGTTGGAGAACAACTAACATCCTCTCGTAAGCTTCGCTAATGCACAAGGCCACACAATGCATTAATGAAAAATAAATTGTGTGAAAATATTTAATGTCAGGACTAGAGTCATGTGGCAACAAAACCTAGTTATAATGTGCAAGATTGAGTGGCATCGATTGCATACAAAGGATATATGAGATGATGAGGACTTAGTCCTCATTTTTTTATTTTCCATGTTTTCAGCATTTTGTGTGATGTAATAAGTGAATAATTCTTATGTAATCCCCTAATGTAAAGATATAGAGGAAAACTAAAGCATGGATTACTATAACATCATGATACTTATTTAGGTTGTTTATTTCTTATAAAATCATCTTTGTAGGTTGTTGGTTGTCTTGTTAAAACCATCTTGATATTAAGGTTGTTGGTTATCTTGTAAACCATCCTTTTAGGTTTTTGGTTGTCCTATTAAAACCATCATGATATTTAGGTTGTTAGTTGTCCTATAAAACCTTATGGTTGTTTGGGTTTTTCGTTAATCCCATGTAAAACCATTGTCATATGTGGAGGATGAAAAAATAGGTGAATGCATGTTCATAATTGGGTGGTTGTTGTATCCATCCGTGAAAGCCATCTATTAGAATACAACTCTATTCAAGTTTGATATCAATACCATGAACAAGTAGAGGTGACACACTACATTTGAGGATTGTAATTATTTTTCTACCATGTTCACACTAGGGGAATGTTAGGATAATTAGTGCTCACATTATGTAATGTGTGTGTGATTAAATAAGTAAAGATGTAATTGAGTTGTTATTTAACAACTCATATATTAGATAGTAACATATTTAGTTATACGTGAGTTATAACCACTCACGTAATTAGGCATATAGAAATATTTATGGGGAGAGTAGCTGTAGTTCCTTGTAAATAGGACTTCTTTTACCTATATATAGGTAATGTGTTCTTTTTGTATGAATTAATCAAAAGAGAAGAATTTGTGTGTTAAGGTGTACCAAATATTTCACATAAAATTTATTTTCTTACGCCTTGTGTGGGTGTGTGAATGCATATTGTCGCAACAATAGACAACACAAGATACACCAACATACACATTAGAGACATAAGAAAACATAAATCATACATATCATGTCGTGATCACGTCAAGTTTGAGGTGGTACCCACGATTAGGATGATGCATGCATGTTATATGTAAGTATGTTAAATTTTATTATGTTTTCTTATATGTACATAGGTGCATCTTGATGCTAGAGCATCACACTAAGTGAAGGTGTGTGTCCTTCAATATATTATGTTGGGGGTAGTTGGAACAATTATGAGACAGTTCATGATTGATTACAATTATAGAACTACCAACTAACATGTATGTGTATCAATATATTCATATTATGTGTTTGATGTCATGTGTGTGTGGTAAACACATAGTGTTTAGCACTTTCTATGAGCTCCACCTTCTTCTTATAGCCTAAACATTTTCAAAAAGTAAATTTATTGCACTTTTACAACACCTATCTGTTGCACTTTTATAACACTTATCTACTACACTTTTTGGGCCATTTGCCAAACAATTTTTGGGGCATACATATCCATAAATTTAAGGGCCATTCACCAAATTAAAGGTGGGCCACAAAAATAATAGGTACATCTTACCTTACCTACCGGGCCGGAGCTCGTCGTGGATGAAGAGATTGAATATCGGGATGTTGGGAATGCAGACTAAATATGTATTGTTATTGAATTTGGAGTTATTAGATTGGATGTCAAAGGTAAATGAATTGTATTATTGATCATCATTATTCTTAGTAATTAACAAAGGAACATATTAGAAACACAATTATAGGTTGTTCCATTCAAATTTAGGTAACTATAGGGAAGATAGGTGGATAAATAAGAAATAGAATGAAAAGTAATGTCTTTGATTTTAATAGATTAAGGAAGACTAATTATATTGATAGAAGATGAGTTCTCTACATGTGTTTTTGACTTGACATTGCTTTGAGTACTATCTAACCTCATGTTTATTGTCACACTTGATTAATTCATATTTCCTAATTAAGAGATTCATTTATACTCCATCATATTAAGGTGGTTTACATGCTAACATGTTAGTTATTGTCATTGATAAAATGATCTTTCCACTCTAAGGGGTCATTTGAGTTTTGATCTACCTTAATTACAACAAAAGGCATTTGTATAATTAGGAAGATGGAGCGATATTTAATTGTGTATCAGGTTTTCCATATCAATTACATCTACCTCGTATGTCATATCAACAACATCCAACAAATCACACCCATCCATGCATGCATCTAGCTATCAAAAAATCAACCCCTCCATAATGACATCCCCATCACCGTGTTTCGCAACTCAATATCTAATTTTCCTCTTGTTTCGAGAAAAAACAAACAAATTCCTATAATGGGAAAAATTCTTGGGTTTAGAGAGATTTACCAAGATATTTTTTAACAGTGGTCCTAGGTAATTGAAACCATGTAATTTGTGCTTTTCTGTTGAAAGGAATTCGATACAAATTCCATTTTACATCCATCTCGTGATTTCATCGACATGCCACCATTACCCAAACCTCCAAAGCTTTACCCTAAATTCAAGTGTTTAGAATAATATTATTAAACTAAGTACCAAAAGTAAACCAATCTATCAAATTTTATATTAAAAGATGTAGGTTTTGACCCTCAAACCTATTAGATTTTTGACATTTTTATTTTATCCACATTAAATGTAAATTGCACTCATCGGGAGATTTCTACACGATGCAGAGGAGCGTATATAATAAATGTTATTTGGGTGGGAACAATTTGTGCCATGGAATAAGTGTGGGACATACATGGTTTTTATTCCCACCTTTTATTTGTGATTTTTCATTCATGTCTCCAACTTATGTAACACATTAAATGTCATGCAATCAAAAATTTGATTCCATACAAAATAGCTAATCTTGATTAGCATATAAAATTTTCCGATATCCCATATTTCCACTCCTTATGGGGATCAATTATCAATGGTTGGACTTGCATCACCTGCTTCTCCACAATTACTCGAGTTTAAAACTAAAAATTATTCCTATAAAGTGCTGCGAAAAGCAAGCGGTGTGGTTGTATTTGTATCTTGGGCCCTATTGAATCCTCGCCAATTTATATTTTGGTCCTTTAATCTCACATTGAACTCACATGAATAATGAGCATGAGGTTGAGATGATTAAGTGGAGCACAAATAACATAATTTATTTGGGTAGGAAAAAATTGTTATGTGGAATAGGTCTTAGACATGCATGCAATTAATTTCCCACCTTTTGATTTCTAACATTTTTTTCATGTCTACATCTTACCTATCAAATTAAACATTTTCTAATTGAAAACCTTGATGTCATGAGATTAAAAAATAGTAAGCTTGATTCAAATATAAAATATACCTTTCTCTTATATGTCTAATCACTTGAAGGGCTCAATTATCAATGGTTGTTCGCACACCACCTATTTTCCTACAATTACTTGATCTTGTAATTGAAATGGAAAGCTACAAATTGTTATAAGATGCAAGCATTTCAGTTGGGTTTTGAACCTTGAACCTTTTTAGTTTCTTCATTTTTTATTTTTTCCTCTTTGAGAGATTGAAATGCTTGAGTGGGGTACAAATAACATGTTATTTGGGTGAGAACAATCTGATCTATGGAATAGGTGTTGGACATGCATGTATTAAGCTCACACCTTTTAATTTCAAACATTTCATTCATGTTTGTGTCTTACCTATTAAATTAAACTTCATCTAATTAAAAACCTTAATGTCATGAACTAAAAATATAACAAATCTTGATTGGAAATAAAATGTACATGTTGGCATGAAAGGCTTAGTTATCAATGATTGTTCATACACCATAAATTTTCCTACAATCATTTGAGATTATAAATCCAAAGGAGGTTACAAAATTCTGCAAGAAGCAAGTATATTTTTCCAAATTTGTCACCTCATGATTTTTTTATGAAAGTAAACTAATCTATCAAATTTAGTATATAAAATTTTATATTTAAAAGTTTCACAGATTTTAACTAGAAAGGGGGTCATGCAAAATGTTATTATAGACACAAACTCTATGCACTTGGGTACCGATTTAATATAAATGGAATTAAATATTCATTTCAAAGTAACTACTATAATGAATGATATAAAAATGATAAAATACAATAAATGGAAAAGAAATAATATGAAACCCTAAGAAAATGAGAAAGATAGATGACTTAGCTAGTTTTTGAGTGATCGGGAAGTGTTCTAGGCGAGGAACTATCGAAACAAAATGATGAGAGTGTCATCCGGTCTCATCAAGTATGGAACTTAGAGCTGTGTAGGGGGAGTACCCACAGAAGGACAGGAGTGCCTAGGCACTAGTGTCCACCCAAATGCTCAAGTTTTGATATTTTCTGTGTAGGAAGAGCTTCGTTGTTAATCCCTATTTGTCACTCAAATCTCACTTCAATGTCATCGATTGTACGTATAACCTGTAAAACAAATGTCTAGCTACACATACCCATAAACCACATCAAATCCTAAAAATAAAGATGCAGTATGTGGAGTTGGAGTGACCCCAACAATCACCCAAAGAGTGAACTTAGTATCGAGTGCTACACTACATTTCAAACTCCATGTAGTTATGTGTAAAAGTGTGTGTAATGATGCCCTTGAGTAGGTTGTGCGGTGCTAGCAAGATAGATATAAAATATAGAAAATGTATAGAATGTGTGATATGGAATTGAATAAAATTTCCCTCTTATGTTGTGTATACAGAGTAATGCAACCCTTTTCCTTGAGCAAATGTGCTAGATGGATGCTTTGTAATGCTCTTGTGCCTTTGGATGCAAGCTTAGGTGATAGTAGATAATGCTAGTGTTTGGCCCCTTATTTGAGAGCTATAACTATGTATATATATGATTCCCTTGTTTGAATTTCATAATTGATAACTAAAAGGCCAACCTAAAAGTATAAAAGATGCCCAAGAAGTAAAAGAGACCCAAAAGAGTGAGAAAGGGGTAGAGAGGGTCAGGAGAACCTGGACTCTTTTTTCCTAAATGGGCACTAGATTTTGAGGCCATAAAATATAAATCAGTCAAATAACGACAAGGTTGTAGGGTGTGTAAGGTCAATAAAATTATAAAAGACAAAGTAAAAGGCCCAAAATACATTTCCAATTACTAGTTTTATTGCTTAGGAATCATGTATATATTAGTATGCTCTAAGACCTAGAAATGTACCCAAGTGCATAGATTTTGTGTCTACATTTTTCCCCACTTTATGTTGTTAAGGGAATACTCGATAGAATAAAGTAGATAAAATATGTGTACTTTGTGATCTTGTAGAGAAGAGTGTAGCCGATAGCGTGCTGAGTGGACAAGTGAAGCATGAAGTGATTGAAATGTGAAGCATGGAAACTACAAATGGAATTAGACCCTAGGGGTGAAGTGTATGCATAGTAGAGTGTTGTGTTTCTGACGTGAGTTACTTATTGCTATGTATAAAGGACAGGCCTTTAAAAAAATGAGAAATTAATCAAAGTTTTTAAATGAAAATCGAGTAATGGATGTATAAGTAAGTAAAGAGTGTAAACATGTGTAAAAGGAAAGTGTGCACTTGATATGTAAGAGAGTATGAGATAGGAAATATTCCTAATTTTCTTGGAGATACTATTGAATTTGAATTTTGGTGGTGAGGTTTTTGGGTGATATCATCGAGAGAGTTTTTGGTGATCTCACACCGAGACAGAGTTTTTGGGTGATCTCATGCCAAAAAAAAGAGTGTTGGGGAGAGAGGTCTAGCTTTTCTCTCCTTCCATGACGCTTACCGAATAAGCACCACTGCAAATGGTATGTACCTAATTTCTTTTGTTTGTTATGATTGTTTTGATTTGTTCTAAGTTGTTTTGATTGTCCAATTGTAACTAAAAAGTAAATCGATAGACTAAATTTTGTACCTAGAGGAAAGTGCTTGCTACTATAGAGCTGATTTGACTATTACCGTAAACTGTGTTGAACTGAGAAATTGACTATATTTAGCCCTAGGACATTAGCGCCCAGGGGGACACAAGCACCCACTTCTATTGTCCAGGTTTGGGTGCCAGTGTATACTATGTGTTTTGGACCCAAGTTTGGTTCTGGCCAATCTATAACTATGTTCATATGTTGATTTTGTATTGTTTTGATCTATGTTGAAGCTTTGAGCTACTGTAGGGGTGATGTGTTCACCCAATATATGCCCCTTGTTTGGGGTGCATGCGACGAATGTAGGAGAATGTGGTCCAAAGGAGAGGACCTGATATTGATATGTATATCTAAAGTGGATACCTGCAGGGGTAGGGGATGTGCATGGTAGAAACCAAGGCACATGTAAACAAATTAGGCTAGTAACAAGAGTTAGACAAAATGAGCTAGCATGTAATGGAATACAATGTAACAAGCAACTAAGAAGATAAGATGGACCAAAAAAAGTGGGTTCCATACATGGGACGTCACTCACAATGTCACAATACAATCAAGTTTGAAGTGGTCAAAAACATACAATGATCAAACAAGACATAGGGCATAGCCCACAAATAATAACGCATAAGAACAAACAAAGAGTGATAGATAACCATGCTTGAATTGATCCTATAAGAAAAAAACTACACATGAAGCACCCTTTAGCATATTAGAAAGATAAATATTATGTCCAAGCATGTATAATTCAACAAGTATAGTGAAAATAATGAGAAGTTGTAAATAATGTGACAATAGAACATGTGATGTATGAAGTATAAGAGGAGCAAAAGTAGATGCCCCCAAGAGCCTCGGTGGGATTGGTAAAGAGATGTGTCAAGAATCATGCATCATGTATGAATCTATGAAAGGTATTGCATTCACCTCAAGATACCAAGTGAACGCACATATGTATATAGAAAAATATAATGACATACTAAGAATCTATCTAGCATAGTAAGCAAAGTGCAACATGTAAGTAGTATAGGCTAACAAGAGTAAATGCAACCAAGTTGTTCACCATTCTGTCTTAGATTTTTCATTGACGTCAATTCCATTGATGGAAAATGGTGTCATGGTTTTGTGTGAGTCTCCATGAGATGTAAATCAAGGTCAATTACAAAGGTTGATTGGTAGTTGCAAGTATGGTGATGTCATATGTTGTCCTCGAGCATGGTTGAATAGGCATAGTCATAATATGAGTCTTCATGAGTTGTTTCAACATTTTCATGAGGTCAAACATGGTTGGTATGATGTTTCAAGAGTTCCTAATATTCTTCATGAGGTCAGCAAGGTCAATTCATGTAATTTCATGGTTGAGTCAGGCCATTCCAGGCCTATTCCTAGCCTTGAAGCATGCATAATGGTATGGAGATATGAGTTTTAGAGCTGATCAGTCCTAACCAAGCACGGTGGTAGTATGGTGATAGTGTACCTAAGGTTTATGGTGATTTTTAGGTTAGTTCTTAGAGGTTTGGTGATGTTTCATGGTCCTTGGGAAGCAAGCAGGTGAAGACAAGCTAAGTTGGCATAGATAAGTCTTAATGGATAGAGAGTTCCAGAAATATTTGAGCTAGATGGTGAGTATGGAAAGTTAATGTATGTTTTCATGATGCTTCATGACAAGTTTTAGGTCAAAGTGAAGAATATTTTTGAAGATACATTAGTTTTGGAAAGATTGGGTGTTCTAGAGTTTGATTTTGAGGTAAAATTTGACCTTCCGATGCTCGTTGTGGATTGTATGTTTTTCATGGGACCTATAGATATTGTGGAATTTTTTTCCATGGAAATAAGAAGGTTTAGAAAAATAATGAGGTGGTTTGATCATCATGTTTTTATGAACGATCGTTAAGAAGATAAGTTACTTTGAAACCCTAGCTAAAAGTGACTTGGAGAAAAAGAAGTACACTAAGCCTATCTTGATTGGTTTTACTAAATTTATGAGTGAATGTTGTAGAGGACTCTTCCATATTTTTAGAAATGTATAAAATAACATGTGATAGTATGTGGGACCCACCTAAAAGTGCAAGTTTCTTAAGATCTTCAATTTGTGGAAAAGTTTTCTAAAGAAGGTGTGAAATAAATTGCCATTGTTTTTATCCTAGGAGTTTTAATTTCCATGATGGTTTCTGTTGACGATAATCCTTGGTAGATCAGACCATTAGAGTCATAGGAAACCTTAGGTTAGTGGGACATGTGCCCTAAGGAAACCTCCAAATTTTAAATAAGTTGGCTCTTCTCTTAAATATGAGATGAGGGTTAGAAAAATGAAACAAAACATTAATTTAAAGGGGGTGATGCACCAAATGAGCCTTCTAAGAGATCAATCGAGACCACAACTATCTGAAAAGGGGAAATGGTGAAAACTAAAAAGATGGTTGAAATTGCACCATAGGCTAGAAAAGATTCACGTAGAACACTACTTCAAACTACTTAAGCACAGCTTCAAAGATAGTAACAACATTGGAAGATGCACAGTTTCTATGTGAAAATAAAGGTGATCAGAGTCAATAAAGATATGCAAATGATGAACAGAAAGCATCACAGAACATATATATGACTCCAATAATTGTGCACATTATTACATTATAAAAGAGGCAATATTGTTATTACAAAACCCAGAAGAAGGCTAGAGCTCCAAGACCTCTGTCTTTTACAAAAGAGGGACTTGGGACTGAGAAGAAAACTGATGACTCCCCTGAACATATCTCTAACTCTTCTATATATCTCCTTCTATATCTTCAACTCTATCTTGCGTACAATATATATAGGAGGAGGAAGAGAAGATAATAAGCCCTCCTATACTCCTTTTCAACTCTTTTAATTATGACAAATCAAACGAAGCGACAGGAAAAGATTTATTTATATCTTTCTCACACTTTCCATTATCTTCCCCTTCTAAAAGGTGAGATCCATGCCTATTTAATGCATCTTTACTATCCTACAACCAAATCCTTTAAAATGGACTCACCTTTTGAGGAACATCCCTTCGGCTCTTTATTACATAACTAGATATTTCGATCCTTTGTGCATTGGTTTCCGGCCTCATGACTCAAATGACGTGTATTTTTTCGCTACACTGAAATGACCCTTTGAATGCAAATGAATTTCTTGAGTCTTCGCAGGTTGGCATTCTTCACACAGGGCTACACATTAATTCGCTACTAAAATGACAAGCTAGATGACCCTTCACCTCCGATATTTTGAAAAATTCCTGGCATTTAGATCTTACAGATAAGTCTCGTAATCACTCATACGTGATACATGGATTGTCACCCCTTTTTGGGACCTACTTCGAACTGGAGTCCATTTGTTGTGAGATCCATGTAGGAATCCCTGCATCCTTAAGATTTTTATTGCCCTTCAGGGTTTTGGGAATGCATTGTGCCGACACTTGGCACCATCCGCGAGCACACCGCTTCGTTCCTATGGTGAGTAAAAAGGCCCCACTGTATATAATGTCACACCCCTTTTTGGGTGGGACCTTTGTAGTTATCTCCACGTGGAAACCCTACGGGCTTCCGAGACTCCACTCCCTCCTTTGACTCTTGAAGTTACGACAGTTGGACACTTGGCATCATCCGCGAGCCTACTTTGCTTCCTTTCTATTTGGTGAAGATTCGACTCGAATAGGCTTCAAAACATAAGAATATTTTTGGCTATGGAATTTTTAGATAATAGTCCGCGACTCACTGGGACCATTGGCTTGCTAAATGAAAAGAACCCACAATCTCCCACTCTTAACTTGTTCTAGAATTGTGCTTCGAAGTCACTATGAATCTGAGCCGTAGCACCTTGGGTTTTTCATGGAGCCTTCATAGTTGCTTGAATAATTCTTGCACCCTCTTACTCTCCTGAAAAAACTCTATAATTTATTTTTGTGAGAGTAGAAAATTGAAAAGATAGCCAACTATGAATTTTAGTTGCTCTGCATTTTCTTGAAGTGAAGCTTGTAACCACCTCATCCAACTGTGAATTCTTCATCCAATTGGAGTCTTCATAGGATCTGATGCTTCTTAATGGAGTAATATAAGCATGGTCCTATAAAAAGAAAAACATACATGCCTCAAATGAGTCACACAGAGCGTGCACAAGCACTTAGTCTGCTAAAAGAAATCTACTCCTACTCCTAATCTAATTGGTTTGGTACAAGCTAAATAAAACCTGAAACAGCAAGGAAAAATAGCTTCCTTTTCTTATGAAGTGAGGCCATACAATTAATTTAGCTATTGATATGGCTTGTAACAAGAGTGAAAAATTACCTTTCACTCTTCCACCCATGGTATCAAGTGAATAGAATGAATACCTCCTTTAGATGTTCCTCACTTGGTTGGAGGTGTTGTAGCTGACCCTCGGGGGTTGAAAAATTATCCTCATGCTCTGAAGTGAGCATGACTAGTATTGAGTCTTCCCTTGGTCTTGAGGAGGACCTTTCTTTGGTGGGAGTTGGTATGACTCTTTGCTTCTGCCCGTTGTTCTGGGATTGCATCTTTTAAAGGCAGGATTTTTTACAAGCTTCTCTGAAGGGTGTCATCCCTATCCTCTCCTTCTTTGTTTTTGCAACTTTTTTGGTGAATCCAGGCTCTTTGATTGAAAGCAATAAGCTCTCAATAATTATTTCTTCTAGAGTCCTGGGACTATTCCTGGGGGGTTGTTGTGAGCAAAATGTTGCCTTTGTTGCGGGGTTGATGAAGTGGTGAAGATTGTTATTTCTATAGGCCCTTCTTCATTGAGCCATCCCCCAAATCGATAAGCACTCGAGCTTATCTTCTTCCTCCTCTATCAAAGCTTTATGCTTTTGTATGATGGTTTTTAAGTCTGTAAATTTTCCATCATATGTGGCTTCATCTTGCAGTATGAAGCCCATTGATGAAAACTTTTCTAGTGGGGTTGCTTTGTGGGGAGGAAAACAAAGGCAATTTCTGTAGCTTCTCTTCTACTTAGCTTGTGATATGAACCTCCTAAGCCCGTATCACTTCTCACCATATGCTCCTCTTATTTTGGATTTAGATCCATTTCTTGTTGGTGCGGGGGTATAGTTTCTCAAAGAAAGAGGGAGGGTGGAATGGGTGGTTTGGAGATGGACAAAGGACAATCCCTTAGTGGTAATGAAGTCATGATTGCACGACTTCATAGGATGAAGAGAAATGGAAGACATGGAAATAAAGATGAGTGGAAATGGATGAGAGGGAGGTATGCGAGCCTTTGTAATGATTTGTCCAGACCATGTGGAGTCATTGGATGTGCTCCGCAACTATCTTCATTGAAGTTTGAACTTTATCAAGAATAGACCGAGCTGATACCATGATAAAATATCACTCTAAGTTGTCCCACCAAGCGTGATCAGAAAAACTGTTGAAGATCATCCTTGGTGGATCAGACTATCAGAGTCATAGGAAACCTTAGGTTAGTGGGACGTGTGCCCTAAGGAAACCTCCATATTTTAAAGAAGTTGGCTCTTCTCTGAAACGTGAGATGAGGGTTAGAAAAATGAAACAAAACATTAATTTAAAGGGGGGCGATGCACCAAATGATCCTTCCAAGAGATCAATCAAGACCAAAACTATTTGAAAAAGGGAAACGGTGAACAACTAAAAAGGGTGGTCAAAATTACACCACAGGTAGAAAAGATTCACGTGAGAACACTACTTCAAACTACTTAAGCACAGCTTCAAAGATAGCAACAACATTGGAAGATGCACAGTTTCTACGTGAAAATAAAGGCAATCAAATTCAATAAAGATATGCAAATGATGAACAGAAAGCACCACAGAACATATATATTACTCCAACAATTGTGCATAGTATTACATTAGAAAAGAGGCAAGATTGTTGTTACAAAACCCAGGAAGAAGGCTAGAGCTCCAAGACCCTTATCTTTTACAAAAGAGGGACTTGAGACAGAGAAGAAAACCAAATAACTCACAGAACATATCTCTAACTCTTCTATCTATCTCCTTTTATATATCTTGACTCTCTCTTGTGTACAATATATATAGGAGGAGGAAGAGAAGATAAGAAGCCCTCCTACACTCCTTTTCAACTGCTTTTAATTATGATAAATGGAGTGAAGTGACAGGAAAATATTTCTAGAGATATTTCTCACACTTTCCATTATCTGCCCCTTCTAAAAGGTGAGAGCCATGCCTATTTAATGCATCTTTACTATCCTGCAACTAACTCCTTTAAAATGAACTCACCTTTTGAGGAACATCCCTTCGGCTCTTTATTAAATAACCGATATTTTAATCCTTTTTGTATTTGTTTTCGACCTCATAACTCAAATTGCGCTTATTTTGTCACTACACCGAAATGAACCTTTGAATACGATGAATTTATTGAGTCTTCGCAGGTTGGCATTCTTCACACAAGGCTACACATTAATTCACTACCTGGAGTGACGAGTTAGATGACCCTTCACCTCCGATCTTTTGAAAAAGTCCGGGTATTTAAATCTTACTGAGATAAGTCTCGTAATCACTCATACGTGATACATGGATTGTCACCCCTTTTTGGGACCTCGCTTGAACCTCGAGTCCATTTATTGTGATATCCACATGGGAAGCTTGTGCATCCTTAATATTTTTGCTGCCCTTCGTGGTTATGGGAATATGTTGTGCCAACACTTGGCACCATCCACGAGCACACCGCGTGTTCCTTCGACGAGTAAAAAGGCCCCACTGTATATAATGTCACACCCCTTTTTGGGTGGGACCTTTGCAATTAGCTCCACGTGGAAAACATGTTGGCTTCCAAGACTCCACTCCCTCCTTTGACTCTTGAAGTTACGATAGTTGTACACTTGGCATCATCCGCGAGCCTACTTTACTTCCTTTTTGGTTGGCAAAGATTTGACTCTGAATAGGCATTGAAAATGCAGGAATCTTTTTAGTTGTGGAATTTTTAGATAACAATTTCATATCATGGTGATCTTCGAGAGGGAAAAGTGTGCACTATTTCGAAGACCGGTCTTAAGGCACTTTTGGGATAGTTTCATATATGAACTTGGTTGAAGGCATTCCACTTGGATCTGGAAGGAAATGTAAGGTGTTATGGAAATGGGATTCAGAGGATTTCCAATGGTATAATATTTTTCTCATGATAAGGTGATTTGATAGGTCAAACAACTCAGTTCTAAAGAAGAAGGTTATTTGTTTCTCATAGCATGATTGTTCTTGCTATAAGATTCAGTAGAAGATGCATGAGGTGAATTATTTTATGCTTTTTATTAGTTGGAGAGTGAAGAGGGATGAATTTTGTTCCTATTTAAGGCCTTTGAAGGTCTTTAAAGTGGTAGAAAGGGTGCAAGCTAGTTGTATTTCTAAAACTACTTTTAGGCAAACTCGGTTTGGTGAAGAGGTGGTTTACATGTATGGATGTTTCATGAGTTATAGCAAGAATTGATGTGATCTACAGATCAAGGGGATTCTAATGAGTGGTTAAATTCCATATTTGATATTTTCTTGGGTGATCTTGAGGCCCAAAGGTGAAGATTGGTTCCTTGAAACAGTTGTTTGGTGAAGGATATAAGCCTTCTCGAGTGAGTTATAAATAATTTAAATGGTGAAAGATAATTAATGACCATAGATGATGTTGTTATGGCATATTTGACATGTGTGAGAAATTTGAATAATCATGGTGATGGTGTTTATGATCTTTGATGGATCATGTGATGGGCTTTGTGTTTGTTTAGTGCATTTGAGCATGGTTGACCTACATGGGTCCATTAGGAATGATTTTATGAATTTTGTGGTATGTTTTTAAGATGTATTGGTCGAGATAAATGTTAAAAAATGACTTGTTTCATGTTTTAGGGTTGAGAAGGGTATAAAGTGAATGTTTGAGTTTAAATTCGAACTAGCTAAGAGAGAGGGAAAAAGTGCAACACAAGTGTGAGTAAGAAATGAGTATGAAGACATAATTTCAGAGATGAGGAATTGGGTGAAAGGATAAAGAATGTTAGAGATATTTTATGCAAGGGTTTGATATCAAAACAAGTCAAGTTTGTCCAAGTTTGAGCGAGCTAGAAGGAGGTGTGTTTGAAGTAGGGTTTGATGGAGTTTGGCTATGAATTTTTTTATCACCATCAGCTGAGTTGTTATAACATATCTTCAATGAACTTCTTATCAAAATATTGTGTGATGATTCATATTCATGCAAGTCTCTTGTTGTGAGTAATATCAATAAGGGTTTAGGGGTTGGTGCTCCTTATGGGGTTGGTGCCTCACTAAAGAAATATCTTGTGATGTGTAATATTCACTTGAGTCTTTGTTGTGTGTAATATCAGAAAATTTTTTAGTGGGTTTTCTTCCCCTTGAGGGTTTCCCACTTATATCTTGTGTTTTTGTGTACTCCTTGTTTTTATGGTGTATGGTTATTGCTTATTTTTATGATCACATTAATGCATGGTTAAATGTTAATGGTGTATGAAATTTAATTTGAAATTGTATAAGGATTCTAAAAGGATGATTCACCCCCTCCCTCAATCCATTATGTGTCCAACATGAGTTATGAAAATATTGTGTGATTGTGGTGGTGTGTTGTGATGTGCAAGATGTGAAGAGAGGAAGAGCCATGTTTCCCCCAGTAGATGTGTATGAGATGAGGTTCATTTATAAATGCTCCCTCAATAGTTAAGAATGAACCATAGAACAAGAGTGCATCATTGGGAAATGAATGTATTGTGTGAGAGTAGATGCTAGAAAATATGTATTGTGAAACATAGAGTGTGAAGTGTGTATGATGTGAGGTTCATTGATGAAGTGTGCCCTCAAGTCAAGTGTGAACCATAACACTAGAGTGTGTCATCGGGTAATGAAGAGAAATTATGTGAACCAATGATGTGGTGATGTTTGGAAAGGTATTCATGATGCGCAGAGAGAGAGAGAGAGAGAGAGAGAGAGTAGTAGATGTTATGAAAGATGTATCGTGAAGTATTGAGCTTGAAGTGTAGTAAGAGTAGATGATGTGAGGTTCATTGATGAAGTGTGCCCTCAACATTCAAGTGTGAACTATAGCACTAGAGTTCATCATCAAGAAATGACTATACAATGTACTAGATATGTGTGAATGCTTGAAAAGATGTAGATATGAAGCATGAAGTGTGAAACTAAAGACAACTAGTAATGATAGAAAAGGAGGGGAAGTGTGATGTCCCCAAGTGTGCGAGTAATGGAGATCTATGGTGGAGTTTGAAATGTGTCATAAGAAAATATATGGTTTCCACAATGGTAGGTAGGAGTAAGAGTATGACTAGTATCAAATTATGGGTCTAACAAAGAAAATGTAAGTAGGTGACTGATCGCAGCTTGTTTCGAGTGAATTGGTTTCTTTTATTTGGATGTTGGTTGCTTATTTGGGATTGGTAACATTATAGATGAATTAATATGAGGAGATAATGGGGTAAGGATTTTTAAAGTTTGTTACTTAATAGGAGGAGTTAATTGGGTAAGTATTTTTAAAGGTGGTATGACACTAGGTTAGATAGGTGGCTCTTGACTTACCGAAGAAGGAACATTAGTAATTATGGTGTGATGCTCACTAGACATAGAGGGATTAGATTTGAGATCCCATTGGGATTTAGTAATTAGAGATGAGCATGTAGCATAATGTTGTGTAACAAATGAAATAAAACCCTAATGCTCAAGGTGTCCAATTATTTGTTTTAAAGCATAGCAATCATTGTCATGATGTCTATTAATTCTGTGATAATTGTAAAATGGGTGACCTTTGTATTTTTCAAGCCGATAAGGATGGTAGTAATGAGTAGGTGGAAAGTTGATCAACTAGTGATTGAGGAGCTCAAGAAGAATATCATGTTTCTTAACATTTAAATGAAACTTGAGAGATGCTAATAACAATAAGACTTGGCCTTCACTTATATAAGCACGTGTAGTAGACATAGGATCAAGATAAGGTGTAAAAGAATAACTAACATGGGAATGAGAAGCATCCTTAATATGATGGATTTCATATTTTAGGGATGTAATTGTGATTTCCATAGCTTCAAATTGATCTTAAAAATCATGGTGTAAAGCTTGACTTGACTATAAAATGGGTTGATTGGTTGTGGTATCAAGACTAATAGAGTTGTTAGAGAGACGATCGAAAATGGAAGTTACTTGTGCAGTGGCATATGTGAACAAGGTACATAGTGTCTAGGGATTTTTGGAGAACATATTTGCAATGTGGGTGCATTTGAAGTAATTGATACAAGGAGACTTGAGGATTCATGAAAGAAGATCCGATAGAATAGGAAAAATAAAGATCCAAGTGTTTGATCACAAGTGGGGTTCACCAAATGATTTAATATAAATGGAATTAAATCTTAATTTTAGAGTAACTATTGTAATTAATGATATACAAATGATAAAATAAAGTAAATGGACAAGAAAAAAGTAAGAAATAGTATGAAAACTTAAGCAAATGAGAAATATAGATTACTTATTTAGTTTTTGAGTGATCGAGAAGTGTTTTGGGTCGAGGAAATGCTGAAAGAAAATGAGAAGAGTGTCGTCAAGTCTCACTAAAGGTTTTAGAACTCATAATTGTGTAGGACATGAGCACCCATAGGAGGACGGAGCACCGGTGCTAGTGACTGGATTTGGGTGCTAGTGTACTCCCGCATGCTCAGTTATAATCTTTACATGCATGAGGATCTTCATTTTTATCCTTGTTTGTCACTTCGGTCTCGCTTCAATGTCATCGATTGTACATGTAACCTAAAAAACAAATGTCTAGCTACACATACCCACAAACCACATCAAATCTTAAAAATAAAGATGCAGTATGTGGAGTTGGATTGACCCCGATGGTCACTGAAGAGTGAACTTAGTACCAAGTGTTACACTACATTTCATACTCCATGTAGTTCTATGTGAAAGTGTGTGTAATGATGCCCTAGGATTCCCTTGTGCAAGTTGCACAATGATAGTGGGCTAGATCTAAAATATAGCAAATGTATAGAATGTGTGAGATGGAATAGAATAAACTTCCCCTCCTATGTTGTGTATGCAGAGTAATGCAGCCCTTGTCCCTTGAGTGAATGTGCTAGATGAATATTCTTATGCCTTTAGATGCAAGATTAGGAGATAATAGATAATGCTACTGATTGGCCCCTTATTTAAGAGCTATAAATATGTATAAATATGATTATCTTGTTTGAATTTCATAATCGGCAACTAAAAGGCCAACCTAAAAGTGTAAAAGATGCCCAAGAAGTAAAAGAGGCCCAAAATAGTGAGAAAGGGGTAGAGAGCGTCAGGAGTTCCTAAAAGGGACATGAGCACCTAGGAACTTCTTTCTTAAATGGATGCTAATGTCCAAGGCTATAAAATATAAATCATTTAAATAATGACAGGGATGTGGGGTGTGTAAGGTCAATAAAAGTATATGAGAGAAAACAAAAGGCCCAAAAGACATTGTCAATTACTAGTTTTCTTGCTTAGGAATCATGTATATATTAGTTTACTCTATGACCTATAAATGTACCCAAGTGCATAGATTTTGTGTCTACAAGTACATTTCTAGGTCCTAAAGCATACTAATGTATACATGATTCCTAAGTAAGAAAACTAGTGGTTGACAACTCCTTTTGGCATTTTTTCTTTATCTCTTGTATTCTTTTTGGTTTTACACATCTTACAGCCTTGTTGGAACTTAACTTATTTATCTTTTATGGCCTCAAACACTAGTGCCTAGTTAGGACACAAGTGCCTAGGCACTCCTGTCCCTCCTAGGTGCTCTTGACCCTCTTTATCCTTTTCTTACCCTTTTGGGTCTCTTTTACCTCTTAGGCATCTTTTAGTACTTTGGGTCGGCCTTCCAGTTGTCAATTACAAAATTCAAACAAGGGAATCATATATATACTTAGTTACTTCTCCAAAATCAAGGGCCAAGCACTAAGCATTATCTATTATCACCTAAGCTTACATCAAAGGCACAAGATCATTTCAAAGGCATACATCTAGCACATCCATATAAGGGACAAGGGCTACATCACTCGCATACACAACATAGAGGGGAAGTTCATTTTATTCCATCTCACACATTTGCATACTTAGAGCATTCTAGATCTAGCTCACTATCATAGTGCAACTTGCACAAGGGAAACCTAGGGCATCATTACACACACATTCACATAAAAATACATGGAGTATAATATGTAGTGCAACACTTGGTCATAAGATCACTCTTCGGGTGACCGTCGGGTCAATCTGACTCCCCATTCTACATTTTATTTATTATGTTTGATGTGGTTTGTGGGTATGTGCAACTAGCTATCTATTTTACAAGTTACAGTACGATCGACATAATTAGAGAAAAATTAGAGAGACAAAGGAAGACTAAAATCAAAGCTCCTCCAATCCATAAAAGATCAGAACTTAAGAACCTTATTGGACACTAGGGCCTAGACCAATCACTAGTACTCACTGTTCCTATCCTCCTATGGGCACTTCTATCTTGTGTAGTTCTAAGTTCCAAAACCTCAAGTGAGCCTTGACAACACTCTTCAAAGTTTTTATCTGTAGTTCCTCAGCTTAAATCACTTCTAAATCATTTGGAAATCAGCTAATTCATCTATCTCTCTCACTTTCTTAGGGTTTCATATTATTTCTTGTTTGTTTCGTATCTATTTATTGTATTATATTATTTGTATATCATTAGTTACATTATTTACTCTACAATAAGAATTAATTTAAATTAAATTAAATCAGCTACAAAATCAAGCATTGCAAATGCTTTTGATCATGGAACCTACTAGATTTTTGGCATTTTTTATTTTGGCCACTTTAATCACAAATTTCACTCATGCGAACGAGATCACAATGATACAATGGAGCACATATAATAGATTTTTTTGGGTAGGAACAATTTGAGTTATGGAATAGGTGTGGGGAATGTTGGGTTTAAATTCCCACCTTTCTATTTTTGAATTTTTGTTCATATCTTCACCTTATCTAACAAATTAAATGTCATGCAATCAAAAATTGACGCTAGAAAAAAATTAGATTACCAAAAATAGAAAAGATCGGTTAGCAGATCAAGTATTCCTTTCTCTCATATGTTCATCTACCGAGGGGCTCAATTATCAATGATTTTTCATGCATCACATGTTTTTCTATAATTACTTTGGCTTGACATTATCCTCAACCAATACTTATGCTTTCAATATATTCCATTTATTAATATTTGTTAGCTCATCAATAAATTATAATCTTCACACTGATCAAATGAATTATAATCTTCAAACCCATCAACCAAATTATAATCTACAAGCTAAAACACTCCTTGTTTATAACCTTAGATGAACTAGAGGATCAAAGGAAAATGAAAAAAACTAGAGATCAAGCAACAACATGGAAATATCGTAGATAATTTCGATGGTTGTGTTGACAACAGTTAGATGATCTAAAAATCAAAGTATAAACAACACCCATATATGACGTATATGGGTGCCATTTCTTCTCTTCTTGTAAACAAGGAACAAGGTATGTTATATTTAGGTTTGTGAGACTAGACTATAGAAGTGTGGAGGATGTTGGATTTAAAAAGTGTGAATTACATTCAAACTTAACACACTAGCATCAATTATGGTGTTTTCTATCCGGGTAGTTTATTTTTGTTAATTCCATTTAATGTTTGATTAAAGTGTAGAGGAGGCTCTGGACAACCCAAAACCATTTCATCACATTCCTTCAACACTTGAGCTTAAAACTAGATAGAGTGCCTACAAAGTGGTACAAGAAGAGTGCAACGTGGTTGGGTTTTGTACCTTTAACCTATTAGATTCCCCTCTTTCCCCTT
The DNA here is from genome assembly GCA_018340775.1 of Taxus wallichiana var. yunnanensis. Lineage (NCBI taxonomy): Eukaryota > Viridiplantae > Streptophyta > Pinopsida > Cupressales > Taxaceae > Taxus > Taxus wallichiana. The sequence continues at coordinate 805,535,557 of CM031239.1, read as the reverse complement.
TAAGTGCCAATTGCACTCATGTGAATAATGCAAGTGAAATTGATATGATAAAGTGGAGCAAAAATAACATATATTATTTGGGTAGGAACTATATGATCCATGGAATAGGTGTGGGACATGTAAGTATTTAACTTCCACAATTTTTATTTCCCAATTTTTATTCATATCTTCACATTATCTAAAATTTTCAATTCAAAATCCTTAATCTACCTTTCACTCATATGAACAGTTGTTAGAAGGGCTCAATTATCAATGCATGTATGTACATCATCTATTTCCTACAATTACGGAAGCTTATAACTCGAAAAATAGGGCTAGAAAGTTCTATAATATGTACACATTGCAGATGAGTCTTGAACCTAGAACCTATTGGATTTTCCTTTTCTTTATATTGGACCCTTTAAGGGTAAATTGTACTCACATTAATAGTAAATGAGATCAAAACTATAAAGTGGAGCGCAAATAGCATATATCATTTGGGCTGGAAAATATGAGTCATGTGGAATAGGTACAAGGCATGCAAGTATTTAATTTCCATCATTTAATTTCCAAATTTCCATTCATGTCTTTGTCTTATCTACCAAATTAAATGTCATCCAATTAATGACCTTACAAACATAAAAATAAAATTAAAAACTACAAAGCATATCCGAAAAATAATTTCTTTCGTATGACAATCTATTGGGTGGGCTCAATTACCAATGATTATTTGTGTGTCACCTACTTCCCTACAATTACTCAAACTTAAACTTGAAAAAGGGGGCCTCAAAATTTCTACAAAAGAAAACAATGTGCTTGGATTTCATACCTTTGACCTATTAGATTTTTCTCTTTTTAATTTTTGACCCTTTAAGCACCAACCACACTCTTGTGAATTCTACAAAAGAAATTGAGATGAAAAAGTGGAGCACAAATACCAAATACTATTTGGATAGGATCAATCTAAACCACGGATTAGGTGTGGGACATGTAGGTATTTAATCCCCACCATTTTATTTCCAGAATTCCATTCATGTCAATAACTTATCTAACAAATCAAATGTTGCCCACATAAAAGCCTTGACACTCTGAAAAAATAGCTAAGGCCATTTTATGGCAAGTCATCGTGTTATCGCCAATAGATAGCCCCTAATGCATGCAAAAACAATTGTCCTTTCTACCAATATAAGTATAGACAATTTTCATAGATGAATGTGGTTGTGAATAACATACCCCATTTCTCTTTGACAAGAAAATGGAGCCCTCTTTTATTCATCAATTGAAAAAACAAAGTTCTAAGCCTCCAAAATGACCAAATAGGATCTCGATTTCACATTCTATGCTAGCCGATTAAAATGACAAAGTTTGACTTGTTTAACAATTTATATGATTTTCAAGGTTTTTCATCAATAGATATGTCAAATGCATCCAATGTGGAAAACTTCTTACCAATATCAACATCCATTATCTCTACCTGACTCTTTGCTAAATCTTGCAATTGTTCAAATAAAGGTACACTGACACTTTCAACTGACATGGTTTCAGACATTTTCACACCTTGATTCAAGACATCACTATCTATCTGGATCAAGTAATACATTACCTTGAATTGTTTGTTCTGAGTGCTCCCAATTGTCACTCCCTCTAAAGAAAAAGATGAAAATAAAGGCATTGGTTTCCTAACCTAACTGGTTTGGACAACTCCTTGTTGTGGCATTGATGCTACATGTTTTACTTGGGAAACATCAATTCTTTCATGTTCTGGGGGATCAATCACTACATCCATGTGCTTATGTTTCTTGGGTGTATGGGCACCTTCCTTACCAAAATTGGCTCATATACAACTTTATACCTCTTATATGCCCTTTCAAACTTCTTAAGGTCTGGTGTTGCTCTCTTTTCTTCACTATGTGGCTTAGATTAGATGTTGCCACTAGTTATGGTTCCTCTCATTAAAATTTTAATATTTTGAGATTCTAGCAACACTTCTGGAGGGACCTTTGTGTAGCTTGACCCTTTCCTTTTGATTATAGTGGAACTGCAAAATTGATAGTAACATTTTGCATTGATTTTAGGATCATTTCTTCAGTTTTTTTCTTTAGAGAAGACATAGAAGTACCAATCCCACTGGTAGCAGAAGTCCATTCATCTACAAGTCCTGAAGTAGGCCTTTTTAAAGGAAATTGAGGAGCCTTTCCTCCCAAGGGATCCATTCTGTCAGCTCCTTCTTTCAGGGGAGGAAGGTCATCTTTTAGCTTTCCCAAATCCTTGAATTTATTAAGAACTCTTGTGCTTTGAATTGATAAATCAATGTATTTCTGGGTTAACCAATTTAAAGTTCTCCTCATTACATCAATTATTTGGGCATATGAGTCATTTGATTCCTATTCATTCCAATTCAAATGGGCTATTGGTTGTCCCTCCACCTTTTGATCAAGATAGTATTGAATCATAGTATGTGGATCATCCACAATTCTCTCAATAATAACAACAATCTTTAAGTCTATGATTTGGATGAGGGCCATTCTTGAGAAGTCTCTTTACTTGACCTCCTCCTCATGTCTGCAATTCAACCAAGAATCCTCAAATTAAGGCTCATGTTCAAAAGTATTTGAAATATTATTGAATACCCACTTGATTTCATAGTTGGCCCTTGCCTCAAACCTTTCCATCTCAAACCTTTTCATCTCATCTTCCATTAATCTGGCCTTTATAATTGAAGGGAAGGAGTACCTTCCAATATTGATGGGAAACTTAATGTTTGTCTTGTGTTTTCCAGCAATTAATTTGTGAATTGGTGTCAATTGTCTTGCCAATTCACACAAGGCCATTTTGTCGCGTCTAAATATCTGGGAAGCTTATATGGTTGGCCTTCAAATCCACTAACCCTGATGTATGTAAATTTCTGTACTTAATGAAATAGAATCCATACTACATGATTACTTGTCTAGCCTCCTTATAAATCTTGTACTATTCCCATTTTGGCATGAATAAGCATATGATTGGTGTAAAGAAGGCATCATTAACCAATCTCACATTCTCTTTCCAATTAACCAACTGTAATTGAGGGAATATCTCATGCATTTGGCATTTTTAAAGTCAGCACATGGCACAAGGCTAGGGAAACACCTATGGCTTGCAATATTATAAATCAAGTAGGTCATCATGTAAAATTCCAATTCTCTAGCACCACCCATCTCCATTTTTGCTGTTAGTGCTATCATGTGGTCATGAAGTGCTTCTGTAATGAAGGTTGCCTAGCAAATGTTCCCCTTCTTCTCCAAAACTATCCACATATAGGTGCACATCCACTCCTTGAATTCATTCATTGTCTCTAATCTAACCATTTGACTCAATAATACAATCACATCCTTTGCTTCCTCAATGAATTGTGCCCTAACTAGTCTTTTAGGGATTCGAGTGGTTGCTTTCTTTTCTACTAAAAGCCACTTTGTATTTATAATACATGCATAATCCCTTTTCTTAGTTTCATAGTATTGTAGGGTTAAAACAATACCCAAGGTTATTAGATTTCTTATTATAGGAAATTTTAGCATTATCCTAATGGTTATAGACATCAAGGTTAGTCTTGCTTCACCACTTCCATCTAACACTTCCCTCTTTTTTGGGTCATAATTCATAACACAAAGTCTTACCAATTCTAGGAAGTGTACTGAGGGTGGAATAGCACTAGCTAAAGCAATATTGCTAGCTTGAATTGCCTTCATTATTTCACTCTTGTTTAGGATTTTTACTCTTTGCAAGAAATCATCTAGGTTAGCATTCATCAAATCGGTATATGTGATCTTTTCTAGATCACTAGTGATCTCGGAAGTAATAAGAAAACCCGATGGCATGGTCCACATCTTTAATGCCCTAGTTTTACTTCAAATTTCCTTACAAATGAATGAGAGTATGAGGGTGTCTTAGTTCTTACCAATTTTTTGATGAATATCTATGCAATCAAGCTCTAGGTTGAAGAAATTTCAATCTCTCGGTTCTCAATTCGACCTCCACAATCAATTTCACGTTGGTCCTCAAGAAATTTTGCTAACAATGGCATCTAGATCTCAGTAAATGATAGCAAAAAGATCAATGCGTTCGAAAACTTCAAAATTCCTCCTTGATTTGTGTGAAAAAGCATTAATGGTGGTAGTTATTAATGTGTTGCTTCATGGTCCTCCATTTTTCCTTTCCCAATTTTAAAATGAGACGTCCACATGGAGTAGCCTTATACAATGTGGGCTCAAGGAAACTTTTTACACTTTTGCATTGTGTTTTAAACACATATAAATTTAGCTATTTGAACTGATCACCTGCCCTTGACCTCCATCCCGAGTTTGACACGTTGTTGGATCCTAACATTGGTGGAGTTGTAGGCCATTTTTGAATATTCATTCTCTTTCTCAATTGAACTCAAAGTTACCAATAATCTCGATGATCTCGCTTCCCCACTCTTTGCATGAGAAAGTGTTTCTGTCTCTTGGCGGGCCTCGGGAGCTTCTTTACACTTTTATACTTTATCACCTTAGTGTCAAGAAATATAATCCGGCCCCAATCCCCTACATTAAACCAACTTATGACACGCGTATCTCTTCGAGAGACGGAGTCAATTTCTATTTTTACATTTTTGACTACAAATATTCGAAGGAATATTCGTCGGGCCTTGGGGCCAAGTTAGCAAATTGTTAATGTTATACAATTTTTGTAACTTTGCAACTTAAATCCACCATACCACAACCAACTGGAGAACGCCATGTATCATTGGGTAATGGAGCCAAACATGAAATTTACAACATGACTAGGGAATGGTATACAAAGGCATTTTTCATGGTTTAAAACCGATTCACGATCAATTTTTTTACAAGGATCTTCAAGAAAAATATGTCTAACACAATCCTCGACCGAAAAAGAGGAATAACAACCTAAACACAGGATTTAAAATGGATTTAACATGATTGTAACATTTGAACTCACATTTTCTCATGGGCAAACCAGACAACATAAAAAAATTGAAGGCATGTTCATGACAAAGGGGATGAGATCATTTCGAGCACTAACGCCGCATACACAACCCACATTTTCTCCTTCATATGATTCACATAAATGTCTTGTGGTTGTTAAAAGGTAGAGTTTCAGATTGGTTCCCCATTCCACTTCCCCTGGCCTTGCACTTCTCCACCGTTGAATCCATTTCTCTATGTTCCTCTTCACCTTCATTTGTTTCTCTCCCCGTAATTTAAAATCTTCAATAGACCCCTTTTAGCATTTCCATCGTACAATTCAAGTGTGATTGCTAGTAGTGGGATTTTGGTGCTATCATAACTAGAATTAATTGCAAATTACTTCTTATTTGTAGATAACAATCAATAGATTGTTAAAAAATATTAAGTTTTTACTTGTACACCCTACAACAAAACAGGCAATGGAAGGATATTGGCGATGAATTTGGGCATGAAGGATTATAATATTTTTTTCATGAGAAGTGAGAAAGAGTCAAAATCGATACCAATTCGAAGGAGTCAAACTCACTCAAAGTGTTCATTAAAATTTTTCATTCCATTCTTTGTTTTGCCTTTTTAGGTTTTACAAGTAAGACACAATTCCAAAGGTTGTCGACCATTTACGAGGACATGTGTTATTTTTCTTACAGGGGTTTCATATGTATGGTGGTACACATAATATTTTGGGTATTTTACAAGAAGCATAATGTGAAAAACTCCAATAAGGTTTATGGTTTTACAAGTTTCGAGATACTACATGAAAAAATTTTGTTGGAGGAAGGGAAATAGGATAGGCAAGGACATATGCATGTCGGGTGTAAATCACAAACATTAGGAATTTTAAGAACAAACCCACATTATATGACATGTGATAATAAATAAGTATCGCCCCGGTATGAGTTCTATCTATCCGGTTAGAGTTCTTGGTAGTCTCTCATTGTCATCTAAAAAAATGCACTGAATGCGGTAAAAAAACAAACTCTAATTGCAAACCTTCATGTAGTTTTCCAATGCAAACCTCAAGTAAGCTTGTGTGAAAATTTTAATGTTTGTCTAACCTTGTGAAAAATTGTGGAATGTAGATTTTTGGGTGCTTTTGAGTGACCTCCAAAATGGGGATGCAATTGCTATAAACACAATTAAGAAAGCCTCCAATATGCAGATATTGGGGAGCCAAATTGTCAAAGTAATTGTGTTGTAAATCGAAGAGGATTTGTGATAGGATAAGCCTATGTTTTATAGAGGCGAAGTTAGTTGGAATTTGGTTATTGCTAGTTGAATGCACATGCTAAAAATAACATTTAAGTAAGTTGCAATAGTTCCAGGAATATAAATTTCATTTAGGGGTAGTAAAGGAATTAATTGGCGAAGTTTCATCCGAAAAGGTGGTTATGTGTGCAATTGAACTACCTCCACCTTTCTAGGATTCTAGAAGTGCAGTTGATGGATTGGTGAAGTGGAGTTGACTGGGATGAGGAAGTGGAGTCCAAGTGGAGTCCAAGTAGGAATCTAAGTGGTAGTTGACTAGGAAAATAGGTGTATTTTCCTAATTAGATAACTAATTTAATGAGTTATGATGTGCACATTAATTAATTAATCATTTGTTTAGTAAATGATAGTTAAGTTATCTAATATGGTTACTAATATTAATTTATTTAATCCAAAGGGGTGTAATGTGTATGATTAATCAATTTAATCAATCAATCACAAAAGGGTGAATAACAAGATGTACTGGGAATAGGTAAGTGATTTTAGGTGTCTACATTTCTCCCTCTTTAAAGTTTTATGGTGAAGTAATATTATTTTAAAGATAGTAGACACATGCATATTAGCGAGTAGACAATGGTGAAGCATTTGGATGCCCTGTCTAGTAGGATAATAGAGGAATGCCCCCTCAAGCCGGGTGGGTGATGCAACAAGGAGATGGACGATTGCTTGATAGGAAAAAGACAAGGGATTGGAACAAGGATGGGAAAAATTGTGCTCATAGAATGAGCGTCATTTGGAGAATAATTTTAGAGAAACCTTATTTTTTTGTTGCACAATAGATTTTTCACCATGATTATGAAATAATCAAGATGGGTAACCAGATACGTGTAAACAAACAAACACAAAATAAAGAAAAGATAAAAAAAAAGTAAAATGAAACCAATACACAAATTAGGTGCAGAATTAGGGTTATAAAATAACCAAGATGTAATCACCCTACTGCAATGGTCAAAAATTAAACATCGTAATGCAACACAAATTCAAAAATAATACAATCAGCTATGCCCCTAATGTATGCCACAATGATTCTTACGTAGATTCAAATGCTCCAGAGGTGGGAATAGGATCAGATTAGATGAGCGGAGTAAAGAGACTCATTATGAAACTCTTGTTGGATCCATTGTGTAAATGATCAGAGTTGAAATTTCCCAGAAAAGTTATATCGTGAAGGAAAAATAATTTTGTGACTTGCCCCAAGCAGAGTTAGCCTATCATGCAAAGGGAAGAAAGTGATAGTTGTAAGATTGGAATGATCATTAGGGTAGTAGATAAAGGTATGACTTTATCAAGATTATGTTGAAATGTTGAAAGATTCACTTCAAGGGTTTTCCAATTGTAGGATTTATGTGATAAGTGAATGTTTGTTTGAAAATTTTGTAATTTTGTAATTTTTTTGAATTTTGAAATTTATATTTTTTTGGATTTTAAAATATTTGATTTTTTTAGATTTTTGCAAGTTTGGAAAAAAAATTGAAATATAAATGCAAAAAAACCGAACTACACAAAAAAGGGAAAACATTTCATGGCATATTTAATAAACCAGAGAAAACCAAAACAAGTGGAAGCAACAAAAAGACACATAACAAGCATTGCAAACAAACCTAATATGAACAACAAGAAACCACACAAAATTTATTTTTGAATTGATATGTGAGTAAATTATTGCAATTGGTGTACAATAAACATAAACAAAGTACAAAAAAATAACAAAGTGAAAGAACAAAAAGTATCGTCACAATGTTGAAAACCGCAACAATAAAACACAATTTACAAAAAAAGTCTAATGACACTCGAATGTGTTCCACATCAAGAACTAGAGAGATTTGAATACCCCAAGTGGTAGCTTAAAGCATGAGAGGATTTGATTGGGCTGAAGATTGGAGTCATACTTAGATACTCCAAAAGATACTCTTGTCGGATCCCATTGAATTTTGATCTATGATTCAATAAAAATGTAAAATTCAAATGTGCCCCAATCAAAGTTATATTGTCAAAGGCTAAATGATTGCGTCAAGCATAGATATACACCACGTGAAATAAAGATGATTGGTAAAAGATGATCTTGAACAATCATGAGGAGCGTTGTCAAATGGTGAAATTGTTGAAATATGTTATCCAGTTGCTAAAAGTTAGTCAAACATTATTTGAATTTTTTGATTTTGACAGTTTAATACTAGTTTTTTTATATTTGGAACAAGTTTATATTGTTTTTTTATTTTTGATAAACATTTTTTTGAATGTTTTTGGTATTTTACAACTCATTAAAAGGGGTGCACTATTTGAAAGCGTTTGCAAATAATTAGAAGCATTCCATTTCATTGTCAGAAATGTAGATGATAAAATGATAGGGTGTTTCACTATGTTCATGACTCCACACAACTAGGAAGATGTTATGGCTCATCACCGAGATCCAAGAAGGACATGAAAATGAGTTGAATAGTGATATGAAAGTGAAGATGTTGGAGGTGAAGACATAAGGTGTAACAATGATCCATATGAGAAAAATGTAACTCATCTCCAACCAAGATTATCTAACTGATTCCAATATGATTCCACTTTATAGATTTTGATTCGACTTAAATTCGTAGATGGCCTACTAATTGGCTAGAATCGTTGAAGGAATTTTTGTCTCTTCGTGACATAAAAACTTCTTGGTATGCTTTGATTAAGCAATTTTGAATCAATGCTTTATTGTTAGATTTTTTTTTTTTTTTTTTAAAGGGGCCCCTAAATGTTGCCCCATGCCACCAAAGAAGAGGAAAGGCATCAACACCGAAGAAAAAATGTAGGTAAGTAAGGACTTCCTCCTTACCCAGTCTCCTCATACTACCAAGTAAAAAGTATGGGCTTATCATCAAGACCTGTGAAGGAAGAAAGGTGTAATGATTTTATAATAATTTTTTTGTATTTTTAGATTGATTTATTTTACCTTGTATGTTAATAATGCACTTTTTAGGAAGGAACGTTCTTCCACCAAGTCTCAACCTCATGTGACTAGTAGGACGCAAGGGTTTAACACCGTAAAATGAGATGGGCAAGAGAAAAGACTGGATAAAAAAATTTAAGCTTTCTATTAAAGAGAGAGATCATTTTGAAAGGATTTTCCATTAATAAGATTTGAGACAAAATCGTAGGCAAGAAGATCTAAAAAGGTAAAAACCATAACAAGAATGAGACACACAAGGCCCAATAGAACAGGGTTAACCTATGTTGTAAAAGATGAAGAATTGAATATATGATAATGGTGTGATTAAGGTATCTACCAATAGATGGAATGCTTAATATTATTTGTACTCACTTTTTCATTTCTAAATCACAAACAATGCACTAAGGAACAATTTAATACGGATTTTTATTCTCTTTTTATACTTTTTAAGTTTTCTAAGTTCTGATGGATGAGGATTGGAAATAGACTCATCAAGAAAGAGGTCCATGTTTATTAAAGTTGAAGGGTCCTAAAATATGAGACTTGGATGGAAGATATCCAAGTCAAGAGAGGGAATCAAAAGATTTGATAAGTCCTAAAATATGAGACTTGGGCAAACCGTAGGCGCAAAATCACACACATATTACTATTTTATTATACCACCAAGTATGTTCTTCTATGTATGGATCTTAAGCAAGAAAAATATTCACCGGTGACACACTCCCGGTCCATCCACTTTTTGACCTGATTTCTATTGTCTTTCTCTCACACATATGTCACTTATGTACCTAGCTTTTGCTAGGTCACATGGATCCTCGCTTTCAAAAGTATTTTCACATTTTTCATCATTTATCCCTAGACACTAGCACACATTCGGACAAGTAGCACCCAAGTGCTCTTGTCCATTCTAGATGGTCATGTCCCCTTTGATATTTTCAGTTATTTTTGTATTTATGGTCGACATTTTTGGTTTTCTCATCCTTATTTCGAGGTCATAGTCAAGCATATCGTGTCACTAGTGTTGAAATTCAAACAAGATATCCCTATATATACACAACATACATATTATTATATGGGCAAGAAATTCGGTAAATCTGATCTACATACTATCAAAGGAACTACATTTTGGGATTTTTACTCTACATACATTGCATAGGAAGGGGGAGTGTTGAATTCTATCTCACACATTTGAATTTTATATAGCTATAGCTCGTTATCTTGGCGTCATTAGTGTGATGGAAAAGTAAGGACACTATTTCACACACAAGCACAAATAACTACATGGAGTCTGGAATGTAATGCAATGCTTGGTCATAAGTTCATATTTTGGATGACCATCGGGGTCAGTCTGACTTCACATATTGTATTTCTCATTCCAATCTTATGTGTTTGTGAGCTTATGTAAATATCTATGGTTTGTGTCAGAGGTTACAAGTACCTCGACGATTCAAGTGTGAATATCATGTAATTAATAAGAAGTGATAGAGAAATCCTAGCGACATAGGAAAAATCAAATTCTAACCCTTAAAGCAGTCACTAGTGCCTAGAAGAGGCATTGGTGCCCTGTGTGCCTTAGCCCAAGTGCACATTTCCAACTTTGTCCATAGGTTTTAGAATTAATATCGATCATTTATGACACTTTATCCATCCCTGCTCATCCTGTTGTCCCAATTCGATCTATTCGGGATAAGCGTAAATTATATAAGTGCCTTATCTATCCTATTTTCTTACACGGTTGCATCTTTAGAGTGCTTATTGTTTTATTTTGTTGTATATTATCATAGTAGTGACTCTGAAATCAGATTTAATAACTCTATTTTTGTTAAATCATTTGGTGAACCCCTCTCTTGTTTGAACTCCTTGCCCTAGGATCCCTAAAACCCTCATGGCTAAAAATAAATCCTCTTCTCCCAAGCAAGCTATGGAACATATTAGTGTGTAACCTATCCTTGATGATGTTGTACAAGCTAAACTTAGTGATCTTTATTGTTATGCTCATTGTGATTCCAAAATTCTCCAATAAATTCTTGATCATGAACGCACCATTCCCACTACTTTTGACAACTCTAGCATTTCCATAGTCTCGCCTTGCTCAAAATTTCACTTCATGTTTTCCTTGTTCTTCCATAGTCACCCATGCTACTCCACCTTCTTCTACTCCTCTTATAGCACTTGATAATACTATTATAGATTTTATGTTTGGTCTTACTTGTGACACTGTAGATACAAATAATGTTACTTCTAATGTTGAAAATGTACATGTGCATGATGTTATTTCTACTAGTTATCAAGATGAATGTAAAATTATATATCCTACTCTTCCTACTTCGAGAATGTTTCCAATGAATGCAATGCTAAATCTCATGATAGTTATCCTACTACTTCTTTATATGTTGATGACTCTTTTGATGAATTACTAACATGTGAAAATATGTCTGATAGTGATGTAGGCTATGCTTCTGATCATGAACTTGTTAGTAATAATGTTCTTTCTCTTCCAACTGTTGAATGTGAATTTAGTACTCCTCTTTCTTCTCTTTCTGAAGTTGTTGCACATAATGATACACCTCTTATCACATATTCTTATTCTCCTTCTAGAATTTCCATTGACATCTAATCGTCTTCTCCTCCTAAAATTTCCATTGACATTCCATCTTCTTCTTTTACCGATGCTATTCATATTGATTCTACTATTCCTACTAGTAAACCTCTTATCACATCTTCTTATTCTACTTCTAACATCTCCATTGATAAGCCACGTTCTTATTCTCGCTGCCTCTTTCTTCTTCTTCTACCATTATTATTCATGATGCTTCGTAGACACCTATTTTTGGCACCCTCATGCCCTCATCATGTGTTCACTCCTCATCATCACTTAGCATGCTCATCCTCCCACTTTTTAATATCTACCATCCCACTCATTCCCCATAATTCCCCCTTCTCCACATATTAATCCTTATTATTAATTGAATATTCCCTATTACCACCCATATTCCCTAAACCCATTTAATTTATCCCTAATCCTACCACTTATCCTAATGTTATCCTAAATCCCTCATTTAATAACCCTCATTTATCCCCACTACCTTTCATCATTTTACCCTCATTTAATCCCTCCTAGGATTCTCCACTAACCTCATCACTCCCCCTCATCATTCCACCCTCCATTACTCCCCTTCATGCCTCATTAAAATGCCTAGAAATAGTCAAATGTTGCCCTCCTATTCTTTTTTAGCCTCTTTTGCATTGAAATCCGCATCTTCTCCATAACTCTACCCTTTTCTATGCAGGTCACCAACGATCGACTTGGGTCGTCGTCAACCCTATATCATCACCTTCACCCCTCCTTTCTCAAGGCTAAAATTTTGAGATTCTTGAGACTTCTTGATGATTACTACATCCTAAATCATCCTTCGAGTTGTTACTATCGGTTGGATCATCTTGTTATCCCCTTGCATGTTATCTTTAGAGCTTAGTACATATTGAAGATTTTCTTGAATATTTTTTTCATGTTGTTTTGTGTCTTTTTACAAGTTTGTAGGTTTCTCCTCAACTCTTCCTAGTCTTTCAGCCATCCTCGATCGTTCCTAGATCTCTGTCTCTCCATCCTATCATTCTATCAAGGTCTCTTACCCTCCTCTAGTCACCATCGACCCAATTTCTAGTCATTTTCGACCAATATCCCATCCTCATCAAATCATCCATCTGTAGCATCCTACTCACCCCATCTTCATCATAAAACTAATCCCAACATTCGGAATCAACCCCAACTTGTTTTTGTAGATCTTGGGTCATCCCTACCCCGGTCACCATTGACCGCTTTTCATTGGACCTACTTCGCCATCGACCCGATTAGGTTCATTCTATTTATCAAAGCATTTTGTCATTATCAGATCTTATTTCAACATATCTAGCTCATATCAAATCTTTGTTTCAGATTTTTCATCTCGCATATTTTTATTCATTATTGTTTATCAAATCTTGTTATCAAAAGAGGGTTGACATCCATCCTAGGAATTTTTCACTTCTCGGGACCTACCTCGTTGGGAAACCCTCCATCTTTATTACTAATCTTTTGTTGTGTTTTATTTTTCTTTATTGTGCACTTCATCGAAGCTCGCAACGGAAGGAACCTTTCTTTTTCATCACCCACATCAGGAGGTCACTTAAACCCTCCCATATTTTGAGGTTTCTTGATTTCTCATTTGGTTTTCACTAATCTGAAATAGGAAGCGTGGAAATCTTGTCAAACACTTCTATTATTCCTACTAGTACTTCTTTTGCATCTACATCTAGCATTCCCATAACGCTTCCATGTTCTTCTCCTCCTTCCACATCCACTTCTTCTTCTCACATTCCCATGATCACTCACAATGGCAAGCTTCGACCTCTCAATGTGCCTCTTACTTCTTCTACCATCCCCTCACATGATATTCTATCTCTCATGCATGTTGTCAGTAATTTGCAAGCTCAAGTTCATACTCTCACTCTTGAAAGCAAAGCCTACTATGCTTCCATTGATAATAATTTTTTTCCATGGAAATCCAATACCTAAAAAAATTCACAATTATGTTTTCCTAAGGATTTCATCATGCCTACATTTACATGTTTTGATGGCACTGAAACCCTATTTGCATCTCAAGCATTATCATTCAAAGCAATGGCCTCTTATTCTAATGACCACTTGCTCCTCAAAGCTTTTTCATCATAGTCTTGTTGATCATGCTCTTCAATGGTACACTCATTTTCCTTATGGATCTATTAGCACTTATTGTGATATGGAGGATGCTTTTCTTAGGCGGTTTATGGTTAACAATGGTCCTAGAGTTACATATGATCATTTACCTACTTTGCATCAAGGAAAGAAAGAACCCATTATAGATTACATTTTATGCATCAATTATTGTTTGAGCCAATTGATTTAGAAAAGTAATTTATCTTTTTTGTGGCTTAATTCCTGTATTAAAAGAAAAATTATTATATGATACATGTGAATATTTTATGCTTTTGTGTTATAAATTTATAGATCCGAACAAGATAACATTGTATAATATGTTATTTCATCTCTTGCTCCTTCTACTTCTTCTACTACTCCATTTCCTACTACTTCATCTCCTCTTCCATCTATTGAGTGTCCTCCATGATCACCATCTCCTTCTCCACTTAAGTGTCTTCCTTCCCCTCCATCGTGTTGGTCTACACCTAAGTATTCTCCATCTCCTCCTCATGAACCATTGCACCTTCCATATGCATACTTCATTTGATAAGCTTCTAATATGTTTTCCTTCTAATCAACATCATCCCCCTCACCACTTGCATCGCTGGCGTGATAGCCCTTATTGTAATTTTCACTACATCAATGGCCACCATGATAATGACTATTGTGCTTTACATGATAAATTATAACAATTAGAAGACAAAGGTGTCATTTCCTTTGGCTCTCGCTCTCATGAGCGGTCTCTTTCTCCCATTTTGCATAAACATGTTTCCATAGTTGTTCACTTGTCACCTCCACCTACTTCTAAGGTTGTCATTCATCCACCTCCTAAGATCATTATCCATCCACATCCCCACCTAGCTCATCCATTACTACATTATCTCATCCACCTCACAGTGTTACTATGACCCATTAGATTTCTAAGTCGTCAACATATGTGCTTCCCACCACTACACCTCCCATTATCGACACCATTTCATCTAACATTCAATTCAACTCTTATACTCATGCTATTGTTGCTTCACATGCTTCCACCATCCCTCGCAAGCCTCTCCATATTTGGTAGGTGACCTCCATATGATCACCTCATTTTCTGATGACGCACTCATGTTCTTAAGGTTCTTACATGACTATTGAGGGATTTGTTACAAAAATGAACCTCATTCTCACACTGGGGGGCATCGCTCTTTTCTCCCCCTTATTGTTCATCATTCATCGTACGCTATTATCAACATAGTCTTACATCTTCTCATCCTACACATATCAACATCTCACTATTCTACTCTTATACACATCACATTCCTATTTTTACTACTCTATCACATTACATCATATACATACTTTCTTTTAGTCATATCATCATGTTATTTATTCACATAAAAATTATTACTTACATATTATATCCACATCAAGATATATTTTGAATAGTCAACAATCATGATAACCATTTGAAAATGCACAAAATCAAAGTACACATAACAACCATCACATCATATACCAATTCAAGTGCTCAACACATATGTGATCCAATATATCTTGTCAAAATCATAGTAACAAAGATACAATCGTTGGGGGAAAGTCCCCATACATCGTACAAACATATACATCATATATCATCCTCACTATCGCTATTTAAAATCGTGGGAGCTTTAGAACTCAATGCTTCACCGCTCAATCTATGTCATTGGTTGTGGCCTTTATATCTCTCTACATGTCTATGTAGTATAGTCACCTTAGCCAACTACTTCACGAATCAGCCCTATAGCTCCACATATCTCACGAATACATCCTAAGCTAAGGCCCCTCCTCCTATGGCCTATCTAGCTCACTTTGTCTCTGCATGAGCCTCATCATGCTCACTCAATAAGTACAATACATGTGGTTTCCGTTATAGCCACCGGCTCAAACAAATGGGCATGCTTGCCCACCATCACATCCACTTGCTCTAGCATGTTGCCTCACATGAGTACATCTAGAGGTACATTTCACATCAGCATGTGTATCGATGAATCAACAATCAATGACCAATACACATCACTTGAAACCATACAAGACCACATTAGTTACTACCCACATTTTACAATATATGACAATCAAACTACAATCAACAAATAACAACAAACACTACTCACGCTTTGTTTGTGTCACTATTATGCCATCTCCATTGGGGGTGTACTTGTCCCTCTACCCTCCCACCAAGAGCCCACCCACCACATCTACAAAAACTGGAAATAATATCACCCATCGATGTGATTCCCACCACTCATTCTAGGAATGGGTACACCCCACACCATCCACATGTATCGAGCATATAGCTACATCACCTCATCCTGGACTAGGAGGCACTAGCTCTCACCCATACATAGGGCTTTGGAGGCACATCTAGTAGCTCTCACCCATACATATGGCTTTGGAGGCACGTCTTGAGCCATACCAAACTGCCTTGATACATGCTTCGCCTAGAACAATTATGTAACTCCTTGAAATCAATCCTCCAACCACATGGTGCTTCAAATACGCTACAACTCGTACTCCATCCTCCAACTAACCATAATAGTCTCTATTTGGCCTCTATATAATGGCCCCTAGTCCCATTTGATCAAACATCGACCTATAGGTGGTCATGTATAGTCTCCTACTATGGGTGTCTACCCACCTTGCTACAAATATCTTAGGCATCCCCCAATCATCTCATGGCCCATTGAGTGGCCTCAATATCACAATGTGATCATGGGCCTATACATGTAACAAAGTGGTGGCTCCTAGTCCACCCCCATAGTCATCTTGTGTAAACCTATATAAATCCTTATACAAATGGGCCAACATACATTGCACCAGTGCATATCTCGTCCCATCCTCCTCTATGCGGAAAAAATATTATGCATCTTATAAAATATGCCCACTCCACCACCCTCTACTGCCACCGATGATGCTAGAATCACTGCGATGAACTTCTGCAAACACGGAACACCAAATCTCAATATAGCATCTAGAATGATATAGGTCTCTATCTATACTTATGTGCCAAGAAATACTATTTCTTTGCTCTCACCTACCTCACGGGCATCCATTAAAATCATAACTCGCACCCTCTCTCTTATAATCGGCAATCACAAAATTCAATAAACATCCTCTAGGGTCATTGTAATCTCTCTAGTAGGCAACCAAAAGGTACATGTATCAACACACCACCTCTCACACAATGCAATCACCATAGGCATATTATGGGTAACCTCCCCAATCTCACTATGTGCTACATGCCGACATGGTTTAGTATGTCTCATTTAACATCGATAACCCCAAAGTCAACAACATGCTCAAATGACGATCACCATGGAACTCTCTCTAATGTATATCCCTTTATGATACAAATATAACCAAAATTCTTACATTAGTATGTCATATATGCTATAAAATAGATCATCATAGTACTCAAATTGATCAAAACACAACTATTTCACATCACACTACCAAAGCCCTGTCTTATGACGTCATGTGCACTGGGAGCAGTCACGAGTGCCAGAAATAGGCCATCAACACTGGAATTGGGCACATGCCTCCCAAAGGACGCCAATGCCCGATCGCTACCACCCGGTTGTAAATGCCAAAAATACAATAATGTAAATTTTCCAAAAATGACAAAAATAGGCATATTTCACACAATTTTATAAAAATATTCATACTCACCAACTCATCGATTGTCTACGAAGCCACAACAACTACTACTCTCTCGAATCTTGTCAAACTCGCTACTCTAACATGCAACATCCTCACAACTCGAGCTCTAATTTTCACTCACACATGGTACAAATGAAATTACTATTCACTTTTCACTATTACTATATATAGCAATCTTCAATTTTCCACATACTATAGTTACTATTTACAATCATTTTTCCAACTAATACACGACACACAGTTTTCACTCATATCTTGAGCCTCATTACTTTGTTTTCTTCCCCATTTGTGCCATTTGGATCAATATTTCTTCTAGCACCATACTATACACATCACACAATGCTACATTCAAATCTGGAACAAGTACTCATCAATCTACACACATTATTACATTATCTTATATACTATCTCTCATTCACTCTTATCTCTACTTTTGGTTCGGTGTTTGTCTCCTCACCCCTCACCCCTTTTTTGAAAGGGGGCATACAATTAGGATCACCTTATGATCCCTCTTAGGCTACAATATAATCAATCAATACTCTTATCATATCACTATTGCAATCTTTTTCTCTAATTCTATTCAAGCAAAGGAATAAAATCACTCTATATCCAATATTCTCTACTATTTCAAATATATTCCCCCTAATGACCTAATCTGGGGGAAAAACACAAAAACATCTCCCGAGTAATCTTCTAAGTATAACAATCTAAAAATACTCTTATATCATTTACCAAGTCAATAAATCGATACAACACGCATACTTCACTATCTCTCCTAGATGACCTAACTTGGGAGCTACATCACAATTACTATCACTCCCAGATGACCTAACTTGGGAGTCACTTTACATTTCTATTTCTTCTAGATGATCTAGCATGGAAGTCGTTTAGCACTATACAAATTAGGACACATGTGGAGTGTGATGCCCATTAAAACAACTCACTTGAGACCCAAGAAACAACCTAGGGTTAGTCAAAAAATAATGGAATAATTTCTTTTTATTAGAAGTGACTACAACCAGGTTACAAGGCAACAATTATCACTAACAGGTTCCAAAACAAGTCTAAAATTACTAGAACATACTTTTCATTTATTAACAATTTCCAGAGGTCACATGGTCCAAATTTTAGGGTTAGAAGTTTCAGTTAGGTTCAGGGGGTAAAATATCACCATACCCACTCTCTAACAAGCTTAGAGTTTCAACTTGATTTTTATCACACTTAAATCTTCCAAAATTTCCCTAAATCATTCCCATTGGATAGGAAATTTTCTCACCTTTCTGGTGATATAAAGAAGTCCTCCTAACTCCTTTAGAAACTCAAGATATGGGCAAGCGGACTTTAGGGGTCAAATTTTCCCCAAGGGGGACATGTGTCGAGCAGGAAGAAAAGTAAATTTCAGGTTGGCGGGTCGCGGGGTGGTATTTGAAATTTTTCTTACACAGGGAGGAAATTCCACGGTTCTCCGCACCTTCGTGGGCCCTCCAATGGACACGTGTTGGCTCTAAGCCGAAGCGGGAAAGGATGAGGGAAGGGCGGGGCGATGAAAGTTTTGAAGAGATTTAGCCAAAGGGGAGGGGAAAAAACTCGAATAGACTCACGCGCCCACGAGTCCACCAGGGGACAAGTGGTGTTCATACCAATAACGTGGGGTAGAAGGAGAGGGAATGGTGTGGCGGTGGGATTGATTGGGAAAATTCGCCAAAGGGGAGGGTGAAAGGGTTAAAAGCGTGCGAGAGGGTCTCAAGGCCAGGCGGAGGAGATTTTCCCAAGGTAGGGTGTGAGTGCGGGGCCGCGGGGATTTTTATACAAATTTTTCAAGACAAATTTTAAAAATCAAATAATTTCTCCCTCCTCCGTTGTCACCCCCAAGGTGCCATGTGGCACCCTCTGGTTGGTCCGCAGTTAGCTGGTAAAAGTCAAAAATTTCCCCAAAATTTTTTAAAAGGCCCAAGGGCATAAAAGATGTCGCGCCTCCACCGCTGCCCCATGAGGACACGTGGTAGCCTCTAATTGGCTATGGGCTAGTGGAGGAAAAAGATAAAATTTTCCCAAGCAAAATTTTTAAAAAATTCTAAGGATAATTTCGACGGGAAATTTTCGAGTCACGGGCCCGCCAAGGCAGAAAACTTCAAAGTGCCATAACTTTTGCTAGAAAGCTCAGTTTTGGGAAAACAAGGACTTTCTAGAAAGCTCTCAATGCCCTCTTTGCACAGAAACATAAATTTTACATTTTGATGAGGTTTAAGGGTTTAATTTTACAAAAAAATATCGGCAAGCTTTTAAGTGGCAAACCGGTAATTTTGACTTATAAACTTTTGTTCAATTTGATCTCCTGCTTCACTCAACATGCCAAAAAACATGGAGGATTACTCTAGGAAGGAATTAACGTGTTTTAGGAAAGTAAATTCACTTGTTTGATTTTCAATATACATTTTTCCATCAAATGATAGAAAATAGTTGTGGAAGGGATTGGGCTCAATTTTACAATGTTTAAAATTGTTTTCTTAAGGGTTCTTTGTCAATTTGAGTTCCTTGATGTCTTAGCATGCTAAATTGTATCATTTCCAAGTTGATTTTTAAGTGCAGGTCGAATTGTGCATTTTTATTTAAATTTATTTTCCAGTTTTAAATTTTACAACAGAGATCCATTTCTTTTAGTTCTGTAAATCAGTTTTATCATTTAAGTGTGGTATTTCATTTCTAAACTAATTCAATACATTTAGTTGTTGATAACAAACCATTCTGAATCAAAAGAAAATACTAAATTTCATTTTTACACATTCCCAAAGATACAAAATGCAACATCATTTCCACGTACATATCTTTTTTTCAATCAGAGATCTAACTATCTCTTTTTCCATACAATGAAACATTGAATTTAATTCAACAATGCATATGAGAGAAGATATTTCAATTCTTTATTAATTTCAACAGAAATACATCTTTCAAAGTTTGACTGTAACAAACATAATTCTATTTCTTTCTTTTCAATGTACAGAGCTAGAATGTAAATGTCTTTCACACTTTGAATATACACTTTCAATCCAATTACAACATCTTTTCTTCACAATACAAATGTTACAATTTCATCCACTTCAAGTGGGAAAGGATCACAAATGAATTTGTTTCACAAGGGGCTGGCATAACTACATTTTCCTTTGCTCTAGAACAACAACATGCAAGCTTCCATTTTCTTCCAATTTGATCACAACAAAAGAGGGGGAAAGGCAACGCTCTCCACCCAACCAAGACATCCAATGAAAGGAGAAGCCTTCCTTCATCATTGGCCCCGAGCCCCAACCAAAACACAATAAGAGGTGTGATTCAACCCATGGAAAAATTGGCTTCCACAACACACAACATTCTTTCAACATGCATAATACATATAAAATACAAGTCCAACCAAACACAACAATTTACAATCAGCTATAGAAAACAATCAAAACAAAACTCAGGCTTGATCTTGCAAGCCAAAGGAGCAAGATCTATGGGGGAAGTTGCTTATGCCTCCCAATTGGGAATTGGGCATCCACCAAGAATAAACCGCCAAAATAATTCATCACACACATATCCTTATGCCCCCACAAATCCCTCCTTATGCCCCCCACAGATTTCCTTATGCCCCACCACAAAGTAAGAAATGTAAGCTATTTCTTTTCCATGGTGGATCCCAAACCCAAACTCCCTCCACAAAATTATGATACCAATGGCATTCCTTATGCCCCCACATGGATTCCTCATAGCCTTCTCCTACACCATTCCTATGGCAAGATACCCAACCAACCAATAAAAAAAATCAAACATGCATCATTCACACATCGCAACAAGAAAATAACAACATGAAGGAAAGGATAAACTCCTACCTCTCCATGGTAACTTTTGTTTCCAAATAGCAAGCTTCAATTCCCAAAATATAGTCCTAAAACAACAATCTCCCAAGCATGCAAAGCTTTCTCCAAGCTTCTTCCAAAAGTAAGATCTCCAACAAGAAAATGTGCCCCAAGGAAGTTGCCAAATGATTCAACAACCCAAAACAAGAAAAGAGTTTGAATTATATAGAAGAGGGAAGAGAAGAGGATGATGTGGATCCATGTAGGATGCCACATCACACATCCTCACAATCAAACACAAAAGATAAAATTCATTCTCCCAAGCACAATAAAGAGGTGGGTGAAAATATGACAAATTACTTGCACACTCCAAAAGCCCACACCCCAAAGGACTGCAAATTAAATAAATGTAAGAGAGTGCAATCAAAACTTGCAACATGATTAATAAAATTCATTATAAAAGCCTAAAATCACCTCTCCAACCATAAGTATGGTTGGTAAATTAAATTGAGAGGTATGGGACAAGTTTTACTTGTCCCACAAGCCTCCAAAAACAACCCCCAAGGACAAATTCGAGTTTCCATGGAGGTGGAGTGTTTCATACTCCAAAATCAGACTTACACAACTCTTACACATCCCTTACATAATTAATACAAAAGCCAACAACTCCCATTATTACTTTCTCATATCCTAATTTAATTTATTTAAATTTTAATTATATGATTTCTCACATTAATCTACCACATTTTAATTAAATAAAAGAAGGGAACACATCACTAATAAAATACATACAAAAATAATAAAAGGAAACACATTAATAAAATACACAATACCCATGGTCACATGTAAAGGTAATTCCCCCATGGGAATCCCTAACAAAACAACACACAACACAATAAAACAAGTTGCCATGGTGACCTTGTCGAATTCACCTAGAATTCCATTGTGGTTGGTCTCCGATCCCTCGATGTTTGTTGTGATTTTTAACTTGCAAGACACAAATACCTCCTTCGGCCTCATGGCCATATCAAAACATCCAACATGATATAAATACAATAACAAAATCATCTAAATATGTGAATCACAACAACATCAAAGTAATTTAACAGAATCACTTACAATTTATATCAACAACTATGTCATCATCATATAATATCCATTTTCTAGATCTACTCTTAATATCCAAAATCACATGTCCGAACAACATCCATAAAACATCCATGTCAAATAGTATATCATCATCCACATATGAGTGTCTCTAATAATCATCATGTATCATATTCAAATCAAGATCAACAATAATCCATGATCAAATGTCTAACAACATACTAAATCAAAACTTAATAATTTCCATCGCGTAAGCAACAATATCAAAGTAAGCATCAAAGGGTGTCAAAGGGAAGAGGGCACTACATGGAGTAGGGAAATGAGACGTCATTACCTTTCATATATTACTCCTATATGGGTTCTTCAATATGGAACAATATGGTACAACACGAAACTAAATTTGGTCTCTATCCATCTGCAAGGGTTGGACCTTTTAGGGATGTAGTCATGGATGGAGAGTAAAATTATACCTCTCTCCCCAAGACTCTTCCTCTAGCGGTAGGACTCTCAAATCCTTATATTTATAAACAAAATCAGGTTGGGAATTGATCACTCCCTACCTCTTCAATATCCATTGGCAACAATCACAATCTCCAAAAATATACAAATCATCTCAATGTTTCTCCATGTGCTCCTTACAATGGTTTTTCATATCTATTTATACCACATGGGTCGACATGTTGATCCATGGTTCGACACACTATAAGTTCTTATATTCTACTCGCACCTTTGCAATTTGGCTTCTCCGAACTTCTCACAGGCATGTTCCTTTACTTCCTTTACACTACTTGAATTTCATTTAAATAGCATAAGGGGGAAAATGTAGACACAAAATCATGCACATATTACTATTTTACTATACCTCCAAGTATGTTGTTATATGTATGGATCTTAAGCAAGAAAATTATTCACTGGTGACACACTCCCTAGTCCATCCACTTGTTTGACTTGATTTCTATTGTCTTTCTCTCACACATATGTCACCTATGTACCGAGTTATGGTCAGGTCACAAGGATCCCTGTCTATCAGTATTTTTACATTTTTTATCATTTATCCTTGGACATTAGCACCCATTCGGGCGTAGCTCCCAAGCGCTCCTGTCCATTCTAGGTGCTCATAAACCCTTTGATATTTTCACTTATTTTAGCATTTTTGGTCAGCCTTTTTGGTTTTCTCATCCTTATCTTGAGGTCATAGTCAGCATGTCGTGTCACTAGTGTCAAAATTCAAACAAGAGATCCCTATATATACACAACATACATACTTGTTATATAGGTGGGTAATTCTAAAGGGTGATCTTGTCTCATATACTATCAAAGGGACTGTATTTTTGGGTTGTTTACTCTATATACACTGCATAGGAAGGGGAAGTGTTGAATTCCATCTCACACATTTATATTTTTATCTAGTTATATCCCACTATCTTGGCATCATTGGTACGAGGGAAAACTAAGAACACTATTTCACACACAAGCACAAAGAACTACATGGAGTCTAGAATGTAGTGTAGAGCCCGGTCATAAGTTCACCCTTCGATGACCGATGTGGTCAATACAACTTCACATATGGCATTTTTCATTCCAATCTAATGTGTTTGTGAGCTTGTGTAGGTATTTAGGGTTTTTTACAGTTACAAGTACCTCAATGATTCAAGTGTGAATATCAGGTGATCAACATGAAGTGATAGTGAAACACTAACAAAATAGGAAAATAAAATTTTGACCCTCCGAGAAGTCACTGACACCTGAAGAGGTCTCCGGCGCCTCGCCCTAGCCCAAGCACTCGTGTCCAACTCGTCCGTAGGTTCTAGAATTAATATCGAGCATTTTGACACTCTTCCCAACCTATTCATCAACTATCCCGATTAAATCTATTCCAAGATAAGTGCCTTATCTCTCCTATTTGCTTACACGGTTACATCTTTAGAGTTCTTAACATTTGTATTCTATTATATATTATCATAGTAGTGACTTTGAAATTAGATTTAATAATTCTATTTTTGTTAAATAACTGACAAGGTCCAAGTCAAAGGAGGAAATCGAAGATTTGATAAGATTGAAGTACAAGGCTTGGAAGCAGACGAGATCCAAGTCAAAGTAGGGAATCAAAATATTCGAGAGGTCTGAAATATGATACTTGGGCAAATAAGGTCCAATTCAACGGATGTGTGATTAGATAATTCTTAATGAGATCGAAAGACCTATATGATGTTTGAGGAGAATATTAGAGGTAGAGAATATGTTGATATTCATATTCATCTCATGAGTGAAAGAGTGTGAGGAAAGAAGAATTGATCTCTAGATGTATATCTAGGGTTCCTTATAGGCCATAGAGAGGAGATATTCAATGTTTCTCCTTCTAGGTTGTGAATTAGTTGATTTGATGAAATATTTACAATTAAAGCTTGAAAAGGTTGTATAAGGATATTCCTGGGTATACAACCTCGTAGAGTGTACTCATGTAGATGTCTTGACATGTAGGAATCATCGTGTATGAGATGTCCGCAAGATTGCTTGTGTGCAATATAATGGACACGAGTAAGATTGCGTTATTATAAGTGTCCAAGCTTGTTATGGTTGTGTTTCAATAACAAGATTAGAGATGTCAAGCGTAGGAGCCAGAATGGAAAGATTAGAATCAATCTCAAAGGTACTTGATGATGGACCCTCTTTTGTATTTTCTACAATTATATCAAGGGTTGAAAGGGAGTCTTGAAGAAATTTCAAGCTCTCGTTTGATGTTAGAAGGTTGTTATCCAAACAGGTTTAATGAATGTTTGGACTAAAGGAAGAAAATTTAGAGAAGAGATGGAATGGTTCGAGAGGAGATATCTCGAGATACTTGACCTTCATTGTGATCTCGTTGAATGTCAATATGTATAAAAGTGGGGATAACAATCAACTCTTTGATTGAAGTTGTGGAAGTTGACATGTCATCGGTTGCGAGAGCTTCATTTTCAAGCTCTATGGAGATGGTTTCGTCATCAATTAAGTCTTGAACATAATGACAAAGAGGTGTACAATGATCAATAGAATGGCCATCCATGCAATGGTATTCACAATATTCAAATGCATTATACGACGTAGGATTGGGTTCCCCATTCGAAAAGGTCTTGTAGTTGGATATTCGATCATGTTAGCCTTTACTAATTGTTGAAAGGCATTGGGTAGACTTTCTCTAAGAGGTGTAAAATGATGTTCAACGATGCACGAGAGTAGTGTCGACGATACATGATATGATGGATTTATAATCATTCACCATGTTCATGAGATTTTCCCTTTGTATCATGGTTAGGAAATGGATTAGAAAACACCTTTAGATTGTTGTTGGGCATTTTGGTAGATGGTAGGTCTTCGACCATTATGTCTCTATTGTCAATGAGGTCTTGGATGTAGTTGCAAAGTTGTTTGTATTTTTCCGTTTGATGACCATTAATGCGATGAAAATCACAATATGTGTTAGGTCTGTACCAACTTATCTTAGGTTATCCTTTAGGGAAGGGTTGTGTGATAGGGTAAGTGACCATATTGGCACTTGCCAGCTATTTTAAGATGCTTGAAAAATATTCCCCCAGAGACTTATATTGTCTTCTGTTGTAATCACGAGGAGGAGGAAATTTTTTTCTTTTTGACTGGTGACTGATGATTTAGAATTAATCTATTTTAATTGATTTTTTGTAGGTTGTGCATGTTATGATTATCCATGACAACATCATTGAAAACGTTATGGTTGTGGTTGATGTACCTAGGTTTATTGTGAGAAGTGTTAGGGTTATTGTTGTTGTTATTGTGATGATTATGCCCATTGTCTTTATAATAAGACTTAATCAAACCTTTAGAAATGAGGGATTTTTAAATTTGGGTTCCCTTTTCGATAACTTCCTCAAAAACTATTGAGGCAATGCATCTGCATGTGAAAGGACAAATCATTGTTAAGGTTTGGGATGAAGATGCTAACCATCTGATTTTTTAGGGATTAAACATGGGAATCGACTTGTGATTCCTCGCCATCGTTGTAAAAACTATGCAAAGCTCTCATTTTGTCATTGTTTGACATTGCAAAATCCATCATTGTGACCTCAGAATCAAGGTTGAAAGAGAAGTGTTTGACGAACTTCTCAAAGAGGTCCACAAAGGTAGAGATAGATCCCTTTGGAAGGTGTAGGAACCATTCCAAATCTTTTCCTCCTAAACTCTTAAGAAAGAGGCACAAGAGAAAGATATTGTTATAAGCCACCTCTTGGAATTCCATGAAGAATTCTTTGACATGCTCTCTAGGATCAATTTTTTCCTTGTATTTTTCAAATTTGGGCGTCTCGAAAGAGCATGGGAAGGATACATGTAAGATGTCCATGTCGAAAGGGTGTGGACACAATTCATCAAAGTTGAATTATTCACGTGTTGTTTTTGCATGCTCGAAATGGCGTCCTTCATCATTTGCCACTCATGAGCAAATGGTGAATTGGTTTGTGGGATAAATAGTGATATATTATTGTTTTTCTTATTATTGGTTTCATAATGAGTTTTGAATGTTTCTTCACTTTTCTTCACATGTTTGATACCTTTGGTATCGTTGTCAGTGACTGTAGAGGATAGAAAATCCAATTGTTTCACCATTGCATTGATTTGATCAAGAAAGGCTTGGTTGGGATAGGGAACAAAGCATTATATTTTTCTTTATTATCAAAATTTGTTCTACTTGGTCCTTCATCATCATTTTTGGTTGACTCAAGTGGTGTACCCTTAGGGGATTTAGGTCATCCTTTTAATGCTTTCAATTCATCCTCATAAAAGTCTGATGGAAATCTTGATCCCATTGTGAGGAGATGGAGGAATTAGTCTTTGTCTTTCCACAAAGTGGTGTCTATAGAAATATTTTTAAGCTGGTCTTCATCCTCTTCATCGAAGCTGATATGGAAATGATTTCTTTCCTCCCATCGAAATGAACTATAATCGCGATGTTATGTTCCCACTATTGTTGCAAGAGGGGAGGAACAAGACGAGGTGTAATAGAAAACTCAACCCTTAGCAAATTGAATGTTAAGATGGAAGAAAGGAAAAGATGAGAAAGCTCAACCCTAGCAAAATGAGTGCTAAGAGGGAAGAGGAGAAAATGGTTAGTTGATTACCCAACTCCTAACAAAATGAGAGTTAAGAGAAAAGGGACTAAAAGAGGTTAGATGTGCTCTACTCCGTAACAAAAATGGATGTTAAGGGAGAAGAGACTTGACAAGGTGAATGCAATCAACTCTTAACAAAATGAGTGATAAGAGTGAGGAAAAGAGGGATTTCATAACACTTAAAAATGAGTGATGTCAAGGTGGAAGCGACTTAGAAAGATGAGAGTAATCGAATCTTAATAAAATGAGTGGTAAGAGTGACAAAAAGAGGGTGTGAAAAGTTAACTCTTAACAAGATGAGTGTTAAGAGGAACAAAAAGGGGGACTTTGCAACACTTAACAAAATGAGTGATGTTAAGGTGGAAGAGGGATTGAAATGTTAGTTAGAGAACTCTTAGCAAGACAAGTGCTAAGAAAGATGAAAAGGTTTGAAAGACTTCACGACCCTTTACAAAGTGAATGTAAAGAGGGAAGAAATGGAAAAAGGTTAATTTGCTCAACTTGTGATAAAATGAGTGCGATAAGAGAGACTTAAAACATGATAAAATATGCTCAACTCTTTGACAAAAAGTGTTAAGGGAAGAGACTTAGGAAATGTGATGAATTTTCTCGAGTTTTAATAAGGTGGATGTTAAAAGAGGAGACTTAAGAAGATGATGAAAGATGTTTACTCTTAACAAAAGTGTGTTGAAAGAGGAGACACAACAAAGAAATGTGAGCACCTAAATAACGACAAAGTGAATGTGAAATGTCATAAGAAGTGAAGAAATGAAAATGAGGATGCCCGAAATCTGCAAAAGTAGAGATAGAGGAGAAAAGGGAAAATGATTGATTAATGATCTCAAATTAAAGCAAAGTGAATTATTTAAAGAGAGAAGTGAAGAAATGATGAGGATGTCGACAATGCAACAAAGTGATTGCGAAGCATGACGACATAAGAGTATGGAAAAGAGATGTAGAAGATGTCACAATTCAACAAAGTAGATGTGAAATGTGACAACGTAAGAGGATGGAAGAGATATATTGAAGATGCCGTCAATTCAACAAAGTGAATTGTGGAATGCAACGACGTAAGAGTATAGAATGCTCAAAGTTCAACAAGATAATGTTAAACTTAAGACTTACGACAATGAAAGATCAAGGTGATCAAAAGGGTGCTTGACCGTGATAAAGCAAGTATCATGATGTCAAGACTTGGATGAAGGTGAAAACGCTCAAGTGTGGATATGGATGTCCACAATCCAAAATTTAGACACGTTTACAAAGCGACAAGGTGGATGGAGAGAGAAAACATGGATGACAAGAGTGAAACATGAGTGTGTAACACTAAGAAAAAAATGAAAAATGATGTAGTAAGAATTGGCCTCTACCTTAGATTGGTTTGGACAAGGCATGACTTCCTAGGTGGTTCACTCAACTAGGTGTCAACAATATATCCGAGTGAATGCGGTGTTATTGCTAGTTGTTGGCTTTACTTTACCCCTTTGAAACAATGAGCAAAGAT
Organism: Taxus wallichiana var. yunnanensis; assembly: GCA_018340775.1. Lineage (NCBI taxonomy): Eukaryota > Viridiplantae > Streptophyta > Pinopsida > Cupressales > Taxaceae > Taxus > Taxus wallichiana. The sequence continues at coordinate 805,506,421 of CM031239.1, read as the reverse complement.
CTTTCTCAAATGAATCACATTAGGGTCACCACTAAGGATATCCATGACTCTAATCTCACAAGGCACACTAGTTAGTTGGGATGGGGGTACCCATTTTGTCAACCAGATTCCCTCAATGTATTGACTACTTTGGGGTTCATGTGGTACTCCTCAAGTGAGTTTTATGGCTTAAACCAAAGACCTTCCACAATTATAGCAGTTGGGCAATATCCTTGTCAACCGCACTGCAAATACAATGTGTAGTGTTCATTTTATCTTGATTAAAAATATTCCCTGCACACAAAGTATTAGTAGTTTGATTAGCATGTGATCAAGGCAACTGCGATTAGTAGTTTCAAAGTGGTCTTCCAAATACAATCGTATAAACAAGTGGTAGTAATTTTCATGAGGTAGACAAAGAGAAAATAATGAAAAACGACACAATCATGTTTCGATTCTCAAGATCGCTTGTAACAAGTGTGAGAGAAGAGCATACACGTGAAATGTGTTGCGATTAACTTCACAAAAAAAAAATGACAACAAAAAATGTAAGCAAAAAAATTGCCACAAAGTGTTAGTTGACATTGCAAAATGATTAAACATTGACAAAATGGCTAAAACGACAAAAATGGACAAAAATGTCCAATAACCCTATTTTAAGCAGCTTTTGCGATTAACTAAATTGAAGAAATGACAGAAAAAAGGAATTAAAAGAGTCCTAAGCGAGGACACATTTGATAAAAAGGCTTGAAGAGCGAAAAGAAATTAGACAGAAATGTCCAAGAGCTCTGCAAAATCAAGTTTTACGATTAGTCCATTTAACTAAAAAACGAAAAAAAAAAAGAATTAAAATGGCCCTGATTGAATTAAAAGTCCTAATTTAATTAAGAAAAGCTAAAGAATTGATTTAAAAACTAAATAAATAATTAAAATAACCACTTGACTAAAGAAAATAAGTTAGTTAAATCTAATAAAATTGTATCGAGTTGAGTTAATAAAAAAGAAATAAAATAAAGTGCTAAACCTAAGGTGGAATATCTAAGTGAAAAGAAAGAAACTAAATAAAACCGAACTATTCACATTAAAATGGAATAATCTAATGTTAATACCTAATTGAATATTCTAAGATCTAATGTTAAAATCAAATAGGCTAATTTTAAATTGAATAACCTAACGAAGTGAAAAATGGAAGCCTAACCTAATGTTAAGACAACGAAAACCTAAAAAAAGAACAACTAAACCTTAAAGACTACCATGTGATTGTGTTAAGGTTGTAGTTGTGTGCATCAGCGACTTGAGTTGGGTTTTGCATTTTACTCGTATGGTGTTATGCAAGGTTACAAATTGGGTCAAACATGGTTGCAAAGGCGGGCTAGGCGGCTAATGTCTACGTCGGGTTGTGAGTGGATGGTTTGGGCAACGACGACGACATAGGTGAGCTACACAACATGGGGATGGGTGACAAGGCGTGGGCGGAGAGCACATGGCATTTGAGGCATGCGAGGATCGAGGAAGTTGGGGAGGGATGTGAGAGGGGTCGGAGTGAGGGTTTAACGCCGAGGGAATTTGGGTCGGGTGAGGGGTACCTGGGGAGTTAGGTTGGGAGGGCGGTCGGGCTCACCAGGGAGTCGGGGGCGGACAAGTAGCTTGGGGGGTTGGGGGGAGTGGTCGCTCGGCGAGCAACTCGCCAAGCTAGGAGGGGGTGGGGTTAGAAACTTAGGAATCTAACCAGATTTTTTTTTTTTAATTTGTTTTTAAAGCTAGTTTTTTTGTTTATTGTTTTGTTTGCGCAGAAAACAACAAGATAAGCAAGAAAAAAAATGGATCTAAAACCAAAAAGCAAAAAAATTGTTTTTAGATCTCGATATAAAACAAATCGCCTTGCCACTCCCAAAATCACTTACAAATACCGCAAAAAAATGTAAACAACTACAAAAACAACAACAAGATATTAATTTGTTTTTGTGCTTTTGCAAAGGAATGACTACCTCCTAAAACACCTACAAACAATATTAAACTCTTAAACAATACAACAAAGAAAACAAAGTTTTTGTTTAAAGTTTACAACTAATTCCTGCTACTCGTAACACCTACAAACACTTGTAAAGGTCAGACGAATCGAGCTTTAGTATGAGACAAAGTAAACACAACAAATGAAACAACTGAATAACAGATGAAACACAAAAATAAAAGAAGATGGGTGCGGTCCCACTGGGCATGCCAAAATGAATGTAGTGAAAAAGGAAGACAAACAAACTACAATTGCAAACCTTCATGTAGCTTTCCAATGCAAACCTCAAGTAAGGTTGTGTGAAACTTTTAAAGTTTGTGTAACCTTGTGGAAGATTGTGGAATGTAGATTTGTGGGTGCTCTTGAGTGACCTCCAAAATGGGGATGCAATTGCTACGAACACAAATAAGAAAGCCTCCAATATGAAGATATTGGGGAGCCAAATTTACTGAGTAATTGTGTTATAAATCCAAGAGGATTTGTGATAGGATAAGCTTGTGTTTTATAGAGGCTAAGTTGGTTGGAAGTTGGTTACATATAGTTGAATGCACATACTAAAAATAACATTTGAGGAAGTTGTAACAATTTTAAGAAGATACATGCCATTTAGGGGCCGTAAAGGAATTAATTGACAGAAATTGCATCTAGAAAGGTGGTTGTATGTGCAATTGAATTGCCCCCACCTTTCTAGGATTCTAGAAGTATAGTTGAATGGAGTGATGAAGTGGAGTCCAAGTGGAGTTGATTGGGGTGAGGAAGTGGAGTCCAAGTAGGAATCTGAGTGGTAGTTGACTAGGAAAATAGGTGTATTTCCTAATTAGATAACTAATTTAATTAGCTATGATGTTCACACTAAATAATTAATCATTTGTTTAATAAATGATAATTAACTTAACTAATAGGGTTCTAAGGATTAATTTAATTAATCCAAAGGGATGCAATGTGTATGATTAATCAATTTAATCAATCAATCACAAAGGGGTGAATAACATGATGTAATGGGACAATACTGGGAATAGGTGAGTGATTTTAGGGTGTCTACAACACCTAGTTTGGTTCAAGCTCCTACTAACTCTTCGCTTTCACCATCATACCTTGCCCACCTATGGCTTGCTTGCAATAACGACGAGCCATGGATACTAGTTAGACTACTCTCTAATGGATTTTGGGTTTTTACCTTAGCATTGGTTTCAAAATGACTATGTGTTGGTTTGGAGCGCCATAATCGATTCTCGCCATTCTTGATTTCACCTTTCAAATATACAATTAATGATAGCTTGGATGTCACATTGAAGCTAGTTGGTATTTCAAAAGCCACAATTGTCACACAATCGGACCTACCACACAATCATTTGTCAAGTCAACAAGAATGGCCCACACGAACATTCATAGTATGGGATGGTATGTTTTCTATGGTTACTTATGTATGACGGTGCATTTCGGATAGCTCGCGCACATGCGGTGCTAAAACGCGCATTAACGCACTACAACTTTCAAAAATACGGGTCGTACGTAGCTTCGCCCTAGGACTTAGTGTAACACATGCCTAACTATGTCATTGTACAATTTGCAAACATAAAACTGTCTTTTCACTGAAAATATCAAATAAAACCCTAACATGTATGTAATACAATATAGAGCAACGCTCCAGCAAGACAATCTTCTAGGGTCCGCACATGAGGGGAAAAATCGGGCCCTCAGCGTGCTCGCGACCCACTTGAGTGCGGTCGTATGCGCTCTCCTCTCTAGTGTAGCTATAACCTAAGCTCACATTTGCATAGGGAGAGTTCTATACTTTACGATTGAACATGTAATCAATTGATTTGACACTCCATTAAAATTATGATAGGTAAGACTTTTTAAATTGCTAGTCTTAGGATAGGGAGCACTCATCCCTCATAAACTTACATGTGCATAAACCACATGAAAAAGCTCGTTGACGTCACTTCTTCCATAAAGAACAAGCACACCCTTCACACTACCATGTGCGCAAACCAAGGGCCAAAACTTATTGACATCATCAATTTGAGAGCTTTGCATTGTGCTTTGCCCTTACCATGTTCAGGAGCCGGCTATCCTGGCAACAAAATTGTTGGGCCCCACTGCATGCTCCATCCCATCCGTGCGCAGGTGGGACCCACTGTGGTATACTCAAAACCCAACAGATGGAATTCCTTTTGGTTTCGTGGTATACATGCAATGTGTATACCACAAAAAATTTGTGATTTGAATCCTATAGCTGCTACCACTTGATTTCATTTGTATTTATTTTGATGTTTCCTGAAATGTGTGTATACCACATCCGGTGGGGCCCGCCTATGCATGTATGGGATGGGGCATGTATTTCATTTGTATTTATTTTGATGTTTCCCAAAATGTGTGTACCCCACATTCGATGGGGCTCACCTATGCATGTATGGGATGGCGCATGTATGGGGGCATGCGTGCCCCCATACATGCATAGGTGAGCCCCACCAAATGTGGTATACACACATTTCAGGAAACATCAAAATAAATACAAATGAAATCAAGTGATAAAATGTGGTAACGGCTACCTAGATGGGGTTTTGTGTATACCACAGTGAGTCCCACCTACGCATGAATGGGATGGGTATGTACATAGGCATGCGGTGGGAACGAGCGAAGCCATGGGATTTTTTCACACGGCAACAAGGCAACAAGTCCATGTTCCTAGGCTAGGAGAGTATAGCGTGCGCCTTGATCTTATCCTAATTTTTAACATTCATAAGTTTAACCATTTCCGAAGAAGTTTAATATTCTGGTATGACGTGTTTGTTTGATCTGTGATAATGATGCTGCATTATAGATACCGATGCAGTGCCTGGGATTCTCCAGATTCGTATACTGCATCTCCATCCTTGACGATATTGGATTTGGCCTGCCTATATTGCATTCTGGTCTAAGTTAAGATTTCCGGCCTATTTCTAAGGTATAGATTACGGTTTTTCTATTGCAGGTAGGGGGAAGAATACCCATCTTTATCATTACAACATAATCTTTTGAACAGTTATAATGCAGCCCTAAACACAATTCCCTTGATCAAGAGCAAATAGGGTTTGGCTGGATATTACAATGGGAATCGCAAAAATCCTTGCAAAACATATTTCCTCGCAAAAATTCAGGCAATAAGCAGGTTTTACAGCTCAACACCTGTCCCCATAGAAAAAATTCTGATAGCAAACAGAGGCGAAATCGCATGCCGAGTGATCGGAACTGCCCGGCGGTTGGGAATAAAGACAGTTGCGGTCTACAGCGAGGCGGACAAAGATGCCCTGCACGTAAGCCTTGCAGACGAGGCTGTCTACATTGGTCCCGCAGCTGCGCGGGCGAGCTACCTCAACGGCGGGGCAATTCTTGAGGCCGCCAGGCGCACAGGCGCGCAGGCGGTCCACCCTGGCTATGGCTTTCTCTCTGAGAGCGCGCCCTTTGCAGAGCTCTGTGAGGGGAGGGATTGAAGTTCATCGGACCGCCTGCTTCTGCGATCCGAGACATGGGCGACAAGAGCGCCTCCAAGAGAATTATGAGCCAGGCAGGGGTACCTGTCGTGCCAGGCTACCATGCAGCTGAACAGGACCCTGAGCTTCTCAAGTCGGAAGCAGAGAGAATTGGGTTTCCTGTTTTGATCAAACCCACCCACGGAGGAGGTGGGAAGGGAATGCACGTTGTCTTCGCCCCAGGTATATGCTTGTCTTTTTTAACAATTGGGCTTCAGGCTTTGGATGTTTTTGGCCTTTCTGGAGACTTGTTTTACAATTTAGAATGTGTTTGTTCTGGTTAGTAAGAGTATTACAGTGAACGAAATCTTCAACTAGTGGGTTATGTCACATAGTTTGTAAATTTATTGTAATTAGAAATGTGTATTACATCACAGGATAAGAACCACAAGCTAGAGAAGGTCCACAAGGCATGGCTGGAAGTTAGTACTGGAGAGGACAATGCTAACACATCAACTTGGGGACTGTAACCTCAAAGCAATGCTTCCGGATTGATAAAGTAATTTGTCCCAAAGCCATGATTCCGGATTGGGAAAGCAATGCGCCCCAAAGCCATGCTTCTGGATTGACAAAACTTATGGTACCCGTAATGCCTTATATTAAATGCTGATTTTCAACTTTTAAGAGACTTGTTTTACACTTTGTTTCTTTTTTAATAATTAAAATTATGTATATTACTTTCCTCGAATACTATTACATTGCAGGGCTGATTGGCCTGTTTATACTGGATCTAGAGGCCTTCCAGGTCAATAACAGTAATTGCAAAGTACAGAGATATACGAAACATACAAAATATTATGACATGAATATACTAAAAAAGAGTCAAAACTCATAACCCTGTAACATCCCAATTGAAACGACTGACTGTTTTCCACAGAGATCAGCATAAGATCTTTCCCAAACGAATGTTAAATGACAAGTCACAAATATTTAATTGAATCATTACATCAAAATTAGTATTCAATATACCTCATATTGCTCTTCATCGAGAGCATAAACATCAACATCATGACGTGGTTAACTAGAACCACATGGAATTGGAGCACCCCTACCAAATGACACACAAGAAATAACTCAAATCAGCCACAAAATGACACACAAGAAATAGGGACTCGGGGCCCCCCAGAGCACTTGACCTTGGTAAGTTGGAATTGTAGAGGTTACCCTTGGAGAAGAGGTCCTGGGTTGGGGCCCATAGCAGAGGGAAATGACATTATTATTCTTACAGAAACCCATGAACACGAAGGCTGTAAAGTTCCAGATTTTGAAGGTTATAAGAAAGTTTCAGTTTGGAATGAAAGAACCGAAAGTGGCAAAGGTCATGGAGGGGTTACGGTGCTAATCAAAGAATCATGGTGTGGAATTATAACAAAGTGGAGAAAGAGTACCCAATTAAACAATATATGTGGATGAAAATAATAGAAAATGAGTCAATAATTAGGCTCACCGCTTGCTATTTTGCTCCGAGAGACTCAAAAACATATAAAAACAAGAAATTAGACTGTGAAGATCCTTATGCATCTTTAAAAAGTGACATTTCAATTTTCAGCACCTCAAGGGAAGTCTTGATCATATGAGACTTTAATGCGCGGACAGTAAACAACCAGGCTCTCAATTTGAGAAATGAATAAGAAATAAGAAATAAGAAATAATCTTTTACGGTTCGAAGAAGAAGAAGATCGGTGTTGGGCAAGGAACTCACAAGATGGGAAGGGGACAGTCACATGTTATGGAGTAGAACTTTTGAGCTTATGTAGCTTATATGACATGGTTATTTGCAATGGAATGAGGACATGGCCAAACTCAGGGAACATCACTTGTAAAACCTACAACGGTCAAAGTGTAGTAGATTATGTTATTTGTTCACAAAGCTTTATCCCGAAATTGGTGAGACTCGAAGTTGGGGACTGCCCTATCGAGATGAGATGAAATCACAATCTAATATATGTAAAAATAAATATGCAAATAAACCATCGGAATAGAGGGCAAGATCACCACAAGCAAGGGAAGAAACCTCTTCAAGGTAGAATCCTCATGACTCAAGAGAATCAAGAACTCTTCAAAGCAATGCTTGAGCATCATTTTCAGCAACATTCCCAAGAACCAAAGAATACTTCAGTTGTGAACAGCTGTCCAACAAATAATAATATGCTGATTTCTATAATTCAAAAGGCTTTAAATGCATGTAAAAGAAGCAAACCTAAAAATGGAAGTGCAAGTAGTTTTCCAGCAAATTCATGGTATGATGACGAATGCAAGGCAGCGAAGAGAACTCGAGAAAACTTGGAATGACCAAAGAAAACAAAAAGGTTTATGAAAGCATTATTCGGTCTAAAAAGGAAAGTTATGTGAACACAAGAAGAAAAGAATTAATTTACCTTGGAAAGCATAACCCCAAAGGTTTTTGGAGGGAGCTACAACAAAAAGAAAGCAAATAGAGAACAATATTACTGACACACAATGGTTAGAGTACGCCAAGCTACTATATGAAAGAGTTCAAGATAAACCTCCGGTAATCAACACAACAACTAAGCTTTTTTCTACGAAGGATATCATTCAAGGCATCAAGAATCTTGCAGGGGGTAAGGCGCAGGACATTGACGGGCTGCAAGCTGAATATTTAAAGTGGGGCTTGGAAACTCTCACACCACATATTAAACACACATTTAATGGTATCATTCAAGAAGGCTTTCCAGCAGATTGGATGACTAGTGTCGTTATACCTCTTTATAAAAGTGGGGACATCAATAATCCGTCCAATTATCGGACCATCATGGTGAATCCCCTTCTTGGAAAACTATTTGGTAGCATGGTAGAGCGTAAAATCAGCAGCTGGGCAGAAAAAGAGGGTAAAAGAGAAAAAGGACAAGCAGGTTTTAGGCCGAAACACTCCACTATTGATCATTGCATTACACTTTGTAGCAAAATGGAGGAGCTTGGTGTTCTAGATGAGTATAGAGCAGTGCATAGGCTCTATGAGCAAGTCAGGGCCAAAATCAGAACAAGTGATGGTATGTCAGAATGCTTTGGAAGTGACATTGGAGTCAAACAAGGCTGCCCTTTATCTCCAACCTTGTTTGGTCTCTACATTGATAAACTAGAGGAGTGGATTGATAACGCTGGTGGAGGGGGCATCCATCTAGCTAGCTATGTTGTAAAGCTACTTCTATATGCAGATGATCTTATTCTAATTGCAAAAACAGCCCAAAGTTTGAGAGAACATTTGAAAGCTCTAGAGCTTTTTTGCCAAGAGGTGGGAATGCAAGTGAATACTAGCAAGACAAAAATCATGATCTTTTCTCTACAGAGAAAAAAGAGGCAATATGAGTTTTTTTGGAAGGACATGTATGTAATATGGTACAGAGCAGCGCTTCAGCAAGACAATCTCCTAGGGTCCGCACGAGGGGAAAAATTGGGCTCTCAGCGTGCTCGCGCCCACTTGAGTGCGGTCGTATGCACTCTCCTCTCTGGTGTAGCTGCCGCCCAGGCTAACATTTGCACGGGAGAGCTATGTACTTTCTGATTGAACAAGTAGACAGCTGATTTGACACTTCTCCATTAAAATTATGACAGGTAAGATTTTTAAATTGCCAGAGTCTTCTAGATAGGTGAGCACTCATCCTTCATAAACTTACATGTGTGTAAACCACAACAAAAAGCTCCCTGACGTCACTGATGTGTGCGGGCTATCCATGTGCGCGAACCAAGGGCCAAAGCTGTTTGACGTCATCAATTTGGGAGATTCGCATTGGGCTTTGCCCTTACCATGTGCGTAGGTTAGGAGAGTATAGCGTGCGCCTTTATCTTATCCTAATTTTTAATATTCATAAGTTTAACCATTTCCAAAGAAGTTTAATATTCTGTTATGACGTGTATGTTTAATCTGTTATAATTATGCTGCATTATAGATACCGATGCAGTGCCTGGGATTGTCCAGATTCGTACACTGCATCTCCATCCTTGACGACATTGGATTATGGCACAATGGCCTCCCTATATCGTTAAGATTTCCGGCATATTTTTAAGGTATAGATTACGGTTTTCCTATTGCAGCTACGGGAAGAAGATGCTTCTTTCTCATTACAGCATATACAAAACATACAAAATCTTACGACACAAATATACTAAAAAAGAGTCAAAACTGATAATCCTGTAACATCCCAATTGAAACAACTGACTGTTTTCCACAGAGATCAGCATTAGATCTTTCCCAACCGAATGTCAAATGACAAGTCACAAATGTTGTGATAAATATTTAATTGAATCAGTACATCAAAATTAGTATTCAATATACCTCATATTACTCTTAATAGAGAGCATACACATCAACATCATGATGTGGTTAACTAGAACCGCATGGAATTGGAGCACTCCCCCTACCACTCCCATGTGGGTCTTGTGTTGCCAAAGAAGTATTCATGTCAAGTAAGGACTGGTGGGAAGTGGAAGCATCCAAGTCAATATTCTCTGCATCTACATCCCAATGCTTCATTGCCCTTGACTTCAATCCAAGAATCGTGGTCCTTTCAAGCTCCTTGATCACCTTCGCAGCAAATGGGCATTCTTACTAGTGTAGGAAGATGCTTGATAAAGTATCAAGCCTAAATGAGCAAAGAAGGTAAGTATGCAAATGGGAGATAAGTGTTTTGCTTTGGTGTTTTATGTTGTCTTCTTGACTTTTGAGGGTTTCATTGTGTTTTTATAAAATACTTTTGGGTTATTGTATGCTTTAAAGTTGAAAAAAAAACTGTTTTTGCTCCAGATATGCCCAGGACACGTCCTGGACGATCCAGATATACACAGATACATTAGGGCACTCCTCAGGCATATTGCTATTGTTTGCACATCGCTATCATATCTATACTGTACCCATTTCTGACCCTACAGGCTGGCATATCTGCTACTTGGGTCTTTTATTAATAGCATTCAACTTTCAAAGAGTGTTGCTTGATTGTTTATTAATAGCATTTTGTAACTTCATTTATTAATGATAATAAGCTTTCAACAGCCTTGTTTTACACTATATTTCTTTTGATTGTTTATGTAACTCCATTTATTAGTGGCATTAAACTTTAAACAGCCTTGTTTTACACTTTATTTGTTTCGATTGCTCCTGAAACTCATTTTATTATTGACATTTAACTTTCAACAGCCTTGTTTTACTCGAGCTTCAGGCTTAGATGTCTTTGGCCTTTCTCTTCTCTGACTTTTGATTGCTTATATAACTTTATTTATTTATGGCATTTAACTTTCAGAGGAATTTATGGACTCTTTACAAGCCGCACACAGAGAGGCGGCTGCTTCCTTTGGCAATGAAGCTGTGCTTTTGGAGAAATATATTGCCCGGCCACGACACATTGAAGTGCAAATTTTTGGAGACCATCACGGGAATGCTGTGCATTTGTATGAGAGGGATTGCAGCGTGCAGAGGAGGCACCAGAAGATAATTGAAGAGGCCCCGGCACCTAATGTTACAGAGGAGCTTCGGCACCATTTGGGGGAAGCAGCAGTGTCTGCTGCCAAGGCAGTGGGGTATTATAGTGCTGGGACTGTGGAATTTATAATGGATACTCAGTCCGACGAATTTTTTTTCTTGGAGATGAACACGCGCCTTCAGGTGAGCAAAAATTTGAGTCTCTAATACATGCAAGATGTTTTTTCAAAATTTCCATAAAATATATGTCCATTTTAAATCTACATTATCTTTTAACCAGATTTTTCTCAGCAGGTGTTGCTAAGTGAGAGAGATTATTGATGTCACAAGAAATTCCATCATACAGATACTTCACTTTATGAAATAGCTTGCATATTAATGGACATCACATACAAGAAATTATCTTTTGCTAAATAATCATCAATGTGCTTGTTCAATTTTCCCATGCACCTGATTTTTTTCATTAGATATCACTAAGAAAAATAAAAAAACTTACTGAAAGTTCCTGTGTAAATACTTTCTAAACACAGCTAAACTACTATCTGGCAACTTGGAAAATCAAGTCCCCCCTCTCCAATACCTGCCAAAAATCTCATGGAAAAAATGAACTCTGCAGTCTGCTGCAGGTTTCTTCTGAGTATTTCCTGCAGCTTTCACGGGGCTGTCAGCACAGTAAAACTAGGAGTGGCAGCCCCCTCTATGGAACCCCACCCTTAGCTTCAATTTCTCTTAAAAGTTTGTATTTTTCTTTAAAATTTTCGAGAGATTTGGAAAATAGCTCAACCTACGGGATCACTTCCTTGGCCTCAGTTTCTCTTAAAACTTTGTATTTTTCCTTTACAATTTTTTAACATTCGGAAATGTATTTTAGATTTTGTTATTGAATTTTTTTGCCAACATTTCTCATGTTCTAAAAGTATGGTTCAATCAAAATTTCTTGCCAACATTTCTCATGTTCTAAAAGTATGGTTCCATCAAAATTTCCCTACTCCAGGTGGAACACCCTGTAACGGAAATGATAATCCGCCAAGACCTTGTGGAGTGGCAGATCCGGGTTGCAAATGGGGAGCCCCTTCCACTGGGGCAGTCCCAAATTTCTCGGTCCGGGCATGCCTTTGAGGCACGGATCTATGCTGAAAATATTCCCAAGGGATTTCTGCCTGCTGCTGGTGTTCTGGATCATTATTGCCCGCCTGTGGTTTCCCCAACTGTGAGGGTTGAGACCGGAGTCAGGGAAAAGGATACTGTAAGTGTGCATTATGATCCTATGATAGCGAAACTGGTAGTCTGGGGAGAAAACCGAGATGCAGCTCTGGTTAAACTCAAGGACTGCCTTTCGGACTTCCAGGTTGCTGGTGTGCCAACAAACGTTTCTTTCCTTCAGAGGCTTTCTGGGCACTGGGCATTTGCCAGCGGTCAGGTTGAGACCCATTTTATCCAGCACTTCAGTGGGGATCTCTTTAATGATGAATTGGCAAAAACTGAGCTGGAGGGTGCTAAATTTGCTGGAGCACTGGCTGTCGCTTGTATCTGCATGAGGGAACATGCCAAGGATGGATTGTCTTCATTGTGGTATGCTTCAGCATTTCGGATGAACCATGAATTGAAGCGTGGCTTCCAACTGCAATGGAAGAGTGAAACAATTGATATGGAGTGGGTGCCTGTGGGATTTCTTGTAACATATGAGAAAGATGGCACATTCTATGTGGAGATTGAAGATAGAGATCTCCCTGGTATAAGAGTTAGAGGAGATGGTGTTGCAGGTATTGGGGAAGGCAAGTTGAAGCTGCATGTTGATGGGCTTATTATGAATGCGAGTTTGGCAGTGTATTCAAAGGATTCTATTGAACACATTCATATTTGGCATGGTAACCACCATCATCATTTTACTCAGAATGTACAGATGAGATATCAGTCTGAAGAGGATCTTGTGGGGCAACAAAATAGGGGATCTGATGTAATTACTACTAGTGTTAAAGGAGCAGTGATTGCACCCATGGCTGGAATAATTGTGAAGATTCTTGCAGAACAAGGGAGAATGGTTAGCAAGGACCAAGCTGTACTAGTTTTAGAAGCTATGAAAATGGAGCATGTTGTAAGAGCACCACACCAAGGTTATGTTCGAGAGTTGCAGGTTGGCATTGGGCAGCAGGTTTTTGACAACTCTATTCTCTTTGTTATTGAGGACAAGTAACAGTAAATGCAAAACCATTTATCATCTGATGTGACGTGGATTCACATGGTTAGTGTGTTGATGTTAGTGTTTACAACTAATTTCAGGTTTTGACCATGATGGGGAAATTTTGTTCGAAACTATCTTAGGACTAGAACTGTCTTCTGCCCTTAATGCATGTCTTGCACTTTAAAATAAAATGAAATGGGTCAAAAAAGTGTCCTTATATTCTTAAACCATATGTCTAATTTTATATGTTCTGAATGTTGCCTGTAAAAATACATGTCCTTGTTCACAATTTGTCTTCTTGAGACATTCATGTGCTCTCTAATGACTACTACATAGTTTCACGATGTTGACTCTTAACTGCAACTTTGTAAACATACTCACTCAACAATCAGTGATTCCCTTCAATAAGCTCTGTGTTTGTTTCTAAGGTTTCTGTCATGATTTATTAATGGGCAATCCCATTGAACTTCTAGAAAGAAGGAAACACAAGCTATAGAATAGCGATCCTAGTGACTTCTAGATTGAAAGAAACAACATAAGTTATAGTGCAACTGCAATGATCTGCTAAAGCATCTACAGATACAAGGAGGATTTTCAAATTATAGCAAATGTCACACAAATATGTACAAGATTATGGAATCTAGGCCATTAGAAATCAACCATTTTGGTACTAATTCACACATGCAGTAAGCTGCCCTCACAAGAAAGCATGATATAAATACACCTAGGTGCATCGTTGCAAAATTCAGGAAAACAGGTTTAATGATTATGGACATTGGGTAACAATTATCCACATAACGCCCTCATAGTTGTCTGCTATCCTTTCTCCCAGCTTGACCCAACATCTCATGGAATGTCTTTAATTAATCTCAACCACATGTTACAACTTACAAGCTGCCTCTTACAACCCTTTAGGTAGCACCCAACTGGTAGTAATTTTTTTAATCTCAGATTTTCTGATCAAGGAAGCCCACTTAAAAGTAAATGATATTTCAGTAACCGTCAGAACAGAATATTGCAGAGTGTGGGTTATAAGATATGAGTTCATATCGAATTGAATGATCCCTGAACAAGAGTTGACTCACAAAATTGTATATTTAGCCACAAAAATTGTATGATAGAAATAATTTCTGTGGAGGATCCGGGGCTACACTGTATTCTCCATATATGCAATTCATACAATTCATTTCCATAACAGATTCTCTTTCATAAAAAGATCCATGAAATTTTATATAAAAACTCGGCTGACCATAATAAGAACAAAACTGTGTCCAAGTATATAGACTAAGCTTGCTCTTTTGTGAAGCTAACCACATTCAAGAAATAGCCCACAACAGCTACCAATAGCAATATTTAAGGGTCTATTATTAATCTCCAGGACTAATTGGGAAAGCACTAGAAAACCGATAGCCACAATTTCAAGAGTAATAAATTTGAAGGAGAAAACATTAGCCAACCAGGATATGTGTGCTACAAGGACAGGCAAACAACCAGGATATGTCTGCTACAAGGACAGGAATGCCATTTTGAAATGGGGTATATGATAGTATATGAATAAAAGTAACAAATACAGCTACCAGGAGCTATGGGTGCAGGGATGGAGTCCGTTCCTAACCCCGAGCTTTCTGGCAACTGAAATTAGCTGATTTTCACAAAGTTCTGCAGCTATGATGATGTGCTACAATTTAGAGTATAATGCACGTATGTGTCCACTTCATTGCTGTAGCTACCATCTTCAAGTCAACTGGTTATACGTGTGTATCTGATCTGTATCATAATAGATATTTCAGCCCATGTTTGGGTTTTGACAACTTACAATAGACTAAAGCTTGTATAAGAGTACAACTGGCCAACTGATTAGAAACTTTATTAGCATGCAATTAGCATTTCCATGCGAGGTATATATGCCGATGCAAACTTTCCTATTAGATCATGGCTTCTAAGTCTGTTTGCACCTAGAAAAAAATATTTAGGTATACGAAACTCAAATGATCAAGCCATTTTCATTTAAACATATTTTTAATTGGAGATTTCAAGAATTATAAAGTTTAAAGGAGCTATGAGATTTATTTTGAACATGGGACATAATCCACAATGGGCGCAACAAAATGTACATAGAAAAGGACATCGAACTATAGCAATGGAAAATGAAAATTGACCAAAAGAAAAGGATTTTTACGCCGAAAGGCGTTCCCCCTATGGTAAAGAGCCTGCCGACGTTCACGACATTATGTTAAATTTGACGGGCGGTAAGACGTTTTAGCTGTTTTTAGCCATTGCGGTAGTTGCATGTTTTGGGTGGCTGCTTTTGGTAAAATTAACGAGATTGCATGTTTTGGGCGGCCGCTTTTGGTATACTACTTGAATATGCAATAACATCAAGGCTTAATGAAAAATCTGATGTATACACGATTCTAAATTGTTCTTTTGGATTTGCTTTGATGGGAAGGAAGTTGTGGGCAATAACTCAAATTTGCTTGATTGGTAAGATTTCTATTTGATCCGACTTTGTTTTATCATCCAATTCCATGGTCTATGCTTTCCTAAATCACCCTTAAGGGTATGTTCATTTTGAAGAACAAACCCCACTTCAATTGTTCCGATTCAGAATTGGGTGTTCCGATCTGTTGTTTGCTTGATCGAGAAGAGGAGGAAAATTTGTGGGTCACAAATTGTTTTTGGGGTTTGGTCAATTTGATAACCTAAAATTAGTTAGATCTATCTGGAGTCGCATTCGTGCATCTGGATTTCATTGGGTATGGTTGAAATCGTGTTTGCGTATTTTCGGCTGTGAAGCTCACAAATTTAGAGTTTTTTGTACCTTTTATATTTTTGATATAGGATCATAAGCTCATTAGAGGGTTTGTTAAGTTTTAGAAGCCTATGTGGATTGTTTATAATCAAATTTGATTATTGGTGTTATCTTCCGTTGCTTGATTATTTCCCCAAATATTAATGGAGAAATCGGTTGGTATTGTTGATGTGGTGCTCTGTATGTGGAAAAATCTATGAACTTGGAAAATTTTAGGAGTATAGGCATTTTGGGGTATTCGATCTAAGATCTCCTATATATTTATTCACATCCAAACGATGTTAGGTGTCTTGAAACAAAGGGATCCTCCAGGAAACCAGAAGGGTTCTGTGTTCCAGATTGATTCTAGGCCAAGGGTGTGCTTGTCTGAATTAGGAATTCTAAAGATCGAATTATAAGTCATCTAGATCCTGATTTGGCATTGATTTTCATTCGAGACACATATTTTTAACGTTTTCATCCCAAAATTGGTGTTTTCAGCCCTAGAGTGCTACATAGTTGGTTTTCATCTCCTGAAGATTTTGATAATCGAAGCACTTGGATCATGTGAAATATCCAAGAATATGAAGGTCCTATTTTATTGTGTTCACAACAACTAGATAAATTTATAATTCTATAAGTCTATAAATCTAACCATATATTAGAACAATCTTGCCATTTGTTTGACAATGATGGCACAACCAAAGGGTGTCGCTAAAAAGATGCTAGATGTCTGTTGATGCTTACAAAAAGCCCATTTCAGGGGAGTTAGGAAAAGGCCGTGGGGAAGATTTGTTGTGGAAATCAGAGATCCATGCAAGAAAACCTAGGTATGGTTGGGGACATTTGATATGGCAGAGGAAGTAGCGAGAGCATATGACAATGCAGCCAGAGCACTCAAAGGTGCCAAGGCAAAGACTAATTTTGCCATCGTTCTTTGTGATGAGTCTAAGCAGCATTGTAGAGTCTTGGAGTAGTCCCAAGAATCACAACAACAATATTAATAACAATAATACAAGGAGGAGCTCATCCTTGAACAAAGCAGAGGATTTTAGAAATAGCTTTGATCTAAAGATGAACATCGCCCAAGAGGCATTTAGGAAAAGGGGTTCCCCACCAAATCTAGAAGGAAAATCCCTTGATCTATTAAAGAAACAAAAGCCATTCAAGAGGAGTTGTGCACCAGACAGAGCTGCAGAGGCCTACAATGGGTTTTGATCCAAACACCTGCCACACTATGATTCATATTCATCTATTGTTGATGATGAAGAAGTAGGCACAACTTCTAGCTTAAGGCCAGAGGGATCCAGACCACTATTGTTGGATTTGAATCTGCCACCATGTGACGATGAAGATGATTTTGGTAGCATGACATTGTGTCTCTAAGTCATTGACTCTGCTTTGATTGTGCTTTTTCTTGAGGTACCCTCCAAAGGCCATGGACCATGTGGTTGATGCTTTTTAAGTGAAATGCATTTTCCTATTTCTTGCCATTAAATCAATCATCTTTGAAATTCAATGCATTATAGCATTTATCGCTTAAAATCATTACCATTTCTCTTGGGTGGAGGTTTATAACTAATGAAGAAAAACATCTATTATTTATGTTTTAACAACATGATAGGAAGAACAATAATAAAATCACAGCCTTCAGTGGAACTTGAAATCAATTTTTATAAGTATTAACTTCTGGCCATGACCCATTGCTGAATTTTTGGTGCTAATCGTCAAGGATAGTTGAGGCTTTCAATAGCCATTCAAAAGATTGTGACATGACTACTCCATTTAGCAGTCGCATTTTTGGTACCATAGCTTTTGAGCCTGTTTGACAATGTGGCTGTGAGATTGGCTAAATCTAATAGCGTCACGCTATAATAATTACATTTGTAGATCTGCCTTTTTATCTTCTCTAGATTTTGTACAAAGAGCTAATTGATGGAAAAGCAAGTATTTTATAACAATGTTATTTTCAACATTCATATGTTTATTGTTTTGAAGTTTCCCATCTTTCCATGATGCTGGTTAGCGTTCTGTAAAATGAACTTTCTCAATGCAATTTCTCTTGATCTAAGTGGATGGAGGATTTTTCTTTGGTTTTAATCTATTTTATTAGAGATGTAAAAAAGAATTGTTTGAGGCCTTCGATAAGATATCCAACAGTTTTCGAATACCTCAAAGATGTTGGGGTTATTAAACCTGAAAATTGATATATTGATGATTTAGATGCGGTATATTGTCTACAATTAGAGACTTTGGTTTCTACCAAGATCTGGGTTGAAGTTTGAGAAATCTGAGAAACAAGGATTTTGTTTTGCAAGAGAATCCTACGTAGGTTGGTATCTAGGCATGATCATAATGTTGACGTCTTGATCAAGTCATTGGAGATGTAAATAGAGATGTAGGTTTCAACATAAATGTGAAGATTTTTTATTTCTTAGGGTAAATGGATACTTTTTGACACATTGGCATCTCGCTTGGAAATGATCGAGTATATTGTTTCAAAAAGCATTTCTGCCTCATCAGGTCAGAACATTAATTTCCATACAGACGAGCAATATCTGCAAGTTCTCTCAGCGTGCATGTCAATGCCGTCGAACTTGAGGTCATAATAGGTAATTGAAATTTGATTTTGTTTGTAAGATTCAAAATGTCTAATGCACTTTTCTTAGGATGGAAATACGAGGAGGATGTACCACTGCCCTTAAAATGGAAATATGCAAGAAATAATAACTACATTTATGTAGTGGTACATCCTCCTTGTATTTCCTTTCTGTGATGTAGCAGTTTTGATCAACTATACATAAACTAGAAATAGGTGTGTAATATGAACTGATCTTATATTGCCAAGTACTCCCATTAAATAGATAATATTAGTCAAAGGGACATAAGCCTTTATTACGTTCTAACAATTGTTATGATATTCTTACTACAGGATTAGGAATACACAGTCATGGGGGTGTAACTCTTCCAATGGCTATTAAAAATTTCCTTTGATAAAGGGTATGTGCTCATCCTAGCCTTTACATGTCTTGCTTCATTGGATAATCTTGTGCTGAGTCAGTTTCTCTCCTCACGGGGCTGCAATAGGTTATGTTTTTGCTCTGTTTAAACACTTCTCCTTTTCCAATCGCCTTCTTCATACCCCCATCCTCCTCTAATGCTCATCTCCCTCAATTTTAACTTCTTCAACGCATCCCCTTCTGCATTTTTCTCTCGGGATTTCTGTATTTTTCTTCAATGTGCATGGCCTTTATTTCCCTACACTGGAAAATGAAACATGATTCATCCTCGGTGATCTGTTTGGCCATTTTACATGCTAAAATCAATTTAGTATTTGGTAGTCTCAGCATGATATTTTGAATTTGTAGTGTAAATTCGTGGTTTTAAGTAGCCCTTTGACAATCACCCAATCCATTCTTGAAGGTAATAGACGAGTGTAATAGGAGAACCCAATGATGATCGGTTGGAACACAAGGTTGATTTACACAAACAACAAAAATCATGCTTATTGCTAATTTATGGGTTGACACAGCCTCGTGAATGGTGCTACAGGACAATCACCGACATTGTCTATGACACGTCAATGCCACCACCAACATTACCTTTACTTGTCAAATTTAATAGATACGACGACCCATATTGGGATCCCTCCAACCGTTACATATTCCAATACCTCCTATTTCGAGAGGGAATTGAAGGCAATTGCCAATTAAAATGGCATGTGGATTAACTATCCACAAGTCCCAGGGACTTACTTTGCATAGAGCAACTGTTGACATTTGAACCACTGAAAGGCAAGATCTGACATTCACAACTTTCTTCAGAGTTCCCTCGCTTGCCAATCTGCTCATTTCCCCTCCTTTTAAATTCGAAAGGTATTCAAAATGGCGCATGTACCAACACTTGGAGTAAGAAGAAAGGAGTCAAGACTACTATCACTCAACCAAAACAACCTGTCGTAAATACTACCCTCTACTTTGATAGCACCTCCACTACTACTTTACTCAACACTTCTTGTATCCAAAACGCAGTGCCATTCAAGGGTATCAAATGTATTCATGTTTAGTGCAAATAAAATTGGCCACAAAAGGCTACCACTCATGATATAAAATCTGCAAATGTACGAAGGTCTTCATGTATTCATGTTTAGTTCAGATCTCATGATATAAGATTTGCAAATGTATATGTACGAATTTGTAACAAATTTGAAATATACATAGAACCTTTCAATGTAATGTTTCATCTATATTCCTACACTTCCACTATCAATCACACCCCTTATCAACATGTTATCCACAATACAAAAAGAGTGTCAACAAAAAAACCAACCAAACAACCGATGCAACAACCTGTCTCAAACACATTGCAACACTAACACAATTTTCCCCAAATAATTACAAACCACATCAACTACGAAAGTAATTAACTATCCAAAGTGGTATCAAATGTATTCATGTTTAGTGCCATAACAAATTTGAATTGTAGAGATAAAACCTTTAAATGTAATGATTCATTTATATTCCTACGTGCTTACAAAATCAATCACACCCTTATCAACATCAACTACAAAAGTAATAACTATCCCTCTAAATCAAATAATATATACCGTTCGGAGTTCACATTGCATTGTACACATGCGATTGCTCGTAACTAGATCTTCCATAATGAGTTGAAGATGTAGAGATGTAAGGATTTTTTTCTATTCATATTGTTGTGCTCGTCTTTGTTTTTGGTGTTTCATGTCAAGTTTTAAAGGCCCGTGTCAAATGAGCAGATTTAGTGATGTCCGGAAGAGGTTGCAAGTTGTTGAAACTTAAGGCTTTGGTATTAATGATTGTTTCTAAGCTACTTAGTTGCACATCTTCCAGCACAAGGAATTTGTAGTTTATTTGCAAGATATAAATAATACCCATTGCATTAATAAATACATCGTTCCCTGGATATAACAAACAAAAATACAAGATCCTCCTTTGAAAGTTGCAATATGCTCCTTTGCAAATCTCTTTTGCTCTCATCTTGAAGAGGACATGTACAAGTAACACTATGCATTTGTTCCCAGGACATAATTTTTTTAATCGACATCAAACTCATTCTTTGGTGCATTCAATAGGGTTTTTTGCTTTTTAGACATGAAGCAAAATCAATCCAAACATAACTTGGACCTTGCATATATCACATAACTTTTATTCATCACATTCCAATTGCTCTCCTATTTATAGTTCATGTACCACTCACTCTATCTAATACATTCTAACTCAAACTCATAACCATATGTGAATTCTAACAAAAAGTATCAAACATTCTCAAGACAAAGATGGGGATGAAACACCTCTCTATAACTAAACATCACATTGTGATGGAGTTGGCACATGGACTTGACATACATTGATTGTGGGAACCATATCAATCATGAATAAAGGCCCATCAACCTATTTATTTGAATACAACATAGACACATCAATTGAATCGGTCAAAAGTAGTGGGATGACCTATTTTTTATGATATGTGTGAAGGGTGCTTACGTGGTAAGCTATCACCAAAAACCCTTCCTCGGTCATTTTTGAAGCAAACTCCACATAATCCATGGAATTTGTCCACAATATTGTTAGAGGATATTTAAAAATTCCTAAATGGTTTAGTGTATGTTGTGATTATTCTTGCATGATTTGGTCATTTTTTCATATGTGTTATCTATCAGTCTTATCACAAATTTAAAGGCTTAGAATAGATAATGAAGATATATATGTTGTTGATAAAACATTTCTAAATTCTAAATTAGTATGTGATTACTAAAAATATTATTATATGCATATCAAATGACACTTGGGGACGCCTTTGTGTTTGTATTGGAGACGTCCAATATTGATTGCATCTAATATATATTTTACAAGATTAATATGTTGAAATTGTTCAACATATTGGTAATATAACATGGTTAGTTGTTAAACATATTGTTATTTAAGTTGTTATACAACTTGTGTTTAACCTATCAATGTAAGTTTTATAGATGGTTAAAAGTGAAATCAATAATGATTTATATTATGCTTATTATGATGTCTATATGGATATTGTGACTCTAACCATGTTGATGTTGTGTTAGATATAAAATATACAATTGGATATGTGTTCAAGTTTTGGTACATGTGTCATTACTTGAGCAGTAAAAAAAAACCAACAATCTTCATTTCTTCTACTGAGGCAGAGTATAGAAGTGCAATGGAAGCAACGAAAGAAGCCATGTGGCTAAAACAATTGTTAGAAGAGATACACATGGAAGCTAAAGGAAGTACTCATTTTCTATGTGATAGCTAGAATTGCATTGCTCTTGCTAAGAATATAGTCGAGCATCGAGAAAACGAAGCATATAAAACTTCATATGCATTTTATCTGCGAGAAGGTTCTTTGCGATGATATAGATATCCGTAGACTTCCCGATTAGAGATCAAGTTGCAAATATGTTTACAATTGTGTGTTGTAAACTTCGTAAGTTTCATGAAATTCTTAGCCTTTCAAAGTTGTTATTGAGAGGGAGTGTGCATGGTAATGTCACTCCTAATGGTTAGCCAGTTATTATCTCTTTCTCCTCTATACTTTTACTCTATTGTAAAGCATTGTAAAAAGATATTTTTATGATCTTTGTAAACGTGTCACTCTAAGTTTACGATGTACAGTCAAGTGCATTGCAAAGACTTCTAGAGATGTTTGTTGAGATATTTTCCATGAAAAACTGTGAGATGTAGTCTCACAAATCATGCTTAGCCTAAATCATTCACTATTGATTTATGGATTCCAAATCCTTTTGTACCAAAAGGTAAGATGAGCATGATAAAGGTGTATAAATCCTTCAAAGGTGATATACTAGCCTAAACATTCACTATGGTTTATGGATTTGTAAATCATGTTGTATAAACATGTAATGTTGGCATATGTTCCCCACTTAATATTAAGGGGAGTGTTAGAATGTAATATTAAGTGTTGATAAACCTTAGTTTATAATTAAATAATTAGGAATATTTATATTCTTAATTATTTAATATAAACTAGGTTGTTTATGTTTAATTGATTATTATTAATCAATATTTAAATCGGGGTGTTTTGTATAAAGACACAACCTGTCACTTAATTGTTCGTGACCCGTGGGGTCAAATAAATAAGATCATGTGGCATGATCAATTAATTCACTATGTGGATGTTGGAGAGAAGTGAGGAGGGAGATTTGGACTATAAATTATGTTTCTCAATTAATGGAATAATCTCTTTCACCGTGGTTTTTACCCCTCGGGGGTTTTCCACGTAAATCTGTGTCACTGTGTATTTTTATTTGTTGCATGTTTAAATGTTAGTAATAATGTTTGGTACAATATATTAATTTAACTTGAAAATTTCCTTTCTTGGTCGGAGTGTCAACCCTTCCTCTAGCTAACCTATCCTCGGTTTCACCCTCATTTTGGCTCTGGGGAATGTGCTAACAAGATTTTCAAGTGTGTTTCATGTGCAGGGAGTATGCCTAAGGTGATTGAAGAGTTCACCAAGATTCAATGAAAACAACTTTTCTAGGGTAATTTTTGGCCATTTTACAATGGTGAATACCCTCCAAAAGTTGACGGGAAGATTCAAGCCATATGGAAGTTGTGTAGGAGATCAATGAAGTTATCTAAGGTAGTTTAGGGAAATGTTTTGGAAGAAATTGATGTCAAGAACAACTTGAGCAAGATCGGGTAATTTTGGACACAGGAATGAAGGCTCCAACGATGAAAGCTAACTTATTTGGATGATTTTGGGAGTTTCGGGAGGATTTGAAAGCTCATCAAATACTCAATGAAAAATTATTGTAATCCTCCACATTATGCAAACATAAATTTATGCGTAAGTCTTCAATATTTTTACAATAGCTCAAGTCACTGTTGTTGCTCCCTCGTGTTGAAAGAGTGAATGGTGCCAAAATTCAAATTTCAGGTAGAATTGGCTCCTAATAATGGCTGGGATGATCTCAATAGGTGATTTGGAGTCAAAATCATATAAGGTTTGACCCCAAAACACTATTTCATGCTCCTGAGTCGAAAAAGCACTCTCGGTGTCCTAAAATGCACTTTGCGGGTGACATCAACATTTCGAAATGGCTTGGTCACACTTTTTCACCCTTTGTGTCCCCTTGGATTGTCCCTAAGGTGAAATGGATATGAGGAAGACACCAAAGTGTGACCCCCATCATTTCAAAAAGTTGTCACTTAAAACATGACTTAAGGTGTTAGGAGTGTATGGAAGAGTTAAGTTGGCAAGTCCCCTTTTCATGATATGTGGAACCCTTGGTCACACTTTTTTACCCTTTTTGTACCCTTGTCTTGTCCCCAAGCTGCAAACATGACAAGGGGAACACCAAAGTGTGACTCCGATCTTGGCAAACTTCTCGCAACTCAACCCTCACCACTTTTGCACCTCGAATCAACTTGAACTTGCAAGTGACTCAACTACATGCCCCCTCTTCATGATCAGACCCCATATGGTGTGTTTTTTCACCCTTTTTGTCCCCTTGTATTGCACTAGGTGCAAAGGGGACAAGAGGGACACAAAAGTGTGACCCCATCCAACCATTCAAACTTGGTCACGTGAAAATCCAATTTTTATCCCCCAAAAGCCATTTTTCAACCCCTTGCGTCTCATTCATACCGAACATGAATCTTCCGCTTGTCACCATTTGGTTCAAAGTGCACTTATTTTCCCCTTGTGTCCCCCTTGCACCTCTTACACAATACAACTCCATGTCAACCATATTCCAACCCTGGTTAAGTTGTCGTGTTAAGTGGTGAGTTAAAAGTTGAATTCGAAAATGACTAACTCCTCTCAACACTTAGTCATTTTAAAACTTTCAAAATGTTGTGTTCTTCCCTCCAAAACCTCCATTGTTGCATAGTGGTGTTGTTGAAATTCTTCTCGAACCATCAATCTTGAAAAAGGAGTTTTGCTCATATCTCCAAAACGGTGCACTGATTTCCATCAAACTTTTCTAGTGCACTCCTTTCAAAAACACCTTCGAGTTGAATGTAAGAGACTACCATTGATGTTATGTGTAATTTTTAGCATTCATTTGAAATTTTCATCCTGACTATTTCCTTTTCATATATACGAAGTTCTAGCAAAAGAAAAACCTCAAAAATGAAGCACAAGGTTTGAAGTAAAACCTAAACTTTTTAGATAAATTTTGTTGCAATCGAAACCTAAAAGACCTTCATCTATAAATAGTGAGTGTTTAAGGCTTCACATGTCCAAATATAGTAAGTTTCCAAAAACAACAAATTATCGGCACCTTTGATACTCCAAACAAGCAAAAACCATTAGAAGGTGAAAATTGTGAAGACTTATTAAAAATAGTTATCCTAGATAGGGCCTACGAAAAATAGAGAGTCTTGCAATCGGGCTCAAATCACTTGTACCAACTCACATTCTTCTTATCTCACTACTTTTTTCCACAATTACAAATCCAGGAAATTGTCTTATGGCTCGAACAAGAAAGAAATCCCTCACATAATAAAAAACTTAGTCTCAAGGTGAATTCCAAGACTATGTGTTTTAATCCATCCTTGCAATCGTTGAATGAGGTCATCATGTTCAAGTGATGCAGATATGAAAGGAAAATAATATCAAACAGAGTTTGTAAAGATGGGCCCCAATTCTCTATCATATCCTCAAAATCGGCATGGCGATCTGTTTGATGATTATGACGGTGAATGCGGAGTTTCTTCCTTCCTCATTTGTACCAGAAGACATTTTCAACCAAGAATAGGTGAACAAGGAGGATCAAGAAGGCATCATAGGTCCACTCGGTGAATACCTCACAAATGTGTTTCGAACACTTATTCAATGCTTTAGAGTGTTCCAGGATACCACAAAAGAAGGAGATTGCATCCATAATGTTTCTATCCAATAGGAGGTCGGAAGCACAAAGTTTCATTCAAGGAGTAATTATTGTATCTTAAAAAGAACATTTTTCAATGAGTAACATACAAGCAAGAAAATGTTTAAGCATCATTAAGTTGATTGCATTCAGAAAGGAAACATCTTTGTCACGGAGGTGAATTTTGAGGCCGAGAGGAGTAAGGTAGTGATCTCCATGTCCTAACTCTTACCTTGTGATCAAAGAGGATCATCATGTTCCCATCTCAGTGTAGTTTTCATAATAGTGTTTTTCAACACTTATTCAATGCTCGAAAATGTGTCCATATCTCACATAAGAAATAATTTGCAATCTCGGTGTTCCGATTCAACGGATCAAGAAAACAAAATTTGTTCATGGTCCATCGGAAATGATTCTTCGTCAATAGGAGCTTTCCCATCTCCATATCTCCTCTTCTCTCTCTCTCTCTCTCCTCCCTCCCTCTCTAACATTTTATTCCTTCATTGAGAATGTAATTTTTCACTCTTTCGTCTTATTCACGTAAGTGACTTAATGTTGCATTGTAAAAGTCCCTTTTCAAAAATAATAAAATGACTTAGTTTCATTCCTAAGGAATTTGAAAAGTCACATGGTGGTGAGATGAAAAGTCATATGGGGGAAGAGGAAGAGTCATTTGTAATGTTATAAATTGGAATGTCTTCTCCATTCCAAAGGGTTGACAATTGTTGATTATTGTTAATTGTTTGGATTTGTATCACTACTACTGCAAGCAATAAAGCTACATTTCTTCTATCTCCTTGCCTATGTTCCTCTACTCCCTCTACTTTCCAACTTTGCAAGTGTTGTAATTTTGTATAACCAGGAAATAACTTTGTGTCTTAGATTAATGAATTCATATAACTTCGTGTCTCTAGTTTGTTAGTCTTATTATTGATTGCATGGTTGAATTCTTCTAATTGAATGTGGACTGTCAGTTACTTGTTGGTGAGAATCGCAAAGTGCATACTCACAACATTAACCCTCGCTCTCTATTTATCCTACTCTCCTTTACCTCTTTCTAAGCTAATTCCTCCTTGTATGTTGTACAAGGAGTTTGCCACAGTTTAGTGGAGTGTTCATATGTGATCCCCGGCATACATGACCACCCCACAGCTTTAGTTAGTTTACATTCAATAATGGGAGCGTCCCCATACCTAAGAAGGAGGGGCTTAACCACATAACCGTTGGTTAAAACCAATAATCCTCCCTGTGAAATTATTTCACCAACTGGTGGAAAGGTCAATGAAAATGGACAAATCTTCACATTTACGCATAACACTCTCTTCCGAACTAGGTAGTGCATGTTTATTCACTAAAGTGGGTGGACAAGGAATGTTCATGAAAAGAGTGTGGCCATAAGGCACTCACAATGTTGGGGTGATGGATGAAAGAGCTCCAAGAATGGGATTTGAATAGGAGGCGAGAAAATTTGCAAGAGGACCCCGATCCTCAAGGCTAAGTTATGAAACAGTCTCAACACTGGAAAGGATTAGTCTTAATAAGTTTTGAAGGAGAGGGGCTAGCCAAATATTGTGGTAGTGGAGTTTTGACTTTCATTTCTATGAGATTTTCCATGGTATAAGTACCATCATAGTGGCCAATGACTTAGGTATGAACATAGTCAAAGGTAGATAGGATTGGCTCTAGAGGGATGTCTACACAAGGGCCGATGGCATTCATCTGCGCCGAGGAATATGATATAGGAGCTTATTCATGAGGTGTTTTTAATAAGAAATAGGGATATATGAACCTATTCGGGTTATCTTGGGATAAGGAAGGACAAGTGGGTTCAATACAAATGATAATATGCTTCCAACCATTCATATGAACCGCATTTTCCATAGATAGACTAATAGGGGATATGAGGCATCAACAACGTTGGCATGTTGCCTTGCCGGTATGGCTAGGATTGTATTTTTCATACTTGGAATGATCGGGAAGGTGGTCATTGTATATTTTAAGACATTCATTAGCGATTGATGAACTTCTTCATGTCAATCATGTTATTGGGTTTTATCATGTGCCTTGATAGCGTCATCTAACCTTTCTCAAGTGATAGTTTTGTGATCAAATTTGTTACCAAGGAGAAAGGTATTGTAATGCCCCGTTCAATGTTTCCCAGCCCCTAACCTGCCGACCTTGTTGCTAAGTCCTGGGAGACTGGTGTGTGTGTGCTTTCGTTGACCGATGTTGACCATGTCCAGGTCGCAGTGAAGATTTTTCACCTTCCCTCTCCTTCTTGCCCTTTGGGTCGTTGTCGACACCCCAAACTGTGGACCCCGTAGTGTCATGGACGGTTATACGGTTAAAGGAAAATTTGGTTCTCGGCTCTTCGAGTTTGTCGGGTCGTCGACATTAATAGGATTAATAATTATTATCATTATTTTAAGCCGTAAAATCATAATAATAATGTTTGTAATAATATTATAATTTATATTGTCGATCTGTGCTTATTAATTGTATTACTCCTCGTTGTCGGGCGATCATTAGTAATACGGTTAATAAAATTGTGTTATTATTATTATTACTATTAATAAATTCGTGTTATTATTATTAATAATTTGGCGATCATTACTGTGTGTTTATTATCTTTTTCTTCGTTTTAGGCTTGTTTGTGTTTTTATCTAGTTAAAACAAACAAGCAAAAATAAAATAAAATAATAAAAACTAAGAAAACCTGTGATTCTTTGTGGGGGCGGATTAGGGCAAAACCCTTCCCACGTTTTGAAAACGCAGCTAGGGTTTTGTCATTTTGGATTTTGGAATGAGTTAGTTTTGGGCATGGGGCGGCTGGCTTGGGGGCGCAGGGATCTGCTCAGAAGGAGTTTGTTGAAGAGGCCTTGGAAGCTTTCAAGCAGATGCATTTGATTCGGGTAAAGCTAGACGCCACAGCCGTTTTCAGCTTCCTCCCAGGCCACGCCACATACCTGCGTGGGAGAATAATGCAAAATGAAGGAAGTTTTATGTCTGTTTGATTTGTAACTTTGCCAAAGATACTCCCAAGCGCGCCAGACTGCGTGGGCTTCTAGTAAATTAAAAAAAAAAACAAAGGGACTTTGTCGGATATTCGATTCTGAAGCACCCTAGTAGATTTACATGTAAAAACGTGGAAGTGTGCGAACTGTTAATTTAAATGCGTGGAAAAAAATGCAGTTCCATGGACTGCAATGATTTCGGGATTTTCTCAAATGTGTTTGTTGAAAAGGCCTTTGAAACTTCTAAGCAAATGTATTTAGTGCCCAGTTTGGCACGTAGGCAAAATGTGAAGGCATACACAACTCATGCGAAGCTGTTTGACAAAATACCTGAAAGATATGTGGCCTCTTGGATTGCAATGATAAGCATAGGAGTTGCAAAAAAAAATGGGTCTGTTTAAAAGGCGTGGAATTGTTTGATTTAATGCCTCAAAGAAATGTTGTCTCATGGAATGCCATGATGGCAACATATGCACAAAATGGATGTGTAGCAAAGGGACTAAGATGTGTTTGGCAGAATGCCTTAAAAGATGTGGTTTTATGGAACATACCTTGACCTTGTAAGCTTCATTTTTGGTTTAATTAGCTTCAAACATGCGAGTCCAAAGGTGCATGAGGGTTGTAAATACTTCGATGGCATGATGCCTCGGTAGAATCATGCCTAGAATTAATCTTTATGTTTGTTGGGTTTTGATGAGCACGAGAATGTGCAAAATGTGGAGGCATTTGAAGTGTTTGACTAAATGCCTTCAAAAGAAAAAAATCATGGTCTAGTGGTTGCAAGATTTGAGGCTACACACAAAAGGAGGAAGATCTCATCCTATCCAAACAACAACAATAAGAAACCATTTGATCATGCTCAGCAAGTGGTGGGTTGAATCCAGAAGGAAGGAGGAATGTGATCAGAGTAGCGGAATGGTTTTCAAGTCTGTAGTTACAGATTTTATTGATAGACGTGTATGCAAAATGGTGGAGCTGAGGACGCTCGAGGACTGGTTGACGAAGTGCCCAAGCAAGAGACTGAACCCAAGCCTGCGGCTTCGACCGACTTCGTTCTCCAGGCATGGTTCTTCTTTCCTTACCTCTCATAATTCTCGTGTTTTAGTTCTCTTTTGCAACTAAATAGAATATTAAGTTATTAGATTTTTAATACAGTTTAATGTCCCTTCAACTCTTTGCAAAACAATAAAGTGTCGAGTCGCAACTCTCGAAGTCATTATAACTCGCCTACCTTAAAACATGAACTATCACCCTCGCTTCAAGATGATATAAAAAACTTTTACCTTTTTTTTTATCGCTCCAATATCGTTTTATCGACCAGACAAATTTGACTCTCCATTGATTAAGTTGACCCTCTTCCTGCTTAAAATAGTTAAATTTTACATTTTTGGAGACTC
This sequence comes from Taxus wallichiana var. yunnanensis, assembly GCA_018340775.1. Classification (NCBI taxonomy): domain Eukaryota; kingdom Viridiplantae; phylum Streptophyta; class Pinopsida; order Cupressales; family Taxaceae; genus Taxus; species Taxus wallichiana. Next base: position 805,476,206 of record CM031239.1, on the reverse strand, counting down.
ACTAAGTACCCTTCGCAACTCTGGGAACGAGATGTGAAGTTTCATTCGTGTACCTTGGTATATGAGGAGTCGCCTTGATTTTTGGTTTGACCCGAAATGATCATATGACATCCTTTTAACACTCTTATAGGAGCCCTGTTACACCGGTTTACAACAGTAGAGAGTTGTTAAAACTAGAAAGTTGGCTTTCGTTTGGGACCACCATTTGAAACCCGGAAAGAGAAATCATGTTCCGTCTTCGCAAACCTCTAGCGTTTATACTAGACAAATGCATGGAACATTCAGCATAGGAAAGAGAACTTTTCAGATAGTTTGGCGAAGCCATTTTGTAGGCCCCCGGTTGCAGTTTGACGAGGTCAAACTGGACCAATTTCTTCTTGTCGCTCTAGAAAATGTGTCGCCATTTGAAAATAGTTTACTAGTTCTCAGTCCGTCGACTCTGATGAACTCTCCTTATATAGGGGAACTAGTAGGAGATGTCCCGTTGCGTGCTCCTCCATCGAACGTCATCTTTGGATGCGGTTTTCTGGGCCCTCGAGCTAACTTTTGTCATTTTACAACTGGGTCAACTACGACCAGTAGCCCCGGAAAATTAGCCGCCAGACGCAAACCGTTCGCTCTTTTTCAATTCCGTCAGTTGCTATTAATTCCTGATATATCTAGGGACACGTAGAAAGATAGTTGTGGTGTGCGTGTTCATTGGGAGATAACCTTTGGAAGCAGTTTCTTAGCCTCCGAGCTCGTTTTGTACGTTTTGTAGCTAGTGAGAAAATGTAAAAGTAGAAAACTGCGGACCTTCGTAGGGTTGCCAAATCACCCTGGAAACTTCTAACACACGTAAATAACTGTTTAAAACACTATAATGAAACTTGTTGTGTGTATTGGAACTTTTGACAAAATGATGTTTTCTCTCTCTTCCTTTCTCTTTCTCTCTCCTAGGTTTATAAAATGAAGAAAAATGAAATGCAATGAATACATGTTTCGGACCTTTTTATTTCGATTGCAAATTGTAATTATTGTCTGATGTAAATGGGAAATTGAAAAATGATAATTATGATTGATTAGGGTAGATGCCATGCCAGCGATCTATCGCTGATATCATGCTCACGTGGGTTTTACAGGATGGAAGAATGACGACGAAAAAAGGTGATGTGTAATTTTAATTATTGTAATTGTAATTTTTATAGGCCATTGTAAAATGAATAACTATCTAATGTAGTCTCTTGTTACAAAAAGTTATAATTGAAATTTGTTAATATGCATGAGATGCTAGTTTTAGGGATAACTTAGGAAATGTGCATCTAATCACCTGGTCAATTTGTTTCTTAGTTGTGTATGGCAAAAAGGGTTTGATTTATACATAGTAAATTGAAATTGAAGTTAATATATTGTAGTACTTTCTCAGCATTCAATAAATGATTAAATTAATCATTGGGTTATCTTTTACCTTGCAAACATAATAAAGAGTTTTAATGGGAACACTCAACCTTAATAAAATATTCGTGCATAACTTGCCTGCATGTGTGACCCTTTGTACCATATAAGAAATTTAAGACCGTAGAACGAACTTAAGCTTTGCGCTCGATGGAACACTCTAGGTTAGGTAAATAAAACCCCTAGTTGGAGTTTACCGTCATAGTCTTTATGTCTAGCGACACTGTCGTAAACCCATATTTAGGAATGTCATGGTCCAACCTATCCAGAGTATGCGGTTTCCTTCTAGTTTTGGTAATCGCGAGAAGAATGTCCTCTCTTCAGGTCCGACACCAGGCTGAGTGGTGAAGACCGCCTTAGAAGTCACCTTATGAGTCATTGTCAAGGAAGGATTCGATTCGGCGGTGCTACCTTGGTTTCTATCAAAATAACATCTTGGTATTTTCTTGAACGTGGTTCATGTATAGTTACAATTCTTTCGGTCATGTACCCCTTCAAGATGTTAGTCAAGTACTTATGTAACTCCTGATTTCAAAACAACGCTAAGAACGAGATCTTAGTGCGATGTAAGAGCATATTATATAAATGTTGCACACGAGATTGGAGATTAGGATTAAGGTCAACCTTGGAGTCCTTATAACTTAATTAAACTTTATCATGCGTTGCAAAGAATATAAGTTACCTTGGTGACCAAACTTTGAGAAAACAAACTATATTAGAAATATATATATATATATATATATATATATATATATATATATATATATATATATATATATATATTTCCCTATATATCTTAGGGAAATAAATATAGTGTGAATCGAGAAATATTTTTGGTGAAAAGCTACCCTGTATCTAAATCTCCGTCAAATCCTTTTATTGCGTTTTGGACATCAAGTCACTTTCGCTTGAGTTGTAAGGGCAAAACTGTAGACATCAAATAAACGTTGGAGAAGAATATTCTTTCATAATAATAAGATGATTAAGTACTTTGTATGCAATTTGATTCATGCCAAATATGTATGTCAGTTATAGAAATTTATATAAAGTATAAGAAGCCAACTTGAGAATGTCGAATTGTATTTTCAACCGCGGGATAAACTTAAGAAAACATAGGTGGACAAACGAGAAAATTTATCCTTGCTCGTAATGTCCTTGGAATGTTAACTTTAACCAAAAATACATTTAAGGAAATGATGTGTTGTGGGTTTGCCGTTCCTGAAGCCATGTTCTTGTGGTTGGGTCTTTACTAGTAACCTTCCATTGGGAAAAGTGTAGCGTCAGCATGCCTACGTCGTTTTCGTGTGTCTATGTGAGTCGATGATTTTGTGATTGTCGTATGCAAGTCGAGTTCTGTACTTGAAGCCCATGTTGTGTTGTGTGTAGTGAGCAATGTAAGTCAAAAAAATTATCCTGGTATTTTACTATTGTATTTGTGTGTGTAAAGTGTGGGCACTACAAGTATAAGCAAAGGATCAAAGGCCATGTGATTCATCTAATGAATGGCCCCAATTGGCATGCCACTAATAAAATTTTATTTCATCTTTCCATTTAGGGAGAGGGCCATAAGGTTTTTGCCATGGAAAATGGGTGGGGTAGACATCGTCCCGACTCTTCGTTTGATAGAGGTTGGTGACGTCAAAGCATGGGAGGAGGTCAGATGTGATTTGGCAATAGATTGATCGATGTTGTGGATGGTCTTATTAGAAGAACTTCATTAAGGAAGAGTATTGTGATGTTGTCATTCTTGTTCCTAGGACATATGAGGATTTTAGGGATTTTCTTCTTTGGAGAAGGCTTTTGAGCACTCTCATGAAATAATATTTGCGTTTGTATTATTTGAATACTCCCTCTAAAAAGGTAGGGGCAATGCTCTAACCATATATTGAAGGTGAGGCTCAAGTGCTTTTAGGAACAATTTGAATACGCTCCCATCAGGCATGTTATGTTCATCCCTAGTGGATATAGACACAAAAATATGACCTTATTACTATTACATGACACCTCTATTATGTTGTTATATGCATGCTTTCCAAGTCCGAAGATTAGACATTGGTGACACATTTTCTTAGTCCTTTTACTAGTTTCGACTGATTTTGATTGTGACTATGACTCTTTCCGCTTACATTGACATCTTTCGATCGTGTCATAGGGATCCATGTCTCCGATCTTGGTGTTATTTTTGTTTCTTCACTTTGGGACAGTACTGGCCAGTAAGGACACTACCACCTAAGCGCTAGTGTCCCTACTAGGTGTTTTTGTCCAATCTACTTTATTTTCTAACTTGTCAGTCTCTTCTTCACTTTAGGTCTTTTCTTATCTTTTTTTCATGACCTAGGCCGGTTTTTGTGTCACTAAGTGTTGAATTTCAAAAGGAAGACATATATATACACAACCTACTAACTATTATTAGGGGTTGGACAATTGAGACATCATTTTCTATCTCGCCATCTACAAGAGCAACAATCAAGGACTACATTTAGACCACATTATTCACTACATAGGAGGGGTTATCTCTTAATTTCATCTCACACATGCATTGTGGGGAAAAGTAGTCAGTTGTAGCCCGCTATCTTGGTATGATTGACACAAGAGAAACCTAATTTCAAGGGCACAATTCAATCTCACACACACACACACACACACACACACACACACACACACACACACACACACACACACACACACACACACACTAGAACTATATAGATTTTGAAAAATTAATGAAGTGAAATAACAAAAACAAAACCGACCTCGAAGACGACGGGGTTTATCGATACCCGAAGATGAATGTTGAATCAAGGATGATCGATGTTGATGGATCCAATTGATGGGGCACCACTTGCTTTTTCCAATGGGATAAGCTACCTGCAATGCACAAACACTTAGAAAAATATAGGATTAGATAGATATATGGTGGATTTCTAAAAAGGCCAGTCCTCGAAAGTCAATGGACTTCCTTACAAGGATGTCAATCCGTGTTCAAGAAATTAATCTGATAATGATAAGATAAAATGATAAAACAAATGATATAACCAACAATGCAAAGGAAAAGGGATGATGGTCCAAGGCTATATGATGGTCTGATGGTGATACCTGATCAAAGGGAGTCTAGGGATCACAAAATGGCTCAAAGGAGAAAGGATGTAGATGGATGTGTACTCACAAAGGTGAGAAAGATGATAGATTTGATTTAGATAATTGATAAAGTGCTAAAGATGGCTCAAAAAAGGAGCTTGATATGATTGGACAAGACACTTGCAAAAGGTAGAGTAGTAATAGGTGATGAGATCTGGATGTCTAAAAAGCAATTAAAGGGGTTAAATGATCATGTAGATAGGGACATTAGATAGGGATCATCGATGATGATTAAAGTGAATCGAATCATGGGTGATTGGGGCGATCGCTAGTGATTAAAGGAATTGATTGGTGAATTGTTGTAGAAATATAAGTTGATAATAAATAAATAATGATAAAAATGTTGATTAGAAGCTTGTAAATGATGAATAAATGAGATAATAATAAGAAAAAGGAACTTACCTTGTATAAGTTGATAAATAAAGATAAGAGGATGATATTACTAAGAGAGAGAAGATTGTAGATGTAAGAAGATTGTTGATTTGATTCTTGGATGTTTGAGGATCTCAAAAGGAAGAAGATTATTTGATGTCTTAAATATTGTTATGATGATGATCTTGATTATGACTTGTAAAAGATACAATATGATAGAGAAGATGTAATGTAAGGTCTCAAAAGAAGAAAAGAAACCAATGACTGAAACTGAAGCTAACCTAAAATGAAGGCCTTGAAACTCATTTATATAAGTTTATGTCAACAAGGAGGAGAATTCGAGTGATTGGTTAGAATCATCAGATGATCCGGAATTTTATGGGAAAAAAGGTTGAAACTACTTCCCAAATCAAGTTTTTGTTTTTTTGATGAAGGATGTGTGTTGGAAAGAGGTTATATGGGTTAGGGATGTTGTTAAATGGTTGAGAAGTTGTTGATTTTGTTTTTTTTTATTTGATTTTGGTTTCTAAGTGGTTTGGGTGGTTTAAGAGGGTAAAATAGGATTTTATAATTGTAGAATGATATTTATGAGGAGTAAATATAATGGGGAGAAATAAGACTTAGGATAAGGGATTTAATGTATAATATGATAGTGATGTGATAATGAAGGGGTGCTAAGAGATGTGAACATGGGGATTAGGGTGCTAATTTTAGGTGTCTACATTTTCCCCTTTTTGTTGAGTGGTTTTAGACAAGCCATGAGACAAAAAAAGATGTGATAGATGAAAGATGTGAAAGATTATATGATGAGGTGTTCCCCCTCAAACTAGGGATTGATGACCTAAAAGGGAATCAATCATGAGTTTGAAAGAGATAGATGGAAAGATGTAAGGATGGAAAGATGAGAGATGATGCCCCAAGGATGAGGTATAGAAACAAGATGGGTGTGCCATAGAAAATCAAGTGATAGGGGAACCAAAGGGTTCATGTCCTATAGACGTATGACTTAATGATGGAAAGGGGAAATAAAAAGGATGTTTTGATGAGGTCAAAGGACCAAAATTGATGTTTCCACAAAGGTGGGCTTATGAGGCCAAGAAGTCAAGTGATAGGGGAACCAAAGGGTTCATGTCCTATAGACATATGACTTTAATGATGATAAAAATGATGATGGTTTGATGAGGTCAAGGGACCAAAAATGATGTTTGCCACAAAGGTGGATTACGAGAGGCCAAGGAATTCAAAAATAGGGACCAAAGGGTTCATTGATTTTCCAGAAAATGATGGTTTGAGGTGGGCTTACAAAGGATTATGAGATAGAAGTCAAGTGATAGGGAACAAAGGGTTTGTGTCCTATAGACATATGACTTAATGAAAAAAAGGTCTTATTTGATAGAGGACTAGATAGATGTCTTGATGGTGATTAGAGGCATAACACTCGAGGAGGCAACTGATTGACAAATGTCGATTTTACTGAGTAGATGTGACATTTTGATGTATAAATGATGATTACGATAATGATTTTTTTTTATGTGAAATGATTTTTTGAAAATAGATCATAGATGATAGATGAGATGATTTTGAGATGATATGATGATGATGATTGATGATATGATGATGATTTTGATTTATGATGTAGATGTTGATTTTATTTTATGATGATGTAATATTGAGATGTGATCATGATATATGATGATATTTAAATATTGATATTGATGATAGATATATGATGATATGATGTGATATTGGCAAGATTTGATGTTATTTTTGATATGATGTGTTATTTGATATTGATTTTAAAGTGATTTAATGTTTATCAAAATGTGTCTTAACCATGGTTAAAATAAAATGTGAATGATTGATTTTATATTGGATTTGATACATATGTGATGGGAATAATATGGTGAAGGCACTTGCACTTTTTGCCTTATAACAAATGTTAACACATGACTAACAATGGGTAGTCACATGTAGGATCTTGGATATAGAGATGAAGTGAAATGTATACCTTCCTAGGACATGAAAGGGTTAACATATGTAGGTTGTGTGGGAGAGTAGGTTCTCCTTTTCAATGGTTTCATAGAGAGATGCCCCAACTATACATATTTTATTTTTGATGCAAACTGATCGATGTGGGAAGTTTTTTTTGATGGGAAAGTTGATCGATGTGGGAAGATTTCCTAGGATGCTTTTGATATTTGATTTTTTTTGAAGGTTGATCGATGGGAAGCCTTTTTACATGGGTAGCCATCCTTTGAGGAGTGGTCTACAATTTTTTCTTTTTTTTGATTTTTGATTTTTAGAGAGATATCCTTCATCCTTGAGGATCGGTCTATGATTTTTGAGGTAGTTGTCCTTTGAGGGATCAGTCTATTTTTTTTTTGATAATATGATTTTTTGATTTTGAATAGTTTTCCTTGAGGATCATATTATTTATTTTTTTTGATAAGATGCATCCATAGATATTTTTGACTTTATTTTGAGCTGAGGAGGGAAAACCCTAATAGACCATTTTGAGGAGGGGAGAGAAATGTGTACAAACTACACATATGTGCCCCATGACATGTCTTTGGTTGGTATAACAAGGTGGATGGATGTAATGATTATGGGGTTCTTGCTAAGGAGGAACTTGTCCATGTGAAAGATGTGATGAATAGAGCCGTGGTGCTCATCTTTAAGGTTTTTGAGGATAGTGATGGAAAACCACATACTTTCAAATCATTATGATGATAAGATGGTTGGTTGATGGTGGAATAAGATCTTTGATGTGACTACTATTGTCATGATGGTCGATGTGTTAACAGTAGAAAGGCCATGCAAGTGCAAGGCATTCAGAGGTTCCTTTTTAGGTGTACCATCAAGGGAGGCTAGATGATAAGCTCTGACCCATATGATATATGGACCGATCTATTAGGGGAAAACTTTCCACATTTACTCCTTTCAGAGTAGTGACATTTTGATTTGATTGAGAGGATAGGTTGGTGAAGATTAACTAGGGGAGGTGTGTAAGGTAATACTTCAAAGTCTCAGTAGAGAGGAGACCCCCTAGCATGTGATGATGTGGCTAGAGATAACATGCGTTGAAAGGAATGATGTCTTTCAACTTAGGATGATGAAAGTTTTGATGTTGATTGATTGAGTATATGGTAAATAAAGGAGGATGTGGAACCTTTGAAAAGGAGCCATTGAAAATTTGGATGAGATATGAGAGGATGATTGATGAGGAGGGGTAGATGATGAAGCTTTGGTTTTTCCTTTTCTTTGTGTATGATGATTTTGATTCACGTAGGTGGGTGAACCATATATATTGATTTGAGATGAAGGACCTTCAATGGAAGGTGATGAGAAGACATATGAGAAAGGTTTTTCAAGATCTGATTGAGGATGACCCCCTTGTCCCATGTAGATGTTGGTGAGGACATGTTAGTGACTTGGGTGTAGATGTTGATGAGATTGAGGACCTTCAATGGAAGGTGTTGAAGAGATTTTCAGAAGAGGTTTGTTAATACAAGATTGAGGATGTCCCTTGTCCTACGTAGATTTGTAGAGATGTCATTATGAGAAAAGGGGGAGGTGTAGATGATATCGATGATGGCTTAGGATGGTCTTCTTCTGGGAGAAGATCATTGATGAGGAAGAGTCATTGGATTATGGATTTAAAGAACTTTACAACTCTCTCGTGTTATGACTGGGCTTCTATGGTAGGCACAAGTTTTATTTTGATCATACCATGCATGTAGGTTTTTGAGTATGTGGATTGGGTGTTTTGATGGGTGGTAATGTGATAAGAGAATCATGTATAAGCCTTTTGAGGATGTCAATGTAAGTCCCTTTTGGGGATTTGGATTAATGATTTTGATTTTGATTTTGATTTATGAGAACGCTTGGTAGGATGTGCCTTATTTTTGGATGGGGTGGATGTGTGGATGTCGTATGGTGTTGGAACATCATAGGGGTGTTGTGAGGTTGATAAGAGAGAGGATATGATCCAAGGATGGGATAGGATGTGGGATTGATAAAATTGGATGATGGATGAGGTCCCAAAATAGATGAGGAGGGATGGAATTTATGGATGAGATAGGGTTTGATTATGTGATATGATATTGAGATAAAGGATGGGGTCCCAAAATGGATGATGAGGGTGGAATTGTAGATGTGATAGATTTGATTGTGATAAAGGATGGGGTCCCAAAATGGATGGTAAGGTTGAGACCCTGATGATGTGTTTTTTTTTAATTTTGATTTTAGGTAAAGAAGAGGGGGTTTTGATAGATGATAGATGAGTCATGGATGTGATAGGTTTCAATTTTGTAATGTTTTCTTTAGATAGAGGATGAGGTCTCACCATGGATGACAAGGGTGATGATGGATGATGATGGGATTTTATTTTATAGTGTTTGATTTAGGAAAGGTTCAGATTTGGATGACAAGTGAGGAGCCAGGGATAGGATTGAGGTCTGATTTGGATGAGGGAGATGTTGTTTCTAGACATGATTGAGGTGGGTTACATTTCATGTGAGCTACCCAAGTCTTTGATTGGTTCAAAAAAAGATGGTTGGATGTTGAGATCTTTGATTATAGGTGCCTCCTTTGTAATGGTCTCGAGGTGGAGTCTAAAGGTTGTAAGGAGGTAGTAGGTGATTGGATAGTAAGTGAAGGTGATGTCATGATGCATGAGGATTATCAAAAAAGAAGATCTAGGGATTTGAGTCTTCAAGGGGAAAGCATTGGTGATGAAGGGTCTCCTCATGGGGAAGATCATATGTAATAGTGTTGATGATGTGACTCAAAGGATGCACAATATCTATATGGACTGAATCTATCGAGGGTGTTTGATTAGAAAAGATAAGAAATGGAAACATGTGTGGTAGTCTCATCTGGTTTGTAGGAAGACCTAGGGAATCAGATGGGACATGTGTAGATTGAGGATGAGATGGCCTTCTTGAGGGCTTGGATTTCTAACTTTTTGGCCATGGTGAAGGCTTCATCAAAAGTCTAGAATGTGTGGATCTGGAGGGTAGATGAGATGTGATGGGAACATGATGAGAAAACAACGATCAGTTTTGATTGAGGTAGTGAGAAGGTCAATTGATTGATAATGCTTTTCCATCTAGTGAAAAGTCAACAATGGATTCATTTTTAGATTGTTTGATGGTAGAGAGTCGAAATGGTGATTTTGTGAGTAATGTTGATAGTGAAGTTCTTGAGAAATAACAGGGCTAGCTGTGTGAAAGAGAATAAAGAGTGTTGAGGAGGGAGTTGTACCAATCCAAGGTAAGTCCTATCAGTGACATAGGAAAGGTTCTAAGCATGAGATCTTGATCATGGATGATGAGATAACATGAGTGTCTAAAGGCTAGTATGTGTTGTTGAGGATCCTCCTAGCCATGGAACATGGTAAATTCAGGAAATTCCCAATGTGGAGGATAGGATTTATATGGTATTGATGGATGGATGGGTTCATTACAAACTGATCATAAGTGAGGACATGTTTGGGTCCCATGGTAGCGGCTTCCAAATTGTTAATTTTTAACAAAGCTTGCGTATGGGATCATTTGTAGGATTAGGCATGAAGGAATTAACATGTGAGTGTGGATGAGAATGTGATTGATTTGATTGATGATGATGGAGAGTAGGATGGTTTTTTTGTGGATGGGCTTGATGTGAGGTTGATAAGGGGTAGCTTGAGAAGGTATCATTTGTAAAGTAGGTTGTGATAAAGGGATGTGGGGAGATGTGTAGAGATGTTGGATATGTTGTTGTTGTTGGATGAGAGGGGTTGATTGGGCTTGAGTAGGGATGTGTGTATGGGTTTGGGATGTTTGAGGTATTGAGAGAGGTATTGAAGTTGAGATAGGTTGATTAGATAAAAGATGGGGGATGTTAAGATTTTGATGAGATTGTGATGAAGGAGGGGATGTGATGAGGATTGATTGATGGGATACACTTGACATGGGTTGAGGGTGATAGTTTGGAAGTAATTTGGATGTGAAGGATAGTCATAGGGTTGTTGGATGGGTTGTTGTAGGGTTGTAGGATTGGTTGAAAGGTAGAGGTTCCATAGGGGAAAAAAATGATGGTCTAGATGGCTATGAGGAACATGCTAGAGCTAAGTGAAGTTGAGTGGATGATAGGTTGATGAGATTGATAAGGATTAGATCTTGTGTAGGGGATGTTTTGAAATTGATTGGGATGAAAAGATGTAGAGATAGTGGATGAAGCAATGAAGATGATTGTAAAAATGAGCATAAGGGGTAAAAGAATATGTTAATGTAGAGGGTTGATCCATATTAAATGATAGTTAACTGATGATGATACAAAAATCCCTAAGAGAGCTAAAAATGTAATAGAACAAGTCAAGAAGAAGAATTTTAATTATCTTGATTAGAATTTAGATGTGGAGGAAGAGGCTCAGAGGGAACCTAATGATATGGTTGTTTCTAAGGTTGGTTTTAGGTTTGTTTAAGGTTGGAGTCCTCGATATACCCAAAGGTACGTGAGGCCCGAATCTATGTTGGTGTGGTACGAGGCATGGTATTGGGGCCTACCCCTCACTTCATGGTCCCACAATGATAAGGGAGTTGGGTGCAATATACAAACAACCAATTATTTATTTATATGATAAGACACAAGTTGGTCTTTCTATTGGGTGATGAAATCCCAATAGTTTCACCTGGGTAGAAATGTTTTGATGAAAGTTTATGTTTGATGTGATTTGGTTGTGTGTGAGGGAGATTAAGTGAATGCAATATATTAACCTCTAATTAAACTATGTGATCAAAAGATGAAAGGTTATTTTTAAGCCCAAAAGAATGATTGATTTTGATGAGAGACAAAAAAAAAAATGCAATGCTTTGAAAAAAAAAAAAAAAGAAAACACACACTGAAAAAAATGCTTCTTTTTTTTTTTAAAATTTTTATTTTTTTTTAGCACAGCAATGCAAATGCAACAAAAAAATCCCCAAAAGAAAAACCTACAAGGGTTAGAAAAAAAAAAAAAAAAAAAAATGATGTTAGAGGCTAACTGACTAAGTAATAAGAAAGTCATCAAAGATCATCGGTGATTGACAGGAATCATTGGTGATTCACCCCAATCACTGGTGATTTGATTTTTGACTAGATCATTAGCGATTATAGAGAAGAAAGGCCTAAAAAATGAATTTTAATAAAATTAAATGAAAAAAAGGGAAGGTCCCATCGGCATGCCAAGAATGTTCAGAGAGATTTTTCTTTCCTACTTTAAATTAATGAAGTGAAATAAAAAAAAAACCAACCTCAGAAGATGACGGGGTTTATCGATACCCATGATGATGAATGTTGATATGATGGATGATCAATGACGGATCCAAGCATGTGCACAACTTCTTCTTTCCAATGGGATAAGCTACCTATAATGCACAAACACTAAAAAAGATAGGATTAGATAGATATATGGTGGATTTCCTAGAAAAGGCTAGTCCCTGGAAGTCAATGGACTTCCTTGCAAGGATGTCAATCGTGTTCAAGAAATCAATCTGATAATGATGATAAGATAAAATGATAAAAAAATGATATAACCAACAATGCAAAGGAAAAGGGGACACATGGTCCAAGGCTATATGATGGTTTGATGGTGATACTTGATCCAAAGGGAGTCTAGGGATCACAAAATGGCTCAAAGGAGCAAGGATGTAGATAGTTGTGTACTCACAAAGGTGAGCAAGATGATAGATTTGATTTAGATAATTGATAGAGTGCTAAAGATGGCTCAAAAGAGCTTGATATGACTGGAAAGACACCTACAAAGGTAGAGTAGTAATAATGATGAGATTAGATGTCTAAAAATCTTAGGGGTTAAATGATGCAAAGACAATAGGGATCATTATGATTAAGGGATGATCATCGATGATTAAGGTGAATCATGGTGATTTGGGGAATCATGGTGATTGTTGTGGAAATATACATAAAATAATGATAATAAATGAGAAATAATGTCGATTGATTAAAGCTTGTAAAAATGATGGATAAATGAGATAATAAACAAAAGGAAAAAACTTACTTACATCTTGTATAAGTTGATAAAGGAAGATAAAGGATGATATTACATGAGAGAAGAAGATTGTAGATGCAGAAAGATTGTTGATTTGATTCTTAGATGTTTGAATGACCTCAAAAGGAAAAGAGATATATTGATGTTTGAATATTGATTATGATGATGTTATGACTTTGTAAGAAGGATAGATATGATACAAAGAAGATGTAATGTAAGGTCTCAAAGAGTGAGAAAGACTCACGAAGCAACCTCTAGCAAAGCTAACCCGAAATGAAGGGCTTGAAACATGTTTATATAGGGTTTATAAATAACAAAGAGAAATCTTAGCGATTGTTAGAATCAATCGACAATCTGGGTTTTACGGGAAAAGGTTGAAACTACTTCCCAAATCAAGGTTTTTTGTTTTTTGATGAAGGATATGTGTTGGAAAGAGGTTATGCGGGTAGGGAGGTTGTTAAATGGTTGAGAAGTTGTTGATTTTGTTTTTTTTTTATTTGATTTTGGTTTCTAAGTGGTTTGGGTGGTTTTAAGAGGGTAAAATAGGATTTTATAGTTATAGAATGATATTTATGGGGAGTAAATATGGTGCGGGAGAAATAAGACTTAATATAAGGGTTTTAGTAGATAATATGATGGTGATGTGCATATCCCCTTACAATTGATTAATCCAATTAATTAATCATGTACATTCACCCCTTTGATTAATTAAATTAGTCCATAACACACTTTAGCTAAGTTAATTATCATTTATTAAACAAATGATTAATTAATTATCTTACACATTATAGCTAATTAAATTAGTTACTTAATTAGGAAAATACACCTATTTTCCTAGTCAACAACCACTTCACTATCCTAGTTAACTCTATTTAAACTCTACTTCCTCATTTTAATTAACTACACTTCTCGATTTTAGTTAACTCAACTTGGACTCCACTTATAGATTCCTAGAAGTGTGGGGGAAATGGATTGTACATACAATTCAATTTCCGGATGTAACTTCTTCCATTCCAAATGTTTATCCCCTTAAAAAGATGAATTTGTTATTTCCAAGTCTTCTTTCTATTCCCATTGATTACAATTATGACCTATAGCTTAGTCAATCTTCCATCCACCTTTCATGGTCCTACCTCAGCTATAAAAGCATGTCATTTCCTTCACAAAATCATCCTTGAAATCCATGAGAAAACACGGTGAAGCTCTACTTATTTATTTCTCAAATCCTTGTGAAATATGCTCGTAGTATTGCATTCATCCACCTTGGAGAGGATAATCAAGAGCATCCATAATCAATAACTTGTAAGATTCCACAAGCTCAAACTATTCAACAATTTTAGTCAAGGTTTTCAAGATTATTACGAAGAAGGTACATTATTTTGTTTATTTATTTATCTTCCATTAGTTTGCTAATTTTACTTGTTTACATTTTGGCACGCCTATTGAGCTTACCCATGACACCTTGGTCGTGACTCGACCTAACTTACGACCTAACAACCTACCCACCCCGCATCTAACGCGCCTTCCTCGACATCCTTGTCTACACGTGCCTTGGTTTGCCGAGCGAGCTCCCCACTACTCGACTCCTCCCAAGTGAGCCTAACCGCCACCTGACTTAGTCGTGACTCGGCAGGTGAGCCGAGTCCCTATCCCCAGCCCCCCACCCCAACACCTCGGTCGTGACTCAACCTAATCTTCGATCTTGCCTAGTCCTCTTCCCCCGCACACCCCGCATCCGACTCCCCTAGTTGTCCTACACTTACTTCACCAACACCGAGCCCACTATCCTACTAGCTCAAGCTCGCATGGTTAAGCCCTCTCTCGGTCTTCCCTGCCTTGTCTCAGATCCGCGCTCCTCGCCCACCTCACCACTCATGTGCTCCACAACATGCAAAACCACACCCGAACACAAAACGAAAAAGCAAAGCAAAAACCAACCATATGCTCTGTATAACCTAAATGTACAAGACTTAGGTTTTTTATGGTTTCTTAGACTAGTTTAATCCCCCCCGCCCCTGGGTACACGTTTTCACTCTAGTTTAAACTTAGGTTTAAACATTTTTTATAATTTATCTAATCCTAGGTTTCACTTATGTTTAGTTTAGGATTAGCTCATAATTGTTTTTAATTTAACTTAAGATGATTTATTAATTTAATTAAATTAGATCACTCTTGTTAGATTTTTAATTCACTAATTAGTTTGTTTTAAATTCATTATTTTAATTAATTTAATTAAGCCTTTTAAAAACTAAATTAGGTCTTTTACTAATTATTTTTCACCATTTTCGTTAAATAGACTACTTGGGAAACTTTACCGTATATGCGGGGTTATTGGATGTTCTTTGTCACTTTTTTAGTGTTTTTGTCAAACATTTAATCATTTTGGCATATTCAATAACGTTTATTGATGACTTTAAGCCTTGCGTTTTGGTTGTCATTTTTAATTTTTTGTGAGGTTAATCGTGAGATGATCGTGTGTATGCTCTTTCCTCACATTTTTTTTGGGTGAATATTTAAGGGTTTTCAAAGAACCCACATCCTTGTACATTTTGAGGATTTTTTTGGAGAGGAACCACAACCTTATTATAATGATGGGAACCAACATGAGGAACACCGGATGTAGCAGTGTTATAACCGTTTAATAGTGATGCCACATCTACATCGAGTGAAGCAATCTCGCAGTGAAGCCATAATGAGAATGTGATGTTCGTCGCGAGTGAAAATTAGATGGCTTAGTGAAGCAATAATGATGCAATATCCACTACAAGTGAAGTAATCTCCGAGTGAATCGAACAAGAATGCAGCGACCACAACAAGTGAAGCTTGTTTTGAACATGAGTGAAGCAAGAACCTATATGCTACATTCTTTAGCAAGTGAAGAAACCAACATGTTGCGACTACAACGAGAAGAGATGCCACATCGTTGTGCAAAACCACCTCAGAGAGGATCGTTCCTCGAGGGGATTTGAACACAGGTGGGCTAGCACACAACCATGTGTGTTTTTTTTGAGGCACCACTCTCACCCCATCAACGCTCTTTCCTCACGCTTTATAAGTGATCTTAGAAATCAAAAACATGATCTTTTTTCAAGTGTTGTTTGGGAATCAACCTTTTCCTTTTATTAATCAAAGATAGCTCACACGTATGCTCTTTCCTTGCTCTTTCTAAGTGATCTTGGAAATTAAAAACGTGGGTTCGCTTATTTTCATCTTATCCTCTATCTACCTTAGGAAAACATGCTAACATTTGTTTACATGACCCATTCTATGAGGAGGTTACTCTTAAACTACTAACGATAGGTTACCTTGATCTTATGCTAAAAAAACTATTAATACTTTGTGTCAAAGAAGAGAACCTCTTTAAACAATATAAAATGAACAATTCACACTATATTTGTAAGTATTGTTGACAATGTTATTTCCCAACTACTATAATTGTGGGAAGTTCTTTTCTTAAGCCATAAAACTCATTTGAGGAGTACCACAGGAACACCAAAGTAGTTAGCACATTGAGGGAACTAGCTGACAAAATGGGTATCCCCATCCTACTTGACTTGTACACCTGTGAGATTAGAGTCACGAATATCCTTAGTGGTGACCCTAATGCGACTCATTTTGAGCAAGATATTTGTTCAAGGTTTCAAAGGGGTAAATTAAATTTGGTAGCTAGTAATAGTACCGCGCTCGCTCGGGTATACTATTGATACCTAGTTGAGAGAACCACCTAGGAAGCCACACACTAACCAATCCAATCTAAGGTAGACGCCAAAACATCCAAAGCCAAAAATCTTGTTTTCCACTTTTTTTTTTCTCTCTTTTTGTTTAGTGAGTTGTGTTTCACACTCATATCTTATGTTCTCACTTTTGCATCTCTTTCATGTTTCCAAATACTCCTTATTTGGATCCACTTTTGTCTCATTTCCACCTCTTTACAAACGAGTCTAAGTCTTGAGTTGTGGAAATTTGTATCCACACTTAAGCACTATCATCCTTCTTCATCTAAGTCTTGACATTGTGATACTTGCTTTATCACGGTCAAGCACCTCTGTGATCACCTTGATCTATCATCTTTCTAAGTCTTAAGTTTAACATTACATTGTTGAGCTTTAAGCATTTCATCCATCTCTACGTCATCAAAATTTAACATTCACTTTGTTGAATTGTCAACAACTTCATATTTCTTCACTCATCTCTTTTAAAACATTCATTTTTCTCTACTTGAGATCCTTAACCAAACATTTTCTCCTTATCTCTCGCATTCAATTTTTCGAGATTCGAGCTTTTCATCATCGTTTACCTCTATATTTCAACATTCACATTGTCATCATTTGAGTATTATCCTTCCTTTGTGTAAGTCTCCTCTCTTAACACCCATCTTGTTAAGAGTCGAGCACCTTCACCATACCTTTCTAAGTCTCTCCTTTTAACACTTGTTTTATTAAGTGTTGAGTTTTTCATCGTGATTTCAAGTCTCCTCTTGTAGCACTCATTTGGTCACAAGTTGAGCAAGCCAACCTCTTTCCCTCTTTCCTCTTTACATTCACTTTGTAAAGGATCAAGAGATCTTTCAACCCTTTTCATCTTCTTATCATTAATTTTTAGCTAAGAGTTCTCTCAACTCACGTTTCAATCTCTTCTTCTTCATTAGTAAAACTCATTTTATTAAGTGTTGTGAAGTCACCCTTTCATTTCTCTTAACACTCACCTTGTTAAGAGTTAACATTTCGAACCTTTTTGTCTCTCTTAACACTCCTTTTGTTAAGATTTGATCACATCATCTTGTTAAGTCTCTTCTCTTCTAAAAATTTGAGCAAACTAACCTTGTCAAAGTCTTGTCTCTTTTGTACATTCACTTTTCAAAAGTTTGAGCACATCACTTAGCTCATACAATACTTCTCCCATCTTAGCATTTCTTTTACTAAGAGTTCCATAATTGGACTTTTCTTTCAAAGCTTCTTCTCTTTTTCACCTTGACATTCATATTCTCAAGGGTCAAATCTAACAAATTTTCAAATCCTCATCCATCTTAACATTCACATTGTTAAGGTCAATTCTATCAAATATTTTCCACTCCTCTTTTCTTACATTCACTTTTTAAGGAATCAAGTAACCTTTTGTCATCACTAAGTCTCTTCTACCTTAACATTCTCTTTGTTAAGGGTCAAGAAATTTCATTTTCAAACTCTTCCATCTTTACATTCATATTGTAAAGGGTTGAGTACTTTATCATCATTTCACACTTCTTCCATCTTAACATTCACATTGTTAAGGGTCAAAAAAATCAAATCTTTTCAATCTCGCTTCCATCTTAGCATTCACATTGCTAAGGGTCGCATCATTCAATATTTTCATCCCCTCTTCCATTCTAACATTCACTTTGCTAGAGGTTGAGTATGTTTCTAACCTTTTCCGCCTCTTCCATCTTAGCATTCACTTTGCTAAGGGTTGAGCTTTCAAACCTTTTCACCTCTTTCATCTTATCATTCAATTTGCTAAGGGACGAGTTTTCAAACCTTTTCTCCTCTTCGATCTTAGCTTCCAATTTGCTAATGGTCGAGCTTTCAAGCCTTTTCGCCTCTTCCATCTTAGCATTCACTTTTCTAAAGGTTGAGTTCCTCATTGCTCCTTTGTTCGTCCTCCCCATTTTCATTATTATAATGGTGGATTCACACAATTTAACATTTGCTCAAGAATGGTAAATGATGAAGGACGTTATTTTGGGTATGCCAAAACAACACAAACAATTCAATTTTGAAGAATTGTGTCCCTACCCTTTCAACATGGACATCTTACGCACACCCTTTCTAAAATGTTTTAAGATGTCAAATTTCGACAAATACAAGGGAAAAACTGATCCTGAAGAGCATATCAAAGAATTTTTCATGACATGCCACGAAGTGGCATATAATGATATCTTTCTCTTGCCCTCTTTCCTAGAAGTCTAGGAGGACAAGATTTGGACTAGTTCTTACACCTTCTAAAGAGATCTATCAGCACCTTCGCAGACCTCTCAGAGAAGTTTGTAAAACATTTTTCTTTTGAACTCGTTCCCAAAATCACCATGTTGAATTGTGCAGTGCCAAACAACGACCAAATGAAAGCTTTGCACAATTTTTACAACGATGGAGAGGAATCGCAAGTTGGTTCCCATATTCAATCCCTAAAAAACACATGGTTAACATCTTCATCCCATACCTTAATGACTAGTTGCCCTTTCACATGCAAATGCACTGCTTCAACAATTTTGAGGAAGTTATTGAAAAGGGAACTCAAATAGAAAAATTCATCATTGTTAAAGGTTTGATCAAGCCTCATTCTAAAGACAACGGACATAATCATAATTATAACCATACTAACAACAACCTTCACACTTCTCACGAAAGTCTAGGTATGTTAACATGATAATGCAATGTAAATCAATGATGGTATCATGGATAATCAAAATGTGCATAACATACATGAACAATCAATCAAAAATCCAATCATACAACCTAGAGAAGACGCTAGTCCACACAAAGTTAAACGTTAGTTTACACCCCTCGGAGAAAGTCTCCTTAGTTTCTTTCAACAACTAAAAGAGACTAAAATGATCAAATATCCACTTACAAGACCCTTTCCTGAAGGGGAACGTAAGCCATACTAGTATAAACCTCAAACATATTGTGACTTCCATCACATTGATGACCACTCAACAAATAGATGTGTGTGATTTAAGAATTATGTCCAAGACTTAATTGATGACGAAGACATCTTTGTAGAGCTCGATGACAAATCTATCACAACCAAAGACACCTCAACTACCACAAGTTCTCAAGAAGAGTTGAACGTTGTCCAACCTCTTGTATATACTAATACCCACCGAGATCATGATGATGAAATTCAAGTATCTCTAACTCAAAACCAATCTATCTCTTCTCAGATTTTCTTCCGTTAGTCCAAATAGATGTTGAACTGTTTATGAAAACAACCTTCTACCATCACACGGGAGCTTGACCTTGCTTCAAGACTCCCTTTCAACCCTTGATATAATTGTAGACTCTACAAAAGAGGGTCCATCATCAAACACCATTGAGATTGATTCTATTCTTTCACCTCCGGCTTCTATTCCTAATATATCTAGTCTTGTTGTAAAAACACAACGACAACAAATTTGGACACTTGTGATGAAACAACCTCCGTGTCTGCCGCAAATTCGATCAACTATCATCTTGCAGGAATCTCATCAACAATTACCCTTACATGTCAAGACATTTACATGCGTACACTCCATGAATTATGTATACCCAATAATATCCTTACACAACCTTTTCAAGCTTTAATTGCAAATCTTTCATCAAATCATTCATCAAATCAACTAATCCACAACCTCGACAGAGAAACATTGAATATTTTTATCTCTATGGCCCATAAGGAGCCTTGGGTGTACATCTAAGGATCAATCATTCTTTCCTCGCATTCTTCCACTCACAAGGTGAATATGAATCTCAACATATTCCCCGCTTTGACAATCCTACTCTAACATCACATAGGTCTTTTGATCCCATCAAAGACTTATCTAATCATACATCCGTTGACTTGGAAATCATCCGCCCAAGTCTCATATCTCAGGACTCATCGAATGGTTTGATTCCATCCTTTGACTTGGACCTTTTCCACCCAAGTATTGTAATTCGGACGTATCAAATTTTTTATTCACTCTTTGACTTGACCTCTTCCGACCAAGTCTCGTAAAATAGGATTATCACAATCATGGATACATTGAAAATCCTTCTATCTACTCCTTTTACTTGGCCCTTGTCCGCACAAGTCTCGTATCTTAGGACTCTTTGAATCTTTTGATTCACTCCTTTGATTGGACCGTCCGTCATAAGTCTGTAAGTCTCGTAACTTAGGATTCCTCGAATCGTTTGATTCACTCCTTTGACTTGGCCCTTTTCAACCCAAGTCTCGTATGTCAGGACTATTTCATTTTCATAAACATGGACACTTCCCTTGATGAGTCCATTGCAATATCGCATCCTTCAAAGTTTAGAAAATTTAAATATCATAAAAAAGAATAAAACCCATATCAACTCATCATCAAAGCGGGATTGAACGTAAAAACTTAGTAAAACAGCGAAACATCTTCTTCCACACTAGGGAAGGATGTTTGCATGATTAACTCATAATTTTAAAAAAATTAATTGTTTCATCCATTAGAATGTATCTTAATCGTACCATTATTATATCTTCACTTTGTACGACACAAGTTAACCTTTTCTCTGGGAATTGTGTGTCTCATCCCTATCATGGTTCCTACCATTTCAAATCTTTTTACCTACCGTTTTGTCTCAAAACTTACTAATGGAAATTGTTCCTTTCAAATAAGCTCTCTCTTTAACAGAAAGCTCAAACTTCTTTACCTGGATCTTTTGATCGTCCATCTCAATCTATGGTATTGAACCTCATGCGTCCTACCAGTCACATGCGGTTGAAACTTGGGGAAAATGTTCCTACCTAACAAGCACACTATCGACATACAAGACAAAATCAATCATAAAATACAAAAAAAAAGTGTAAATCAATCATTGCATTATTCGTCATTTACGGTATTCGGTGTTAAGCCCATACTTTTTACTAGTAGTATGAGATTGGGAACTGGAGGAAGTCCTTACTCACCTACATTTTGTCTTCGGTGTTGAGCCCTTGTCTCTTACTAGTGGCATGGGGCAACACGTAGGGGTCCTTCAAAAAAATTTATTAATCAATAAATCCTTTATCAAATTTGAATCAAAAAGTGTTTAATCAAAAACATCCCAAGAAGTAATTTAGTTGCTCATGTTAAGAGAGACAACAATTCCTTCAACCAAATTTTTCCAATCAAGTAAGCCATCTACGGATCTAAGTCAAGTCAAAACCTATAAAGTGAAATCATCTTGGAATTGGTCAGATAATCTTGATTAAAGATGAGTTACATTTTCTTACATAGATCATTGGTACACCTTGTGTCTTAGCATCCATTATCTTCACTTCCATATCACTATTCACCTCGTTCTTACATCCTTTTTGGATCTCGGTGATAATCCTTTGCATCTTCCTAGTTTTGTGGAGTCACAAGTGGAGTGAGACATCCTATCATTACATCATCTACATTTATGCCAATGGAATGAAATGCTTACAATTGTTTGAACATGAGTTCGATTATGCAACCCCTTTACCAAGTCAAAAATACAAAAATATTCAAATATGTTTCACAAAACTACAAAAACATTCAAATATGTTTCAAAAATACAAAAACAATATAAAATTGTTCCAAAAAAAAAAGTATAAAATTGTTAAAAGCAAAACATTCAGCTAATGTTTGACCGAATTTTAGAAATTGAATCACACATTTCAAAAATTTCCCCATATGATGATGGTGCTCCTCATGATCATTCGCATCATCTATCACTAATCACTTTTCTTCCCGTGGTGTATATTTATGCTCGAGGCCATTAATTTCCCTTTTCGCAATATAACTTTGCACGTTGCATACTTGGATTTCACAATTTAATACAATACAAATCAAACTTCACATCTTTCGCTAATCACTTTTCTTTCCCATGGTGTATATTTATGCTCGAGGCCATCAATTTCTCTTTTTGCAATATAACTTTGCACAAGGCATTCTTAGGTTTCACAATTTTATCAATACAGATCAAACTTCAATGGGATCCGACAAGAGTTGTTTGGAGTATCTAAGCATCACTCTGCTCTTTGGCCTGATCCGATCCTCTCATGTTCTAAGTTATCGCTTGGGGCATTCAAATATGTCTAGCTCTTCAATGTGGAACGCATTCATAGTGTCGGTAGATGTCATTAACACAAATTGTGTTGAATTATTGTAGTTTGTCAACATCATGACGATGTTTTTGTTTCTTTCAATTTTTTTGTACTTTGTTTACTTGCATTGTAGACCAATTGCAAGAAAATTCTTTGCATCCTAGTTCACATATAACTTTAGTGTGGTTCCTTCTCTGTTCATATAGGCTTTGTTTAACATGCTTGTTTTATACTTTCAGCAACATCGTTTGTCCATAATAAATCCAAAGTGTACCAACAAAACACCATTATTCTTTTCATCAAGTTTTTCTAAAAAAATTCTAAAACCATCAAAAAATCAAATATTAAAAAAACAATCAGAAAAATCATTAAAAAAATTTCAAAAAATTCACTTATCACATAGATCCTACAATTGGAAAACCCTTGACATGAATCTTTCAACATTTCAACACAATCTTGATAGAGTCCTACTCTTATCTACTACCCTAGTGATCGTTCCAATCTTACGACTATCATTTTCTTCCCTTTGTATGATTGCTAACTCTGCTTGGGGCAAGTCACAAAATTATTTTTCCTTCGCGATATAACTTCGCCTGGGGCAATTTCTTTCAGATCATTTGTAAAATAGATCCAACAAGAGTGTCATGAGGAGTAGCTTTACTCTGCTCTTCCAATCTGATTTTATTCCCACCTTGGGGGCATTTACATCTACTTAATCTTCATTATGGCACGCATTAGGGGCATAGCTGATTGTCTTCTTTTTCAAAGTTGTGTTGCATTGTTGATGTTTACTTTTGGACCAATTGTAAGTAGTGTGATAACATCTTGGTTCCTTTATAACCCTAATGCATGCACCTAATGTTCATATTGGGCTTGTTTTCATTTTTATCTTTTCTTTGTTGTGTGTTTGTTTGTTTACACACATCTAGGTTAACCATCTTGATTCCTTAATAATCATGGTGACAACTCTATTGTGTAACAACAAAATAAAGGTTGCTCTTATATTCATTCTCCAAACGAATCTCATGCTACAAGAAAATTCCTCTCATCCTTGTTCAAATGATATGCTTTCTTCCTATCAAGCGTCCATCCACCGCCTTGTTGCGTCATCCGCCTTGGTTGAGGGTGCATTCCTCTACTATCCTACTCGGCTAGGGCATTTAAATGCTTCACTTATTTCCGCTTTTGATTTGCATGTGTTTACTATGTTTAAAGCACTATTACTTCATAATAGCACTTTAAAGAGGGGAAAATTTAGACACCCCAAATTTACATACTTATTCCCAATACTATCCCGTTCACATCATAACTCATATCCCCTTTACGATTAATTAATCATTTACACCCACTCCCTGGATTAATTAAATTAGTCCATAACACACTTTAGCTAAGTTAATTATCATTTATTAAACAAATGATTAATTAATTATCTTGCGCACTATTGCTAATTAAATTAGTTACTTAATTAAGAAAATACACCTATTTGCCTAATCAATCGCCACTTCCATATCCTAGCTAACTCAATTTAAACTCTACTTCCTCATTAGGTTAACTACACTTCCCTATTCTAGTCAACTCAACTTGGAATCCACTTCTAGATTTCCATAAGTGTGGGGAAATTGGATCGCATGTGTAATTCAATTTCGGATGTAACTCATTCCATTCCAAAAGTTTATCCCTTGAAAGGTCAGTAAATGTTATTGCTAAGTCGCTTTCTATTCCCGGTGATTACAATTATGACCTGGAGCTTAGTCAATCTTCCATTCACCTTTCATGGTCCTACCCTCAGCTATAAAAGTAGGCCATTTCCTTCACAAAATCATCCTTGGAAATCCATGAGCAAATGCAATGAAGCTTTGCTTATTTGTTGCTCGAATCCTCATGAAATCTACTCATAGCATTGCATTCATCCACCTTGGAGAGGCTAATCAAGATCATCCATAAGTCAATAACTTGCAAGATTCCATAAGCTCAAAAGATTCTACAATATTACTCGAGGTTTGTAAGATTATTACAGAGAAGGTACATTGTTTTGTTTATTCATTTATCTTCCATTATCTGTTAATTTTACTTGTTTACACATCCCAAGATCCCTCTTTTCTTTACAAAGCTTTACTGACCTCGGTCCGATGTTGTACTCCTACCCCCTATGAAGCTACTAGATCTTGTGAATCTGATAACGATGTTGCTTCTCTTGCTACAAATGATACATGTGTTGAAGATTTAGTTAATTTTTTAGACAATGAAGGTCTTGTTAATGATGTTTGTGATACCCGTACATCTTTTGATATTTTAGATGTTATCATAAATGGCCCTCACCCTACTTCTTCTTCTCCTCCACTTACGTATGCACAACTTATTAGATTTGATCCTATTGTTGTTGCTAATGTTATCCTTGTCCCTCCTTCTCAACCAAGTGCTTCTTCCTTGAATATTGTGCCTCAAAATGCACATATTTCTTCTTCCACCTCTTGTGTAATGATGTTAATACTCATGTTTCTTCTATTGATGTGTCGAATCTACAAATGTACATGATGCATGTGTTTCTACTCTTAATGTTTCCAAAGATAGTGTACATAATGATGATCATAAGGATAATATGCATGTTGCTTCTTCTATTGATATTGTTGATAAAAGTGTGCAAACTTCTTTTCTTGTTGATTCTTCTTCTCATGTTTCTATTCCTAGTTTTACACTTGTTGATCCAAAAGTTGACTTCAACCCAATAGTGTCCCTATGGCTACTTATAATGGCAAGATTCAACCCCTTAATGAACCTTTTAATGTTTATGACATTCCTCCCCAAGAATTTCTCTTATACATGTTGTAGGTGATTTGAAAAATAATATCCATACCCTTACCCTTGAGAGTAGGGCCTATTATGCTAGCAATGATAATAATTCACTTCATGGAAATATTATTCCTAAAATTTACAATTCAACTTTTCCTAAGGGTTTTAATTTTCCTAGCTTTAAACGTTTTGATGGTACGAGTAATCCTTATATGCATCTTAAGGATTTTAGGATACCTATGGCTTCATATTCTAATGATAGATTACTTCTCAAAGCATTTCCTAGTAGTATTATTGATATTGCTTCACATTGGTTTCATCATTTACCTAGTGGATCTATTAGTACTTATCTTGATATGGAAGAAGCATTTCTTAGACATTTTATCATTAATAATGGTCCTAAAGTTACATTTGAGTGTTTGCTTCTTTTCATCAAGGAAAAAATGAATTGTTAATGATTATATCTTACATTTCAAATCATGCATGCATCATTTACTTTATCATCCTATTGATCTAGAAATGTAATATATCTTTTGTCATGGCTTGATTCTTCCTTTGAAAGAAAAATTATTGTATGATACATGTGAATCTTTTACACTTCTTTACTTTAAGGTTATAGCTTTAGAACAAGAGATGATTAATGAACATACTATTGCTCATGTTCCTAGTTGTTCTACCACTTCTCCACTTACTACATCTTCTCTTCCTCATATTTCCCCCTTCACGTTCTCCATCTCCTATTAGACACACTCATGATCATTCATCTCATATTTGTAAGTCTCCACCACATTCCACTCCCCCTCCTAAGTGGGAGCCATTATACTTCTCACATTCTGTTAGGCCTCATGATATTTTACACACTTTGATTAATGAGAAGATGATTTGGCTACCTTCTAATGAGCATCATCCTCCTCATTGGTTATGACAAAGTCATAACCGACCATTCTATAATTTCCATAAGATCAATGGTCATAGAGATAATGATTGTTATGCACTCTATGATAGGCTTCAATTACTTGAGGACAAAGGAGTCATTTATTTTCACGCACAACATGTTGATAGATCACATTCTCCAGTTCCACGATGCCACACACCGACATCTATTACTTTGACTACCTCTCGTCCTCCTAAGGTTATTTTGTCTCCTCCTCCTCGGTTTCAACTATGCATGAGAAACTTCCCCCACTTATCATACACTCTAGACCTAAGTGGGTCCTAAAGGAGCAACACTCACCATTATATGATTCACATCCTCTTAGTATTGCTATGATCACTTCGGGCTTGTCATTCGGTACATATACACCGATCTTGTACTAAAGCCACTTGTGTGTATTCGTCACCTTATTTCTAGCTAGATGTTATATGTTCTTTTGTACTACATGATTTCACACCTATTTTCTAGCTATATGCCACTATTTCTCTCACTTCGTGAGGTTTATTCTTCCTTTCTTCTCTTTACCATCGTTATTACTTTTACTACATGACCTCTTTAGCCAATCATTTTACATACATGCCTATTATCAATCTACGATCTATTCTATTATCATCACGATATGATATCACCACATATATTCTATTCTATTCTATACTACATTTTATGCATATACTCTAATATACAACATCAATACACTATAGTTACATCATCATCAGTTCAAACAACATATCCAATCAACTCAAAGTAGATACTCAACAAATCATACAACACAAATACACATCATCATACCAAAATGATCTCATCATATATATACATCTCTTGAAAGTTTCATAATACAAGATCTAGGGACAATGCCAAACAAAACATATATCATACATCATCCTCACTACTCTTGGAGGCTACTATCGAACTTTCGAACTTGAATCCTCTCCACTAGATCTTTGTCTCTATGCTCAAGATTGCTGCTCCTCTAACCGATTATGTTGTGATGTTTCCTCACCCACTTTGCTCCACTTATTGGCCCCGGAGCTCCACGTAACTCTCGAACATGTTCTAAGATAGACCACCTACTCCAACTACCTCTCTTTCATGTCCTAGCTCCGTCGTAGCCTCATCTCACTCTGACTATAATATTGTACATGTAGATATTGTCACCTCCACGGGATCAAATAAATACGCATGTTCCCAATGTTGTCTTATTATTTCACCTAACTATTGTGCGTGTTAGCACCTCATTCAAACAAATCAACGCTCTCTCGAAGCACGCGGGCTACCAGTCTCTCCTTTGTGTTGCTTGTCAAGATGTTAGCATGTAGATACATGATGATAGATAACCAAGTGTTCATTCATTCATAAAAACTCATTGCATACATTCAATTGGAAACACGTGTAATAAGGAAACATACAGATCATATAACAACTAATATCATATGCACCATGTAATCACCATATTCAGACACATCAATTACCATAATCCATTATAACAAAGTATTACATAACAGAAGATGAATACATAACAATACTACCAAAGAGTTACGCGTGCTAGTACATCAAAGCAACATAACCCTATTACATCCAGAGGTCTCGTACATGGTACCCAAAACAATGAAGTAATATATATATATAGGGATGGGGACTTTCCCTTCATCGCATATGCACTCTCAAAATAGACTGCATGCTCAAAATAGCTATGTGTACATCAATAAAGCAATGCATGTTTTTCTATCATTCCTCATAATAGATTAATCTATAAATAAACTTTGCTTTAATCCTATTATTAAATCGATCCTTACATTACCTTTGATCTTCATCCCGCATGTGCTTTATGCCAAAAATAGATGTTCCTTGATCACCAAGTCTCCATGTTTTCTCTTTGGCGTGATCCGCACTCCAACTAGCCTTTTATTGTTAGCTCGTGTATTTAAAATCGACTAAGTCCTAAATCTATCTTTACGCATGTGTGCCACTTAAATTGAACTCTTGCGCACGTTCGCACGCCCTACTTGCATGCATCGCTATTCCGCACGTTCTTCTAATACTTAGTCATTTTTTCAACCCAACATTACCCCACACTAATTACATTGTCGCTCTCGCCTATGGGGTGGCTCAACTTATCCCTCCAAAGAATAAAAGAATAAAGAATGTCCACACAATAATGAATTAAATGGAAGATTGCCCAATGTTCTTTACTCCACCGCTAGTTGCAAGAGTTCAGGCTACTTCTTATTTATTGTAGTCTCCAACACATTCCACTCTCCCAGCCCTTTCTTTACTTTATCAGGGACATCACCAAGTATTTTCTCCATTTCATCTAGAGTCATTTCCTTACCCTTATGCTTGCTCCTTGTTACACCAAAGAATTCACGATACCATTCCTTCCATAAAATCCATCTTTCGGGCAACCACGCCCTAGCTCCTTTATTTGCTCCTCATGAGGCTCCCTGACTGCCTTAAGTGTGTCACGCTTCTTTGCACGGTGCAACCAACTTCTCCTCTCTATCGAGTGTCTCATCTTTCTTTTCCGCCCGCACTTCATTCTCCACATGGATTGTCCTTGCCTTAAGGATTAGTTCAGCATCCTCATGATTGCCTAGCGCTTGACCCAACCCGCCTTCCTTAACTCATCTTTCAAAGTTTGTAACAAGGCATCATATCTTGCGATAATCCGACGCTCTATAATATTTTTATTCTTCTCCTTCTCGATAGATATCTCCTCCTCACTCAAAGTGACTTGCACACTTGTTTTCTCCTTGATAGTAAATGCACTAAGCGATCTGATAATGTAACGTAGAGGGAAACATGTCAATAACCTTGTCTTCATCATGCGGGTGCACTTCCAAGATCTCTTCTCCTATTTGTTTCGCCATGTCCAAGCATAACCCTTGCCTTTTGCTCGCTCTATCACTCTCTCTCTATTAAGCACTAAATCTCTCCTTTTTTATTCTTGTTATCCTCCAACAATGTTCTAAGGGTGGCCCACTTATCCAAATTTCTCCTTATCACCTCTATTGTCATCTTTGTTAAGGCATTACTGACCCGTTCATTTGTAAATTTTGTGGGCTTCAATGTGATGTGGGTCGCTTGGGGAAACTTCTTCATCTTACACCTTATACATGTGTCCTTGGTGACGTCAAACTCAAGTTCATCCATATGTGTTTGCATCGTCCAGCTCAACATCTTCCTTGTGTGCATATTAGCTCCTTTTCGTGTCTATTATCTCCCACCCATATAGTTGATCGTTAGATAGAGTGCTTTGAAACCTCGTGTGGATGATCTTAGAAGGATCATTGAAATATCCCAAGTCCGGTGTCCCCACAAATTCTTCTTCCTTATTCCTTTCGGATCACTTGCCTGGGGATATTTGTCTGCGCCCGAAATTATACCTTCACCCGACGCGCGCCCCATGTTTACCCTTCGATTCCTCAACACTCTTCTCCTTTTCTTCATCACCTCTAATGGCGTCTTCCTCTCAGTGCTCACTTGGCACTTCTACATCATGCTAGGTTTCTTCTTGTTTTTTCTCTTCTTCTCCTTCTAAACCAATACTGGGTGAGGGCCCTGTGTTGCATGCAACGTCATCTAATATGTCATCTTCCTCACTCTCTTCATTTTTATAAGCTTGCACCTTCTCTTGGTTTTCTTCTATGGGCTTGGCCTAACAGGGGATGTCCCTGGTGACCTCCTAAGGGGCTTTGTGCCACCGCCTTGAGGCTTGGTTCTTCTTAGCTTTATCTTACCACCCTTCTCAAGTACGTTGCCTTTGCCCTTTTATTTCTTTGTCTCCTCGGTTACTGCAACATCAATCCTCACCTCTTCTTCCTACCTTGGGGGACTATCTTCATGTGGCCTCGTGATGCCCGTAATCAATTGCCTTTTCACGCCATGATCTAGGGTGCCAACATCCTCAATCTCCTCCTCATCCTATGCTCTTCTACTTTTTTGTTATGGGAGGAGTAGGATCACGCTCCTTCCTTGTACCAATTGTATGCTTTCCCTTTGGCGGCTCTAGGATCTTGAACTCATTTTAATATACTTCCCATTAACCAATTTAGGCTTAAGGTTGATGTATACCTTAGCCACAACCACTTTTCCAATTTCCAAAGTCATAGAATTAGTGATGATATCATCTAATATCATAGTCTCAATGTAGGCAGACTTACTTGGATAAACATAACTCTTGCGGAGCGTATGGTAATCATAATCAACTTTATCCACATCAAACCGAGCCTCAGTGCGTCGAGAATCATTCACTTTGAAGCCTGAAATCAATGTGTTGTAAACGAATATGAGAGCTTACATTAAGGGTTACACTTACAGTCTTCATTTGGAACTCGCCGACAGTGAGTAGTGCTAGTAGAACGCAAACTTTGTATCCCCTCTACAATCTCTCGAGCAAGTCTTTTGGTATGCGCGTTCATGTTCAAACGCCTCGTGCATTTCTTTAGTACCACATCTCCACCCAATTTTATAGGCACCTCTCATGGCTCCAACACATGTATATTTCTCAAACGTTTTGGCCAGAGACTTCTTTTCTAGCGAGTATTGTCACATCTTGTCCTTGGGGCCATTTGGTAGCCCAATCTCTACAAATATAATCGACGGAAATATCGCACCCCAACTAATTTTGTCTCATTTGTGCACTTCCTCAATAATACCTTCTACTATGAATGTCGTAAAGTTGTAGAAAGTCCCTTCCGCCATCTTCTTCGCGATGTGGAGCCATTTCTTATTATTATTATTTATATTGATACATATACGTAGTTATGTTGATATAGTTGTGTATGAATGGAAAAGACATATGTCATGTGTGTTAATGCAGACCTTTAGATACCATGGTTCGTGTAGTTAGTCTAAAAATGATTTAGAAAAAGTACTATGATTGTTGTTTTCATTTTTTGTTCATGATTTCCTAGAGATATATCTTGTCTAAAACCATATGAAAGTGGATTTACTTGTTCATTTGATTGATTTACATGTAAGTAGAGGTAGAAATGAATATATACACATGGTTCTCTATTCTTGACCTGAATAGTGTTGAATTCCCTTATCAAATACCTTTTTTAAGGGTATGGAAATTGACATGTTAGGGAGGTGAAGGGATATCCTTCTTGGTATTTGATTGGAGGATAAAATTCCTTGACGATATTCTCCCTTGGTTGTACCGATCCATGCCAAATATACAATTATTAGAGAATATACTTGTTAGTTAGTTTGATATTATGTTATGCTATGGGATATACTTGTTGTCCTATTTAATCATAATATGATTATAGAAACATGTAATTTTGAATTATGAACATAGGAAACTAAATCTAGTAGCCTTATAAACACATGATTTTAGTGATTATGTATATAATCTGTTGGTTTCCCAATTGATTGAATTGAGAAATAAAGTTTTCATATGTTCCAAATAGTTAAAGATATCATTTGATGAATCATTTTTATTATTCATAGAATTTTAATTGTATTTGTAAACAAAAATGGAATTTTTTTAGCTTTATGTAAATATGTTCGCTATAATAATATATATAGCAGTTTCCTATGGAATAAGATATAAATGATGGAAGAGACATGATTGGGTCATTGGTAAGTATTTTTACCTCAAAAATTACATCATACATGTGAAATGTGTTTCATCATTGGGAAATGAGCTAGTATAGGAATAGGGAGAAGAAGTGAAAGAGGCATGCTAAGACGGTGTGTATGTGCAAGAATTTATGTACAAGTGAGTGTATAAATTCCTGAGAGGCTAACCAATGAATGCCTATATAATATCCTATACCAAGACATAGAGAATGAAAATTATTTTCTCATCAATGGGTGATGCCCTCTTAGAATCCAAGATATATTTTTGTGCAGTATGATACTCATTTCCATCATACTCAATTATGTTAATGAATATATTCATCAGGTCAAAAGTAGTCATAATAATTATAGGAAATTGATGTAAATATGGGAAGATTTGATTCCGAACATTGAAGCGAGATCTAAAGGGATCTATACAGGAATGTTCGATCAAAAACCCGGGAGAGAGAAAATAGAAAAGAAAAACAAACTAGAGCTGCGGAAAGGGATTCTAGGCTTAGTTATTGTATTGGCTAGCCTTAGCAAGGCTCTGTTGTAGAAGAAAGTTGTAATTTGTGTCGTATCAACCTTATGTATTATTTTCTCTATGAATAAAGAGTTCTATTTTTCGTGCATTTTAGCTTTCAATATTCTGTGTCTTTCATCCTTTACTTGTTGGTAGTTTTTAGATAATTTTGAAGATCTATCATGCTATATGCCCTTGGGTTTTCTATATGCATCTATCATCTACATATTATTATGTTTTGCACCTTTTCGACCTCTAATAATCCAAGATACTTGTGGTCGCTGCAATGAATCTAGGAAAAATCTGCGATATCGAATAGAATGTGCAAAATAGTGGAATCTAGAAAGATGAACGTTCAAAAATCATAGTTCGGTCATAAAATAGTCGCGATTTGTGGATTGAATCTAAGAAAAAAATGGGATATGGAATAGAATGTGTACAACATCGCAATCTAGAATGCAATGCTAAAAAGTGCCATGTCCGAATTGGGCTCCCACGGGTGTTAGGTTTCTAGAATCTTGAACACAGTCTACTATTTTGCTCAAAGGTTTGAGTTCCTCCCGCTCATTCAAGACTCGTCATCAAAGGAACTCATCATTTCATTTCAAGAAATGGTCAAGAAGGAGGCAAGTGACTTTCCTTCAATAAAGACAACTTAAAGTCCTGGAGAACATCGGGATTTGCATTGTTGCATTGCAATGGATCACGAAGAATGGTTTCATCAATGTAAAAGGATCAGTGGTGTCCCTGAGACATGGACCAAGGTGTTGGGCTTCATTTGCATTCCAGGGGAAGATAAGCTAACAAATGCAATAACTCAATTCATCAAGGAATTCAAGTAAAAGGAACCCGCCCCAGAGATTCACCATCAGGAGGCATGATTCAGTAAGGTTCATCTTAGCAAGAGGTTTCTTCATCAGATGTGGTAGATTCTCATTCCTTCTCTCTTTCTCCCCCTTCTTTCTCTCCCCTTTCTAATTCTTTGTTGGGCATAATCATTGTATTTTTCTCATTCACTTAAGTGACTTCATAAAGTAACATTGTAAAATTCCCTTTAATTTATAAAAAGGGAACTTATTTCTCACTTCCTAGGAAGGTGAAAAGTCATGAGTTGAATAAGACAATGAAGAGTCATGTGGGGAGAAGGTGAAGAGTCAATTCATGTTAGAAGTACAAGGGACTAAAAGGGGAGTGAATCAGTCCTACAATTAATTTTATTTTATTTACCAAACCATACATTCATCAATTATATTGTTCATACAACATTCATAACTATGTGTGCTTATTAAGATATGCAACATCAACCACAAGAGCAAGAAACAAAGTACTCAACACAAGAACACCATATGTAAGTTGGACCATGCTACGAAATAAGATGACCCTTACTCTAGGATATCAACCTCATCCTTCGCAAAATTCAACGTTTTTTTGTTTTCATCAAGAATTGGAAAGATTACATTGATATCCTTAAAGATGTAATTGATAACACTTGTGAGGAGAGATCAAGTGTTCCATTGACATTGTGGTTAATTACTACTCTATAACTTGAAAGTGATATGGAAGAAACCAATATCCTCATAATATGTAGTTGGTTTCCTATTTCGTCCTCTTTTTGCATCCTCTTGTTCAATTTTTTTAACAAGGATTAAGATCCTTCCAAAATCCTAACTTTTGGGACTTGAGTCGCTCGTGTCATTTCATTATTATTAATCCCTCCTATAGTTTTGAATTTGGCATAGTTGGGATTATGCAAAACAGACTCGTTAACCTCACTCTAAGAGGTTCTACAAATTGGTGCTTGAATAATCTAATGGGGGTGATCTTGTGTGAACTAAACCATGGGACTGGAAGGAGTTAAGCTGGAGGCTATGGAAGTTTTTGAGAGGATGGGGATCTCTCCCTTTCTCAAAATTTATGAGGGCCATTACGAAAACCTGAGCAAGGATTTTGCAGAGCCTAGAAATCTACCAAAAAAGGTGGAATTGTGGACCTGAAAGGTGTGCACATAGAGATTACCATTGATACGGTGGCAAACATCATGGGTTTATCGGTTGAAGGAAGGGAGGTGTACAAGCCTAAAAAGGAGGCCACGAGATGAATTGAAGCTTTTCATGTAAGGTAATGAAAAACTTACCACCCATTTTGCTAGTTTCTTACGCTCGTCTTTACCCCACCCTTTTGATGAAGTGGCCTTAACCCTCATTCAGTTTCTGACCCTTGAAGGCCACCACAAATGTATTTATGCTTACCATTTGCCTATGTTGAATTTTCTAAGACATGGCCATAGCTTTAGTTTTCCTATTTTTTGTTCGGTCTTTTTGTACTTCGATTGCTCGGTTTAAAAATGGTATATTTGATGTCCAACTTCACCAAGGTTTTATTCTAGCCCACAGTCAAAAGAGTTGCCCTCGACATTGAAAAATCTAGTACTCTTTACAAAGGCCCTTGAGGATTACTGGCCGAGGAAGAGGACTCAGACTCGGAGGAAGATGAGTCCAATGAAGATTCGGAGTCACAGGAAGATGATGTTTTGGGGATGAGAAGGATGTGCTTAAAATTGACGTGACTCGGATCTTAATGAGATTAAGTCGAAGAATGTACAAACTTTGTCGTTAATACCATAGGGGAGTCGAGCATGCAGGGAATCAAGTTCTTGTGAATGCCCAATTGAAGGAAGAAGTTGAGCTTTTGGGTCAAATGGGATCCAAGAAGGGTGAAAATCATCTTGCCAAAATGGCTATGGATATTGAAGAACTGAAGCTTATGAAAAGTTTAGTTCAGTTTCTCTTTAATGACTGACATTCTATGAGGATGCAGAGTTGAAGATGTGGCCAAAATTACCAATGGGGGAAGTCTTGAAATCATGAAAGCAAATTGCAGTAACCTCTCCAATGAGGTGGATCATATTAAATCCATATTGCACAACTATATGGAATGGAGTATTATTACTGTGAGGTCCACTATGCAACACCTTGAGACCCTCGGGACGGTTGACCATGTTGTCGAGGAAAGTGGGCGAAGCACGCAACACAAACAAAGGAAAGGGGAAGTTGTTGAATGTGATCTGAGTTCTCTGGGTGCCAACATTGATTCTTTGTCAAAGGAATGGGCTAAACTTTTAGCCAATCTGGAGAAAGCTAAAAAGTAATGTTTGCGACCATATGGTTGTTATTTTACTATGTTGTTAGTAAGACTTTGGTTTAGTCGATGTTGTTATTAGTCTTTTTGTTGTGTTATGTACTAGTTTATATGCTCATAAAGGAGCTAAACTTTTATTAATCCTTTTATATGTATCTTTTGTATGCTTTGTAATGTTTTTATCGCTCAATCAAGAGCTTTGCCATGTAAGGGGTAGGTTCCCCTCAACCCTATTTTACCTATAAAAATCCAGTGTTTATGGTGTAACATTTATCATTTAGGGTGACTTGTTAGTATTTAATATGTCACATTAATGTTCAGGAGTTTGATTTTGTTTTTAGGGTGTCATACTATAGACACTAGAAAATGTACCTTGTGCATAAGGTCTCTAATTAAAAATGCTAAAAACATCATAAAACACAATAATCCCCAAAAAAATCAAAAAAAACCCACAAAAACAATTAAAAATATAAAACCCCACAAAATGGTGATAAAATACACCTCATCACTCATTTACTAACCCTCACTCACTCACATTTAATTTTGTCCATCCCACCTACCCATTTGCATACCCAATACACTATGGACCCTTATCATCTCACCCATCTATGCACATTGCACCCATATGTGTCACAATCTTCTATGCATTTAAAAACTATAAAACACCACTCACCCCCATCATTCCAACCCCTTAAATCTTTTTGCACTTGAGCCCATACTTGATTTTTTGCTTCTTTGCTCGCATATTTCGATATTGCAGGTTTTGGAGAGGTAAAGGTGGATCAAAAAGGACTGGTGCAACTCACAACATCACTATTTTGGTGATATTTCAATGAAGGTGTCGGTCACACCCGTGACTACCCTACAACCTATGCATGATTTTTAGTCAATTGCGCAATCGTGAGGTTTGTGGATCGAGTCGGGTATACCATTCATATTATATGCATTGTTTTGTCATTTTTGTGTAATAAAATGTCTTTAATATCCCTAAATGGTTAGGGATTTGACTAAAGCAGGTCCCCTAAACACCAAAAATAACTAACTTTTTTAAGTGTGTTTGTGTGAAGGTTATAAATTCAGATGATGAAGTTTACCCACTTTATTCATTGAAAGAACATGTGATTGTCCTTCTCTTTTCAATGGCAACGTAAGCCCATTTATTTAGTAGCATTGATTTGGATATTTCATATCAACTAATACATCTTGCATGTAATCCAAATCCATGCATACATTTTGGCGACAACGGTGGGACCATTTTGGTTATAGGTAAATAATTTCATTTTATGAATTTAATAGTATTTTCTTTAGGATTTATAGTCCTTTTTAGTTTGGTTTTTTTCCGTAACATTTTAGTTGCAGATCTAACACTTGGTTTTGTGGATCTACCTAAAAAAATTTGGTCGCATGAAGCTTGATGTGCAACAGCAACTATGTTGCGATTTTTCTACCCAAAAAACTACAAATTTTAGTTACTGTGGTAGCCGCATACACAACTGTTTTGTAATTTTGTTTTTGAAAACATATCAAAACATTTTTTTCTTTTTAAGGGAAAAAACTTTATTTTTGTTAGGATCATTTGCTATGTATGCTCTTCCTTGTGCCCTTAGGTGATCTTGGGAATCAAAATAGCTTCGGTATTTTTACTTTTCTATTGTGCACAACATTAAGGCTAGTACTCATAGTGGTGTTTGGTATTTACAGTGCCTCTAGATCA
Source organism: Taxus wallichiana var. yunnanensis (assembly GCA_018340775.1). Taxonomy (NCBI): domain Eukaryota; kingdom Viridiplantae; phylum Streptophyta; class Pinopsida; order Cupressales; family Taxaceae; genus Taxus; species Taxus wallichiana. The sequence goes on along the minus strand of CM031239.1, from coordinate 805,438,765 downwards.
TGCTTACGGGTGAATCCTCATGATTTACCTACTACACATGTCTCCTAACACAACCGCAATAATAGTGTCTATGGCATCAACTCCGATAAATTACTTGTGAGTGATAAGGACACAACATACACATCCATTCCCCCATTTTCCACTATCATTGGTCATTAGGAATAAACCCGAAGGTTTGGGACACCATTAGCTTACGACAAGGACCCCATTCAAACGGGTTGTCATTAAGATGATAAGCCTCTTTCACATACCATTTATGGTATATCAAAAGACACATCTTATTTAGATTGATAAGTACCAATCGTGCATTTGTCAGATCACAACATATTGCATTTAAACACAAAATAAAAAATAAATAAATAAATAAATAAACACATATACTTTCAAAAAAACACCATATTGTACAAGATACCTCATCTTAAATATTTCCACCATATCTAGGTTGCATCCGAGACTAAATTTTTCATCTATAACAATCTATCATATTCATGTATCAATTTCGACATCTTTTCTAAGTCCAAATTTTTCCCAGTCTTAGTCGTAAGCGTGACTACCCTCAATTTTTAATTTCGCATATTTCCCAAATCCAGTCATTGGTGCAACTGTGTTGCAATATTTTTTGTTTTGCATTTCACCCATTCTACATTTTGTTCTATATCCCATATTTTTCCTAGATTCAATAGCAATCGAGATTACTCAATGATTGACATGTGATTTTCTAAACATTTGTCTTGTCGATTCCACTATTTTACACATTTTATTTTGTATCCTGTATTTTTACCAAATCACCGCTCTCAGTAATTGACCTGTGATTATTGTAAAGGGGGAGAAGTTAAGGGTGTTTTCCATCAATGACAAAGGGGGAGATTGTTGGCATGTGGTCCTAATAGGTGTTGTCATTGATGCAAAACCACATTAATGACAAAGTGAATGTTAAATTAGGGTCTCGTGATGATGTAATTGATGCTAACATGATGGTTTGGATGTGTTTGAAATGATACAATGAGATACAATGTGAGGTGTGCGTGCTGCTTTGCCAAACCTATTCAGGTGCCTCGGAGATGTAGCTTGACAATATGAGCTTCTTGGATGCTTGAGAAGCATGTTGGCATGATGGATAACAGTTTTAAGGATTTTGGGCACTCACAACAAAGCTGGTGGCATAGTGCAGATACAAGTGACTTGTTATGTTATTCGGTGCTCATTGGGAGTAGGTATGATGACTACTGGAGGTGTGACAATATGGTTTGGAACTATATAAGCTCATAGAAGTGTGTATTCGGGTGTATCATGGCATATCGTATATTTGGGTCATTTGTGGAGGTCTTATGGTCGGTTATCGCATTATTTTAGTTGACCCTAACTTCTACAACGAGGAACAAACATGCAAGCATAGGTAAATATTAATGACTTTATGTTTATTGGAGATGTTAGAGAGATGTGTCATTGTGATTTGAGAAAAATATCGTGTTTTCATAATGATGTTTTTTCAAGTTATACGATTTATATGAGATAGGGTCAAAATCAAGTGAAATTCCATCTCGAAGTTGAACTTATGATGCTCGTTGTGAATTGTGTGCTTTGCACGAGACCTTTTGGCTTTCAAGGATGTCTCTATGGTGATTATAAAAGGTTTCACAAAAATAATCAAGTCAGTTTATGGTCACGTTTTTATGAACGAATGTTAAGAAGATAAAGTAGTCTAAAACCCTAGTTAAACCCTAGCTAGGAGCAATTTACAGAAAGAGAGGTATAGTGACCCAGTTTTGAGTGGTTCATCAAAAGTGATGATTTTATGTTGTAGGCTACTATTCCAAATTTCCAAAAAGGTATGTTTGAGCATGTGGCCATATGTTGGTCCCACTTTAAAAATGGCGCTTTTGAAGAGGAAGGTTTTAGGATAAGGTTTTCCAAAGGAGTAGCATGAAAAATTGATGGTTCATGATGTATGGGAGCTTATCTTGATGTAAATGAAGGTTTCAAGACATGTTCATGTAGGTACATGGTCATTTGAGGTGCATTCAGGGGTGACTGGTCAAAGGGTAATTTCGAGGTCTCAAATAATGAGTTTAGTAAAATGGGCATAAGGTGAGCTACAAGTAGATTTTGAAGATGATTCAAGTTGTGTTACAAATAGGATTCAAATATATTTCCATTGATATGTGGTTATATTTATGAAGAAGTTATTTGGTAGAGTTCTAGGTCATTCTTTCGATAAGAAGAGTTTTGGAAGTACAAGACAAGATGTGTTTTGGTGGAAGTTTGGAAATGTTTGAAGTATGAGCTGGATTGGGTGATGCTTTATATTAATTTGAATGTGAATAAGGATTAATTGTGCATCCAATGAATCCATTTATAAGTCTTGATTGTATATATAAAAGGTTTTATGAGTTAATATTTGGAAACAACGTTTTTGGTAGTCGATTTGGTGAAGACAAAAACAAATTGTGGTTTGATGAGGTTGATTCAAGGATTATAACTTTCTTAGAAGTGTTATACAAGTTCTTCCATTTCCATAAAGTGGCTAAATGGAATATATTTCTCATGTTGAATTTATTTTGTGGCCTTATGAAGTTTACAAGGTTAAAGGGTGTAAGAAACAATTGTTTTGAGATTTACAAAGTGAATTGGGCCCATTAAATGAAATATTCTAATTGGTTGAAAGCAGAATTTCTAGCATGGTTAATGTTTAAATTATGTATTACTCATGTTTTATGAATATGAGAGCTTTAATAAGTATGTTTTTGGAATGAGGAGAATTTTGGCATCCCAATGCATGAAAGAAGGGTTTTTGCTAGGCCGACCTACTTGGGTCACTTGTAGCAGTTGCGAAAAAATTATGGGATGTTTTTAATGATGCATTGGTCGAACAAAATGTGTATGACCGACCTCCTTTGGGTTGGATGAAAGAAAAAGGTATAAAAGTGATGTTTTGGGTTCATTTTTGAACTAGTGCTCTTGGAGGGAAGAAGTGTGACCTAGAAGAGGTTTTTTTAGAAGTATGAGAGCATGATTTGAAGGATGAGGAAGAGCATGAAAGGTTGAGGAAGATTAGAGAGCATGTGTGCATGTGATTAGAGCTTTGACAAGTGAAGAAAGAGAAAGATTATGAGAGATTGAAGACCTAGTGTGTGAGTTAGGTTTGTCAGGAGTGAAATTGTGATCTCCATAAGTTGTGGCATGAAACAAAATCGGAGATTAGATATATTCAAATGGATGATTTGGTGTTTGGTCATATTTGGGGGTTTTTATCCTCCTTTTTGAATTGGTGCTTCACTAAATTAGGGTTGGTGCTCCTCATAGGGTTGGTGCTCTACTAAACTAGGGGTTGGTGCTTCACTAAATTACTTTAATTTGTGTAATATAAGTAGAGTTTTATTGAGTATTAGCATTTCAAATTTATTACTTATATTGTCATATTAGTGTTTAAGGGTCACATTTATCTTTTAGGGTGTTGCACTAGTGTTTAGGGTGTCATACTAGTGTTTAGCTTGTCACATTGGTGTTTAAGGTGTCATTTTTGTTGTTTAGGGTGTCACATTAGTGATTAGGGTATCACATTAGTGTTTACTCTATCACATTGGGGTTTAGGGTGTCATATTTGTTTGGGGTGTCACACTAGTGATTGGGGTATCACACTAATGTTTAGTGTATGATTTAACAAAATAGAATTTTTATACTAATCCCTACATCAGTAATGTGTAGCACTAAATAATTAATTAATGAAGTACATATTTGGTGTAACCAATAAGCAACACAAATTTAAAACCCTAAGTGCAAGAGAGAGGGTAAGATACTTAGTTGATTCACAATAAATACGATTTTTTTTTAAATTTGGAAAAACCGATAAAATCATAAAGCAGGTGTCATAACTGAGCCCATAAAAATGCAAAATTGTTAGGAATAACCGGGACTATGGTGTTTGGCCTAGGTCAGGGGCACCTAGGGTGCTATAGACCTCCTTTGGGTGTATGTGACTACTCAGACCTTAGAAACCAATTATCACGTGGTCGTGAGATGTTCATTAGATGTCACATTTAGTCGTATGTACTTCGTTGTTTAATTGTCGAGCTCCTGAAACTCCGCAAAGAGAAAGAGCACCTAAGAAAACCACAAAACACATTAAATATTAAAAAGAAAAATATTCAAATGGGAGTTAGACGACCTCGACGGTCACCCGAATGAGTGAACTTACGATTCGGGAACTACACTACATTTAAGACTCAATTTAGTTATGTGTGTGTGTGTAGAATCATGCCCTAGGTGGCTCTTGTGTTAGTCACACTTGAATAGCGAGGAGTAGCTAGATGCAAAAGATGTAAATAGATGTGTGCATAGAAAAATGAACTTCCCCTCCTATGTGTGTATGCAGAAATAACAATCCCTTGTCCCTTGTGTGAAGCTAGATGGATGTTTGAATGTTCTTTTAATGGCCTTTGAATGCAACCTTAGGTGGTGATAGTAAATGCTTAGTGCTTGGTCCTTTATTATGGTTGCATAGATTTGTATTTATATGATTCCCTTGTTTGAATTTCGTAATTAACCACTAAAAGGCCAACTAGAAAAAGATTTCCCAACAACTACAAAGGACTCAAAGATACAAGCAAGATACAAAGAGGTCGGGGTGCAGAGGGGTCGAGGGTGCCCGGGTGTTGGCGTCTTGGCTAGCACTAGTGTCCAAACTCGAGAAAAATTGAAGTGTCGAAAGTCAAATTGGGAAAGGTTTTAAGACCAAGAAGGAAACCAAAAAGAAAGTAAAGAGGCCAAAGAAAATGGTCAATTAGCACTTTTCTCACTTAGGAATCATATGAATAGCGGTATGTGACTAGGACCTAGAAATGTATCTAAAGTGTGTGATTTTGTGTTTATAGGGTATTGCATTTATTGTTTAGGGTTTTGTATTAGTGTTTAGGGTGTCATATTTTTGTTCAAGGTGTTCAGCACAAGTGTTTAGGGTCACATACTAATGTTTAAGATGTCACATTGATGTTTATGTTGTCGTAATATCATTTAGGTTTCCACACTAGTGTTTGTGGTGTCACATTGGGGTTTAGGTGTCATTAATATTATATAGGATATCACACTTGTGTTTAGATTGTCGTATCTTATTGTTTGTGGTGTCGCACTAGGGTTAAGGATGGGATATTAGTTTGTTAGAGTGTCGAACTAGTGTTTAGGGTGTCACACTAGTGTTTAATCCGTCACATTGGTGTTTAGTGTCGCTTTTTTTTGGTTTATGGTGTCAAACTATTGTTTAATGTGTCGCACTAGTGTTTAAGGTATCACACTAGTGTTTGCAATGTCACATTGGGGTTTTGTGTGTCATATTTTTTTTAGGGTGACATGTGTTTGTAGTGTCACATTAGGGTTTAGAGTGTCATATTTATTTTTAGGGTGTCACACTAGTGTTTATAGTGTCACATTTGTTGTTTAGGGTGTGACACTATTGTTTAGGTATCACATTGGTATTTAGGATGTCACATATTCTATTTAGGGTGTTGAACTAGTTTTTAGTGTGTTGCACTAGTGTTTACAGTGTTACATTGAGATTTAAAGTGTCATATTTATTTTTTACAGTGTTGTAAGGGTTTAACGTGTCACATTGGTGTTTAGGGTGTGACATTTTTTGTTTAGGTATCACATTAATGTTTAGAGTGTCACATCGAGGTTTAAGGTGTCATATTTGTTGTTAAGGGTGTTGCATTATTGTTTAAGGTGTCATATTTGTCTTTTAGGTGTCACACTAGTGTTTATGGTATTGCATTTGTTGTTTAGATTGTCGTATTATTGAGTAGGGTGTCATATTTGGTGTTTATGGTGTCTGCGCTAGTGTTTAGGGTGTTGCATTGGTCTTTAGGGTATCACATTTTTTGTTTGGGGTGTTACACTTGTGTTAATTAGGATGTCTAATTATAAGGGTGTTGCATTAGGGTGGCGTACTGTGTGGTGTTGCATTAGTGTGTCACATTATGGTGTCATGTTAGGGTTTCACATAATTACAATTTCACACTAAGGTATCGTGATGTGGTGTTGTCTTTAGGGTATTGTGCTTGGGTATCACATTAGGGTGTCACATCAGGGTTTCATAATAGGTGTCATTTTACAGTTGTCATACTAGGGTGTCACATTATGATATTGTGTTAGGGTATCACATAATTAAGGTGCCACATTAGGGTGTCATAATATGGTGTCATGTTAGGGTGTTGTATTAGGGTATCAAATTTGGGGAAATAAGGTCAAATTAGGGGAAAGGGTGTCATGTAAGTGTGTCGATTCTAAGCTATCAAAATTTGGATATCGATTCAAGTTTCATTAGGTCAAATTTGGGGAAATCAAGTCAAATTAGTGTAAATTAGGTAAAATTATAGGAAATTAGATCAAATTAAGCGAACAAGTCAAAATTATGGGAAAGAGTCTGTGTCTCGTGTCATTATAAGTGTCAAATTTGGGTGTCGATAGGTTTCATTAGGTCAAAATTAAGAAAATTAGGTCAAACTTGGAGAAATTGTGTCGATTTTGGGGAAATTTGGCCATATTAAGGGAAATGAGTCAAAATTAGGGGAAAGGGTGTCGTGTTAGTGTGTTGTTCTAAGTAGTTAATTTTGGTGTCAATTCAGATTGGGAAATTAGGTCAAATTTGGGGAAATTTGATCAAATTAGGGGAAATGAGTCAAAATTAGGGAAATGGTGTCGTGTTAGTGTGTCATTCTACATTGTTAAATGCGGGTGTTGATTCAATTTGGGAAATTATGTCAAATTTGGGGAAATTTGTTCAATTTTGGGGAAATGAGTCAAAATTAGGGAAAGGGTGTCATGTTAGTGTGTCATTCTACTTTGTTAAATGCGGGTGTCAATTCCAATTTGGGGAAATTTGGTCAAATTTGGGGAAATTTGGTCAAATTAGGGCAAATTTGTTTAATTTTAGCGAAATGAGTCAAAATTAGGGAAAGGGTGTCGTGTTAGTGTGTCATTCTACATTGTTAAAAATCCGGTGTCGATTCAAGTTTTATTCGGTCAAATTTGGGGAAATTAGGGAAATTAATGTGTGTGTCAATGTGTCGTATTAGGGTATCATGTTAGGGTGTTGTGTTAGTGTTTCATGTTAATGTGTTGTGTTTGGTGTTTCATGTTAGGTGGCATGTTAGTGTTTTGAATTAGGGTGTCGTGTTAGTGTGTCTCGTTAGTGTGTGGAAATTAGGTCAAATTTTGGGAAATTAAGTAACTTTGGGGGAATTAAGTCAAATTTGGGGAAATTAGGTCAATTTTGGGAAAATTAATTCAATTTTGGGGAAATTAAGTCAAATTTGGGGAAATTAGGTCAAATTTGGGGAAATTAATTCAATTTTGGGGAAATTAGGTCAAATTAGGGGAAAGGATGTCATGTTAGTGTGTCATTCTAAGTTATCAAATTAGGTGTCGATTCAAGTTTCATTAGATCAATTTTTGGGGAATTAGGGAAATTAGGTCAAATTTGGGGAAATTAGTTAAAATTTGGGGAAATTAGGTCAAATTAGGGGAAAGTGGGTCAAATTAGGGGAAATGAGTAAAAATTAGGGGAATGTGTGTCATGTTAAGGTGTTATTCTAAGTTCTCAAATTTGGGTGTCGCTTTAGATTTTATTGGGTCAAATTTGGGGACATTAGGCCAAATTTGTGAAGTGAGGTTAAATTTGGCTATTATGTCAATTTTTGGGAAATTAAGGAAAATTAGGTCAAATTAAGGGAAACGAGATTAGGGTAAAGGGTGTTATGTTAGCGTGCATTCTAAGTTCTTAAATTTGGGTGTCAATTCAGGTTTCATTAGGAAAATTTTGGGGATATTGTATCAAATTTGGGGAAATTAGGTCAAATTAGAGGAAATAAGTAAAATTTACAGGAAAGGGTGTTGTGTTAGTCTGTCATTCCACGTTGTCAAGCTCAAGTGTCAATCCAAGCTTCATTAGTTCAAATTTGGGGAAATTAGGTAAATTTGTGTGTGTGTGTGTGTGTGTGTGTGCGTGTGTGTGCGTGTGTGTGCGTGTGTGCGTATTTTAGTGTGTTGTATTGGGGTTTCTTGTTAAGGTGTTACATTAGTGTGTTATGTTAAGGTGTTGTGTTAGTGTGTCACGACGGGTGTGTCGTGTTAGTGTGTGGAAATTACGTAAATTTTGGGAAAATAATGGGAAATTAGGTCAAACTTGGAGAAATTAGTTCAATTTAGGGAAATTATGGGAAATTATGGGAAATTAGGTTAAATTTAGGGAAAATGGCTCAATTTGAGGAAATTAGGTCAAATTAAGGGAAACAAGTCAAAATTAGGGGAAATAGTGTCATGTTAGTGTGTCATTTTAAGTTATCAAATTTAGGTGTCGATTCATATTTCATTAGGTCAAATTAGGGTACATTAGGGTAACTTATGTCAAACTAGGATAAATTTGGGTAAAGTATGTCCAATTAAGATAAATAAGGTCAATTTTAGGGAAATTGGGTCAAATTAGGGGAAGTGAGTCAAAATTAGGGAATGTGTCACATTAGGGTGTCGTATTAATATGTTGTGTTAGGGTGTCACATTATTGTTTCATGTTAGGGTCTCTCGTTAGTGTGTTATGTGAGGTTTTTTGTTATTTTATCATATTAAGATGACGTGTTAGTGTGTCGTGTTAAGGTGTCATGTTAGGATGTTGCATTAGTGTGTTGTGTTAGGGTTTCATGTTAGTGTATCACATTGGTTTGTGAAAATTAGGTCAAATTTGGGGAAATTAGGTCAAATTACATGAAATAAGGTCAAATTTGGGGAAACAAGTCAAAATTAGGGGAAAGGGTGTCGTGTTAGAGTGTCATTCTAATTTTTCAAATTTGGGTGTCGAATTAGGTTTCATTAGGTCAAATTAGGGGACATTAGGGTAACTTATGTCAAACTAGGAGAAATTTGGGTAAATTATGTCCAATTAAGAGAAATTCGGGTAAATTTTGTCTAATTAAGATAAAATAGGTCAATTTTGTGGAAATTAGATAAAATTAGGGAATGATCCAAAATCAATGTGTATCCATTAGACATTCATAAACACCAAAATTACAATACACATCAAAATTAGGGTGTAACCATTACACATTCATAAACACCAAAATAACATACAAATCAAAATTATGGCGTAACCATTACACATTCATAAACACCAAAATTACAATACACATCAAAAGTAGGGTGTATCCATTACACATTCATAAACACCAAAATTACAATACACATCAAAATCACGACATATGCATAACACATTCATAAACACCAAAATTACAATACATGCCAAAATTAGGCATTCCAAAAAAATATGATTCTTCATTCTGATCATTTTCAATGTCATCTAATGTATCATGTGACACATTTACATTATTTTCAATTAATCTTTGAGTAGCCCTAAGTTTCCTTTGTGCCAATTCACCCATTTCTTGATCATTTCCTTCTATTTATAAGAGCACTTGTGCTTCAAATTCTTCATTTTCATCTTCTAAAACATCCTCATCTTCTGCATCAACATCTTCATCCTCTCAATGCTCTTCAACTTTTGTAACATCTTCATCTTGTGGGTCTTCTTTGTCTTCATGAACATATTCTTCTTTGACCTAGTCATTTATTCTAAATGGTAATTTTACATCTAAATACACAATTTTAGTTTTATCTCTGACTTAATTTATAACTTTAATAAATATGCCCTTAAGTCATAAAATAATTCAAGTTAAATTTGGGGATAAATATGTATTTTAAGATACCTTAAAGTCATTTCATTAAGATGGGCATCAAAGACAAGAAAGAAGACACTATTAAAGTCATCTTAACATCCCCATTAAAGTCACCTTAATGTCACAACTTTAAGACACTAATAAAGTCATCATTTAAGTCATCCTAACATCCCTAGTAAATTCACCCTAACGTCGGGGCTTAGCAAAGACACCCTAATGTCCTCAATTAAAGTCAACTAACATTTGTGACTTTAATTTCAACTTTAGGGTTTGAAATTTTCCTCTTAATACTTTAAAGTGACCTAATTGTGACTCAAAGTTGTAAATTTAATTGGTCAAAATGTCAGTAGTGGTGAAGGAATGAATGAGCAACCTAGAGGAATCCTTAAGGGATTTGTGCTAACCAAGAACATCCCGAGAGGAGACATGGTGAAGAATGAACCAAATGATTTTCAAAAAATTATCCCCGAGATGTAAATGGGATCGGTCGTGCATAAGGGTGAATAGGTACCGATGGCGTAAGGGTTGATACAAATAAGTGTATAACTAGATCGATCATGCAATAGAATTTTCTCATGGTCTCAAGGTGTAGGGATAGAATGATTTTATTTCAAACAATATCGACCGTGTAGTAAGGTCTTGCACAAGGGTCAAGGCATTCAAAAAAAAAAGGAAAATAAAAATGATTGAATCTACCTAGTCCCATGTTTCACTACCGATAATCTCAAGATCTTTCTATGAAATCAATATATAGTCATTGGAATGAAGGAATCAATCATCCCGCCCTTTCCATATATAGATTCTAGGTATGGCATTGCCATGGATCTTATCTCATCTATATCAAGTGCGCCCACCCCAAACTAATTTGAAGCATTAAGATTCATGTCAAGTTCACCGGAATGTATGACGAGGTAAAAGAGAGAATCTTGATTGGGTTCTCAAATATAGGGATCTAATCTAAGACCAACCACACTATGTAGATACAAAGGTGCTCTGGGGGAGCACTACTATCCTAATTTTAAAGGACAATAACCCTAACTCTATTATAACTATATATATATGAGGCCTACAACTAAGATAAAGATAGGTATCCTACTAGGATTTAGAAATAAGAGTAGCTAAAATGTTGATAAATCACGGGGCATAATATAATAATACAATGCAACAAATTAAAGCAATTTTATATCTACTCTAGTTTATAGAATGAATGACCAACTTATAAAATAAGAGACTAAATAGGGTTAGTACTACTTCCCTATAACATGTGTGATCGTTGATGCATAATTGTCACTAGAGACAACAACACCGAGAGAGAATCACTATGGGTGGAGAAGGAAATATCAATAAGAAGATCTCCAGTCCTTACTCACTATAAAGTGACCCAAATACAAAAGAGATAAGCTCCAAGACTCTAAAATCATCCAATGTGTGTGAAATAATATGAGCAAGAGAAAGTGTGAATATAAAGAAGTGATAACAAATTAGTCATATTGATTATAAGTGTTGAAAATAACAAGAAATCTGAGGGGTTTATATACCTAATGTCATTTCCCATCATGATGGCATCAACCTTGGGGGAGACCCTAAGGTGATAAGGTGTGAAACATGAGGAGTAGAGGCTAGAAGATGAATGAAGGTGACTGTGAAGGTCCAAGTGACCGAAAGTAAGTATAAGAGCGCGCAACAAGAAAAATGGGACATAATGAGTGTAATGTGTGAATAAAGGGAATAAATGAGGAAAGGATGTGGTTACTAAGGATAAATAATGACATTTCTCAAATGTTATGGTTTAGCCCACATGACCAAGTTTGATCACACCCCAATTCCAGGATGCACCTAAAGGAACCCGTTCAAGAGGAAAATGCATCAACAACCCCTGCACAAAACAAATGGCTAGCAAGCATAAAACAATATGGTGTATAAACACCATTTCAGTATTGCTTTACTTCCTCCTTTCAGACCGATTTTTTCATTTTTATCCGATGTTGATTCATTTGGAGGTGATGTTGGTTCTTTTGAGTTGTATGCTTTTTTAATGAGTGCAAGGATTTTTTTATACCGTTCTAATTGAGGAGTAATGAGGTTTTTTGCTCTCCTAGCCTTTTAAATACTTGTAAAGTGGAAAGAGATCATCTAATAGAAACATTTTTCACTAGAAGCTTTGTAATACTATAATATTGTAAATATATTTTAGGTTTGACTATTTTTGGAATATTTGGGACATATTTGAGTTGCATGATTGAAATACAACCAGTTTCTTTTCATTTTTATTGGTTGTTTGTTCATTCTCGAGGTGATGTTGGTTCTTTTGAGTTGCATGATTAAAACTCTCGCAATTATTTCCTCTTTAGTAATTTGAGCTTATAAAATCCTAGTGTTTGCACTATTATCTATAAGTTGAAACTACTAATGTTAAAACCGCAAAAATGGAAAGAGATCATCTAATGAAACATGTTGCATTAGAACGTAAAAGTGAAACCGGTAAACCGACAAGAGATCATTTTTTTAAATTATGAATGAGAAAAATATTACATTACAAAAAATAAATTAAATGAAAACACACCTCACTTATAACATTTTTATTTGTATCATGCAACTCTTTCCATTTCCATCTTATATATCCCAAACATATTTTCTATAGTTTATGATTGAGGATCAAGGTATTAGATTTACATTGTCTTATAACTCTTTCTACTTTACTCATTTCTCGTTTATAGATCCCAATGCAAGGATGTTTCGCTAAATGAAAACAAATCTCATTTCAAACATTTTATTTTAATGATGCAACTCTTTCCGGTTTCAAGTTATAGATCTCGTTGCAAATATGTATATGTAGCATTTCTAATCAAGATAACATTATTGAATTATAAATGTATATGATCTTTGTATATGTTCTAGAGTAGAGTGATGAGTAGCGTAGTGTTTTAATGTGCACAAATATGAAAATGGTTGATATTGAAAAATGGAGAAGAACAAGGTGGAAACAACTTTTAAGTGAGGTTTGTTTAACCTTATTAAGTTTATGAACAATAATATCACCCCTTTCTTTGTATTGTGTCATGTGCTAGGTTCTAGTTAAATTTAAGTTCTAACTTGTTAATAAAGGCTATTGTTATGAAACATAAACATAAACATTGTGTTATAATTGTGTATTGTTCCATCTACTAAAAAAAGTGTAAACACATTATAATATATATTTCGCTCATTGTTCTTGCACTTGACAAAATATAACTTGAGCATGTTACATTGCATATTTGTCTATCTATCAACTATAATAATTTTTAATGTTTTTAACATGTATGTGAGACCAAAAACTATATCTTAGAACATAATCTAAACCTTAGAACATAAAGGTCTACAACATCTAAGTTGAAAATAATGAACAATGGCCTTGATTCCCTATATTTGAAAAACTTGAATTTGAAAATGGTTGTTCATTTATGGAATTTGTTACGTGTTCATTCAAGGGGACTCCCAAAAGGATTGTTTCATGTAGAGGAAGTGATTGGAAAAAAACATGTTTACCATGTCTCATTAAATATTATGTCTTTTGGGTAGAGGGTTTATTTCCTCGCTTAAATGTATTGCCTCTCTAAATCTTTTTGGACCTTCTCAAATTCTTTTTCCATTCTACCACACTCCTTTTAATTCATTTCTTTTATTTGCATAATCTTTTCTTGCTCCTTCCTCTACCATTTAATTTCATTTTCAAACTACATTGTTCCCTTTTTTCCTTCTCAATGCTCCCCTGCTACGTACATCTTCAATTTGTTCTCTATTTCTTTATTTATTTTCTTTAATCTCCTTGTTGCAAGCCTCATGTTCTACAAAAAAAAATCATGTACTCGCCTATTGTGAGAATCCTATATTATCTCGCCCAACTTGAGTGCATTGTTTCTTTATTACAACTCACAATTTAAAAAAATATGATAATAATGATGATTTCTTGTTCATTTTGTTTGGATGGAATATGTATTTTCATTTGTATCTTCTATTTGTCTTCATTTGCATAGTAATGAATTATTTGATTTGGGAGAGGCGGTGACAAAATTGACATCGCACATATTCTTTGTTGGATTTAAACTAATGGCCAAGGTTTTTTGTAACCTCTTTTACACAATTTGGCGGGATTACTTGGGTAGGAAAACTTAAAATTTGTTGGTTGAAAGTGAGAGTTGCATTCCATTTATTGGAACAACCAATTAATGTATATTCAATTGTTGGTGATTGTTGAAGATGATAGACATGAGTTTCATGGATTCCATTTATTCTTGACTAAGAAAATATTTTGCATTTATTGTTCATTCTCCTTCAAGAACGGTTGTTTCATGCCTTTTATCTAAATCTTGTTACATCGCTTATGATAACAACTTGAATTTCTTCCTCATTAAAGCTTGCCAACCTCATGAAATTTCTAGTAGTAGTTTATTTTCTTCATCTTATTCGACATGGAATCATGTGATTGACTAGTGCTTCATGGTTCAAGAGCCATTTATATGTCCTACATTTAGATTTAATATTTTCAAGAGTCAGTGTGCTTTTGAATGTCAAGTTGCCCAAAGTGGCCAATTTTTATTTGCTAACATTTTGACCATGATTTTTATCCATCTATGATTTTCCTCAACCTTGGCATCGGCCTTAAATGGACCAAACACACTTACATACAATGGCTATAGTTTATGGCTAGTGTGTGCCAACAATGTAAATAGTCCAATCCTTAAAGCCCATACATTTTTAATTGTTGGTAGTGCAATATAACTACCATGACTATCAAATATGAGAAACTATCTATTTGTAGGTGAAACTCCACCCTCTATAGATCTGAAAAAATGATGCAACAAGTTCACAATTAAATCTTTGGTCATCTATGTATGGAGCTATACAACCATACATACCCCTAGTTTACACCTCGAAACAAAATTCTATAGAATTATCTTTTTGCTTTCAAGAGGTAGAATCATGGGATACTCTTGTTGGATGTGTTTCCACATGCTAATATTTTGATCTATTCTCTACTCTTAGACATTATTTATGTGACACTTATTGACCCATTTTTTGGGAAATGAATCAAATCCCACGATTCCTTCTACCATGTAGTCCTCCCTCATTTCAATTCCATATTTTGTGAGGTACATATTAATTTTTCATACGCATTTATCAAATTATCGTAAAAACCACCAACTATAGTGGGCTTACTCATTATACCTATATATTTGTCTAGTCACTCTTCTATTTTGATTGATAAATCAAGATGCCTATTTTTAAACCCTTTCTACCATGACATACCCGGAGCCCCATATGTGACAAGGGTTGGCCCTAGTTTTGCATATGTGAGAAACATGTGCTTTCAAATATGAGATGTTAAGCCCATGTACCATGTCAACTAAGTCCTCAGCCCATTGCACTTACTTTGATTCCTCTTTTATGTTTGACTGCCTTGTATTTATTGATGTAACCCTTTAAGACAATTCGACAAGGTGTTTGCTTTCATGTCCCATTTATTTGTTGTAGTTTTTATGGGTACCTATTTTTCATTACATATCTCATAACATTGTCTAGATCAGCCATGGTCTACCCTATATTGTAGGAATCCTTTCTTGTGGTAGCAACATTTCCTCGCATTTAGACATTTGGTTGATTTTTTGTTTCATTAACACGCATCTCTTGAACAACTTTATCCATCTATTATTTATTGTTACACAAGGATTTTTACTAAGAAATTATGTCCTCTTTTTTTGTTCCTCATCTTGCGGTTGAAAACTGATTTATGGCTCTTTAATTCATTTTTGGGAAGCAGAATGTGCACACTTCAAAGTTAATGCAATGTATAAGTTCATGGGCAAGTTATGTAAAGAAGAAAGATAAACAATGTTGAAATGGAATAACATAACATTTTCTTCACATTTGTGGGTTTTATTCTGAGATAGAATACCACATTTCAAACATTTTATTTCAACCTTGCAACTTAAATATGCCCCCAACATTATGGAAAATAGTAAACTCTAATTTTCATTATCAAGAAACCAATATGAATGAAAAGAAAATGGGTACAAAGAACAAGGAAAAGAAATATTCAAATGGCATGAAAGGGTAGTCGGTTCACACTTGTAGGTATCATCCCCGATAACAAACCTCATTTCAAACATTTTATTTCAATCACCGAACTCAAAAGAACCAACAACATCTCTAGAATGAACCTACATAAGATAAAAATGAAAAGAAAGTCGGTCTGAAAGGAGGAGGTAAAACAATATTGGTATTGTTATCTATTTTTACCCCCTGGTAAAAATAGCCAACTTGGAAGGATGGGATTGAGCATTGGACGATGGGCTTCATGAAGAAATCTGGAGAAATACAAGAGATTTTATGAGTTTTGGGAACACTACCAAGGTTTAAGGTAAAGTTTGAAGTCATGAGAGGAATTTTTTTCCTCTTTCCGGGTTTCACAAGCTTCGAGAGCTCATTTGGGTGAAGAGGGAGTATCGAGGGCCCACATTCACCAAAATTTGGGAAAAAATGAGAAAGTTGGTTTTAGAACATTTCATCATTGTCCATACGCCTGGAAATCTAGAAAACTTGGGGATCTAGAAGGAATCGGAGAAAACCGAAAAAACTTCAATTTTTTTGCCTAAGTCTCTAAGACAACTTGGCGAGCTAGTTCAGTGCATAGAGTTGAGGAGCTACAAGTTTAATGGCAACCGAGTCATTGGAGAGCTTGGGCGAGCTATACATGGGGCAACATCGGGCATAACTCGGCGGGAACTTGACAAACAACCCGGCAAGTTGGTGCTTTTGTGGAGGTAACCGAGTTGACCCGCAAGTTTGGAGAATGGTGGCAAGGTTTGGAGTTGGCTCGCCGAGCCAACTCGGTGAGCCCAAGTGCGGGTTCTCGGTGGTGTGTTGTCGGTCAAAGTGGCCATTCGGTGAATAGATGGCCCTGGGAACTTAGGACACGACTTCCAACAGGCCCCGAAATCTCCGTAACACAATGTAATGTAGGTGCGGGTGATCGTGGTAGGAACTCGAGGATTCAACGACACATGGGCCGAAAAGTGCGAAAGGCGAGCTCGATGCGGCCACATCGACCGCATGGTGAAGTGGAGGCACGGCATGATATGGCGGGATATCGGGATGCGCATAAGTCGAGGATGTGAGACACGACGAGAACATGTCATAGCGAGGAGTTCTCCCACGGGCCATTAAGCCCGCAATGCAAAGCTGTGAGTCATTGAGGTGAATACGGAATTGGAAAGGGAGACCAATGCATGAACTCACCCGCCAAGTTAGAGTCATTTTCCAATGCGGAGGAACATCGAGTTGGCAATGTGAGGCGGTTGAGTTAGATGTGGGGAGCTTGCCAATCGTAGTAGGGGTCATGGAAGATCCTGAGAGAAGTAATGCAAAGCACACGCATGCATGGCCGGCTTGGCAAGACAATGGTGAGTTGGCTCTGAGCTAGCCCTTCCTTAAAACACAGTCATCCCCCTCTCTCAATTTGATAAAATCAAATATTGTGGGGCCCACAAACATTTTAAAATGCCTCCCGACATCATTTAAGCATGGAAAATTTTATGAAAAGAAGGAAAAGAAAAAAATGATTTCTAGAAAAGAATTTATTGCACAATCCCCTAAACGAGAAGACAAGCCTGGAGAGAGATTAAAAGTTTCTCGCACTCAAATAGCATTGTGGCTCAGCCAAATTACACAAAATTGGACTTGGTGGAATTGTGGCTCCATCATATACACTCAACAATCAAGAAATTAAATATTTGATGGAGTTTTGGTGGTAAAAAATTCATAAAATGATCCCAGTTCTAAAACATCACTTCCAGGTAGATGAAATGGCATTAAATGATAGCATGGAGCCACTTTTCTTCTTGCATGTGCCAAAGGACAATGAGGGATGGGCTTTGTAGGGTGATCTATTCCTTTTTCAGGTCATTAAATACCCTTTGTTGGTGGTTAAACGCAAATTTTGAGTTCCCTCTGTCTCTTTCATTTCCTTCTTTCATATATTGTAAAGGAGAGATCATTTTTGGGGGGTTGGAGAATTTTGCAATGTTGTTCTCTTTCTTTCTTCTTTGCAGGTAAAAATAGAGCTTCAAGCCTTCATTTTTTGGCAATCTAATGGTGATATCATGCCTTTTATCAGTATTTTGATGTATTTTGCAAACCCCAGGAGCAATAAAACTTGTGTTTTTTTATGGTTTCTCAATCCTTTGCATGATTTTGTTGTTTTGTCTTGACTTTCATCATTTTTTCGATATGTTATGTATTCCTTTGTCTCCATTACATGTCTAAATCTTGTTGTGTTTAATGGGAATGTTGTATTATGTGTTTATTGGCCTGTGATGCTTGTCCATCCTCTCCATGCTCCTTTCTCTATTTCCATACATTGTTGGTTGTTTAAAACCCCCTTTTTGGTGTTATCACCTCTATAGTGTAGGATTTCCCTTTTCATGCACCTTTTCTCCTGTCTCCTTGGAAGTGTTAGATTATGACTAGCTAGGTGTTTTTCTTGCATTAGGAGTAGTTGTAGCATAGGATTAGGAAGAGGAACTAGCCTTCTCTGGAGTGTCATCTCAAGTATGTAAGTCCCACAACTTGAGAGATGGTCCAATGTTAGAAAAAAGTAGGAATCTGTTATTTCCATATCCCAGGGTGCTACTTTTTTCTTATAACAGTTCTGGCATGCCCGATGGGATGAGATTAAGGAGTTTTACATCTTCATTTCAATAGGTTGATGTGTTCTTGTTGAAATATCAGCTTTTTGAGGCACATTCTAAGCACATTTTGATGTTTCACCGATCCCTAATAACCCATATCTGAGTTGCAGACCTTTATTTCATCCATTTCCATCCATTTTTATTTCCATATCTTTCCACTTTCTTCCATTCATGAAGTTGTACAATCATGGCTTCATTTCCCTCTTGAAATTCACACTTACATCAATGCAACCCACCTCCAATGTATTTCTCAACTCCTCCAAATCAAATTTATGATCAGATTCAGAACCACTATGCCTATCCCTATAAGCATTATCAAAATCAATTTGGCTATGGAGTTGTTAGAGAACACCATTGTGCATATGGTGTGTTGGTTGTCAAAATAGGACTTTTCAGGGGACGAAAGTCCCTCCTCTTTGATGGGAGAGGTGCCCTTATTGAAAACAAAAACTATTCACAAATGTACAACTTTCTATTTCAATGAGGAACTCTGATATCATGAAAGTGTTTTAAACTCCAAGATAGATTATCAATACAAAAGAACGAGAAGAACTAAGGAAGGGAAAAGGTAGAATAGCACTCTCAGAAGTATAGATAGCAAAATAGTTCCTTATAAATGTTGAACTAGGATAATATAGAATATAATCATTTGTATTAAAACCATTAGATGTTATTTCGTAGACACAAAGTTCCAGAGATGACATCCACAAGAATACAAAGCTTCTTAATGCAAAATAGATTAATGATTCAATATTTTTAAGATAAGAAGGAATGAATAGACATAGATAGAAGTAGAAAGGGAAATCTTCTTGTATTGATAGCTTTTGACTCTTTTACACTTTTCAAAAATAATCAGAGTTCCCCTTTGAAATGGTGAGGAGAGCTCATTATATAGCTTACAAATTGGTTACATTTGGTAACCGTTTCTTCTAACTAAAAGATTAATTAAGGAAATGCACAATACAACATCCTTAATTAATTACAAGGAGATTGGCACTAAAAATAGAAGAAGAGAAAGAAAATCTTGAAGAAGAGACATCTCGATTATGGCTGAGGAGGGCCCACTGATTTGAGAATCCGATGCCTAAATCTTTTCAATGCTTCGCTATTTCCATGCCTCTTGGAATTGTGGTGTTGGAGGTGGCATGTGTCCACGTTCCTAGACATTTCTCCATATCTTTATCAAACTTGGTATGCTCTAGATATTCTTTATTAGCTTCGGCAATAGCTGAATGGAGGGAACAAATGTCTTTCATCTTCTCTTTAGTAAATGACTCCTCTTTGAATAGATCACCCTTGACAAAGGCTCTAAACTGAGTCTTGATTTCTTGAAGAGAGGAGGAAACACCTGTAGTTTCATTTTGAAGATGGCAGTGGATATCTTTGAAGGCTAGATGAAACACAAGTTTTAAAGGACTCCCCCTTCGCCACACATTCCTCAATTCTCCCAATGCTTCCTCTAGAACCTTTATCTTCCACTCAACGCTGAAAATCCATGTCTTTGATAAGTTATTCTTGGCATCATCAAACACATTGTTGGCCAATAGGATCTTCTCATCAGTTTGGCCCATTAGTCAAAGATCTGCAATACATCCACCAGACCTTCACTCTTTGTCCATAGTTTTGATTGAGGAAGAGAGTTTCTACTGCAAATTAATCACCTTCTCATTGGTTTTGAAGGCTTCCTCAATGAAATTCAAACCTGCTATAGTCATATCATCCACCATAGCTTCCATAACCTTCCCATAAGTTGAATACTTGTGTATATCTTTGATACTTTGAACTTCATCTTGGCTGAGTATTATGGGAGGTGGGAGAGTGGTCAAGGGAGCTGGATCTAAAACTTTATCCTTTGTTTTTGTTTTTCAACTCGTTTAATAACCTTTAATGCTTTCTTAAAGGTTATGAACCTCACTCTCCGGTGTAGATTCTCCCAATGGGATTCTAGAAAGTTCCAAATCAGAGATCAAAATATCTTTCTTTGATTTATCCACCTTGGGCTTTGTAACCTCCAGGAACTGCTGGCCCTAAGCATCAATTACTAACCTTGAGGTGGTCTTAGCTTTCTTTGCTGGAGGGGGAGGGGTAGTACCAAGTAGAGCAGCTACAACATCAAAATCAGGCCCTGTTAACCGAGAAGAAGATTTTCTCTTCTTGTTGTCAACTAAGGGTTGTACCAAGCAAAAGAAGAAGAAGAAACAGAGGAGTCAAGGGGGCCAAGTGCAAGAGAACTCATGGCACTCAAAGTCTGAACTACTGTTGCCTCCAGTGGGGAAGTGCATGGAACCTCAAGAATTTCCTTTGCAGAAGAGTCAGCTAGACTTGGAGGTTCAGTTCTTGATCCTTCCTTCTCCACCTCAACAGTTGTTTCAGTGGTTTCCTCTATTTCTATCATCTCCTCATCATCATCATCATTGAGAACAATAATGTTCTCTGGCCCAACTAGCAATTCAGGGTGCTCCAGTAGAGTTTCTTCTTCAATTGGTTCTTGCTTAACCTCCTTGACCTTCTTCTGATACACCTGAGTGGAAGGAGTAGACAATTCAGGATTTTTCATTGAAGAAGAAGGAGGAGTTTTCTCTAGTACCTCAGTACTAGGTGTATGTCACGGGGATTCACTTAGTAAAAGTATGGTATATCACCTGCGTTCGAAGGGTATTAAAGAATACCCTTAATTCTAGTTTCTACCTCTAATTATTCAATTGATAATACCCCCTCCTGTTATATTATTAGAATGAAAATACCCCCTATTTTTTCCATGTACCTTATCTACCCATTTTTCAATTACAATTTTATTTACCCCTTTTTATTTCTACCCCAATATATTAGACAAAAATATATTATATTTCTCACTCAATTTTTTTTCAATATGCATTTCCTTTCGAAAGATAGTTCGAAGCCATTGAATACATATTACAAGTCACCTTATATATGTTAAGCTTTATGCATTTATCAATAGTTCTTCAAATAATTAAGATGGTGAAATAATATCACTTGTGTTGAAAAGCATACTCAATTCTAGTTTTCTACCATCTTATTATTTCTTGGTTAAGAATCTAGATTTATTTATTAAAAAGAGATTATAATTTAATTTATGACCACACTCCTTTTGCAATTTTAAGGTATTTACGTTTAAAAACTAGGGTTCAAACGTTTTAGTTTTATATTAAAAGTAAACCTCTATTTCCTTTGGCCCATCTCTCTAACCTACCCCCAATACCTGATTCAAAACATTAATAAATTAAACCCTTTCACCCCCTCATGTCTACCGGTATATTGAGTTTAATTTTATTAATTTTAATTACCTCAATATGAACCCACGTGCTAGGATATTGCCTAGCTAATGAACCCCCGTGGTGTATGTACTTCCTTCCCAAGGGTGGAAGTTTCTCTTGAAGAATATCTACCCTAATTCCTTCTGAACTCACAAACTTTCTGTCGAACCAAACCTTAGTTATGACAATAATAGGGGAAATTATCTCACCCAAATCATCTCTCTCCTTCACGTACCAATCCAAGGTTTCTAAAGGAGTGTGTTTGATTGATATTTCATATTCAAAGGATTGCAAGTCCTCATCATCATCCACAAACCCTTCAGGTACTGGTAGAGATTGAGATCTAAGATCTGTTGCAGAGACAATCTACCATAATGCCTCCTCCTGGCTTCAAAATCATCATTATAGTCAGCCCAATAGTCCTCAGTATCAGGACGATGATGATAGGTGATTCTGAGATTCTGATCAATGAACTTCTTCGATCAAAACAAGTCCTGGATCGAAGAAATGGACAGTGAGAGGAGCAATAGCCCTTTCTATGTTTTGGGCATCTAGAGTTGTTTTGCATGTATAATTTCCCAAGGAGATAGGGAAATGAAGACTAGTGATCTTCTTATCTCTCGTAGGTTCTATGTAGTTTATCAAGTTGCCTGCATACTTCAACCAGAGCCATTTTATCATTGCAAAACATGGGGAGCTTGAGGGGTGTACTTTCAAAGCAAGCCAACCTGATGTATGAGAACCTTCTGAATTGGATGAAGAAAGCCCCGTACTTGGCTATCAGAGTCATAGCCTCATCAGAAAATCTCCTAGCAGTGTCACCCTCCAAGAGTCTTACAATATACATGGTGAAAGCATCATTGACCCTTCTAAAATTGTGATTGCTGGCCTCAAGGGTAAACTGAGGCGGTATGTGTAGATAGGCTCATCCTTCTTGCCCTCCATGTAGGTGAAACCAAACCATTCCCAGGAATGCAACTAGGGTATACATGAGATAAGAAGTCATATAGAACTTCTTAGTTTGTTGAACATTTGACAATTGCTCAGTCAAGTTCATACAAATAATTTCAGCCCAATTTATGTTCTGCTTGCCCTCGCAGATGATGTTTATAAAGGGCACATCCAAAAATGAAATTCATTGGTGGAGGGCATTCCCATGATACGAGCGAGCAAGATAATGAAATCTGACAACTCATTAAAATCAACCCTGAACAATGCTTTGGAGAGTCAGACGCTCCCTTTTTAGGGCACTTCAACCATGACTTTGCTACTCGTGCCTTGTACTTTTCACTATCTTGGTCAAACAGGGTCTGAGCTTGAGCAAGAGTGAGAACGATGGAGTCTTCGGTCTCAGGAATGCATAGGCGACGACAATGGTGGCAACATCCAGTTTGGCAATCAATTCCCCATGCACATTAACAAGTTCCTTGGTATCTGGGTTGAAATGAGCTCGCAGTGAGCACGGTGTCGACACACTATACAAAGATGGGAAAACCAGCCACATACGCGATTCCACTGTCACTAATCATTTGGGCCATGGGAGCAGGGTTGTCACATGTTACCGACCCCAAAAATCATCAAAATCTAAGTGTTGAACCTCACTATCCCCAATATTAGGTACAAAGGTCTCAAGAGGTGACAGATGCTCGTGCCCTTGAAACTTGATCTTCATTTTTGCAATGCATAGAGAAACGGTCTTCCAAGAATAGATCCTGGGACAAAGATGCAGAGGGACACGAAAGATGAACAAATGACTTCAATTACAAGAATTCGGGCAAGAAATAACAAGCAAGCAATGTGACAAATGCATAGGTGGTAGTCCCTTTAAATAGTCGTTTAGGAGAGAGAAGATCATAAATGAGCATTAAATACACCTTGCATCGACTCAAAAAGGTGAGACACAGGAAAAGCGGAAAAACTGGCCCGGACGGTCTATAGGACATTGGGACATATAAGACGTGAAGATGTGATTCGACCGATGTCGCGATCTGCGGGGAAAGCAGGCCAAATGAGCACGAGTGGTCCAAGGACACAAAAACGCGAGGACGCTAAGACATGATTCGGCCGTCGATGCGGGAAAGCGGGCCAAATGAGCACGAGCGGTCAGGACACAAAAATGTGAGAATTCGAAGATTCGATTTGGCCGATGCGAGCGATCGGGAAAAATGAAGTCCAGGTGAACTTGGGACAAATGGGCCGAAAAGTTCTAATAAAGCCAACAAACAAGGACTTTTGGGGAAATCGTCCGATCAACGAACAGAAGGCCCATTTGTAGTTGGGACATGAGGGACAAAAATGTCCGACAGACCCGCAAGTCACTAAAATGACCCCAATAAACACAAATTTCACCATCTCTTCAAAAAAATTACTTCACTAGAACATTACTGAAGGGTGTTAACTCAAAATTTTCAAATTTCTAACTTCCAAAAGGGAAAAATTTGAGAGGACAACATGGTGATAGCGGTTATATGGAAAATGCTGATTGCATGAGAAAATTCAAAAATAGATGCGGGTATGGTGCGATCAAGGGCTATTGCTCAAATGAAAGCATTCAGATTGGTTTTGGGACACCTTGTCCATGGGTTGGCTCTATGCCAAAACACTACAACCCTCAATATAAGATTGAATTCATGGTTGAAGTATTTTCACTACTTGCAAAATGGGCTGAGGAGATAGAAGCTTATGAGCTTGATGCGAGAAAACCTTATCAATGGCTAATTCCACCACCACCTCATAGTCTTCCCTTTTCTTTTACCCAACCTACATCATTTCAGTAGTGTCATGACTCCAACTTCTTGCATGTTGCCCCTAATATGGAATCCCATTCTCTATCATCTAATCTCCCTCCTCACCTTGATTTTTCTACCCTTTTCCCTTCTAAACCCAAGTCCCCTCCACAAGAGCATAATGTAAAGCCCCTTCCTCCATCAAGAGCAATGAAAAAATTAGTTGTGACCCAACCCACCCCTCCTTTTTCATTCCAAAATCCATCTTGGGAAGATGAAAATCATAAAATCAGCCAAAGGCGACAAGAAAAGGAGCCCAATAGAGAAGAAATGATAAAAAAATTGAGAAGTAGGGCTTCAAGATTTAGAATTGATAAAAATCATTTGATGGTTAAGCCTTCCAAAGAGGTCAAGGTTGAAGAATAGGTGGAGAAAATTGAGTTTGCAGTAGTTGTAGAGCAAGAACAAGTAGAAGAAAGTCAACAATCGGTGTGTTTGAATGCACTATCCACGGTGGCACTATATTTGTAGAATTGTTGATCATTCATCGGTCACCGAGAATCAACGAGAAGAAAAGGGAAAATCAGCTCCAAGTTCAAATGAAAAGGAGCACATGGAGGAGAACAAGATATATTCAGAGGTCTTGAATCAAGAGTAGGTTACACAAGAGGTTTGAGACCTCTCTCCCACTTCATCTCTTCAAAAATATGATTTTTTGGATAAATTTGAGCTCTCAAATTTTATGTTTGAAGATAAAGTTACACATGGTGCACAAGTTCCTTTATACATAGACATGTTTTGATTGAGACTCTGATAGATTTTGGGACATTTTTGCTATGTTATCTTATCCTCATGGACATTATGGTATTTTGGGCGCGTAGCACCAATTGGACTAGATTCATATATTGATACATTTCTTGTGATGTTGATGACACTAATAGGGGTACATGATAGTGATATTTATTGGTTAGATGTTGATTCTTGTGGTCGATTTGACTAATGATATAGTTCTGGATTTAATAATGGTAATCTCATGTTAGCCTAAGTATATGTAGATGTAATTTTATCTGTGGATGATTCATGGCAAACTATGTGTATAATTGTATGCATTGCACTATCAATTGTATAATGATGTTAGGACATTATAAGTTTGATTAAATTTGTGATGTGTAGATGATGTTTATTATATTGGACAGATGCGGTTAATGTGTGCAATAAGTGTGCAGGTGACGGGCATAGGAGAGCATGGGTTTCAGGGAAGCTACGCAATTGTGCATGAGCGGCCCACAGGCTAAGTCCTAACCATGCTAAATGTTTGAGGCCTTAGAATAAGTGTATTAATTGGGCACCATGGGTGAACCCTCAATTGTAATGTATTTATGTCTTGTAAAATTAATTATGTTTAGGGTGTGTTTTATTAAGTAAACTAGTTTAGGGGTTTAATGATCTCATCTTAATTTAAGTGATGGTTTTGGGTAAGTGTGTGTGTGTTGGTAAAATGGATTGGGGACCACATGTGAACCTTGGGTGGACCCCACACCCTCTACCCTTGTGCCCAAGCATGCCAAACCCGAAATTGGGTTATTTTAGGCATTTTTAGGGACCCCTTTTGAGTTTGGGAGTTCCCTTAGCATGAAAATGGGCCCTTAGACCCTACCTAATAGGTTAGGGGCTTATTTCCAAGGTTTGGAGGGAGTTTTCCTCCCATTTTGCCCTCCTTAGTCACCATCCATGTAAGATGGTTGGTTTGTTTGCAATTGTTAAAAGTTGTTCCACTTTGTTTTATTTTTATTTTTAGTATTTTGGGTGATAAGGGCGAAAAGGTGAGTTTACTTTTACTTATTTGGTTTTTTGAAATCTTTGACTCATGGGAGGAGAGGGGGTGACGCTTGTCACCTTCCCATTGGTGAGGAAATTTTTGGGTTCATTTTCTTATTCTTCCTCTTGTGGAAGGAATGGGTCTTCTTGCCTCATTTTTTTTGAGAACTTGGAGAATTTTGGGAGCTTGGAAGTTTGCTTGGACAAAAGGGAAGAAGCTTAGAGTCTTGGAAAGCATTGTAGAGGTAGGATTCTTAATCCTTTTCTTTCCTAGTTGTGCTTATCTTGTTAACAATGCATTGGTCAATAAAATGATGTGTGTAAAATGATGTGTTGTAAAGTTGTATGGTGAATGTAGTTTGTTTGTTTTGTACTTTGTTGTTTTCTTTGTTTTCTCTCCACCATCATTTGGTTTGATGGTTTTTGGAGAATGTAGGGGAAGAGAGGGATTTCCCTCTCAAACCTCATAGTTGTTGGTCAAGCCATGAAGGTCCCTTCTCATCCCCTCATATGGTTTGAGGTGGGAGAAAGGTTTATATGGCTTGAACTTTTCCCCATTCTTGGTGAGGAAACCCTTTTGGGTTTGAAAATACTCCCAAGAAAGATTTCTTTGACATAAAGGAGGAATAAGGAGGATGAATGGTTAGGAGGAATAAGGAGTTTTGTAAACATGTTTTTGTTGGTGTTCTTATGGTTGGACACCTTTGATTTGGGCATCTTATTTCTCCTCTTCCCCCTTTGTGAGGTTGGCATTGCTCTCCTCATGTTGTTGTTTTACCATGTGTAGTTTGTCTAAGTGTATTAAATGGTCCTATGTATTTCTTGTTGTGTTTTATCCCCATTATACTTGTGCACATTGTGGAAGTTTTTTCCTCTCTCCCATGGGCTTGGGGGAGGCTAGCATGGCTTCCAACCATGAAAAGGCATGTGATGATGCATATTGGTTGGGTGGTAAACAAGTCTTGTCTCTTATTTCAAAGCATCCTTGGAGGAACACTCAAGTTTAGAGATAGTTGGAGCCTCTTTGCCATCTTGGTCTTCTTAGTCATTCTCATCTTTTGAGGGCATTACTTTCATTTTGTAAATAAATGTGGCTTTGTGAAGCTTTCACCTTCTTGTAAAATACCTATTTTGTATTTGATGTTACTTGTAAACTTAAGTCATTTGCTAAAGAAGTTTTCTCTTCATTATTGCAAGAATCTTGTAAAAAAGGAGAAAGGGATTACAATATTGAAATCATGAGCTCTTTTATTTTACATGTCTTCATTGGAAGGTTTTGTTTGTTTATAAATCTGCAAAATATAGTTATGCATTATACATTAAATCTGAAATATTTAGTTGTGTTTACTTTTAAAAGTAAAAAAATGGCATTACATTTGGTATCAGAGCCGTGGTTCAAACACATAGACTCTTTGGGTAATTTTTGTTTTATGTTATCCTTGTTTTATATATATATATATATATTCTTGTAAAATAGTTAGTTCCTTTAATATGAAATGGTTGGAAATCTACCTGGAAGGAAAGTTGATTTATGGACATATTATAATTCTGATATATGTTTCCCTCTTGTAAAATGTTATGATATGATTTCATGTAAAATAAAATACTATTCTTGAAATGCATTTTTCTTAGTATTTTTGTGAAATTTAGTGAATAGAATGCAACTACACTTTGCCCATACAAAG
This sequence comes from Taxus wallichiana var. yunnanensis, assembly GCA_018340775.1. NCBI lineage: Eukaryota > Viridiplantae > Streptophyta > Pinopsida > Cupressales > Taxaceae > Taxus > Taxus wallichiana. Next base: position 805,410,819 of record CM031239.1, on the reverse strand, counting down.
AAAATTGATATCCAATGCAAGGAATACCTCCTTGTAATGCTTGGAATATATTACCTCATATAATACATTATATATATACAACTGTTATTTTATTTCACAACTTATAGTGGTGAGTTGAATTTGCAATAAATAAATAAATAAAATAAAAAAATTTGGGCAAAAAAATGTAATGTAATATATTTATATATATACAAAATAATATATATACACATTTTAGTATTATATATATATATATATATATATATATATATAGTTATCTATAACTATAAATTTAAAATATATATAAAAAAATTATAAATCAAAATTTTATAAATTTTACAATTTTAAAAGTTAAGGTATATATACTTAAATTTTTGTAAATAAAAAAAAAAAAACAAAAACAAAAAAAAAAGGGACACAAGTTTTGGGGAGGGTCGAGCCCTCCCACACCCCCATGACTTCCCCACGGGTCCCCTTTCCTCCCATGGCCGCCCCGCGCATGTTGTCCCCCTGTCACCCATGTCCCCACTCCCACGCTGCCCCTCCTCGTTACCGCCACTTCCCTGTTCCTTCGCGTAGTCCCCATGCCCCCGCCGCCCACGAACCCGACCTGTCGTCCCTTCGCGCAATCCCCTATCGACCTCCCTCACCCACCGCCGCTTGTCCCCACACACCCCGCGACCATTACCATGTCCGACCGTCGCCTCCAAACACCACTTGAGACCCTAAAAACCAAAAAAAAATCACCGCTTCTCTTTCCCCAAATCCGTGGCGAACCCTCGGACCACACCTTTGATATATATATATATATATATATATATATATATATATATATATATATATATATATATATATATATATATATATATAATAAATTTAAACTAAGCAACATTGCATTTATATACATATACAATCGTGTGCTTCAGTGATTTTTCGTTAAAAAATAAATAATATATATATTTATTTATTTACAATTAGATTTTGGTGATATCCAACCCTAAAATCTGGCCAAGGGTTGTCAATGGAAGCAACTAACAAGTTTTCAGAGAATAATATGAAGACAACAAGGATATTATCCTTTTGTTCCATGAGCTTAAGTTCCATAGCTCTCCAATGAACCTACATAAGATGAAGCAAAGAAAACAAAATGAGGGAAAATGATAAGGAAAAGAAAATAAAAACATAAGGATGATTAGGTAAAATTTAGGGCAACTTTAGGGTGGATTTGAAATCAAGGGCCAAGATTGGATTTGATCCTAGGGCTCTCCTTCAACCCTACTTTTCTTTAAAACATGACATGTTAATGGGTTTGGAAAATAAATTAAGAGGGGTGTGTGGGTAGACTAAATTAAAAGGGGGAAAACAAATTAAATTTAAAGGGTGTGTAGGAAAATTAATAAAAAGGGGGAAGACTATTTATTTTCTAGGGGTGTAGATTTTCCAATTATGACCCTAGGGAGCTTAATAGAGTAAAATAATTGAATTATTGTTGGGATAGTGTTAATTTATTTCGGGAAAATTAATAATTAATATAAATTAATTATTAACGGAAGGGGCATTGCATTTGGTGTTACATTATATAATGATAATAACAATAATAATAATAATTAAAAAAAAACGCTTCAAGAACGTTAAAAAAAGTTTATAAAACATTTTTTTACCTCGGGTTCAGGATGGCACCCAAGAGGGGACGATCGGCTCGAGGCTCGGGACGTAGTGCACCTACGTGGGCCAGCTTGGCCCCCGATTTTGGGCCTCAGATATTAGAGACCCTACAGCAGCTGATAGGCGTCGTGCAGGAGCGCCTTCCACCACCACAGGAGCCGCGAGAGGAGGACATTCAGTTGGGAGATGAGGAGTTGATTGGCGAGGACGCACATTTAGAGCCACCTGAGCACGATACCCCAAGACGAGAGAGGTCACGCAGCCCTTCCATCCTTGGTGAGAGGATGGCCTCGTTTCGTCACAACCGATCACACAGTTTTGAGGGACCATTTGGAGATAGGCGACCCCTTTCACCTGTTAGACCACATCACCAGGATCGAGACACAGGCAGTGTGATTCGAGACCTTCTTCGCCTTCAGCCACTTACTTTCACTAGTTCGATAGATAGCTTTGGGGCAGTCCTGGCTCCTTAGCTTGGATAGCTGCTTTGGCTTGCACTCTCATGAGAGTAATGTTAAAGCCAGGTTCGCCATACACCTCCTCCGAGACGCAGCAAACGTTTGGTGGAGTAATGAGGAGCGGAAGCTCCATTTGACTCAAGATACAGTGACCTGGGAGTTGTTTGAGGAGCGATTCAGGGCCCGGTATATGTCAGAGCATTTTGTGCAGAAGAGGATCGATGAGTTTCATGACTTACAACAGGGCTCTGGCACAGTGGCGCAGTATGAGAGTAGGTTCTTGGATCTCTTACAGTATGTAGACTACCTGCAAGATGAGAAATTGTAGGTAAACAGGTTCATTCGGGGCCTGAATGCAGATATAGCAGGAGCTGTTAGGATGTTATCTCCTCCCACGCTTGAGAAGGTTGTTGAGAAGGCCTACTTGGCTGAGGAGAATAGGACCAAGGCACAGGAACACCGAGATAGAAACAAGAGCAAGTTCTAGGATAGGATACAGGCCTTTCAGAGTCAGAGGGCACGGGGTGTAGCACCACCCCCTAGAGGAGGATTCTGGTCTTCTCCAGCAGTATCGAGAGCTCCACCACACCCACCGCAGCAGACACACGGCATCGGGGACATCGCATCATAGGGTAGAGCGAGACTCGAGCTTAGCTTTCAAATGAGGCGAGATCTAGAGGTGGTTTTGGTGGATCTAGGGACGGGGAGGTGGGTACTCATCACTCTCGGCCCGGCCCGCTCTGTGCAACATGATCTACTAGGATTTGACCGGCGAGTTCGGTTCGGGAAAGCATGGAGGGACCCCATCTCAGAGGGGTATAGGAGGATGTTTTATTTGTGGGGCTCCAGACCATTATGTGCATATGTGTCCACACAAGCCCACTACTACGGATATGCAGAGAGCTCCTAGATCCGAGCAGACGGTGGGTGACGTGGGACGCACCCATCGTGTATACGCAGCTGTTGGGCAACCGCCGCCGAGCATGAGCATTAGGCCACAGTCATTGAGACGATAGGTACTATCAGGGGTATTTCTATCTCAGTACTTTTTGATTCAGGTGCTTTAGATTCTTTTATATCTCCTTCTGTAGTAGACCAGTGTGGGCTAGTGGTGGCTAAGCAACCAAATAGTTGGCAGGTTGAGTTGGCCTCTGGGGCTAAATTCGCCGTGGACTCGTATGTGGAGAGTTGTGTACTTAATTTAGGATTCTTCTCCACTACACTTGGCCTCCAAGTTATTCCTTTAGGATCCTATCGTAGTAGTGTTGGGTATGGATTGGCTCGAGGCTCATCAAGCCAAGGTGGATTGCATAAAGAAGGTCATTGAGTGTCAGGATGATCTTGGCAGTGCAGTTGTGATTTCAGGGATGCAGAGACCTATTTCCTTGCGTATGATCTTGGCTAAGCAACTCAAGTGGAGCATGCGTAAGGGTTGTCAGTTGTTTTCTATCACTATCAGTGATCATTCGGATAGTACTCCAGAGCATTCACCCCTTGATGATCATGCAGTTTTGAGGGAGTATGCAGATGTGTTTCTAGGAGAACTTCCAAGTTTACCACCTAGTAGGGAGGTGGATTTCACCATTGACTTAGTGCCTGGCTCGCACCAATTTCTAGGGCACCCTATCGGATGACGACTTCAGAGCTTCATGAGCTCAAGATTCAGTTAGAGGAGTTGTTAGAGAAGGGTCTCATTCGACCTAGTGTATCTCCTTGGGGAGCGCCAGTCATATTTGTGAAGAAGAAGGATGGTTCTCTCAGGCTTTGTGTAGACTTCAGACAACTCAACAAAGTCACAATAAAGAACTGTTACCCACTCCCCAGGATTGATGACTTGTTTGATCAGATGCGGGGAGCTAGAGTGTTCTCCAAAATCGATCTCAAGTCAGGGTATCATCAGTTGCGCATATCAGATGCTAGATATTCATAAGACAACTTTTCGCACATGTTATGGGCATTATGAGTTCACTGTTGTCCCCTTTGGTTTGACCAATGCCCCAGTTGTCTTCATGAGCCTCATGAATGGAGTGTTCAGGACCTTCCTTGATTGCTTTTTCATAGTGTTCCTTGATGATATTTTGATATATTCTCGTTCCGAGGAGGAACACGAGGAACATTTGAGATAGGTGCTTCATATTTTGAGAGAGCAGAAGTTGTTTGGGAACTTGGAAAAATGTAGCTTCTTTCAGATAGAGATTCAGTACTTGGGGCACATTATTTCAGGAAAGGGTATCTCTCAGTAGATCCCTCTAAGATTCAGGCTATCATGGATTGGCCAGCACCCACATCAGTCACTGAGGTGAGGAGCTTCATGGGTTTAGCAGGTATTACCATAGGTTTTGCCAAGACTTTTCTAGGATTGTTCACCCTATTACTTCCCTTTAGAGGAAAGGGAAGAAGTTTGATTGGTCAGAGAAGTGTGAGTAGACCTTCCAGTTGCTTAAGGAAAGGTTAACCACGGCACCTATCTTAGCAGTTCCAGACCGACAGAGGATTTTGTTGTTTGCACTGATGCATCACTAGAGGGTTTGGGAGCAGTTCTTATGCAGGAGCGTCGGGTGATTGCCTTTGAGTCGCGTAAGCTCAAAGACTACGAGCTTAACTATCCTACCCATGACTTGGAACTTGCATCAGTTGTACATGCACTTGTACGTTGGCAACATTTCCTTTTGGGTAGACCTTTCATTTTGAGGAGAGATCATCGTAGTTTACAACATATCTTCTCACAGCCGAACCTCACCGCTCGTCAACGGCGTTGGATGGAGTTCCTGTGTGAGTATGACATAGAGGTTTAGTATATCAAATGAAAGGAAAATGTTGTTGCAGATGCACTTAGTAGACAACGACACGTGCTTGCTTCATTGACACTGCAATCATTTTGAGAGGCGGAATACTTGAGCAGCTTCTTCCGAGGACGAGGTTTTATGAGGGTGCTAGGCAGATGTGGGATTCTCAGGGTTCTTTTGAGGGCAGATATTCAAGGTGCATGTTAGAGTCTGATGGTTTGCTTCGGTTCCATAGGTGCATTTATGTGCCTAAGGCAGGTGATCTGCGTAGTTTCATCCTTACTGAGGCCCATCGAGCCCCATACGCAGCACATCTAGGAGTGAAGAAGATGCATGTTGATTTGAGAGAGTTATATTATTGGTCGGGTCTTCGTCGGGACATAGCAAATTTTGTAGCATGTTGTCTTGAGTGTCAGAGAGTCAAGGCAGAGCATTCTCATCCCGTAGGACTCTTATACCCTCATGACATTCTCGAGTGGAAATGGGATGTGATCTCCATGGATTTCATAGTAGGACTCCCTATGTCCTCTTATCGTCATGATGCCATTATGGTCACTGTGGATAAGTTGACCAAGGTTGCGCATTTCTCGCCAACCAAGGTTACCTATAATGCACAGGCCATCGCCAAAGTGTTTATGGAGGACATTGTTAGATTGCATGGAATCCCGAAGATGATCATCAATGACAGAGACACCATCTACACATCATTTTTCTGGACTTCTTTACAGGAGGCTTTGGGTACTCAGATTAATTTTAGTTCAAAAGCATATCATCCAGAGATAGATGGGCGAGATAGAGAGAGTTAATCGAGATTCTTTAGGACATGTTGAGGATGTATGTGATGGACCATCGGAAGAAGTGGGAAGATTATTTGTATTTAGTTGAATTTGCCTACAATAACAGTTATCATAGTTCCATTGGCATGGCTCCCTATCAGGCCTTGTATGGACGACCTTGCAGACACCTTTGAGCTAGGGACAGGACTAGATGACAAAAGATTATTCTAGGACCAGCGTATCTTCGTGGATTTAGAGCAATAGGTTGTTATGATTAGACGAGCGTCTTGAGCGAGGCTCAAGCACGCCGAGAAGGCATATGCGGACACCAAGAGGATTGATCATCACTTCTCAGTGGGTGACAAAGTCTTTTTGAGAGTTCGTCCGCATAAGAGTCCGATCCGTTATGGAAAGGGTTCTAAGCTATCGCCTCATTTTGCGGGGCCTTTTGATATTCTTGAGGTCATCGGTCCAATTGCCTATCATCTAGCTTTGCCACCATGCCTTGCAAGTGCCCACGATGTTTTTCATGTTTCTGTACTTCGTAGATATGTACCAGATGTTTCTCATGTTTTGGATTGGTCGTCATTAAAGGTAGAGGACGGAGGGCAGTAGAGACTAGAGCCCGTACACATACTGGAGCACCGGAGGTTGGCCCTTCGAGGTCGAGATTTGGACCAGGTTAGAGTGCAGTAGGACCGATATGACGAGTCATCAGCTACCTGGGAGGATGTTACACCACTAAGGGCTAGATATCGCTATCTCTTCCAATGACTTCTAGGAGGAAGTCTAATTCTAGGAGAGGGGATGTAGTGCCCACATTTTTATAACTCCAGTTATTTGTTGGTTCCTTTATGCATAGACATGTTTTAATTAAGACTCTGATAGATTTTGGGACATTTTTGCTATGTTATCTTATCCTCATGGACATTATGGTATTTTGGGCGCGTAGCGCTAATTGGACTAGATTTGTATATTGATACATTTCTTGTGATGTGGATGACACTAATAGGGGTACATGATAGTGATATTTATTGGTTAGATGTTAATTCTTGTGGTCGATTTGACTAATGATATAGTTATGGATTTAATAATGGTAATCTCATGCTAGCCTAAGTATATGTCGATGTAATTTTATCTGTGGATGATTCATGGCGAACTATGTGTATAATTGTATGCATTGCACTATCAATTGTATAATGATGTTAGGACATTATAAGTTTGATTAAATTTGTGTGATGTTTATTATATTTGATAGATGTGGTTAATGTGTGCAATGAGTGTGCAGGTGACAAGTATAGGAGAGCATGGGTTTCAAGGCAGCTACGCAATTGTGCACGAGCGGCCCACGGGTTGAGTCCTAACCATGCTAAATGTTTGAGGCCTTAGAATAAGTGTATTAATTGGGCACCATGGGTGAACCCTCAATTGTAATATATTTATGTCTTGTAAAATTAATTATGTTTAGGGTGTGTTTTATTAAGTAAACTAGTTTAGGGGTTTAATGATCACATCTTAATTTAAGTGATGGTTTTGGATAAGTGTGTGTGTGTTGGTAGAATGGATTGGGGACCACATGTGAACCTTGGGTGGACCCCCAACCCTCTACCCTTGTGCCCAAGCATGTCAAACCTAAAATTGAGTTATTTTAGGCATTTTTAGGGACCCCTTTTGAGTTTGGGAGTTCCCTTAACATGAAAATGGGCCCTTGGACCCTACCTAATAGGTAGGGGGGATTATTTCCAAGGTTTGGAGGGAGTTTCCCTCCCATTTTGCCCTCCTTAGTCACCATCCATGTAAGATGGTTGGTTTGTGTGTAATTGTTAAAAGTTGCTCCACTTTGTTTTATTTTTGTTTTTAGTATTTTGGGTGATAAGGGCTAAAAGGTGAGTTTACTTTTACTTATTTGGTTTTTGGAATCTTTGACTCATGAGAGGAGAGGGGGTGACACTTGTCACCTTCCCATTGGTGAGGAAACTTTTGGGTTCCTCTTCTTATTCTTCCTCATGTGGAAGGAAGGGGTCTTCTTGCCTCATTTTTTTTTTGAGAACTTGGAGAATTTTGGGAGCTTGGAAGTTTGCTTGGATAAAAGGGAAGAAGCTTAGAGTCTTGGAAAGCATTGTAGAGGTAGGATTTTTAATCCTTTTCTTTCCTAGTTGTGTTTATCTTGTTAACTATGCATTGGTCAATAAAATGATGTGTGTAAAATGATGTGTTGTAAAGTTGTATGGTGAATGTAGTTTGTTTGTTTTGTTACTTTGTTGTTTTCTTTGTTTTCTCTCCACTTTGTCATTTGGTTTGATAGTTTTGGAGAATGTAGGGGAAGAGAAGAGGGATTTCCTCTCAAACCTCATGGTTGTTGGTCAAGCCATGAAGGTCCCTTCGCATCCCCTCATATGGTTTGAGGTGGGAGAAAGGTTCATATGGCTTGAACCTTTCCCCATTCTTGGTGAGGAAACCCTTTTGGGTTTGAAAATCCTCCCAAGAAGGATTTCTTTGACATAAAGGAGGAATAAGGAGGATGAATGATTAGGAGGAATAAGGAGTTTTGTAAACATGCTTTTGTTGGTGTTCCTATGGTTGGACACCTTTGATTTGGGCATCCTATTTCTTCTCTTCCCCCTTTGTGAGGTTGACCTTGTTCTCCTCATGTTGTTGTTTTACCATGTGTAGTTTGTCTAAGTGTATTAATGGTCTTATGTATTTCTTGTTGTGTTTTATCCCCATTATACTTGTGCACATTGTGGAAGTTTGTTCCTCTCTCCCATGGGCTTGGGGGAGGCTAGCATGGCTTCCAACCATGGAAAGACATGTGATGATGCCTATTGGTTGGGTGGTAAACAAGCCTTGTCTCTTATTTCAGCATCCTTGGAAGAACACTCAAGTTTGGAGATAGTTGGAGCCTCTTTGCCATCTTGGTCCTCTTGGTCATCCTCATCTTTTGAGGGCATTACTTTCATTTTGTAAATAAATGTGGCTTTGTGAAGCTTTCACCTTCTTGTAAAACACTTATTTTGTATTTGATGTTACTTGTAAACTTAAGTCATTTGCTAAAGAAATTTTCTCTTCATTATTGCAAGAATCTTGTTAAAAAAAAGGAGAAAGGAAATATTACAATATTGAAATCATGAGCTTTTTTATTTTACATGTCTTCATTGGAAGGTTTTGTTTGTTTATAAATATGCAAAATATAGTTATGCATTATACATTAAATCTGAAATATTTAGTTATGCTTACTTTTAAAAGTTAAAAAAATAAATGGCATTACAATTCTCAAATCAGTCATCAAGGCGAACATTAGTTTTCTCGTAGATGATCCACAACAAGAAGATAAGCTCACGAGATAGTCACCTTTTCCAGAAGGTGCAGTAAGAAGACTTCCTTATTAAGGTTGAAGCTCGAGTAGAGGAAAATCCAAAGTGGACCGGACCTTGCCCAATCAGGTACTTGGTTTCGTTGGAGCCAAAGGAAAAGCCACAACCCTTCATGCTTACTTTTGAGCATGAGGATAAGTTTCAGAGTGCCAAGGATCAGCTCAATCCCTCTTAGAACCAAAGTAAGAGCAACTAAAGGAGGTATTTGTCTTGTTTTTAGTTGATACCTTGATGAGTGGAGTGGAAAATCAGTTTTACAGACAATTTTTCACTCTTAACCATAGTTGTGTCTAATGCCAAATCATCTACCTGGTTATAATTTGTGAGAAAGGGCATTTACTTCGCATTATCGGTATTAGTTTTTTTAGTGGCTCATCTCTACTTAGTTTAGGGTAGAGTAGGTTTTCTTTCATGAGAAGAAGTGCTTATGCACATTCGTATGCTTCATATGAAGTATGTATGATTTGGCTCTTTGTATATAGCTTTTATTTGTTGTTGCTCAAGCGTTGTGCATCATGTTTCGGAAATTATTGCAACAAGAAGCTCATAGTTGCATGGAGTAGTTGCGTAATCCTCAAGAACATACAAATGTAGAGCAACTAAATCAAATTTTAGGACCAAGTTTGAGTTTTTTCATTTCTTTTTCCTACATATCGGTAGTTGAGCTTCTAGCACCCTTGCAGTAAATTAGAAAATCCGCAAGTAGTTTATTCAAAGCTTCATCCTAGCAGTATTTCAAGCAGCCTTGAAAGGAAAGAGCCCTAGTTTTAATAGTAGCTTTAGACATCCCAAATCAACATATGCCTACAAGTCCTGCAATGGTTTATCTTGTCAAGAAATCAATTTAGGTGTGCTTCATGATGGCAAGAATCAGATGTTGGGGCGATTCAAGTGTTTATCATATTGTCCCATAGATCAATTTGCAGAGATGAAGAAGAAAAAAAAAAATCAAAATCAAAACAATTTTCCACTTATGTAAATTTTAAGATTTTCTTATTAATGTTGGGAAATTCGAGTGTAAGCAACAAGCAATGTTAGGTTCAAGCAACATTGTTCCAATGGCTCAGGGGTAAAATTCATAGTTCAAGATCGGTTTATAGGTGTATCAAGTTGACTCCATGCCCAATGGACACTTCAAGGTCACCGATCACACATCCAAGTAGGAAGATGCCCCGAGAGGTTGCACAAATTATTATCTATTTTTATCCCCTAGTAAAAATATCCAACTTGGAAGGATGTGCTTGAGCACTGGACATGGCTTCATAAAAAAATCTAGAGAGATACAACCGGTTTTCTAAGTTTTGGGAGCACCAACAAGGTTTAAGGAAAGGTTTGAAGTAATGAGAGAAACATTTCCTCTTTTAGGTTTCACAAGCTTGAGAGTTCATCTGGGTGAAGAGGCAGTCTCAAGGGACCACATTTCCCCAAAATTTGCGAAAAAAATGAGAAGGTTGGTTTCAGAACATTTCATCATAGTCCATCTACCCTTGGAAATCTAGAAAACTTAGGGATCTAGAAGGAATCAAGAGGAAATTGAAAACCACGCAAACAAAATTGTGTAAGTCTCTAAGATAACTCAACGAGCTAGTTTAGGTGCATCGACACTGGCGAGCTCCGGAGTTTAATAGCAGCCGAGTCATTGGGGAGCTCGGGCAAGCTATACACGGGCAAAAGATCGGCCATAACTTGGCGGGAACTTGACAAACGGCTCAGCAAGCTAGGCACTTTCATGGAGGTAGTCGAGTCAAGCGGCTCAAAGTTTGGAGAATGGCGTAAGGTTTGGAGTTGGCTCACCGAGCCAACTCAATGAGCCCAAGTCCGGGTTCCAGCAGGGGTGTTGTTGGATGAAGTGGCCATTCGGTGAACAGATGGCACAGGGGAGCTCGGGACACAAGTTCCACTGAGCCCCAAAATCTCCACAACATGATGTAATGCAGTGTGGGTGATCGTGTGGGAAATCAAGGAGTCGGTGGCATGCGAGTCGAGTGGGCAAAGGCGGGCCCGATGCGGTCGCATCGGCCGCACGTGAAGTCGATGCATGAGCATGATACGGTGGGAGCTCGGGACACTCATCGGTGGCGGATCTAAGACATAGCGGGAATGGCTCGTGGCGAGAGGAGTTCTCCACTAGGCCATTAAGCCCTGTAATGCAAAACAAAGGCATATAGGTGAATGAAGCGTTGGAAAGGGAGGCCAATGCATGAAGTTAGTGTTTGCCAAGTTGGAGCCACTCGGCAATGTGGAGGAATGTCAAGTTAGCGATGTGAGGCGGTTGAGTTGGATGTGAGGGAGCTTTCGATAAGGAGTCAAGGTTGCGGAAGATCCCATAGAAGCAATACAAAGCACAACGCATGGACATCTCGGCTATCCGGTTGGCAGGCGGCCGAGCTAGCCCTTCCTTAAAATAAAGCCATCACCCCTCTCTCAATTTGATAAGATCAAAGGTTGTGGGGTCCACAAACATTTTCAAATGCCTCCCAACATCATTTAAGCATAGAAAATTTTATGAAAAGAGGGAAAAGCAAAAAATCATTTCCAACAAAGAATTTATTAACAGATCATGTAAAGGAGAAAACAAGCTTGGAGAGAGATGAAAAGCTACTCACACTCAAATGGCCATAACTTTCACTTTTCTCAACCAAATTGCATAAAATTAGACTCGTTGGAATCATGGCTCCATCCTCTACACTTAGCAATCAAGAAATTAAATATTTGATGGAGTTTTGGTGGTGAAAATGCAGAAAATGATCCCAGTTCTAAAACATCACTTCCAGGTAGATGAAATGGCATTAAATGACAGCATGGAGCCACTTTGTTTCTTGTAGGTGCCAAAGTACAATGAGGGATGAGCTTTGCAGGGTGATCCATGCCTTTTTAGGTCATTCAATACCCTTTATTGGTGGTTGAATGCAAATTTTGAGTTTCCTCTCTCTCTTTCATTTCCTTCTTCCATATATTGTAAAAGAGAGCTCATTTTTGGGGGTTGGATAATTTTGCAATGTTGCTCTCTTTCTTTCTTCTTTGTAGGGAAGAATAGAGCTTCAAGCCTTCATTTTTGGAAATGTAATGGGATCTCATGCCTTCTATCAAGTATTTTTATGTATTGTACAAACCCTAGGAGTAATAAAACTTGTGTTTTGTGATGGTTTCTCAATCCTTTGCATGATTTTGTTGTTCTATCTTGCCTTTCATCATATTTCTAATATGTTGTGCATTCCTTTGTTTCCATTACATGTCTAGATCTTGTTGTGTTTAATGGGAATGTTGTATTGTGTGTATATTGGCATGTGATGTTTGTCCATCCTCTCCATGCTCACCTTTCTCTATTTCCATGCATTATGAGTTGTTCAACACCCCTTTTCTAGTGTTATCACCTATGTAGTGTAGGATTTCCCTTTTCATGCACCTTTTCTCCTTTGTCTCCTTGGAATTTATAGATTAGGACTAGATAGGTGTTTTTCTTGCATTAGGAGTAGTTGTAGCATAGGATTAGGAAGAGGAACCAACCTTCTCTAGAGGGCCATCTCAAGTATACAAGTCCCACAACTTGAGAGATGGTCCAATGTTAGCAAAAATAGGCATATGTTATTGATATATCCCGGGGTGATGCTTTTTGTGATAACATGTATGTTAAGGTACTTGCTTCACATTTATCAATGAAGAAATATGGGTAGTTGGAGATGACAACAATATTATATGGAAGAGAAAATAACATATATGAAGTTACCCCTTTGTGATTATAAAAACATCATTACTCGAGAAACTATAGCTTGCTCCTATACCAAATGAAATCAACACTTGTTATTTGATTCCTTGAGTTGAGATATATTTAGACATTTACTTGACCTTATACATCACATTCAAACTTCTCTTTTATTGATTTTCAACTATTCAAACTATTCTAATGAGTTGTTATAACTCACGGACATATCACACTCACTCTTAACTAATATATTATTTCACTCAATCTAATACATTATAACCGGCAAGCATTATTAATGTGAGCACTTACACAAAATATCCAAACAAAATGCACTTCAAAATGTATACACATTGTGGTAACATATACATAGAGGTGTTTATAAGGTCATAAAAAGTGGAGGTTAAAAAATTTATGGATTCTAAATATTAATGTTAATTATTAGTATGAAATGGACCAAAAGCTACCAACAATAGTGCAAATACATTCACATCAATATTTCATAAACCATAGGAAAGTAGTGAACGCGAGATCATGCATGTATGTGGTATGCCTTTTGGTGATACTCGGATTCAAATTTTGCATTATCTTGTAAATATATTTCGAGTTTGAATCTCAACCGCTTAAGGGCTTCTTGCACTTACTACACTATATTTCACCTCCTCCGGTGTACGCTAGCACATTGGTTGCACCCAACCTAAATGCAATCCCAACAACTGAAGAATTTGCAAATAATATAGAAAAGAAAAGCCTACCCATTGTGTTTGTAATGTTGGCCGATCAACCAACCAAACGATTGTTTCCTACTTTTGGGGGATTTATCATTAGTTGGTTTACCAATCAACCTCGTAAACATATGTGAGGTTTAAGCTAAGCATATAAGAAATGAGAATACAATAATGAAAATATTACTCTCACTGCGAATGGTGAAGCCTACATTCCATCACCTTTGCATACATGGAAAGATGAAGAAAAAATATTCCATGTCGCAGTTTGGCTTATCACTAATTCGTCTACATATATAAACTAATATTTTTGCTTATTTTTATCTCTCTTACTCTAATATTCAAATACATGAAAAAATTATTTGTATGTGTAAATGGATGGTTTGGCACTTGTATGGATATTGTGTTTATTGCTCACTTTTGGAAAAAAACACTACATAAGATATATGATTCCTTATGAGCACCAATATGTCAATGAATCCAACCGACACAATGAAAAAACACTTGGAAGGGTGATTTTTTTAGAAATAAATGTGTTGAACATCTTTTTCCTTTAGTAATGCATACACACAGTTTCTATTCTCCTTAAATAATTAACAAAGAATTTGGTGACCCTTATGTTATAATAAACAATATGATGCTTGATAGATTGTTGAGTGGGTATGTAGTCATTGTCACACATAATGTATAGAGTAAAATTTATTAAAATGAGTATGCATTCTCGTATATATATATATATATAGAGAGAGAGAGAGAGAGAGGGAGAACAACCATCTACCGCCTCCACCCATATATAGATAGGGCTTTCAATTTATATGTTTATATATATATATCTTTCGAGTACTTGGGTTCGAGACCGGCCCCCTTCACCCTCCTTCACCGAGGGAGTGCCTAAAGACCCTTTATACATCTGGGAAGGCAATAGGGATGCCCATTGATATATGAGCCTCGGGTTACAGAGGAGAGGTTGTCGGCGTTTGTGTGCCAAAAATTGTGTAAGAAATAAGGATCTTTTTGTAAGGAGCAAACAGAGTGTAAAAATGTGCACAAGAACATTTACAATGTGCACCTACCACATCAACTATGGAAAGGATATTTCTATCTCCAAGTTCAAAGTGACATAATATCCCCAATGATCCAAAACTGGGTTTATGTGAACCACTTTTCAAAATTGTAGCTTTTGGATGATTAAAAAATTAGTTCTAAATTTCCTATCAATTTAATAAACGATTAAACTTTGGCTTCAAAATAGAAATAAAGCTCAAAAAAGCGGTGAGCAATGAGAGCAAAAATGGCAGTAGACAACACAAACCAAGTGTTAATGGAGTTCACCCATATGGGCTACATCTCGGGTGCGGTTAACTCCTCGAACCAATCAATGCGATGTAAAAACGTTAAAATACAATGATATTTTACATCAACAAGTTCTCTCGGTCTACAAAAATGGTCCCCTGGTCATTCTTTAAGAGGCTCTCATCACTTTTCCAGTTGTACTCCCCAACAAAAATGCTTCAAAATAGCTCTAATCCTTTTTACAAGCACATGCAATAGCTAGTTAACACTTCAAGCATGACCGAGCTCCTTATATAGCATTTTTAGCCCTTAGGGCTGGGCGATCAATCCTTATCTTTTGAGTGATAGACCCAAGTTTGAGCCCTTCTCCACCGATTTCATTGTTTGGTTGTGTAAATATGGGATGTAAATCCCGCATATATTATGGCAAACGAGTTTTTAGACCTTTAAATGGCTCATTAGTTGCTTTGATTTATGTGGTTGTGGCCACATTGAGACTTCGTTTTGTTGGAATGTGGCTCAGCCATGAGGTGGTTGTAATAGCTCGGATGTATGTCAAGTTGAATACTAAATTGGTGGGTTGTTGACATGCTTTAGCTCCACTAGATGAGTTAGATAGTTGGCAAGTCGTCTCGACGAGTTAGTTGTGATGATTTTTTCGTGAGTTGGCTAATGAGCTCATCGTGTTATCCGAGGAGCATTGTTCTTAGCTCGTCAAGTGGGTAATAGACTTTGGAAAAAGCTGGGAGAATTGTCCCACATGCAATACAAATTACTCTCTAAAGAGATTTATAAGCAAAAATCCCATATAGTATAATGTGAAGAAAATGGGGAAAGGAGAGTAGACCCCACCCGCATTTGGCCCCCAAGTGGCATACCATGTTGGCCCCACATTGGTTGTCAAATCTTGGAGGAAACAAACCAAATTTTTGCATGCTCGAATGCAACTTGTCACCGTCCCATTCATCCACTTGTCGCACTCACATCATGCCACCTTAGCTCGTGAAACCTGCACTTTTTTAATTTTTGTCGAGTTGGAGAAAACTTTTAGCAGAGACCATATGTTTTACATACGACATTTGTTTTGTCTCATTGAAAAGGCATCGAAAATCCCTCCTCGAGTTCTTCCGTATAGAAGTAGTTTCATGACTTATGCAAAGCATTTAATCAATTTAGAGTGAGTATCCTCTGGATCACCCAAACCGGTGCATCAGAATGAGCTTTGAGGAAATCATTAAAGTACAAATTATTTTTAGAATATATCTTAAGGAGAATTCATTCTAATCTAGCCTATATGAGATGCTTACAAACTAACCCTAATTTAAATGGTTATTGCACAAGAGTAGTTTGAATGTTTAGTATTTGCAATACATTCTTGTTTTGAATGACCATGAATTACATTTCTATACACCTTTGAAGACTAAAATAGACCCTTATAACAAATCGAATTTTTTTATATAGAATACCACCGAGTGTCGCACATATGGATACTCTAGGTGATTGCACAAAAATGGTATGAATATTCAATTTGTACTTGTCGTTGTCACACATAATGTATAGAAAAAAATTGATTGAAATGAGTATGCATTCCGTGTATATAGATATAGAGGGGGAACAACCATTTATTGCCTCCACCCATATCTAGATAGGGTTTTCAATTTATAAGGCTATATATATTCGAGTACTTGAGTTTAGATCGCCCCTCCTCATTAAGGGAGTGCTCAAAGATACCAAATATGGGAAGGAGATAGGGATACCCATTTATATAGGGGCCTCGGGTTATATAGGAGAGGTTGTCAACATTTGTGTACTAGAAAATTGTGTAAGAAATAAGGATCTTTTTATAAGGAGCAAAAAGTGTAAAATGTTTAAAAGAACATTTACGATGCACACCAACCACATCACTACGGCACTTGGATATTTATGTTTCCAATTTTAAAGTGAATTGATATCCTCATGATCCAAAAAGTGTTTTTATATGAAACACTTTTCAAAATTATAGCTTTTGGATGCTTAAAAATCAATTTTCAATTTCGACAATTTAATAAATGATTAAAAATTGGCTTGAAAAAGAAATAAATGGTTAAAATAGTGAGCAATGAGTGCAAAAATGGCAAAGTAGACAACACAAACCAAGTGTTAATGGAGTTCACCCAAATGGCATACATCTTTGCGCCCGATTAAGTCCCCGAACCGATCAATTATAATGCAAAATTGTTAAAATACAACAATATTTTACATCGAGAAAACTCTTTAGTCTCGCAACACTAGTCCCTACTCAATATCTAAAAGGCTCGATCACTTCTCCGATTTGCACTCCCATAGCAAAAATGCTCCAAAACAGCTCTAATCCTTCTTAAAATTTCTTGTAATCTAGGCTAGTTAACACTTCAAGTATGACCGAGCTCCTTATATAACATTGTTTAGACCTATGGGCTAGCAATCAAGCTTTATCTTTTTAGTTGATAGACCCAAGTTCGAGCCCTTCTTCACCGATTTTGCATTGTTTAGTTTTGTAAATATGGGATGTAAATCCGACATGTATTGGGGTGGGCCAGTTTTTAGACCTTTAAATGAATCATTTGTTGTTTTCATTTACGTGGTTGTGGCCACATTGAGACTTTGTTTTGTTTGAATGTGTCTTAGTCGCGAGGTGGTTGTAACATGTTGGCTAGATTTTACGCATAGCTGAAAACCTAGGCAATCATGAGATAAATATCCGTCATTTACCGGTGAGGCTCTTGTGTAAGATTTGTCAATTAAATATGCTACTATCTATTTATGGGTATTACTTTAACCATGCAGCTCATGAACCATAGCTGTATAGTTTTGCAGCAAGTAAGCAGCTGTTTAAAGAAAGGAAATATCTGATGAAGAAGAAAATAATAAAAAAACATAGGAAAGAAAGAGGGAAGATGTGTAACCCAATTAATAGATTACAGAGTTGATTGCATGCACATAGACAGGACCAATAGATATTAACACTCAGAATTTTAAACAAAGGCAGCTTTCAAATCTAGATCTAAGATAACACAAAGTTTATAAATAGATCTAAGACAATAAGCTAGAAACAAAATGTATCGTGACACAAAGCTCTCTGGAAATATGCTCCTTTATATTCCTTTGCTTCAAATAGCTATCGGGGTTTCAAATTAAGTATGGAACACAAGAATGCTGCTTACAAATTTCGATCATTAACCCGAAGGTTCTTCGTCTACTTATAGAATGTAAAAGGGAAATTACAAATGAAAAACTTAACTGAACTAGAACATAAATAAGAAGTAAAGATAACATCTGGCAATCATCTTCCTTTAATTCCTCTCCAAGTGACATGCATCCGGATCTATAGTCAAAATTATACACATCTGTCACTTAACTTATAGAATCGTTCCACATAACTTAAAGTAATGGTTTTAAAACCAACAACTTTAAAGTTTTACAATTACATCCGGGAATGTGGAAATAGAAGAAGAAAGAGTAGAAGAAGAAAGATCCATTGCAGCTGTAACATCTACATCTTCTTTTTGTTTTGATACTGAATATACTTTTCGAACATGTAATTCAATAACTTTTCATATGTTTTAGCTACAACTTCTTTTCTCCTGAATTGTAGCAAACCTTCGTTCAAAACCCCAATGCACGCTTCCACATCCTTCAAGCTAGGCCCGAACCTCTTAATATCTGACTGCAGCGTTACCAACTTACTGATGGAATCCATCGTGAAAGGCCTAACAACTCCATCAATCCTCTCTTGCACCATCAGAAGAGATCCTTCCAGGGAATCAGGCACTTTGCTAGGAATGGTCCTTTTGCATGAAGAAACATTCCCGACCCCTTCCTCATTAGTGAAAGCAATGACATTGTCTGGTAGTGATGATGCCATGCTTCAAGCGCCCTCATCATTTTTAGCATGATTATGAAGATCTCCAAATGGAAAGATACTGCAAACTCAAGTTGTTTCCGCTTCTCAAACTAGTCCATCGGGCACAATTGTTCGCATGATCAAAACCTCCCTCGGCACTTATTTATCTCGACCAAAGTACTCAGGTTACTTTCAGCTATTGTGTTCATGTCCATCGTGCTTGTCACTAGTTGCTTTAGCTGAACTGATGCATCCTTCATAACCTTTAGACGGGCCGGCACCTCCCTGAGTTATACAGAAGCTTGGCGAATGATTAGACTCTTCCATTCATCGATAGCTTTAACCTGGTTACCTACATCTTCCACTTCCTACATCAGATGATCACTCACCTGCTTATGTGCTGAAATTGGTTGAGTGGAAGATTTGGCAACTTTGGCAATAATCTCACACAACTGAGACACCTGCTTCTGAAGTTCAACTTTCTCCACCTTTTCTTTGTCAAGCCTAAGGAATAAAACATTTATCAATTTCTGTGTGTCTTGCTTTAATCCTTCAGAGTGGCTTGACCTATGGGTACTTTGGTCACTATTATATCTGTTGTTATGAGCTCATCCTTCTTCTTTCCTTCTGCTGGAACTGATACCTCAACGAACTTCTGCCCTGACTCCTCAATAATCAACCTCGAAGTCACCTTAGCAACTTTAGGTTTTATGTCTTTTCCGCCCAAACTCAAGAGCAGCTGCAAGTCATGTTCCTCCAAGTTGATCTCCTCTCTAGCCTCTAGGACCGATTGTGAAGCCAACCACTCTGAGAAATTACTTCTTGGAGAATGAGAAGTTGTTGAATGTACCACCATCTCGTGCTCTGGTTCCTCTCCATCCAAAGCGCTTTACTGATGTTGTGGCTATTTGTATTCTCGTATTGTCCAAAGACAAAGCTCTTTCAAATTCTCGCCATCTGCAAATCATGTCCGACACTATAGTTAAAAATATCATCTTATATATTCTTGGCCAATTTGATTTGTAATTCTTGTCAAGATATGCAACTTGTAAGAGAAGATTCGAATGATGGGAGCATTTTTATTGACGATCTATATTCCAAAAACTGAGCTCCTATCATAAGAGGGAATTATAAGATGGTTAATAATACATACTTTCTTACTTATCTTCGCAAAAATAAGGATTTTTGTTCAAAGTATTGATGACGAACAAATATTGTTTTAAAGTTACTTGGATCATGATACATTTTGATGAAGAGTTCCCATGCCATCTATATGCTTCCACATTTTGCATACATATTTACTTGGGGATTTTTAAAGCTGTTAGGAATTATTAGCACTCACATGATTTATTACGTGAGTTATTATATTGTTATTTGGGTTGTTTGTAAAGTTGTTAGTAATATTGTTATGGTTATAACAATATTACGTAGATAGGTGTGGGAGTAGTTTGTGGAGAATATAGTTGAGCCTACCTCCTAGTTTATAGGAGCCTCATATGTTATATAATTATATGGTGTCCCATATGAATTTAATAGAAAAGAAGAATTATTATTATATATGTGTTAAATCATTATGCAGATCTCTTACAATACCTTCAAAAACTACATGCGACAAAAAAATTTCTTTGATGGATGGTCATACTTTGTTGTAGAGCTCACATTTTGCAACATGTTGAGAGGATGTTGACAAAGCTTGTGCAGATTGACTTTTCACCTACCAATTGAATTTGTTTACGTGTTCATGTTCTTTTCAATAACCCCATTTTGTGCTTATCTTGCAATCATCACAATCCACGAAGATATTTTTTTACTTTAAAGACTTTTCAAGAACTCCTTTTTTGAATATTCTACAATCATAGCATTCAAGAGCCCATGTCACCGAGGATATGGGACACCTTTTCTATCTTCTTGGCGTAGCTTCCTTCTATCATACATATTCTCTTGGATGACTTCCTCTTTTCCTTTTTCATTGAGATCTACTTTGATATCTTTCTCCCCCTCTTCTCTCTTTGCACTCTACTCTTTACGGAATTTTCTACAACCTCCTTCGCGGACAACTTTTATGTTTCCTTCAAGGAAACTTCTTCTCTTTTATAGTGTGTCCTTGTCATAACACATTGTCATTCATGGCTTATTTTCAAGATGCACTCCTACTTCTTCGCCATGTGATTAACTAAAATAGAATATATTCTAGTGTAATTTAATGTTATAACAATAGTAAAATAACTGACTAAATGAAACAATAGAATACTAAAATAGTACTAAGCAAACTAAGCTAGAAACTATGAAACCCTGTTGTCACCCTCAAAATTCCCCTCATTTTTCAAGTCAAGTTTCAAAAATTTTGAGTTGGTGCCTGTTATCCCAAATTGTGCCCCAGAAAAAATTGATTAAACACGGCCCCGCATAGAAGAAAATCAGAGGAAGGGCTCAAAGTTTTCAAACTTCGCCGCATATGAGTCAACTCGGGGCCGAATAGCGAGACTCGCATCAGCTCGCCATGTGTTAACTCGGTGCAATTCCAAAAGGCGCATCTAAATGGAGGCCCCAAATGAGCGCATGCTTGCCACATGGTCCAAGTAAAAAAATGACAGAGCAACCGTTAAATCAGCTAAGGAAAGAAGGGTTGACGAAAGCCTCCATGTGTCTCAACGGCGCAACTCCAAGGGCAGGACCCAAGGGACAGTCCCCAAATGAGCGCAAGCTTTCCACGTGTCCCAGGTCCGAAAAGAAGACAGAACAGGCCTAAATCGGTTAGGTATGGAAGGGTCAGCAGACGGCGCCACATGTCTCATTGGCGCACCTTCAAGGGTTAAAGTGAAAGGTAGTTCCCCAAAGTTGCACCAGCCCTCCATGTGTCTCAATTCAAAGGGGCGAGTAACCGGCCATTGAATCGGCTAGGGAAAGAAGAACCAACAGAAAGCCCCACATGTCCCTTCGGCGTTCTTTCAGGGGGCAGATCCAAAAGCAGGACCCAAATGTGCGCTAGCTCTCCACGTGTCTAATTGGCGCACCTCCGAAGATTAGGTCCAAACAGAGTCTCCAAATGAGTAGAAGCCTCCATGTGTCCGGGTTAGACATAAAGCCTTTGCCAAATAGAGGGACTTAGTCAAAACACAAAAATACTAGAACATGCCCACAAAGGGACATGTGGCCATCTTTCAAGCGGTCGAAAGGCGGACCCTTTTGTGTTTTGATGCTTTAAAAAGTCAAAGCGCGAAGGCGGGCCATCGGAGCAATTTGGGAATTTTGGCTTTGTTTCCATAAAGAGCTTAAAGTTATAAAGTGACCCGCGGCCCCACTCATGCCAAGGGATAAAGTCAAATGTTGAGCCCGCATCGAAAGTCAAAGCGGGAAGGCGGGTCGGTGGAGAACTTTGAGTTTTTGAGTTTTTGTTGAAAAGAGTTAAAATTGTAAAAGTGAGCCATGACTCCATCGCCACTCAAGTAAAGCCACGTGTCAGGCCTATATCAGAAGCGGATGGGCGGGCCGAAATGTTCCGAAGTGCCATTTCTCTAAAAGGCACAAAATATAAAAGTTTTCCCCAAGCCCGCTTCAACAAATCTCTCCCACATGGACGACTCAAATTCAAAGTTTGCGGAAGCAGAATGAATGGTTGTGATATGATGCATCTAGTTTTGCCGCCAGTATGGAAACAGGCCGAGGCATTAGAGAAGTTCAGACGTCGGTTTCTTGAATCAGTTTCATCATTTTTTTGTAACCGAATGTAACTATTCTTAGAAGCTATTTAATGGCTTCTCCACACCATTGTTAGGGTTGGATCCTGGTACTCTGTAGATGTAATAGATTTGAAGTAATCAATACATAAGTTTTCTCTTTCTTCCTTTGTTATTTCTTCTTTCCTTATCTGAAAATTTGTGAATCATCCATCTTTTATGATAAGAAACTTTGTGTTCTTGTTTATATGATTTCTAGAACTTTGTGTCTGTGGAATTATATTTGTTATGAAAGTGAATGATTCTACTATGCATCTCCCTGGCTCAATACGTATAAGGTTATACTTTGCTATCTATATTTCTGAAGGTATTGTTATGTTCTTCCTCTCTCATCTCCTTAATTCTTCCATTCTTTCGTATTGATGATCTTTGGGCATAAAACGTTTCAAAGTATTAGGAATCCACACTTTGAAATTTGTACATTTGTATATAAGTTTTGTTGCTTGCTTTCAATAAGGGAACCTCTCCCATTAAAGAGGAGGGACTTGTTGTCTCTGAATGTGGTTTGTTAAAGTATCATTTTTAAAACCCAAAAAACCCTAATGTGCAAGAAGGGTTAAGAAATCCTTAGTTGATTTGATGATATTGCATGACTGTGTCACAATGTAGACTAGGTGAATATGAGGAGGAAACAATCACGAAGAGCCCGAGAAAGTGTAGATCTAGACTGTTTGGATAGATCGGGGCGCAGAGAGGGATAATGGCACCCGTATGCACCCGCAGCACCTTGATCTAAGATCCGAGTGCCCTAGTCTGCGGAAATGTCCAGGAAACCTCCTCTAGAGTGGCATTGGATGTTCACATGTGTTTGCTTCCTATCGTGTGAATGTCGTTGTGTGATCATCGAAGCCTTTGGTAAACCTACAATAGAAGAATCATCAGAAACCTCGGACAAATGATCAAACCCCTAAAAAAGGAAAGATGCATATGAAGGGGTTAGACTGTCCTCAACTGCCAAATTGATGGACTTATCATTGAGCGTTGCACTACATCTCAGACCCAATGTAGTTTTAGGTGTGTGTGTATGTGTATGTGTAATTGTGCCTTAGGTTGCTCTTGTTTCAGTCACACTTTTTGAAGTAGCGAGCAAATAAATAGATGTAGAATGTAGTAAATGTGTGCATGGAAATAATAGACTCCCCTCCTATGAAGTGTGATGCAAATGAACCAACCTTGTGTGTCTTGTGATGGAGCTAGATGGATGTAAATATAGCTATAGATGCCTTTGATGGATACAACCTTAGGTGGTGATAGTAAGTGCCTAGTGTTTGGTCCATCATTATGGTCAAATAACTTTATATGTATATGGTTATCTTGCTTTAATTTCGTAATTAACCCCAAAAAGGCCGACCACCAAAAATATAAGAAGCTCAAATGGCGAAAGTGCCCAAAAAGTGAGAGGAAAGTACAAAGATCAAAAATAATGATAGAAAGCAATACAAAAATGGTGAGCATTTTCCTTGATCTCCGTAACATGTTTGGTTATAACTTGATAATGGTGAACTAAGTGTTTTTAGTATGATGAATGAAAGTATGGACTTTCGTAATGATACTCATCATAAAAAGGTATATGGCTATGTATGTTAAAAAGTAAATTGGGTTTGACATATTATTTCTTCGTGAAGATAACTATGCATTGGGATTCGTTTTTTTCGTATCTAGGCAAGGAAATACGATCTAGGTAGTGTTGCTTTCTTTGTTGTGAATGATATATGAAATGGGAATGGATATTTTCTTGACTGTGATTGAATAACGAATTGGGTATTGTTATTTTCAAGACTATAAAAGGAATGCGAGCGGGTATAGTTATTTTTCATAATTGTGTGTCGTTATACAATTCAATATGCAATATTTGTTATATGTGATGGGTTGTATAGATATTGCTTGCATACAGATTGTGAATATTTTTATTTGATGATTGGAAACTTGAATGGAAATTGGGTAGTAGTTATTCGAATTGATGTGTATGAAGGAATTATATAGTAAATATGGGTATGAATATTTTGTTAAGTCCTTAGACAGTTCATTTTTTTATATATGTGGACAATGACGACCTATACGGTCACGCTTTCTTTATATATATATATGATAACAACCTGATAAATAATGGGTATAGAAGTTATGTATTGCCCTTATTGTTTTCTCGAACTAGGTTTTGGAAGGAACATCATATTCATGATTTGTTCTTGCATATAAAAGGTTATGCAAATGACCTACATAGTCTTGAAGTCTTTTTGGTCACTAAAGGATCTAGGTTAGTTTAATAGATAATTGTTATTCGGTTGTGCTTAATTAGTGTCATGGAGTTTTAGTTGTTTGTTAAGACGCATTCACCTTGGCTATGGTTGTTGAAATTGGGTCGACTCCCTCAACTAGTATTGAGTTTCTTCTTGCTTGTTAGAATTTTGGAGTGGACGTTTGTTTGGATATACATGTAGATAGTTATGTAAGGAACATTATTGTTTCTTTATTGTTTATAAAGCTACTTGAAACAATTATTGCATATTGATCATTTTCTTGGGAACTAATGTATGGCAGGTAAAGTGCTACATTAGGTAATGAGTTAAAAGTCACCAATGTATGGAAATGGTTTTGAATTATAGTGGTTAATACGTTATTTGATCGAGCCTAAAAATTAGGAAATTATGGAAATATGGATTCTGAGTATTAAAATTATAGTACAAGATCATCATGATATGTTGACTGGAAATTGCTAATACAAATTGGCATAAACTAGAAACGATGTTTGGATGGATGCTTCAAATAGATAATAAGTTGAATTTTAGTAATATGAATGGTAAGGTCAACGTTGTATCTGTTATTATCGTTATAACGACAATGATATAGAAAATAAGGAGGTTGTCTCATGCCAAATCTTATGGTCTGACACGTGTATATTTCATCGTTTAATGATTGTACAGTAAATAAGTAAGCTATGCCATGAAGTGATTACTCAAAGTTGATTATAAAACTTGTAAATATTTTGGATCATTTGGATATCTGTATAAGTAATCCTTGTTTAATATAAACCTCTAGTTGAAATGTCGATTTCATGAGGAAATCCTAAAGGAAAAAGGGTTAAGATCCTGATGTAAAGTTGTAATTATGAAGTTATACAACGAGGAGTTGTATTTCAATCTTGTAAAAGTTTTGGTATTAAATAAATGCATACCTATTTTTGTTACTATGTGAATACATAGACTTTATCTCGCATTTATACTATTTGTTGATCTAATAAATTAGTAAATTGCCTCAGTTCCTTATGGTGAAATAATAAGTTATTAGTTATTATGAGTTCATAATAAAACTAATATTATGAGTGGATTTAAATTAATTGTAACAAGGATTGAACCAAATAATCTAACATGAATTACTATAAGGGATGTGAATAGGTTTATGAAATAAATGCATACTAAACAATAATGGTAATGATATCATCTTTATTTCATAATAGAAAGTTATTATGACAATGAACACACAATCTAATCTTAGTTAATAATTAAGAAGTATGAGTATTCAAATCAAATATTTAAGGTATATTAGTCCCTTAAGAATTAATAAATTAATCCTTATGAAGAAAGGATGTTAAAATCTCTAAATAAGAGATCAGTTTAGTACACTAAGTCAATTAAATTGCTTAGTAGTTCATAACCCTATTAAAAGGGCTTACATGTGACAACAATTGAATTAATATCTTAAGAAATTAAGTTATGAAGTTGTAGAGAAACATAAATGATTGACTTAAGAATCCATAATTAATCTTGTATAACCAAAACCTAAACAAATAGGAACAACCAAGTTACGCAGAAATAGTTGTGAAATGTAAAGTAGTTGCATGTAGTAAATATTAAGTACGACGTAGATTAAATATAATATTTCACCATCATACATCTACCTAGACATAATACTAACTAGGGGTAGTTCCAAAAATGGAAAGAAAATGTAATGGGAATAATTCCATCACGTGGTATCTCTCTTTTCATTATAACCTTGAGTAAGTCATGGATTTTTCGTTTACGAAGATGGTCATGTAAAGAACACTTCCTCCTTAACATGTTCACCTTCATAAATAAAAAGATCCAAATAATTGTGTTGAGATAAATGTTTGGTGTCGAAAACTATATCTCTAGGCTTTGTGTGGTCTCAAGATACATTGTTTATGCATAATGAGAATTTTTTTGCCAAAGTATTGCAAACGGTTGATTGATTGTCTGCATTCACCATATCATATATATATATATATATATATATATATATATATATATATATATATATATATCGATACGAATACGAAGATTGACTTTCATGGTAGACATTTAAGGATGAAAACATAGTTGTCTCAACCTTGAAAAAGGTAAACCTGAACATACTAAATATTGTATGATTACTCTTAATGAGTGGACTGAAGGGAGAAAAGAATAACCCTTCTCAGCTGCACAAGGTTTATACATAGAAGAGTTATCATATGGATCAAACTAAACTAATAGCTAGTAATAAGGTTGATAATTGATTGCTCTAAATAATCTTTATTTCACTTATGTGATTGAATATGAAGATTATTGTTGTTAAAAAAATTACTTCGGTTTTTTGGGAAATTAAATTGAGGTGTTACACCTAAGTAACCCCGACATTGCGAAGTCGTGTTCTTAGTATTATTGGGTTACTCTTGGAACCACATAGGCTTTTGTATTATCCATCAAACATGCATAAATTGATTTAGAAAGTTTGTTTCTCAAGTTTAGGGCTCTAAAACCTATTTTGTTTTCTTAAATTTTTTGCGGATCCTTGGGAAATCGATCTCCATATTCAAAACCCTAATAAGGGAAGCATGCTTGTAAAATGATTACGACAAGGTGTAGTCACAAAATCATGCACTTCGATACAATTATGTATCCCGCTCTCATACTACTATTTAGAAGGTTCTCAAAGAAATAAAGTACTAATTAACCCCCGTCCTTTTGGTCATTTTTATTATTTTATTTTGTATTTTGTGACCAACTACATCTACCTATCTAGCCATTTTTGAAGATCGCATGTCGTCTTAGCGCTAACAAGGGCACCCATGGGTGATCTGGTCCCTTTGCACTTTGTGCCTTTTTTGGGTCTTTCTAGTCATTTTTCATCCTTATCTCTTATGAGGTCGGTCTTTTCGGGGTTAATTACGAAATTGGACCAAGAGAACCCTATAAATATAAATTTATGAGACCATAATGAGGGACCTAACATCATTATCTACTATCACACCACCTAGATTTTCATCCATCTATTGCATTGGCATCCACGTAGCTCCATCATCATCAAGGCGTAAGCTAGGAGATCTGCATCAACACACACTTCAAAGGGGGATTCGGTTCTATTCCATGCACACATTTTCTACACATAGTTATTGCTCACTACTTCAAAAAGTGCAACTAACACAAGAGCAACCTAAGGCATGTTCACACACTTGCACACAAAACTACATTGGAGTCCGAGATGCAAAGTGCGGTGCTCGATTAGTAAGTCCACTCTGTGGCGGGTACCGAGGATAGTTCGACCCCCTTCATATGCATTTTTCAGGGTTTGATGTTTGTTTTGGGGTCCTATAGGTCATTTATTCATCTTGGCATATTCGGACTATTCGACGCGACACACATAATTTAGTGTGATAGACAAACAAAGTTCCGAATATTTTCAAGCCCTGTAAAAACTAGATTGAAGCTTTTACATAGGTTAGAGCACCCAGATAGCAGACAAAGCGTTCGTGTGTGCCCCACTCACAGTCACATCACCCAGATCTGTCATTTTCAAAGCACGGTGACACATTTGTTCTTGGTTCTTGATTTTATTTGCAGACTCGCAACACTCTGCGTTAGTCTCCAGATATCAGCTAAGTCATTTCTTCTTCTTTATTACACACTAGGGTTTTAGTTTCATGTAGTTTAATTGCCTATTCTATTTTACATGTTGCTTTAATACATATGTTTATTACATTATATGTCCTCCTAGATTAGATTATCTAGTCTATATTAGTCACTTTTAGTTAATCATTTTGGTGAACCTGACGATTTCAACATTCTCCCCTCGTGCCATGGCTCAATCTTCTTATCCCACCTTCACGCCAACTAAGGTCACATGAATAGTTAATATTGTTGCTAATTTCATGGGGGTACGTACTCAACATCCCCCTCGCTTTGTTACACCTAAGGTTGACTCATCCATTAATGTCATTACTACTCATCGTACTCATCTCAATCTGCCTACGGCTCCACCCACGTCTATTCCCCACCCATCACTTCTATACCTCCTCCTACTACTTCTAAGGGCTATGTCATTGTTGAACAACTTAAGAATACACCCGCTAAGATCTCCCTTTATGATTTATTACGTAATGCACCAGATTGTTGCAATACATTAGAAGTTTCCCTTCACGTCATCCATCTTGAAACTGATAATTCCGTGGAAGCTTTTACGCATCTCATACAATCCCTTCGCAACCTACCATGTGTCATATCTTTCACCGATGATGATGCCTCACCTTTCGCTAAAAATAACCCATGTGCCCCTTTACTCATTACTATCATTGTTAGTACAACTTGCATCAAGCGAGTTCTCATTGATAACGGCTCAACTGTTAATTTATGCACACATTCCCTTTTAAACAATTAGGCATTAACAAAAATTTCATTACTAAAAATTCTACCGTCATTCATGGTTATGATTCTACCACTCGTACCTGCCTAAGAACTATCTCTCTACATATCTGGGTTGGACCTAAAACTGTTCTCACCAAATTATATGTTATCGATGGCTCTTTCCAATTTAATCTCTTGTTAGGTAGACCTTGGATTCACGCAATGCACGTAGTACCCTTTACTATCCACCAATGTGACAAGTTTTAACATGATGGATACAAACACACCATTACTATTGATCCAGAACCCTTCAAATATTTTCGCATAGACCACATTACCTCTGTGCTCATACAACCTCCATAACGCATTCCATACAATATCATTGATACATATGACATTGGTCGATCAAGTGCTCTAGACTTCCTCCTCTATTGCTTTCAGTATCCCAACTATTCCACTCACACAACCGATATTATTACACCTATAGTATCCACCCCTATTTTTGTCCCTCCTTCGTCCGTCGTGACACTTACTACTTTACCACCTATAGAGTTCGTTCCTCCTAATGTATCTCCTTCACCAATTCTGATAACCCCTACTACTCCACCTATGGTATCCCCTACCAATATCCTTGATAATGCCATATTGTATGATAACATTCACACGGATGAATCTGAGGATTCTGATGATGAAGTTGACGCTATTGAACTTATCGATGAAACATTAAGGCAACTTGACTTTACCCCTTTAGGTGTAGATGATTCCTACTTTGAAGAAACCTTTGTGGCCGATGGCCCAGGTGAATACATGTTTAAAAACCCTCCATCTACTAGTGTTATGGTATTATACAAGGGATTTTTCCACAGTGTTGATGTTGTATCCTCCTCTCCCCACAAATACATGTTCCCTTACCTCCTTTTACATGTATGTTATTCATCAATTAGAACTTTTGACAACATATCCCAGTGGACCGCACATGTTTAGAAACTATTTGTACCATGATAGTTTGGCCAGGTTTGGCATAACACTTAATGACATTTTACCACCTCCTCACTCACCACATCTCTATCATGGCTATTTTCATACTACAACATCATATGCATTACACATTTTTCACTTGACAGTTTTTGTTGCACGCTCCCCTCATAACTCTCCCCTCACACTTGGATAATCATGGCTTGATTATATTGGTGGCACAATAGACGCTCATCACTCCTTGCTCACATTTCCCATGCCCTTTGGCAACATCTCTATTCCTAGTGATTCTTCTCTTGCTTACGTTCCAAATATTTCTAGTTAGCATGCCCATGGTTGCCCATCGATCACCTTTACTTCGATGAAGAATATGCAATGAATGTTTATACACTCCACTGCAATGGATCCTTCTACGATCCTCCTCATTTTATAGCCTATCAAGTTTCGATGTAGCACCAGTAGGTTTCAATCATAATAACGATGATATCTTGATAGCGGGTCCTAGTCATTCTTTTTTCACACTTGGGGGCATAACACCTAATTCCCCTCTTTTAGTGTAACGTATCTATATAGTTCTCCATCACAATCACATCATTTAGGCATACTTTATTTTAACATATTTACGCTATTCATGTTCTCATACACTTGTTTTTCTCACATTATTCATACTCATTATATATCCTAGTAGCGTCATTACCCAATGACACACTCTTGTGCTTTGGTTCACACTGATTGTTGAGGGATTACTTCTACACTACGAATCCCACACACTGCACTATAGATACTACACATTTACATTTTATCACACACATCACACATCATGCATACCGTCTATCTTACACCCACTCTACATTTTACATTATACTACATCCTCACGTATCACATACACCATTAGGTTATTTCACACTACACATTTATACATCACATATATTCTACATACTACGCTAGGTTACATTACATATGAGTCTAGCTTTACATTTCCTCACTACATTTTACATTACTAGTTTATCTACACCTATTACATTACATCTTACACATTACATATTATACATCCTACACATTTAGCATCACCTTCAACATACCACACATCTACATATCATATTCATCACTTGGTCATCTATACTACATTGTCTTCTACGCGTTGCACTCGCTACTTGATGACACACTTTAGTTCATCGGTCCATACTCGACTGCCGAGGGTTTACAAATCAAATGGACCTTACATTCATTACACATTTCCTATTTTCATGCGACATTTCCAGCATTAGTGACATACACCTTAGGTTAAATCACCTATCATCATCTTCTAGTGGTATACACCTTAGGTTACATCATCACATCATCTTTACATCTCATAGTGATTTACGCTTAGTGTTAAATCATCACTCATCTACTCATCCCATAGTGATATTAGCTTAGGGATAAATCATCACTCCACACTTCATCTCATATAATCGTGGTATATGCTTAGGCTATAAGGTCCACACAAACCTTCTACATGCCGCACTTCGTCACTACTACATATACACATTCCCCATAGTGCGTTAAACATAATATACATTACTCGATCATTTCTCGATGGCACACTCTTGTTTATGGTTCATTCTTAACTATTGAGGGGAAAACAAACTAAACCTCACCGCATACATATCCATCCACTGGGGGCATGAGACTCCTATCATTCCATCTTGCATTCCATTCCATCCATCCATAGCATATTGCATTGTCTTGGGGGCATTTACTCTTTTTTGCTAGTGTTTTGCATGATCACTTTACTACACATGTTAGATTGATTTCTTATATGTCATTATCTATATCATCCACACATGCATGTTCACGCCTTTGTCTAGTGTGATCGTAGATACAAGACTCCTACATGTAACATGGATGCTCGCCTTCTACCCTTCCTATATTGGTCATTAGGGGCATCCACATTCGTCTTAAGGTGTTATTGTTTCATTTTATACTTAACATCTTACATTACTTGATTATACATGCTTTGACATATTGGTTATTACTCTAACATGCTAATGGGTGTTCCATGTGTAACACTTGTTTTGTAGGATTACATGTTTTCATGACTACTTGTTTGCTTGTATTCCATTTTCTCCCATTGTTTGCTATTGTTTGTGGACCTTGCCCTATGTTTGGTGTGCACACTTGTCTATTGTTTGCGGCCATGATGACCTTGCGTGTCTTGTGACATCATGAGTGATGTCCCATGTTTGCAACCCGATTTGTGTGGCGTATTTGTCTTCTTGCGTGTTTACATTACCTTGCTTGGTAGCTTATACATTGTTTGTGTAGCTTACACATTGTTTTATTTATACATGCATGTTTACACTTGTCTTTGGCTAGTCTTTCTTGTTTATGTGTGGTTTGGTTTCTACCAAGCACTTTTCAGCGTACATGTGGTTGAACTCTTTTGGGGCCGCATGTCTCCTATCAACGACATCACATGCACCCCCAAAGAGGGGGCATCATTTGGGGGTTTCTACATACTAACACAGATATTCTACATCGGTTCGGTTTAATTATATTCAGTGAGTGGGTTTAGACCAGTCTACGAACCCCATACACAATGACTTTTACAAGACATGGTGTCCTTAGCATTTCTGGGAAGCTAGTTAGAGCTTGGAGGACACAGAGCATTTCCTCCCTACACTTCTTCGTCCAATGGCGTTGGATCACCCAAAAACCAAGACAATACAAAGATCTCTTCACACACATTTCAGTGAAGTGGTTAGAGCTTAGAGGACATGAGATCATTTCCTCCCTACACTTCTTTAGCTAGGGTGGCGTGAGATCACCCAAAAACTCACAATACAAGATATCCTTCTACACTCTTCCTGACATGGATCAGGTGCACATGTTCCATTTACATTTACATTTCCATTTACACTTTGCATATATTTTACATAGTGTTTTTACACTTACATACATACATATTTGACTACTTGATCATTTTCTCCTTGTAGGTTCCATCCATATGAGAAAAAAAAGTCAAATGTGGGCAACAACAACAACAACAACAACAACAACAACAACAACATTCCATGACAACACACATGCTTTACTAACCATGCAGGTACACTACACATTGCATGACAACTACACACACTTTTCGCCTTAGGTTCACTCTCATCACTTTTTTTTTGCGCATTTTTCATCTATAGTTTCCATGCTCCTCCATCTTTTTTTTATCATTCCACGCTTTGTCTAGTCCTTCGACACACCTTCTTCATCACTCTATAACAAACATCGGTATGCATCTCTATTTATTTTATGTTACCGAACTTTTCGCTCACTAACATAAAGTGGGGCAAAATGTAGTCATAAAATCATGCACTTTAGACAATTATTTATCCCGGTCTCATACTACTATTTAGAAGGTTCTCAAAGAAAGAAATTACTAATTAACCCCCGTCCTTTTGGTCATTTTTATTATTTTATTTCATATTTTGCGACCAACCACATCTGCCTATTCAGCCATTTCCGAAGATCCTATGTTGTCTTATAGTTCTAATGGGGCACCCATGGGCGCCCTGGTCCCTTTTGCACTTTCCCGCCTTTTCTTGGGTCTTTTCTAGCCATTTTTCATCCTTATCTCTTATGAGGTCGGTCTTTTCAGGGTTAATTATGAAATTGGACCAAGAGAACCCTATAAATATAAAGTTATGAGACCATAATGAGGGACCTAACATCACTATCTACTATCACGCCACCTAGAGTTACATCCATCTATTACATTGACATCCACATAGCTCCATCATCATCAAGGCACAAGCTAGGAGATCTGCATCAACACACACTTCATAGGGGAGGGATTCTATTCTATTCCATGCACACATTTTATTACATTTTCTACATAGTTATTGCTCGCTACTTCACAAAGTGTGACTGACACAAGAGCAACCTAGGGCATGTTCACACACACTTGCACACATAACTACATTGGGTCTGAGATGTAGTGCAATGCTTAGTTAGTAAGTCCACCCTTGTGGTAGTTGAGGACAATTTGACCCCTTCATATGCATTTTTCTTTTTTAGGGTTTGATGCTTGTTTTGGGGTCTTGTAGGTCATTTATTCATCTTGGCATATTTGAAGTATTCAGTGCGACACACAAAATTTAGTGTGATGATAGAGATAGAGTTACAAAATATCTTCCGACCCTGTAAAAACCAGATTGAGAGCTTTTACACAGACCAGAGTGCCAATCTAGTTCCAGGCACCCTAGTCTAGTCACATCACCCAGATCTCTAGACATCATTTTTCAATTGACACGACACAATGTTCCTATTTCTTGATTTTATGTGCAGACTTGTAACACTTTGTGTTAGTCTCTAGATATCAGCTAAGTCATTTCTTCTTCTTTATTACACACTAGGGTTTTAGTTTCATCTAGTTTAATTGTCTGCATTCTATTTTACATGTTGCTTTAGTACATTTGTTTATTGCATTGTATGTCCTCCTAGATTAGATTAGCTATTCTATATTAGTCACTTTTAGTTAATCACATGGATTTTTTGGGCCTCATGGTACACAATGTAAAATACCAAAAATAACACATCAAGTATAATGTGATGCTTTAGCTAGACAATCCAATGATGATGTGTCTACTCTATGTGACTTTTTAGGCAAAAATGAGTGCTCTATGGAGCAATAAATGTTTCAAAACTACTTAGATTCTTAAATCTTCAAACACTAATTCACTTATTCAATTTTGGATGTTTTAATTCATGTCCTAAATGCACTTGTGTATTTATGAGTAGATCTCTAATATTCAAATTAAGATCTTATTGGTGTAAATTACACACAATGGGTAGGAAAGTTGACAATGGAAAGCTACAACCCATGAGAGATTGGAAAAATAAGGGTCAAAAGAGCACACACAAGAACCATTTGTTGTATGTTTATGGGCCTAAAACTATGTAGTGTACACTTATGGGGCCCAAAACTATATAGTGTATAATCTTGGGAAGGCCACATAATTCTAAGAGAATAAAAGAGAAGAGAGAAAGATGAGAGAAATGAAAACTAGGGAGAACATGTCAGAAAATAATTAAAATATGGTGAAAATGTGTCAATAAGAATGTAAGCTATGTACTAATCTACACACACACCCTTGTATAATGCGATTTTATGGCTAACAAACTTCCATGGACCATATTTAGGTGTCTAGAATAAATATTGTCGTCCCCAATTTATTACACCGAAGGTGTTCTAAATTGGATCGAGGGTTCCTCTCTTTGACATTGGATAGTGATGTAGATGATGTGGATCTAGTTTGGATGGGATTTTAAAGTACAATGCAATTGTCTCCGTTCACATGTTTGCTAAGTGCCACTTTAAATTTCTTGATTAACACTTGCACCCATGTGAATAGTGCACACCAGGATGGAGATGATAAATCGAAGCACTAATCGCAAATATTATTTAGGTAGGAACAATAGTGGAAATGCATGGTGCACACATGTATTTAATTTCATGTGTCCTATCTCATCAGGGAGTTGACCACTCTCAATCCAATGGGAGAAAAATGATTTGACGTATATGAATGGGTTGTGTGGGACTAATATGATTTTCACCTTTCAAATTTATGTGCCGTTGATAGGTGCTTCAAAAAACATCCAAATAGTTTTATAAGATGTGGCTTTGTTTTCAAAGATCTGTTAAAATAAGTGCGACCAATTAATGGTCATCCACGTGGCCAACACTTTTCCAACATGCTATGTTAATCACAACCAACAAAAGACATGGGTACCCTCACATGTCAACAAGTGTCCATTTGATTGTTTTTCACAGAGCGATCACATTGTTTATTCAACGACTACACATAATGCTTTGATGGAAGTCTATGCGCATTGTTAGACAAAATGCCCGGAACTTGGAAGATATGTGGTCTCATGAGCGACAATGTTTCATGAGATACAACCAAATAAAATCAAAGACAAAATATGTTTCCATTGTTAACATTTAACATAATTCTTATTTCATAAAATATGTTGCCATATTTTTTCATTTAGTTTCTAGTTTGTAATTACCATGTTTTTTCAAATTTTTCTAGTTCTTAATTATTATTACGCCAATAACTACTAGATGAAGAGTTCTTAGCTCTAACATTCATCGAAGATCGACAATCGATGATTTGTTTTTGCAATGACGTATGGATTTGTAAGTTTGCATATGAGCCATCCATGTGGTATTGCAAGCATTAGGGTTGGGTTTCGAACTTGGAACCTATTTGATATTCCCCATTTTTATTTTGGTCCCATTAAGCATAAATTGCACTCACGTGATTAATGCGAGCTAGATTGACTCAAACAAGTGGAGTAGGAACAATTATTGAATACGTGTCACGTGTGGGACATGCATGCATTTCATTCCCACCTTTTTCTCTAA
The DNA here is from genome assembly GCA_018340775.1 of Taxus wallichiana var. yunnanensis. Classification (NCBI taxonomy): domain Eukaryota; kingdom Viridiplantae; phylum Streptophyta; class Pinopsida; order Cupressales; family Taxaceae; genus Taxus; species Taxus wallichiana. Next base: position 805,374,472 of record CM031239.1, on the reverse strand, counting down.
AATGTTGTAAAATTCTAAGCACTATCTCTCACCCCCAAAATATTGCAATGAGTGGACACTATAATGCATTGTTGTTGATGTTGATCTACACACCTAAAGGCCTTTAAATAAAATAAAAATAATTGTTATTACTTTAGGTATTCCTTTTCAATTACGAAAATGACGATTTATGATGTCCTAAGCTTGCTCAACAAAAGATTTCATGATAAGAAAACAAGTTCAACTCTATTGTAAAAAACAATGGTGAGCACAAATGAAATTTTGACACATATTCCAAGGGTCGTATTAAGAAAAGGCTCGACCCAGAGCTCTCCTTTGCGTAGGAGCATTGACTCAAGGGTATGAACATCCACAATTCCAACAACAACACTATGCTCAATGGTAGGGGCCTTGCCCCTTTATGTACGAGTCATCACGGTCCCTTAGTAGCCTACAAAGAGCTCAAATTTGAACTCACATTTACATTTGACTGTAGCCCTCTCTACCATGCTTGTGTAATCTTTGTGCGGACATTTATAAAACATGGTATATTATGAGCACCGACTCAAGGGCCTGGACATCCACACCCCAATTCATGCGTGCATGGCCATAGGAAAGAAAAGTTTCGCATTGGTTCCTCCAACATTTGCCCCTTCCTGGACTTCTCTTCCTCCAACCCCTTCGCATTGCCCTCATCCCTTAATGTTTCGCTCTCCTCCAATTTAAATTTTTCTACTTATCCCATTCAACATTTACATCTCACTAAATATGATGAAAACATAACAATAAAAACATAATCTACATAGGCACCCTTTTATAATCCAATTTTTGGACTAATAATCTTCCTGAACAATATTAGGCATGTAAAATAAAACAAAAGATGTTAAAAACCTCTCCTACAAAAGAATAGAGTCATCCCCAACGCCCAAGGCATAACAAATTGGTGAAAGAAAGCATACTACATCAAAGAATTTAACCCCACTTTGGAGCATGATGAAAAAGCTTATCTAGGGGCAACTTTCAAGGCTAAAATAAGGATTTTAGTGGTTGAAATGAGGACCAGATCGCATCATCTTCTATGTTAAATAGGTAGATGGACTATACCCAAGGAGGATTGGGAAAGGAGAATTTGTCTTTTTTGCAGCAAAGGGGTGGTAGAGACGGAATGACACTTCATCATCGAGTGTTCAGTTTATGATAATATTCGTATCCAATACGAAAACAATTTGAAGGCGGACAAATTAACCGAGTTATTTGAAAAAACAAGACTTGAAAAAATCGCGGGTTTTGTGATCAAGATTCACAGTAAAATAACTAATATTAAAAAACCTGAAATCATATTAAGGCCTCACTTTTGGTCCTATAAACTCTTGAGTCTCGTAAACGTTATTAAAATCTTCCATTTTATTTCATTTCATTTCATAGTTTATTTGTAAATAGCCATCATCAACACACGGGAGTTTCAAGCTTCCCCACTAAGAAAAAAGCCAATGCAAGTATTTGAGAAGTGAAAAGAAGGGAGTGGGAATATGAAAATTTCAAAGAAATTTGATCGAACGTGCTGAGAGAGCTTACAGATTTCAGTGGAACCCTATCGGCGTTTCTTCAGTGGAAGAATTTGAATCTTCGCAGCAGGGGAAAAAGAAAAACTTGAAATGAACAGCGTTAGATGTGGGAGAGTTGCAATATTTACGTTACTGGCAGTTGTGATGCAATCTCTTGGACTTTTTCTGTTCGCTACTGGATTTTTTCCCGTCAAGCCTGCTCTCAACGGGGTCAGGTGCATACGTACATTAGGACCCAAGATCTCTTTTAATTCATTCAATTTCATTTTCTGCTTTAAATCTTGAGCGATTTGTTTCATATGTTTACTGCATATTTTGCCTTTGCTGCAGTGGTTTGGAGAGCTACGAGGCTGTCTGTTATTCAAACCAAAAAGACATCGAGAAAAACATACCTCCGAATCGTCTGCTATCTTTGTACGAGGTAAGATAATTAAATAAAGTATTTGTTTTGCATTATGGTTATGTAATTTTGAAGGATTTGAGCTTGAGAGGTTTCTATGTCTATTTCAATGCTGTCTTTCCACTTTTTAAAATTTGGAAGAGCTCGAATTTCCCAAATTATCGGTATCAGTTGCACACTGAAACTGCATTTTTTTTTGTGGCTCCCCTTTTTGTAGTTGAAAGCTAAGGTCTGAGTGGTACCTGTTCCTTTTTTTTTTTTTGGGGTTTGAAGAGCCTAATTTTAACAACCCTTTGTGTAACGTCCCCTCCTCAACGCTAACTCTTTTTGAAGACCTTAGGCCCATTCCACTTCCTGTGGGCTAGAATGGATTGAGCAAGGGAAGTTAATCTCATGATTTTCAATTGTTTTTGTGAGCTTTGCATTATTTTAAAGTAAATTTATAAGTATAGTCAGGTCGGCTGGGAAAAAGGTGAAAAACAATTTAAAAAAAAAGTACTACTATGTTTCCAAGGAGGTTGGTCCTCTTTAGAGGATTCTATTTGGTTTTTGGCGCTACCTCTAACTATTTAAAGGGGTCGTTTGGCTTCAAGACGTTTATGTATACTTTGCAATTTATTCTCTTAGAGTTGGAGCACGTTTTGCTTTCTCTCTCATCCATTGAGGACGAAAACCCTCTTGGAAGACCTATTGAGAACGAAACCTCTCAATAGTGGGCTAGTTTGAGGACGAAACCCCTCAAGTTTGCAAAAAGGGTGATCTCATAAAGAGTTTGTATTCAGGTTTGAAGGCATTTCCAGCCCTTGCCAAGGGTGGTGACTTGCCCTAAGGTGGAGTTTGGGTTATTCTAGGGCACAACTTTAAATTCAGCCATCATTGTGTTCCTCTTATTTTTAGCAGCTGGAATCTTCATTTGTACTTCAACTTGTGTGGCTGGGAATCCTTCATTTCCAACCATATTTGTAAGAGAATTCACTGCTGTTAATAAATTTCCAGCTGATATTAAATTGTATAAATGATATATTTTCGGTGCTTTTCTCTTGCAATCATTTCCATATTTGAATAACATTATTTTGAAGGGTTTCTAATTTATTTTCAACAAGTTTGTAACTGATTTTTATCATAAAAAAATATATTTAGAACTAGTTGCCAAGGTTTGGGAATTTAATTTCAGTTTGCTTTAGTTTACTATTTGGATTTGTGCAAGTTCTTTGATTTTAGTTTCAACCCGGAAAAGGGGCATTATAGTGGTATCAGAGCATCGATCCTCCTAGACTGCAGGGTAAAAACTAACTTTTGAGGCAAATCTATAATGAACACATGAGTGAAAGGGAACTTAGGAGGGAGAACATGGATTGGCGACCTAAGTTCTTACCAAAGAAAAAAGAAGTCATTCCGGAGGTTGAAACATGACATTCGGTGGGTCACAACATTGCAGCCAACTATGAGGAGTATAGGGCTCTTCCAAAAGAGATTCGTGATGCCATTTCACTTGCAGAGTTCATAGGAGTAAGCAAGGGTAGGTCAAGGCCCGAGCCTAGATCTCAAGCGCCACAAAAGATCCTCAACATGCCTGGGGAAAGTGACACTCTCCACATTTGATGGTTCCAACAAGGGGACAACCGATGCATGGATGAAGATGCTAGGGTTAAACCCTAGACCACAAGAATATGCCAAGGAGCCAAACCCAAAAGGGTTTCTCTTGAAAGAAGAAAAAGACATAAAGCAAAGGTAGTGGATACATCAACACCTCAAGAGGTCAAGGAAGAAATCATGGGGCATGAACCGGAAAAAGAAAAATCAAATCTGCAAGAGGGTTTTGAGGTGGAGTCCCAAGAAGACCATGTTAAAGGGCATGCACATGAGAAAAGAGCTTTACTAGTTGCTAATGTTGATTTTTAAGCTGACTGAAAATTTGAGAACAACAACCTATAAGGAGCAAGTTAATGGTGTTCATGACTCTAGCAAGTACTATGAAGATGCTCCATACATGTGTCAACAAAGTATGGATGAAGTCAAGGAGGAAAGGGCTTCACTTGTTGAATGTGAAGACTCTAAGAGGAAGGAAAATATTGATCCTAACTTTGAAATTCTGACTCATAAGGATGAAAATGCTTAAGATATCTCAACCAAGCTTCATATGACAAAGAAAGGTGAACAAGTTGAAGAAAGCCAAAGGTATGAAAGTGTTGTGGATTTGTTGTTTCCTACTAAGTCATTTCAGATGTGTGGTCATCATGGACAACATAGTGGAAATGGTGATAGAGTGAAGAACACTTTGAGTGGTAAAGGGCACATAGATCTGCTCATACAAGTTCCAAATTGTGTGAACATGAGAGTTTGGGATCCGGGTGATCTTTTGAGATACAAGAAGGGTAAGGTCTTTGAAGAGTTCAATGTCACTATTTTTAAATTCTTTATCTCATGCATGTGGCTAGAAAAGAGGTTTCCAAGGAGCCCTATAAAGTATGTCATGTATTCTAACGAAGATGTGGAGAATCAATGCTCATGATCCATAGACCATTCCTTGGAGCCAAGTCCTACACTTGAGGACAAAGCTATGAAGAAAGTCACCATTGCCGGGCAACAAGATGTTTGATGTGGAAAATGGATAAGCCACATGATCTTTATGTTGATTTTCAAATGCTTCCCATACAATGTAGTTTGGTGCTCAATAATACAACTCAAGGATTGCTAGTGGATAGTGGGGTGCAACATGCCATGGAGTTGAACGTGGGTTGTCATTCCTCAAGGGCTGATTGGAGATTGAGCTACAATCAGAAATTTGTTGGTAAGGGAGTTGTTTCCTATTTTAGGATTGTTGTTCCTCTTTTTTCAGCTTGCCCAACATTGTACTTGCAGCCATACAAGTAGTCTCAGCCATACATTGGAGTAATCTTCAGTTTGTTGATGTTGTTGAAGCATTTTCAGTCACTATATGGTTGATTCCAACCCCTATATCACTGTCATTTCTGAATTTTGTGAAGAATTTGAAGTATGACAATTGTTATCCTATTCTTTTTTTTGCTGCTGTCCGCATCAGAACCAACCCCTTAACACTTTTTATGATAGTCACAAAAGTGTTTTCAGTCACAAGGTGGAAGGATTTTCTGCCTACCATCAATGAGGGATTGTTTGCCGTTGTTTTAGAAGAGTTTTCAGCCACCACAATGCTGATTTTGAGCGAGAAATTGCAATGGTACAACTACAGCCATGCTTGGGGCAGCATGAATGGACCTTTGAGAGTCCATCATATGAAGGGGAATTTTGAGGAGAATGCAAGCAAAGGAAGAAAGCTAGTCAACAGGAGAATGTAAGCAAAGGAAGAAAGCTAGTCAACATATCTATGAGGCATGAAGAAGTAATGTTGAGAATCTTGTTTTCTTTAATGTGTTTGTTCTATGTGCAGGTCCAGAAATGGAGAAAAAAGAAGTGTAAACAACCTAGAAGGGAGGTAGAGAGTATGAAGGAGAAAGAAGACAAGGATGTGATAGAGCAACTGAGTTTGTTATCAACTCAAGTAAATGAGGAAGAGTATGAGGTTGCAGCTGGTGATGATGGGATGAAAGAGATGCTTCTCCAAGCATTAGAAGCACATGGTGACAAATATGGAAACAATGATGAGATGATATCATCATATGCCACGGAAGCATATCCAGGACAACTATGGACCTAATTTCTAGTACTAATGCTGCTGTCATCATAATTATCAGCCATGACACCACTTCATGGGCACTCACACAAGTGATTTTGCAGGGGTTTCTAGTCATGGGAAAGAATATTTTCCAGTTGGTGACGGTGACTAATGGAGAGTTTTTCAGTCCTTGTATGGCTACCTACCGCTTCTACATCAATCACATTACTAAATTTTGCATGGGTTTGTCATATTTATATCATTTCTATATTGCTGGTCATAATATTTTCAGTCATGAACAACTGTACACTTGTGCAATTTGAGAGGGTTTCCTTGCATGGTAATGTTAGTGGAGGGCTCCACTATTGAAGACAATCCTCCCAACCATCCTAGTGCTGATTTGGATGGAATTCCAAGTGATTTGTGGTTGTTATGACTTGTTTCCAGCTTACATGCAAGTTGTGTTGTGCCATGCTTTGGAGGGATCAACCCACGGTAACATTATGGGAACCATTGGAGCTCAAGGCTATAGGCATGAAGCAAGTGTTTGAGATCCTTCATCACAAGAGAAGAGCAAATGGGTACCTCGGGAACATGGTAGTGAGCACTTGGGGCAGCCTTTGGCCTTAAGGGAGTGTATGAAAGATGTTCTCATGCTTTGGGTAGAAGGCTTCATTGAGGGGAGCATATAGATGTGGGTGATGAATGGAGTAGACACCATGATAATTGTTGGGGGAGGTTGTTCCACTTGACAACTATGGGATTTAGATGTTTGGGTTATTATAGTATGATCGTACTTGGGCATATGCGCTTGTTTTGTTAAGAGCTCTTTCATTTGACAAGTACATGATCCAGATTATTGGAGCATCCAAGCTTGCAATTGCTTGAGGGCAAACAATTTTGAGAGGGGAGGATTATAATGTCCCCTTCTCAACATTAGCTCACTTTGAAGACTTTAGACATATTCCGCTTCCTATGGGCTAGAAGGGATTGAGCAAGGGAAGTTAATGTCATGATTTTCAATTGTTTTTGTGAGTTTTGCATTATTTTAAAATAATTTTCTAAGCGTAGTCGGGTTGATTGGGAAAAAGTGAGAAAACCAATTGAAAAATAAAAGAAAAAGAAACTATTATGGAGGTCGGTCCTCTTTAGAGGATTCTATTTGGTTTTGGCGCCACCTCTAGCTATTTAAAGGGGTCACTTGGCTTGGAAGAGGTTTATGCATACTTTGAAATTTATTCTCTTAGAGTTGGAGCATGTTTTGTTCTCTCTCTCTCATCCATTGAGGACGAAAACCCTCTTGGAAGACCTATTGAGAACAAAACCTCTCAATAGTGGGTTGGTTTGAGGACAAAACCCCTCAAGCTTGCAAAAGGGTGATCTCATAAGGAGTTTGTATTCAGTTTTGAAGGCATTTCCAGCCCTTCCCAAGGGTGGCGACTTGCCCTAAGGTGGAGTTTGGGGTATTCTAGGGCATGACAACTTCAAATTCAACCATCATTGTGTTCCTCCTATTTTTAGCAGCTGGAATCTTCATTTGTACTTCAATTTGGGGCTTGGAATCCTTCATTTCCAGCCATATTTGTAAGGGTATTCACTGCTGTTAATTAATTTCCAGCTGATATTAAATTGGTAAAAATGATATATTTTCCGGTGCTTTTCTCTTGCAATCATTTCCAGATTTGAAGAATATTATTTTGAAGGGTTTCTAAATTATTTCCAACAAGTTTGTAGCTGATTTCTATCATAAAAAATATATTTACAGCCTGCTGCTAGGGTTTGGGAATTTAATTTCAGTTTGCTTTAGTTTACTATTTGGATTTGTGCAAGTTCTTTGATTTTTAGTTTCAGCCTGGAAAATGGGCATTACACTTTGGTATGTGTAAGAAACTATTTTTGCCTTCCTTCAAAGGCCCACAAGCTCATCACTTAATGAAATTTCTCTCATAGTTGAGTCAACATGTATTCAATATATATTTTTCGTTTCATGTGTTTATTTGGAGGGAAAGTCACCTTTTGAATTGATTTAAAATAACAAATTTGAAATGCACTAAAAAAGGGTTAGACCTAAACTTGTGCATTAGGTATCTAAAAGTTGGGCATATGATGTGTCACCTTGTGATTGGCTACTTTACACCATTGTTGGGTACAAGTTGTACAATAGTATGTAATTTGTACAATTTAAAAGATTAATTGTGAAGCCACAATCTGTAATTCATCATTGATAATAGCCATATAAATAGCGTATTACAAGCTACAATCTAGGGATGTTGGTAAAACAACATTTGAACGGAAAGCTTAAATAAGCTACATCCATATTTACAACAATAACAAATAGTTCCAACAACCAAACTAAGTAAACTATGTAACAATATGTTACATTATTACGAAGTACAATAAACTATTCTAACACCCTCCCTTAATGACTAAATCAAATGTTTTAGTCATTATTACAAAAAATGATTAAGTCCATACATGAACTTAACCCAAGGTGTAGTCCTGTTGCCACTGCAACAATGTATCCAAATGTCCCTATTGTTGCCAATCCATCTTACCAGAATACATGGGTAATGAGCCACTGCAACCGCCAAGTAAAGTAGGAAATGGTGTTGAATGCTAAGTTCATTGGATTTTGTTGTTCCATCGAAGTGTTGTCATGTCTTGAATGTTTCATGCTTCATTTGTTTGTTTGTTAGAGTGATCAATTCCAACAAAAACTTAGAATATATATCAAGACTAAACAAAATAGAATATCCCCTAAGAGATATTTTTGTGTTGAGCTGTTGAAGACCTAATGTCTACTGTTTTCCATTGTAGATTGCCCTTCCTATAAATATGGAAATCTATCTTTCCTTACATCCTTCATAGTGGTATGGTACCACTTAGGCCTCTTCTGTTGGCTTGTTTGATATGATTGTGAAGAGTGAGAAACAATCTCTTCACTACTAGAACTTGACTTTTCTGGTTTTTCCATCTTTGAACCCTGTTCAATTTTAGTACCAGAACTTGTTCTAGAAATATCATCAGTAGGTAGTAATACAATACTATTAGTAGATTGACCATTATCAGAAAAGAATGGTACTTTCTCATCTATAACAACATCATTACTCACCACAATCCTATATGTGGAGACATCTATTAACTTGTATGCATTCCTCTGCTCACAATAACCAACAAACATGTACAATTTTCCCAATATAGAAGCAGTGGATCTGAAAACATGAAAATTACTTACATTAGGTGTATTTCCAGACCATGCTCCTTTTGGTGTTACATTTTGCAAAGCTTGTGATGGACTTCGGTTGAGAGTGTACACAACTGTATTTACAACTTCTGCCCAATACTGATACGGTACATTTTGGCTATCCACCATACAATGTGTCATCTCTATCACTGTCTTGTTCTACCTTGCCATGACATCATTCTGTTGTGTAGAATATGTTATACCTTTTTCTTGCAGAATTCCTTGAATTTGTCAGAGACAGACTCTTCTTCATTCATTGATGTGAGAGCTTTTATATTTTTCCCTCCCTGTTTCTCTACCATAGCTTTCCAAGCAACAAAGTTAGAGAAACATTTTGACTTTCTATGCAGAAAACACACCCACATTTTCCTAGAAAATTCATCTATAAGCAACAAATAATACAATGCTCCAGATATGGAAGGTGTTCGCATTGGACCATGCAAACCCACATGTACCAAATCCAATGCATTCTTAGCTCTCTGTGTCTTACCAATGTCAAATGAATGTGAAAATTGCTTATCACCATGTTAGTGTGACTTAATGTATGTAAATGCTGATAACCACTAGGTGACCATACCTCTTATGCCACAATTCACTAGTGCTTTCCACTGCTGCTAGTGCATGCTCATTTGTAGTTTTTGGATCAACCAACTTATACAGTCCTCTGTTACCAAGACCAACAACTATGACTCTTTTCTCATGAATATCACAAACCATGCATTTGTTTCCTTTAAACTCCACACAAAGATTAGGTTTTTAATTATTTCACTTATGGAAAGAAGATTTTTGTTCATATCAGGTACAAACCGAACATTTTGAAAAGTGTATATAACAAAATTCATTGAAATACGAACATCTCCATATCCTTTCACATAGTGAACCCAACCATCACCTAAGGAAACAAATTCATTGCAACTATCATCTTCTACAAATTTTACATACCAGTCTTTGTGACACGTGTAGTGTCTTGATGCTCCTGAGTCAAAATACCATATTCTTGACTCGTTGACTGGTTTTGTGTCGCCACAAATGCAAACTCACTTGCTGAACTTTGTTCATCCTCTTCAGCCATATTTGCAGATTGTGATTTCCTTCTCTTATTTTCCAAATCATATTGTCGCTTACGACAATCTTTCTTCAAATGATCAGGTTCCTTACAATAAAAACACTTCCATTTGGATTGTTGTGAAGTACTTACATTGCTACTGGAATTCCACTATTTGCTTGCCCTTATACCGTGCCATGAATGCACTTTTTGTAAAAGCTGATGTTGAGGCAACTGACTGATCTTGCCTCCTCTCCTTCTGCATGAGAAGCGTAGACAAGTTCTTGTAATTGATTCCCATGTCTCTGCGATCATGTGCAATAAATCAACAAATGAGACAAAAGATGGCGGCAAGTTCTATGGTACGAGAGCAATCAAATCCTGCTCATCTACAGGGTTCTCAACTGCTTTCAGTTGATCACGAATATCCTTTAGCTACAACAAAAAGTCAGAAATCGACCCACCTTGTATTTTAGTGGAAAATAACATATTCTTCAAAATTTCAAATACAATACCCTACCAGCTTTTGAAGCCTGGTACTCTGAAGTCAAATTTTTCCACAAACTGTTGCATTTGTAACTTCTTATATATCATGCAATTTTTGGAGAGTTGCATTAGGTGCGAAGGAGTGTCCATGGTCTAGGTGTTAGGACCTATAGGCTCTACTATGATATTTAAACATCTTCAAAATCAATGTTAACAATGTACTATATTTCGTGATGATTAGTACAATTAGTGCAATCATAATAATCCAATGCTTCTTGACCGCCTTGGTGTTCATTATTTCACAGCATACTGGCTGGTCAATGTGTTGACAGGATGTCGGCAGGTTCAGTCCACTAGATTTCACTCCCCTTCTTTTCTCCCTCCAGCCATCTCCCTGTGACTTATCCAAGGCAAATGTTCAGATACTCATTGCAATTTGTAAAATAAATAGTTGCATTTTGGAAGAGTACTTGCAAGGTGGATGGTCAAAGTTCCTCAATTGGTGGTTGTCATTCCCATTTGATCCAACAAATGCATCCTTTGTTTCTTCCAAACCCTTGAAAAGCCCATATTCTGCACTGATCAATTTGTATACCTTAAATGAAAAACCGAAATGGGTTCAACTAAATCTTGCTTGTTTATGAGCAGCCCAGTCAAGTTTTTTTATTGAAAGTTCAAATGTAAAAATGAGGAATAAAACTAGAAAAAATGAATTTATAGGCCATAGGTCTTGTTGCTTCTGGTAAATTTTCCAGTTGGAATAATTTTCAAAAGGTTTAATTGTACAGGCCACAATCAGTATTAGTTGTAGAATTGCTTATTTCATTGCCAATTGATCATTGATTCCGGTAACATTGGTCAAAATACTGGTAAGAGATGTAAGGCTATGTAGATGGTTTTAAATACCCTGTTTTTAGGAACTTAACTCCTAGCCAAGGTCATTTTCTTAGCAAATAAGTTAGAATCTATAGGACCTGTATACCCAACGTTAGCAAACATAAGATGCCCTTACCCTAAAATAAATAGACTAAAGAATAAAAAGAGTAGGAGCCATAACAACAACCATAACGATAAAAATAATCACAGAGTCAACAAACAACACAACCTCAAACTAATATTACTTAAGTCAAATTTGAGGAACTACTACATCCGTACAGTATTCTTTGAAAGTGCAGGCAAGATAAGAATTTTTTTCATGATTTGTAATTGTTAACTAAAACATATTTTCCAAAAAGAAACCACAACTTTAAATTGTAGAACCATCTGAGAGATGGAAGTATCGGAGTCCATCTTTTTGAAAAAGCCTGTTTTTGAAGCAATTCTAGCCAATCATGATTCAACAACATAGAAAATACTTTAATAACAGCAAATCTTCTATACAAGCACCTCACTAATTAGGATTAATCTTAAGTCACCAGAGAGTTAAAATGGCAGTTGCGGATTGACAATTATGTGAAGTTAAATTCTGATGGAGCCTCTAGAGGAAACCTAGGGATTGTTGGTGCTAGAGAATACTTAGAGATACCATGGGGCCATATAATGTGTGTCTTTTCCAAGGTAATTCCCAAGGCAACAAATACCATTGCAGAAGCAGTGGTTAGTGTTCTATCCCTTGCTCTCAGTATGGGGTTAACCAACTCTAAAGTTGATAAATACCTTCTAACGACGTTATATCCTTTTCTTGTAGTATGGGGTGCATCCATACTAAAGTTGATACAACCCTTACATTCTTATTGCTGAAAACTAAAGAAAAAGACAGAAGAACAATGAGATCAAAGGAGATATGCTGCCAAAACTGATGCTGTACACCCTTCATTAACATAGGTTAAATAGATTTACAAGGATGGGGATGAGTGTTGGATAGAAGCCCAAGCACATGTAGACTGCTTCACATTTGGGCATGCAAAATCGACTCTGTTTGTCTGTCTTATGTCATTCAGTGAGGCTCTAGTAAATTGTTATTTTGGATTATCTCTCCGAATTTTGCTCTGCAATGTACTTGGACATCCTTTGAAGCTAAAGGACATATCACCCACTAGATAACCCCATTATTTAGCAAAAGAAAAGATTGATCATAAAACTTGTCTAATAATTGAACTCTACAGCCTTTCCATCATGAGGAAAATGCACAAATTCTTCTCAACATATGACTAATATTTTAAAATACCCAAATAGAGTCATCTAAAAGAAAATTTATTGGCAAAACTCATCTCTTGAACAATTAGGATCCATGCTTCCCATTAGATTGACTCATATATGAAGAATTGAGAAAGTTAAACCTTGCAAAAATTAGATTTAAAAAGAAAGCTCAAACTCAATAGGGATGGCAAGTTTGTTTACTGCGGAGAGATGTTATGGCCCTAAACACCTGAATAAAATACAGAATTTCTTCTCAACATATCACAATATAATACTCAAATGGAATAGTTTAAAAAGAAAGGTTATTAGCAAAACTCATCTGTTGGAGAGTTATTAGATACACTTACATGTGAACAATTGACAAAGAGGATCCTTTGAAAATCCATATTTAAAAAAGAAAACTTAAACTCAATAGGGATGACATGTTTCTTTAGTGTAGGAGAGATGCTATGCCCCCAAACAATTGAAGTTATGTCAACATAAGATTGAAACTGAACCCAACAAGAGATTGTAAAGAAAAACTTGGTAAAGCTGAAATTTAAGGCAAGATCAGGAAATAAAAGCTATACCACGTGAAACTGCATATTAGGAACTTTCCAACATTACTTAAACAGGTTATATTTCGTAAAAGTAAAAGAAAATGTTGTTTTTGCAGTATTTTACTGATTCTTTAATTATGCTTATGTTAGCTGATGTTGCGTCGACATCATTGGACATGCATTCAGAAGCATTTACACAACTGTAAATATTCTTCAGTTTGAAAATATTTTTGTAGGATAGTGCTAATTCTTCAACTTTGATGTTCAGCATATTCTGCTCTTAATTCTGGTTGATTTTAATAGTACTGTTAGCTGATGTCAGCAGCATAACACGGGCTTTAGTAGTGTGAATCCCTTTCACATCATAATCATCACTGAAGCCGAGATTTAACGCACGTCCTGGATGTTTTTCAGAATTTCACACATATTTTACATGCAATAGTTATGTTATACCATTACAAGTAATATGCCTTTATGCGGAGCGAGCATAAATATTATTAGTGTTATTTTTATCATATAAAGCTCTATTTTATTTAATACACATATAACAGCAATGTCAGTAGGTATTTAAGGAATCTGTTTCCAAATTCAATTAAAATGGCATGCTATATATCAATATTGCTTTGCAAATTTAGTTGGAACTTTTGATTTGATGCGACTAAATATTTTGGAAAGGTAAGATGTCAGTTTCCATAAGTGTCTTCCTGTCATCAAAGTTTCTTTGACAGGTAAGGTCATCTGCCAAATATCATCGTTGATCATCACTTCTCTCCCATTTTGATTCAACCTGTACTGATCTGCATTGAAAAAATGATTGTTTTCAGGGATTAGTGTTTTGCAGAGTTGCTATATAGCACTAAAGTAAAAAAGTAGATATTCCTGTATAAAAGTTTAAAAAGGTACTTTTGGCTCTTATATTGGTCATATACTTCTTCCCAAGCACATTTAATGTTACTAGAAACCACTTGTTACTGATTGGAGTTAGCTGTAAGAGGTTTACTGCTGCCATACATGAAATTTATATATTTCAAGATGCCTAGAAGCACCATTCCTAGAAATTAGAACTATATAAGTAATGTGAGGAGAGGTAACTATCAATTAAAAATATGATCAGAAGTACCATTCCTGACACAACGCAATCAACGAGCTTCATATATTTCAAGATCACCAACTGCACCATTCTGACATCATTCAATCAATATGAAAGTAAAATTTACTGGCACCTGTTGATCCAAAATGGATCAGTTCAGAAGACATGATGGGAGACTGATACACCCCTAAGAAACACACACTCACTCCAGAGTCCAAACCATTAGTCAAAGATTGAATGTCTAGGTGTGGAGAAATAAGGGGTTGAAGTCGGCCATCATGGAAGTGGAATTTGATCAAGGCAAAGGTCCTAAGGAATGTCCAAACCTGCAGGGACCTTGGTACATTCCATGTTGCAGAACAGGGTATCTTGATGGGGTTGGCACTTGTGAAATTGTCACCCTGAAGCGAGCAGAACTCAACAGGTTCAGCACATGCTGATCCCATCTGCACGAAGTGAAGGGACCTTAGCAGACCCTTGCTTCTCGGCCCAGTCTAAGGAAGATGGGCTTGTCAGTGTCTGAACTCTTCCAAATTCATCCAAACAAGTTTTACAGATGCGGAACTTATTAAAGTTAATTCAGACACGTTTATCAGCTGCTGAACTTGACCACTAAATGAAATATGAGAAGAATGGCTCAGAATGGAAGAGGGATTGGTTCCCATCGTGGCTGTTGAGATCCATCGTCTTTCCGAGCTACCTGCAGTGGTTCGATATCATGTACACACACACATATTTTTGTATGAGCCATTGGGAAAGCATTTAGAGTTCAGTAGAATTCACAGAAGAATGTAGGAAGGCTGTAATACTCATGGTTACCAGGTTCGGAAATCCGATTAAATTCGGAAGGGCAAAAAAATCCGAAAATTTGGAGTTCTCGAAAAAATTCGAAAAAATATGGAAAAATCAGGTTCGGAATATATATACTTATATTATTATAAATTTATATTATTGTATACTTATATCATTATATATAGATAAATCATACAAAAAAGCATCCATCTACCATAATCATCATCATCATAATGATTCTTTCAAAAGATTGCAAGAAGTTGCTTGGTCCAAAAAGGTACAAAAATGGATTTTATGAAAATAAGAAAAATATTGCCATCAATGCGTAGAGCTCGAGAAAATATACACTTTTAGAGAAGACGACACTTGAAACAGAGCCACAGAATGAAAGTTATGGCACATGCAAGTTTTTGCTGCTACATCTTCCTGGACCCTTTCCAAAAATGGCAAATTTTTTTCCGTCCTTGCGGTTTTTTCACCAAAAAAGAAAAAAATGCCAAAAAAGGAATTTTTTTTTGTGCAAAAAAAAGGCCGAACCGAACCGGATTTATTCGGTTGCTTCAAAAAATATGGTTCGAACCGGATTTCATACAAATCCGGCCGAACCTAGTAACTATGGTAATACTCAATTTAAGTAGTGTTCCATTGTAGGGCAAGTGTGGAGGTCATTGTAGCGGTTCCATAGTCAATCTTGGCTTGTAATTCTGTAGGATTGTTGGTTGGAAAGAAGGGATAGCCCCATTTTACTGGAGTTCTTACCCCAAGTGTGCTTCTTAAGGATATCTCTAGTGTTCATGGTGATGTGTGAACTGCTGTCTTCTTCTTTGCACGGTTATTGCTCATTTGTTTCATGCTGATTTCATTTCTAGCACTTTGGCAAACATGTAACTCTATGTTAAAGCTGTTTTCTCATGCAAAGAACTTGAGAAGAGCAGTATTTCAATATGAATTCAGTGATACATAATTGAGTTCTGTTTTGGTGAATCAGACACTGGTTTAACCAAGCTTATTACAAATCACCTGTCAATTTAATATCTCTCAATTTCAAGAGATCAAAGTCATCATTCTCTGAACATATAAAAAAGTCTACTGTGTACCTCTGATGGCTGGAGCTGCTACCAATAAGGAAAGAAGTTTTCATACCTAGATTTGAAAAAGATTGAATAAAAGGGGAATAATGACTAGATCTGAGTGGTGTATGTGTTTGTGCATTGTAAGTGAAAAGTGGCAGCCTAGATTTTTGAAAACTAAAATATTTGAGGGTATTGACTAAACCTTGAGGGGTGGAGTTGCTTGTGCACAATAACCAAGATGCATTGTGCCTAGATTCAAAAGCTATATAATTTTGAATAGTCTAGACTCTAAAGGATAGTCAAGGATGACTAGTTTGTTGTAGTTCCAAATTAGTGATCCTAATAGCAATACATGTGAATGGAGTCCCGTCGAAAGATGGGTTTAGTTGTTGGTCATGCTGTATGCTATTCCTATCAATGTCTAGAGAGAGATTCAATAATCTCTCTTCATGATTCTTGTGGGGAGATCCTTAAATCTTTTCAAGCTTACAATTTTTTGCTGTTGTTTCCATTGTCTTGAAGGTACAGGAAAGGTAGTCTGTAAGAATTTGTGTGGTGCATTTTGAGTCTTGACACAATCTTTGAGCACTTGATGGTATTTCGTGAATATGATGAATATGTTGGGCACACAACCAAGCTGTATTTAGTGCTATTGCGATAAAAATTGTGTTCTTAAAATTGAAGTCAATATTTTCAAAATAAATCAGCATGTGTTCTAATCATGAAGTCAGATTTTTAATTAATTAATTTATAATGTGGGATGAGGTGCCCACTTCTCAAGCACATAGAGTGCGCACTTGAGCTCAATTCCTCACGTTTCAATTTCATCCCATTAACATGCAGAGCATGCCCAGCGGTACCAGCGAGATTTGAACCTGGGTCATATTTGTGGTAGTGCCCATCCTTTACCACTTATTTAAGACCGCTGGACTAAGCATGGAATAAGATTTTAGTATTGCAATATCTTTAAAAAAAAAAAATATGTTTCTTGTATCACATCTTATGCATTTTATTCTTGCATATTGTAAATGTTCTACTATAGCCAGAAGATTGGTTTGCCATGACTTGTAAGTGTTTATCGAGCCATCTGTTTTTATTTCCTTCTCTATGAGTCAGCAATCAATTAGGATCAGAGGGCCTCATCTCAGTCCAAAACAATTCAAGTTCTGTAATTTATAAATACCATGTGCATGTTTTCACATAATGTCATAGCTGGTCATCATTGTGGTAGTGCTTCATCTTTATCACTTAGTCAAGCCTGCTGGACTAAGCACTTAGTAAGTTTTTAGTATTGCATTATCATTATTTTTGAAAAATATGTTTCTTATGTCACAATTTTATGCATTTTATTCTTGCATAGTTAGAAATGTTCTTCTATAGTCATAAGATTGGTCTCCCATGATTTGTAAGTGTTTATTGAGTCCATCCGCTTCTTTCTTTCTTCCCTGTGAGTCGGCAAGCAATTTGGAGCAGACTGTTTTATTTCAGCACAAAACAATTCCAGTTCTGCAATTTATAAATACCATGTACATGTTTTCACTCAACATCATAGCTGGTAGGGATTCAACTTGTTTAGCTCCAAATATTCAACCAGTTGCAGGTCAATTACCTTTATTTTGCATCTAGAAATGTCAATAACTCCTGCTACACATGTGAAAAGGCAGCTCCCACCTAGGACTTGACTTTAGGACCTCCCATTGGCATGTTGGGGCATTCAACTGTGCTACAGGCCTCTTACAGCTTCCATTTTCGTTGGAGTGTGGATTAACCTTCCAACAAACTCCCTTCTCCCCTCAAGCAGCACACCAACTTGAGCTCATCTGGCCTGGCTCTGATACCATGTTAAATTTCATGGACCAGCTAGGACTCAAACCTAGGATCTTCCATCAGCATGCTGGGGCACTCTACAACTGAGCCACTGGCCCCTCACAAGTTTTGTTTTTTTGGAGTGTTGATTGACCTTCCAAGAATATAGAAAGAAATATGTATGCAGCTTAGGGAACTGTTATGCCAAGCATACGCAAGGATCAAATTGCTTAAAAGTTAAAACCGTTTGAGTGAAGGCTCCTTGTACAAGGGGCAAGGTGAACTGATAATTCTTATAACTCTCAGGTAGTGAAAGTTGGCACTCTCCAAGTCCAGCCGTAGAAAGGAAATAAGCTGATGGATTTTAAGAGTGGATAGCAAGTCCTGCCATATGAAAATGCATCTGAACAAAACCTAGCAATCAAAGGTAAGAGGCCAGAAATAAATGAAAATCACTTCGTGATCGCCACAAAATGAAAGCCTCCTAAAGGGCTTCCATTTTTCTTGTTATGTTTTTTTTTTTTGCTTTTGGCAGTTTAGAAGTACTTGTTCAACGGACTTGTATTTTTGTGTTTTACTTAAGCAAAATTGTAAAACAGGGATGTTTTAATATGGGAAGGGATCAAGATGCAGTCATATTTATGTCACTGCACTTGATTCTTGTAGATTAGTTCTAATTGGGAAAAAGGAGAATGAATTTTATAGCTTTGTAATCCTGTTTACTGTTTAAAATATGTTGCAACATGAAAGATGTTGAAATTTAGTATAAGCTTTTTTGGTTGTCAGCGTTTCTCATTCAAATTTAGCTGCAATGTATGTATTCAAAAGTATTTTACAAGCGTGTCTGATTTTGGCAGGAAAAATCTGGACTCCTGTGCAATTTGATCGAATAATATTGATGGTATTCATTGGTAATTTTGTGTGATGACATGTTTCCCATCTCAAATTTCAATTATGCAACTTGCTTCCTCTTTTGCTTAAAAGTTTGAGTCTGTATTTGTTAAGGAAAATGCTTACCTTTTGATGGTTTTGCAATACAGGTAATTGATGGCTTGCCAGCTGAGTTTGTTTTAGGCAAGGGAAGGATTTCCCCAACGGACATGATGATAGGAGCTATGCCTCATACCCAATCTCTTTTGTCAAATGGAAAGTTGTTTGGGTATCATGCAAAAGCAGCACCTCCAACGGTTACTATGCCTCGTCTAAAGGTGTAACACCTTGTACCAATGGCTGCTGCTGTCAATTTTTGACACGAAAGAGTTCTTGATCTCTTCCTTGAGTGTATTGTTTATCTTATGTTGCTAATATTTTGTAAGTGTTGCATAAGGCAATGACTTCAGGAGCAATTGCTGGTTTCCTTGATGTGGCTTACAATTTCAATACTCAAGCACTTCTAGATGACAACATTCTTGGTATGTTTTAAGGATTGTTATTGGGATGTTCATGGTATTACTTATCAGAATAATTATGGATATTCAATCTTACTGGATATATAGGAGATTTGATGGGGGTTACACTACTTTTTTGTTTGTCACTTGTCAGGTCAATTAGCAAGAGCAGGCAGGCATATGGTGATGCATGGGGACGAGACATGGCTTAGATTATTCCCTGGCCTGTTTATTCGTCAAGATGGTGTTAGCAGCTTCTATGTAATGCCATTGATTTGGCATTTTTTTCCTACTATGATTGACATTAAGAATTCAAGGATGATGGTTCTTTTTCATAGTTTCTCCAATTTAAACGGTGCTATAACCATTATGTTGTGAGAAGAGAACTACAAAAACACCATTCTTAAGAGGAAGATTGCTGTTATTTTAAATAGTAAAAATTAATTTTCAAATAGTTCAATATAGCTTGCTGTTTGTGGAGATGCAGGAAGTGGTTTTACAGTGGACAATGCACTACAACTAAGCACACATAGCAATTCCAATCTAAGCACATATAATCAATAAATTTAGACCGAATTGCCTATTCCAATTCAACATCTATAAATGACAAAGGGGTTAGATTCTTAGCTTTTTCCAGTATTATGGATGCTCATGTTGACCTGGCGTTCCTGTCCCTAGTCTGCAGCTCGATGCTACAAGCAACACCTTGCAAAACAGTAAAAAATGGGGTATGGATTTAGGGGTCTGTCTCAATCAAACCCCCTCTGGAAGCAAGTCTTGAAAACAACAAAATGCATTTCCACAGGCAGTTGAGTGTAATGCAGATGTCCCAACTCTTATTTTTCAATGGATGCAGCAAGTAGTAAATGTTCCATAACTGCCTGTAGATGATTGTTGGAGTTGTGTGTTCACACTAGGCCCGTGTATCTAGATATTTTGTATCCGGCCTAGGATTGTGAGTGTTCACACTAACTCTTGAGTTAAGCTTACTTTTGGGAGTTTGTTTTATATTGTTGGGATAAACACTATTTTGTGCACGTACAATTTGGAGTGCACAAATATAGTGGAATCCCCTATTTTGAGGGGTTCACAACAATCTCTTAGGTGTTGTGTAACCACCTCTCTGGCCTATTTAGTAGGCACTCCCACATTGTATTTGCAAGCTGTGAGAAGCATTGTAAGATGCATTTTGTAAGCATCTGGATTGTACATTATAAGTTGCAATAATATGAGGAGACCCTTTAGATCCAATTGCCGAGTTTTCTGTATTGTGCAATGGTCTATTGCTGTTTTGTCTGTGTGAAATGTTTATTGTGCATGTTTGTATGGCTGTGGTGATGTGCTTCTTGCTGGAGAGGTACTGGTGAGAAAGCCTTAGTTTTACCAACATGGTATCAAAACAACTTGAGTTGGAGCACAGGTTGTGTGGATTGTCGAGCCAAACAAAGATTGTTTGGAGCGCTTTCTTTGGAGGGAGCTCGAGTCATATGTAGAAGAGAACTCGGCTAGAGATTGAGCCAAAAACATCTCGCAAAGACTAGGCTGTGATAAGGAGGCAACTTGTTGATTTAATACAATGTAGACAAATTCGATTCAAATGCAAGAAAAGGGAATCTTTATCTCCCTGCAGCAGCTCAAGCAAATCCAAAAACTCTCCTTCTCAAAGCACAAGCGAACCCTAATGTTTATCAAGCAAGAGCCTTTTAACTTCAAAAGAAATTGCAATTTTCTTTAAGCTTAAAACTAAGTTTTTCATATAATAATTGAAGTGTTTGCTAGAGCAATTGGTTGCTTGACCTTGTAAAGGTGCTTGTGCTTGTAGAGGTGAAGGGATCAAATCCCTTTAACTCTCATTTTACTTGGTTTTTTTGGAGTATTTTTACACAAAAGGCATTTTTAAAAGAAAGGGCAATATATTTTATTTGTGAAGGGGAGCATTTATTTTGTGGGAGCAAATTATTATAAACGGGCATTATATAAGAGAGAAAATTATAAAGGGAGCTTTATTTTTTTCAGGAATTTCGTAAAGGGGCCAAATTGTTTCTTTTCAAAGCGGATTTTATAAAAGGGAAAATTATCGTAAAAAGAGGGCAAAACTTTTTTCTTGCTTCTTGTTTGCTTGCCTCTCTTGTTCTTTGTCATGGCTTCTTGCCCGATCTCCTTGCCTGTAATATGAGAATGAGATGCTTTCTTTGAAGTTTGTGCACTTTAGGAGGACCTATTCAAATTTGTGGAAGAGAACAAAAACTTCAAGAAGCAAAACTCTCTTCTACACACCCTCATTCATGACAAGGATGATCTCATTTACTCTATGCCGAAGAAACTTATTAGCTTGTAACATCCCCTTCATTATGTGGACATTCATACCCCTACTCCCGGTCCACATTCAGCTATGCTCCCGCACTCTACCGACCTTATTTGTCAATTACACTGAGCTGTTCTCGCCCTTGATGCTCATATATAGCAGTTTCTACTATTGTGTCTGCTGCTCTTGTTGGTACACCTTTTGCTTCTAAATCTATGCCTATTGTAGGTGCACATTCTGTGTATCCTACTTTTGCTTCTGTTTTGTATCTGCCTAGCTCTTTTGAGAAGCATACTATTGCTTTTGGTTCTTGCACGCTCCATTTCATGGGATTTCTTGGCGGAGGTATTGTGAGGCATTTACGAGGATATTACTTCCCTATCTAGCCTTTGTTCATCGGAATTCTCGCCACGACAATTTGGTTTTGATGTAGGTATTTCATTGGGATCACTTGATGACAAAGCTCAATATTTGTTCTCTCCACTCTTTGCGAGGCCTTAGAGAAACACGAGTTTTGTTGCACCTACACTCGGGCGAGAACCACGAGATTTCGGTTGTCGAGACATGATCAACTTGACACACATTCAAACATTTCCTTGCATGGACCGGTAGTTCATTTTG
The DNA here is from genome assembly GCA_018340775.1 of Taxus wallichiana var. yunnanensis. Classification (NCBI taxonomy): domain Eukaryota; kingdom Viridiplantae; phylum Streptophyta; class Pinopsida; order Cupressales; family Taxaceae; genus Taxus; species Taxus wallichiana. Next base: position 805,352,366 of record CM031239.1, on the reverse strand, counting down.
CAACGAATTATATGAATGCATCCTCCTCAACAATTCGTAATCATCTAGGATGGATCTTTGATCATTTATGGTAGCAAGATGAGCGTTCATTGAGAGGGCACTACAAGTGTGGCTCCTCCACCATTCAACTTCTTGATCCGCTCATCACTCCCTGCATTGTAATGCTCCTTGTTGTTTGAACTAATTTATTGGCGGTTGTAGAGAAACTCTCTGTTTGAGATGACATCCTTTGAGACTCTGACAACATTTTGGAGTTTTTGTGCGTCACTTGGTGATGTTATTTTGTATGGGACCATTTTGTAGTTGTATTGAGTCTACAAAGCCATGGAGTTTTTTCTCTCCGTAAGTTGCATGATCGCCCATCGCTGCTTAGGGCAATCTCCTTGAGAGGTATATTTCATTTGTATTTTCGATACTTTTTTTGCATGTTGAGTCTTGTTTTGTCTTTGGAGCTAGTTTTGTGAAGCTCAAATCAACTTGGTAGTGTTCGAGTAGTTGGTTTTACCACTGTACAGATTTGGAGTGTCACTCCACCCATTCAACAGTATGGGGTGTGTGCGGTGCGAGATATTGCCTTCGGGTCTTGTGTCCTTGCATCGGTAGTTGTTCTTGGTTTGTGGCACACCACATTTTGGTGATGAGATTGAATTAAGATTGGTGATTATTTGCACTATTGATACTTTTGTGATCATGGAGTTAATATTTGAGCTTGCCCTCCTTTGTAAGTGTAGTTATTCTATTGTATTACATTGTTAGTTGTTTGAGTTTTGTGATCAAGCAATGGATTTAGACTACAGTGTAGACCAAACATCTTCTTCAAGAGTGTATGAGTTTTGAGCTGTGCTTCTTGGGATGCCTTGCAACAGGATATTGCTCTCTCCACTTTGTTGTTTTTAGTGGTTTTGGGTACTTTGCAATGATAGTTTTCATCCTCGGTAGTGTTTTTTTCCAGTTATTTGTAAATGGGTACTTTATTAGGCCTAGTTCTTTGAGACCCATATTTGGATCTCTCCTAGCTTTTCTCATCTCTCACTCCCAATTTTGTGCTTAAGGGAGGGTGTTGGGGTTGTTAAGCTTGTGTATCTAGATATATTTTATCGGCCTAGGATTGTGAGTGTTCACAATCTCTTGAGTTAAGCTTAATTTTGGGAGTTTGTTTATATTGTTGGGATAAACATTGTTTTGTGCATGTACAATTTGACATGCACAAATATAGTGGAATCCCTTATTTTGAGGGTTCACAACATTCTCTTAGTTGTGTAACCACCTCTCTTGCCTATTTAGTAGGCACCCCGCCTTGTATTTGCAAGATGTGAAAAGCATTGTAAGATGGATTTTGTAAGCATTTGAATTTTACATTGTAAGCTGGCATAATATGAGGAGACCCTTTAGATCCAATTGCCGAATTTCCTGTGCTGTGCAATGGTGAATTGGTGTTTTGTCTATGTGTAATGTTTGTATGGCTGTGGTGATCTTCTTGTTATTGAAGAGGTCCTGGTGAGAGAAGCCTTTACTTTTCCAACAATAATAAATGGATTCTTTTCTAAATTTCATCCGGTATAAATGAACTATTATGCCTCTCTTCCTATAGGTGACATTTGAATTCTAATTAAACTTATAGACATCTATACCGACTTCCAATGGCTAGGACCTAAAAGAGGGGAAGGGGTAAATGCATCACTAAAAGGGGGCTACACAAAGAATCTAAAACACAGAAGGTGAGATGAGGTTAAGAGGGGATTTAAAAATAAGATGGGTTAAGCCAGAGGATGCACAAAAGGAAGGGGAAAGATTAACATGGTGGAAGTCAACAAGAGGGCCCACTTGCCTAATTAAACTGTTAATCAATAAGTACATAAACACATTAGCACCATAGCAGTTAACCAGCCTTGTACCAAAATTAGGTGTCTACAATTTTCTATGAAAGACTAATCAAATTCTGTTTACACTCATCTCTAGTATAAACTTATATCGGGCTGCAGTGAACTTGAAAGTTGAAACTGTATCTTGCATGTGGATGCATCCTCACTCCTTGGTTGTCCCTTCCGTCCTTCATTCTCATGCTATTTTTTCTAATTATGTTGAGAGGCATTCTACAATGGCATCAAGGGGTGGGATGTCATGGCATGACTATGTTTGCTTTTATTTTCGATCTTAAATTTGATGTTCATTTGACCATCACACAGTAATTTCAACCTTAAATTTGATGTCCATTTGACCGTCACTTAGAAGTTTTCTTATTTCTTGGGCAAGTCAATCAAAAAATCATAATATCTTGGTCATATAGTGGAGTTTGAATCCCATTCTTTTCGGAAATATATTTTTGAGCTTGGAATAATGGTACGACCAGACTCATAAAATTTGCCACCTTTCATTGAGAAATTGGTGGAGAAGGTAATGGAGTTTTTAATCAATGTAATATACAAAAATCCAAGATAAAGGCCTTGAGATTGATCTTTTTTGACGTATTTCAGATAAATGTATTCAAGATATTTTGTACTAGTCAAATATTGTTCCTAGGTTTTGAGTATACCTCTAGGTGTCTCCTTTTCATGTTTTTTTGTTTCCACATCCCTCACAAAGGGGATATGAAAGGACATATTTAAAATTTCACTCATAATAAGAAATATGTACACCCACCATTAAAATACAACTAGGACAAACTTTCTGTAGTATGCTAATAGTTTTTTCATTCTTTAAAACTATTGTGTTCGAATAGAAAATGTATTTTGCATTATTGTTTATGATATGGTTTTTGACGTATTGAACAATTTGTTCCCTTTCAAGGCTAGAGTACGGTCTCTATTAGGTATAATACAAGCATACACTCAAGAATCAAGATTTTGAAGTTCAACAAATTTAATCTCAATATGTGCTCTTTGTGAAAAAAGATCTAGTAGTTCAAGAACTTCATAAGAAAGATGATCTTATGGATTTCAAAATTTAGGGTATTCTTGATATTTTTTCATTGATAACACCAAAAGTGAATTATATACTAAAAGGGGTGATAAGGCCAAAAAAAAGCGAAGGGGCCACAAGGCCAACGTACAAACAAAAATAGAGAGTATCCTGTCAGCGACTACAAATTATTAGCAAGGTAGAAGCACTTGTTACTACGTAGAAAAACATACATCAAACAAGAGGAAGGTTGGATTAGTCTCTCTCATTTCCTACCTCTACCACATCCACTACTGTTTGGATCTGCACGAGCCTGTTCATTCGGTTGTTGTGACATAACCGATAATGCACATGTTTTGTTTTAGTGATATTCTCGACATACCCAAACATTTTAATTCAAGGCTTCAAGATCATAACAACTTATTTCGATGGCTTCAAGCAATTTAGATTGCTTTATAAGCTCCTTACGACTATCATTCTCCTCCTTATGAAGCTGAAATATATGGTACTTTAGTCACTCCAACATGTTGTATTGTGTTGTGAAAGAGTTATTGTGTGTTCCAACAAAGCACTAGATCTCATTCCGGTTAGCCATTGAATCCACTTTGTTGGCTTGAAGAAGCTCATTCGTAGTGTTTAAGCGCGAGTTTTGGTTCTAGCTAATGATCCGGTTCTGGTCCGTAGCAGAACAAAACTCTCTTGAGTTTTTGCTTATTTCTTCGAGAAAGATGAAACTTCTGGTGTCATGAGCAAAAACCTACGTATTTGGATAACCCATGGTAACCTTGTTCATGGCCAATTTTGAGTATTCCCCTTTTTCCCGTTTTGAGGATTCCACATGTTGAGGTCCCGAATATCCTCCTCCCTCAACAAGTCCTTCAAAATATCTGGGTTTTTTGATAGGAGCTTCTCTCAAACTCCCTTTTACGTTGTTTATGTTTCATATTACTCGTCTCATCTCTTTGATCATTATCCGAATTGTTATCCTCCATTTGCTTGTAACTACCTTCATATTTAGATTCATAGATGGAGACCCCTCTTGTCAATTAGCTGATTTTGCTGAACAAATTTTTTTTGCATTGAAATTTTATGTTATGAAAGGATACTTGCCATCAACAAGTTGTTGTTTCTCAAACATGGAATTCTGGCCAGTTTCCTTTGTCTCCATCCTCTAATTTGTCCTCCACCACCTCCTCTTGTGGATTTTTCACCACCGTATTGCCCTGTATTGAGCGGTGCACACTAATCAAAGAAACATTGTTAGTCGTTTTCCTATTGCTCCTCATGCTCCACATTCTCCTGCCGGTCCAAGTTCATGGCTCCCTCATTAGCATGGGACATACTACGAGACACATTGGTCGGAGGTTTGTTGTGCCTCCATCTTCTTTGGTGTTGTTTGTCGCCTAATTTGCATTGGGATAGGCTCCAAAGTGATGAATAAAGCTTTGGATTGATCCACCTTGGTGTAAGTTGAGTTTGAAGGACAAGAGGAATCTCGATGGAAAGTTCATGTTTGGGCTGACCTCACAAATGCTTACTTCACCGGAAATGAACAAATTGAGTCCGACGGGTAGCCTCAATCTCAACACCACATACAATTTGAAATAGTGATAAAGACAAGTCAAGCCGTTTGAATAAATAGGAGACCATCTCAAGTTCAATGATAACTTACCATACTTACTGCTGTTTTGATAGGAAAAATCATGTGACCATATCTATTGTTTTTGATATTATCTAAACCATGCTTATCTTAATATGGATGTGATAACTTGTCACTGAGAGGAAAAGCTCATAAAGGCCAGATTGAGGGGAATTAAAAAAGTATTTTCTCATCCATGCATCCGTAGAGAAGAAGTTTCTTTGAAAGGAAACAATCCTAAAGACCGTTGTTAATTCCTTGAAAGCTAAAAAAATCTGAGAGTATTTTTACAAAACATCAAAACATGATTTTTATCATACACCAATGGTCATAACGGTCCATAGTGGAAATGATTTTCTTAGTCTTTATCATTCCACCACCTTACAATCTTTGCTCGATTAAATTTGCAATTACCGTTCGTTTACTTGTAAAGCATCCAAAGGGGACATATATATGGAGAGGAAAATCCGAAAAAGTCTTCTATTATTTCTTTCCGGACCGATAGTCATGAGATAGAAAAACAATAAAAACTCCTATCATTTCCTCTCGATTGTCTTGTCAAATGTCACGTATAGCTTTACTTTTTCTTATCATTCGCATCACTAGATTTTGATAAAATTATTCTTTTCATACTCCCCCATATTCTCCTCTTGACAAACTTGCCTCAATTGTCGCTATAGTTCTCCATCTCGGGGTGAGTCCTGTGTTGCCATCCATTACGGCTAAGTTTCACTCTCGGCGGATAAAGGAAGTTGATCTTTATTAAATTTGTAGCTTAGCTCCTTTGCCTTGAAGATTAAGCTTTGTAGCCACCAATTATTAATCTTGCTCACTTTGACATCATTAGAATCTCCCTCTGCCTCGAGACTACAAATCACGTGATCTAGTGCCAATTTTAAACCCAAAACCAGACCCTCCGCTTTTGTCACATTATTTGTATTGATCCCCGGATAAGCCGCTCTACACCCTACTAACTTTGCTTTATCATTTCTTATAATCACCCCTTCCCTAGACTCACTCGGGATATTTTTTGCTACTCCATCAAAGTTTAATTTGAACCAATTTATTTTGGTTGTTGCCAACTACACTTCTCTCATTTGATTGTGAGTTCTTACGGTCTTTGGCCATTTCTAATAACATTAAATTCCGTAGGATGGTCTCTTTACTTATAAACGTTGTATTTATCTCAATCTCCTCCCAAAGTTTGGCGGGTTTTAAAATTCTTGTTGTTAGTGAAGACCCTCTTATTTCTTTCGAGCCACACTTTCCAAGCAATAATCTCGGGGATCAAGTCCTTTAAAACTTTCAAAATGTCTAATTTCATTGGGCATGTCCAAGTTCAAAAGGAAGTCATTAAATTCAAGTTCATGACCCATAATTACTTGAATTTGGATTGGAATCTTTTCCAAATATCTTGCAAATAGTTGTAGTGAATGAGAAGGTGGTTGACATGTTCGTCTTCCTACAACACAATATGCATCTATTAGGCCTTGCATAGCCCTCCTTCTTTATATGCACACTAGTAAGTATTTTCTCGGATAGGAAAACCAAAGAAAAACTATAGTTTTAGGCCATTTTTTTGAGTTCCATATATTATGCCATGGCCCTATATTCACCCTAGGTGTTCAATGTAATGTCCATTTCTAGGGCTGAAACTGAAAAAGGAGGAAACCACACAAACCCTATTTTTATAACAACTTTAATATTCCTTGAAACCCTAGCAGCGAACTGTATAGGGACTTAAATTCACCATATAACCATGCACAACAACTGAAAAATACTTCTAAATAATTATTTCAAGTACGACAACAATTATCCATCCAATTTGCATCAAAGAAATGGAGAAAACAAGAGATGATACCCAATTGTAATTAAATTTATGACAGCAGCAGGGCAGCCACAAACAAGGGCTGAAAACGATAGATAAACTCCTCCAAAAATAACCAAATTATAGATTCCAGCCTTATAAATTATGATAAATCAGAATATCAAAGAATAAATGAGTTATGTGCCCTAGAAGGCACCAAATCACACTCAAACCCTAGTCGCTCCCTAGGAGAGGGGCTCCAAAAATATGTCAAAGCTCTTGTAGGCCTTCTTCTTGATGCCCTAGATCCAAATCAGCAAGAGAGTCTTCAATAGATCATCAATTCACCAACATGGAGTGTTTTTTTTTCCCACTAAGCCACAATGAAGGGTTTTGTCATCCTTGGATGCCACACAAGAGGGTTTTCATCCTCAAGTGGAAAGGTATTGAGCAAACAACCCAAAAAACCAAGTATATATGTATATGCGCCAAAGATGATGTGCAAATGAGGCCAAGCGATCTCCTTTTAGATCCCTTGGTTGGCACCAAGAGCCCTTGGGTGAGAATTGACCTCTTTAAGCTTCACTTTATTTTCTATTTGCTTGTTGGGAGTCTTATAACTCTAGCCAACCTGCCTAAGGGAGTAAAACACCAAATAAAAACATTAAAAATAATAAAAGAAAACTGAAATGAAGCTCAATTACTTCCCTTGTTCACTTATTCTTCTTGGCCATGGGAAGAGAATGGCAAGAAGTCTCCATTTGGCATTAATTCAAAAAAGGGACATTACATTCAATATGCATTAACAAGTCATATCCTTCATTCTCATTGTATTTTCCATCACCCATATGGTTCCATTTGGTGATATCGTTGTTGTTGCACAAAATATAGAAACTCTAAAGAAGTGTGTTAATTTGCTTGTGTCTCTCTCATAGTACGATCCTCGATTTTGAAGATTTTTCAATATCTATATATGAACCCCTCCTTTTCTACTTCAAACTAGTAATCCTTCACTTTTTTGCCCAATTTTTTTGCTCTCTCGACATATCTCCTGAATGCTTGATCTATAGGAGGGGATGGGGTTTGATTCAACATTTCGCCAAAATTCAACTCTTTCTCCATTTTGAACATTTTAGAAAACATGTTTTCTCATGTGCTTGATCTCCTTGAGACTCTTCTAGATCATCAATCCCCTTGGAACCTCTGCCATGGTGAAAATCTTGTCGATTTCTATGTTGTCAAGATATTTGTCTTTGAGAATGGAGCTTTAGAAGTTGTGACCATTTCCACATATTCTCCTTATAACTTTAGCAACAAGAGCATGATTGAAGAGTTTGATATCCATGAGCCTGACTTCTTTGTTTGTGGGCAGACAGACCTTCCAAGCAATGAGAGGAATTTGGAAAAGAACTCCTATTCCTTGCCAAAAGAAGATCTGTTCAATTTAGTAATACTTCTAATAATGCTTACGGGTCTTTATTAAGAGTGAAAACAAATATATCAATGTGGCATGTGGTACATAATTTAGAAGAGCAAGTTTTTCTTTTAAAGACAACCATTTCCCCTTCGACTTGATAGCTTCCTCAAAGCGTTTCCGCCATATTTCTCTTTATATGTTTTGAACCTTTATCTTTGATCGAGTCAACCCTAGCTATGTGTCAGGAACAATGCTTTACGAAAACCTAAAAATCTACACATAAATTTTTGTTTAAATGCATTAGAGTTTATAAAGAAGCTTTTAGATTTACCTTTATTACTGGCTTGGCTAGAGGCTCTTTCATAACTCCTAAGAATGTCTCAGAGTTACCTTCCCTCTTGAATTGTCGGCGAGCCAAAAGGCATAGTGTCATCCTGACTTGAAGATGTGTACGTGAGTGCCCATCTGTCGTTACTTTTAGACCCTTGATTCTATTCTTTCTTTCAAGAATCTTATTCTCCTTCCCAAAGCCTCAACCATGGTAAAAAGAGGTATGGTCAAGGATGATCTCCATGTCGAAGCCCTCAGATGAGCCAAAGTGACCTTACGTCGACCCATTGATGGTGACTCGAGAATTTGGGTGTAGTGTAGCAACTTTTTATCCAATCTCTCCAATCTTCACCATGTCGAGAAAAGTCCAATTGACCCTATCATACGCCTTAGAAAGTGAGTGGATAATTTCATGAGTGTGATGATACCATCCGTTATCTTTTTTTGTTTCATGAAGCCTCATTGCTCTTCTAAAATGATTTTACGAAGAAGGCTTTTCAACCTATTAGCTAATTACATTAGAGATGATTTTGTAGACTATATTGCATACAAAAATAGGTTGAAAACTTGTAGGAGATCTAGGCTCAAGACTTTTTAGGATAAGAGTTAAGAAGGTAGAGTTGAGAGGGCCTTTAACATAGATTTAGACAATATTGATTATTCAACGGTCTCTTTCAACTCATCCTAATCAAGTTTCTATAGTGCTGAAAAAGATGGCCAGGAAACCGTCCAGGCAAGGAGCCTTGCCCTCTGCCATACTGAAGATGGTCTCGTCCACTTCATTTAAAGAGACTTTTTTCACGATCCCATCGTTTTCTTCAATTGATATGGTCTTATGAATATGATTCAAGAACATATCTTGATCCTCATTATTGTCCAAACCTTCCTCATTTAACATACATGCCATATTGAGTCTTGTCCTTTACCACATTGAACAAGGTCTCGTCCACTTCATCTAAAGGGACTGTAATGCCCCCTTTTTCAAACTAGCACCAATTGAAGACTTCTTGCCATTTCTCTTCTCATGGCCAAGAAAGAATTGCACAAGGAAGTCCTTGGGTTTCGTTTTCATTTTCTTTCATTGTTATTAATGTTTTTCTTTGGTGTTTTACTCCCTAAGGTAGGTCGGTTGGGTTATAGTGCTCCCAACATGAAATTAAAAGATAAAGTAAGCTCCTTAAGAGGTCGGCAAGGTTGGAGAGTTTCCAACATGGAATTAGAAGATAAAGCAAGCTTAAGAGGTCGGTCTACACTCTTATGACTCTTGACACCAACCAAAGAGTATAAAAGGAGTCTCATTGGCTCATTTGCACATCACTTTTTGGCATATACACTTTTATACTTGGTTCTAGGGCTGATTGCTCTAATTCCATTCCACTAAGGGGCGACAATCTATTAGTGTGGCATCCAAGGAGGATGAAAGCCTTCGTTGTGGTATATTGGAGAACGAAAACTCTCCAAGTTGGTGGTGGTGAAGGCATTATTGAAGAACATCTTGCTGGTTTGCAATTAGGCATCAAAGAGGAGTGATTTCAAGAGTTTTTATATTATTTGGAGCCCCTCTCATAGGGAACGACTAGGGTTAGAGATCATTTGGGTGTTTTCTAGGGCATGAAACCTCATTATTATTTGATATTTAGATTTATCATAATTTATAAGGCTAGTATCTTCCACACTTTGTAATTGTTGGGGTTTGGAGACCTTATTTTTAGCTATTTTTGTGGACTGCACTTCTGTTGTCCTAAAATAAATTGCAGCTGGGTAATATTTCGGATTTTGCACATGTTTTGGTTTAGTAACGGTTCGATTAATTATATATAAGTTGGAAAAGCATTTATATATTTAATTTCAACTTGTTTGATGCCCTAAAATGCAAGTTTCAATTCGTTGCTAGGGTTTCGAGGAATATTGGATTTTTTGTTATAAAAATCCGGTTGCATTCAATTTGGGGTTTGTGTAATTCCTTGTTTGTGTGTTTCAGTCCTAGAAAGGGACATTATAGCCTGTCTTCCCATCCACGAGGTTTCATGCAAGAAAGCAACAAGGGTTTCTTTTGTTATCGGAGGAGAGAAGAAATCAGACCAGCGAGAGAAAAGATAATATTGCTTAGTAAGATCCACGAGGAGCCAAAATGGACAAGCTCATTGTAGGGCAACGAGATTGATAGATACTTATGGACTTGCTAGCCATAACCCTTCGAGATATCATGAACCTAGGGTTCATAATGGAGAAAGCGACTCATCCGGAACAAATGCTTCACGCTAGCCCCTTGGATCAGCTCACGGATCAGCCACACCTTCTTTCATTACAAGGAAGAAACCCTTCCGGGAGGCGGGAGCAAGGCCCTCTATGGCGCAAAGCATCACAACAAACTATGAGGAATACATGGCACTTCCGAGGGAGATACGAGAGGCAATTTCACTTATCGAGTTCATTGGGATAAGCAAAGGAAGGTCTAAGCTGGAGCCAAGACAAAATGCACCACCAAAAGAGGTACAAAATGTGTTGGGCAAGATGTCTTTCTCTATTTTTGATGGTTCGAATAAAGGGACAACGAGGGCATGGATTCAAAAGTTGGATACATACTTGTCTTTGAGGCCTATGACAGAGGATGATGCCATAAAATTTGCAACCCTTCACCTAGAGGGGATTGCTCATGAGTGGTGGTTCCATGGATTGGTGACACAAGGGCACAATGAGATCCATTCATATGATGAGTTTTGTAGAAGACTCATTGGGAGATTTGATAGAGTTGATTCTTAAGTTCACTTTTGGGAGCTTGCACAATTGAGAGAAGGCACGATAGAGGAATATGTGGCCGAGTTTTAGAGGCTTTTTGTCGTGATCACGAATGTCATGGAAAAAGACTTGTTTTTTTCATTGAGGGTTTGACCGAACCACTCAAGGGTTTGGTTAGAGCCTTTGATCCTTTGTCTCTTCAAGAGGCAATTAAGAAGTCTTTGGACCTTGAAGGTGCTGCCCCAAAAATAGCAGCGATCAACGGACATTCCAAGGTTAATTCGAGTGGAGGACAGCCCAAGGGACCCTTGGGACAACCTAGAAACCCTCCCTTGGACCAGCCAAGGAATCCCTTCCAACAGATGCCTATTGTGCATAGGGAGATGCCCTAAACCAGCAATGTAGGTGAGTCAAGAAATGAGCTAAGTAAGAGGAATTTGTGCTTCTCTTGCAAGGATCCATGGTCTCCCGGTCACCGTTGTTTAGGTAAGGGTAAAGTGCATTACATTGAGGTATTTTCAGATTGTGAAGATGATGAAAATTGTGTAAATGAGACAAAACAAGATAGTATACCGGAAGAAGATCCAGAAAATTTCGATCGCACCCTTCTTTACCTTGTTCGGTGCACCTAGATATCATCCATTCCGGGTGAAAGGTGACCTACAAGGACAAAGGGTCACGATATTGATTGATAGTGGAGCCACACATAATTTTATTGATGAAAGTTTGGTGAAGAGATTGAAGTTGAAGGCTGAAATTTTCAAGGGATTCAATGTCACGGTAGCGGATGGCTTCACACTCCCATGCACAAGAAGAATACCTCAACTCATGCTCTCTTTGGGAGGGCACAAGGTAATGGATGATTTCTATGTCATTAACATTGGTGAAACCGATATGGTGTTGGGTGTTCAATGGCTACATTCCTTGGGTGAATTTATTCAAAATTACCAGCTAAAATTTAAGGTAGAAGACAAAGAGGTTGTGCTACAAGGTATGAAGGGTGGAATTCCTCAAGTTGTGACCGCCAAAAGCATGGAAAAGACCTTCAAAAGAGGGCAGGTTGCATGGGCTGCTCATTGCTTGGTAAGATCTAATTCTTCTATTTCCATTCAACAATCTTTTCATGATGATATTCAGCCCATACTTAACAAGCATGCCAAAGTTTTCAATGATTTACCTCATGGGCTGCCACCGGATAGAGGATTCCAACATGTTATTGAGTTAGAACCGGGTACCAAACCGGTAATAACTACCCCTTACCGTCACCCAAGGATCTACAAGGAAGAAATTGAAAGAACCATCAAAGAGTTGCTGGAAATGGGGCTGATTAGGCCTAGTTCCAGCCCATTTGCTTCTTCCGTGGTGCTTGTGAAGAAGAAGGATGACACCCTAAGGATGTGTGTGGACTACGGTGTTGAATAAGAGGACAATCAAGAATAAGTACCCAATTCCAAGGATTGATGAGCTAATTGATGAATTACATGGAGTGGTTTTCTTCTCCAAGATTGATTTAAGATCTGGGTACCACCAAATAAGGGTAAGAGATGAGGATGTGCACAAGACTGCTTTTAGATGTCATTTTGGGCATTTTGAGTTTCTTGTCATGCCATTTGGGTTAACCAATGCCCCGACCACTTTCCAATCATGCATGAATCACATTTTTGGTAAGTATTTGAGGAAATTTGTGCTAGTTTTCTTTGATGACATTTTGGTATATAACAAAACATGGGAGGAACATCTCCAACACTTGGATAAGGTGCTGGAAATTCTAGAACAACAGTCACTCTATGCAAAGAAATCAAAATGTGAGTTTGGGATGACTGAAATTTTGTACTTGGGGCATGTTATCAATGCACAAGGGTTCATGTGGATCAACAAAAGATTCAAGCCATCATGGATTGGCCAACTCCAACCAACATCACACAATTAAGAGGATTTTTGGGTTTGTGTTATTAATCTAGGAGATTTATGAAGGGGTTTTCTCAACTTGCTGCCCCATTGACTTCTCTAACACGAAAGGGAGCTTTCAGCTGGTCACAAATAACCTCAATAATTTTTGAGAAGCTAAAAAAGGTGATGTGTTCTTGCCCGGTACTTGCTGTTCCAAATTTTTCTATGCCTTTTGTACTTGAATGTGATGCTTCCGGTGAAGGTATAGGGGTTGTTTTGATGCAAGACAAGCATCCCATTGCATATGAGAGCCGGAAATTGAAGGATCATGAGAAGAAGTTCTCCATCTATGACAAAGAAATGTTGGCCATCATGCATGCATTGACCAAGTTCCGGCAATATTTGGTTTGTGGAAGGTTTGTGGTCAAAACCGATCATAATAGTTTGAGATTCTTTCTTCATCAAAAAGAGTTAAATGACTGGCAACAAAGTGATTTTGATATTGAATATGTCAAAGGGAAACACAATGTGGTAGCGGATGCCTTGTCAAGGAAACCACCTCCTAATTCTTTTGGGGATGTGGAATTACATGATGGAAAGATGGAAGAGACCAAGATTTCAGATCAGCCAAGCTTGCAATTGCTTGGGGACAAGCAATTTTGGGAAGGGAGGATTGTAATGTCCCCTTTTTCAAACTAGCACCAATTGAAGACTTCTTGCCATTTCTCTTCCCGTGGCCAAGAAGGAATTGCACAAGGGAAGTCTTGGGTTTCATTTTCATTTTCTTTCATTGTTATTAATGTTTTTCTTTGGTGTTTTACTCCCTAAGGCAAGTTAGTTGGGTTATAGTGCTCCCAACATGAAATTAAAAGATAAAAGTAAGCTCCTTAAGAGGTCAACAAGGTTGGAGAGTTTCCAACATGGAAATAGAAGATAAAGCAAGCTTAAGAGGTCGGTCTACACTCTTATGACTCTTGGCACCAACCAAAAGGTATAAGAGGAGTCTCATAGGCTCATTTGCACATCACTTTTTGGCATATACACTTTTATACTTGGTTTTAGGGCTGATTGCTCTAATTCCATTCCACTAAGGGGCGACAATCCATTAGTGTGGCATCCAAGGAGGACGAAACCCTTCCTTGTGGCATATTGGAGAACGAAAACTCTCCAAGTTGGTGGTGGTGAAGGCATTATTGAAGACCATCTTGCTGGTTTGCAACTAGGGCATCAAAGAGGAGTGATTTCAAGAGTTTTATATTATTTGGAGCCCCTCTCCTAGGGAGCGACTAGGGTTAGAGATCATTTGGGTGCCTTCTAGGGCACAAAACTTCATTATTATTTGATATTCATTTATCATAATTTATAAGGCTGGTATCTTCTGCATTTTGTAATTGTTGGGGTTTGGAGACCTCATTTTTAGCTATTTTTGTGGACTGCACTTTTGCTGTCCTAAAATAAATTGCAGCTGGGTAATATTTCAGATTTGGCACATGTTTTGGTTTGGTAATGGTTCCATTAATTATATATAAGTTGGAGAAGCATTTATATATTTAATTTCAGCTTGTTTGATGGGTGTTTGATGCCCTAACATGCAAATTTCAGTTCGCTGCTAGGGTTTCAAGGAATATTGGATTTGCTGTTATAAAAATCAGATTGCATTCAATTTGGGGTTTGTGTGATTTCCTTGTTTGTGTGTTTCAGCCCTAGAAAGGGATATTATAGGGACTTTTTTCACAAGCCTATCTTTTTCTCAATTGATATGGTCTTAGGAATATGATTCAAGAACATGTCTTGATCCTCATTATTGTTCAAACCTTCCTCATTTAGCATACCTATCAGTAATTCACTAAATAGTTGGTTATCTCCCGATGATTCTCCAAACTATTTCCCTCCAAGTATCTCGTTTGGCAGTGTGATTTCTCTAACTCCTCATCTTGCACGAATGATGAAATAATTTGATATTCTTATTCCCTTCAGAAAGCCATTTGACTGTAGATTTCTGTCTGCGAAAAATCTCTCCTCTTTTGTAGACTTCCTCCATTTAATAGGACACCTCTTTCTCCATCACAAGGGTAATATCAGAGTTGTCGCCTCTAAGCCTCTTGCCATCTCTTTTGAATTTCCTTCCTATGTGCCTCCAAGATTTCTTTTTTTTAAACAGATGTTTGAAGGTAGTCTTATTCCACTCGCAATAATATTTTGAGGCCTTTTAACTTTTGATTGTAACAATACATCTTCATGCTGTATCTATTGCTTGGAGTGCTTCAAAAGTCTATGACACACTTATCTAATTCAACATTCTCAAGCCACATCTTTTTGAATCGAAAGGGAATTCTTCTCAGCTGAGAATCTTCTTCAGTTCATAGAGCTACCAACCAACGATCAATTCTGCTTGAGAAAAGATTTCTGATTTTAATAATGAATTCTGGTCCAACTATTTGTTGGAATCAAGAAATCTATATAACTTTTTGAGAATTAACTCATTGACTTCCTTCTATTATTCTAGGTAAATCATCCCTTTTGAGGTCTGACATCCCGAAGGTCCAACTTTTGGATGAAGTTTCTGAAACTAAGGTTCCCATCTGAAGAAATTTTCCTTCCTTTCTTTTCAGACTCCAGCCTAGTATTAAAATCCCCATACGAAACCCAAAACCTCTTAGTTTTATCTATAATTCTCTGGTCGATCAGTCCCCAAGCCCCTTCTTTATGCACAGATTTATGAGAGCTAGAATAAAAAACTGAGGTTAGAGTGAAGGCTTACCACTTTACAAATCAGACATTTATTGTCTTGTTGCATGTCTTTAATTATGATCTTTTTGGATCCTAGAGAATTGCCATTCCACCTGCTGTACTTTCGCATCCTTACCATACATTTCCATCTCGAGAAGTCTGCAAATATTCCTTCTCACACTCTCTATAGTTTTCCAACTTAGTTTCTTGTAACATTAACAAGTCCGGTTTGTTTTTTCCACCATTCTTGTAAGGATTCTCCTTTTGGAGTGGGTGTTGAGGCCCCTTATATTTGATGAAAATCGAGACGATCTTCACTAAGACATGTTGATTTTCTTGGGGATTGCCAAGATATCTTCCAGTTAAGATTGTCTGCCATTGTGCCATTGTATCCTTCAATCTTCTTTCTTTCTTGCTCTTTCTTCCCTTCTTCACTCCTAAGTCTCCTTTTCTTTTCTTAGTTTCCTTGTTCTTGAGAGTTCCATTTCGTGAATTTCATATCTCCAACTCAGAATTAGACTCATCAGTCAGCTCTTAAATATTTGTGTCTTCTCCTGTTTTAATCCTTCTTTGTCCATGTGGTATCCTTCTTGTTTATCTTGTTCCTCCATCAATTTTTTCTTGTATCTCTTCAATTATAGGATCTTCAATGATTTTCTCCAAATCCTCCTTGAATCCATACTCTACCATTATGTCTTCACATGTTTCTTTCTGTATTTCCTTGTGAAGAGTGTCTTTGGAACTACCTCTATCTCCTCTTTTGAATTTTCTCTTTTTCTGTGGTTTCTCATTTCCTTGATTTCCTTATCTTCATTCCGCTATCTCTTATTTTGAACTGTGTATTTTCTCTTAGGTTCCATGAATCCATCCTCAGCTTTATCAGTTTCCCCTTTTTGTGCTTCATGTATGTCAACTTTTGGATGTGCGGGGCATTCCTTGATCAGTTGACCATATTCATGGCAACCTCTGCACCTAAAAGGGATGCTTTCATAATCCAGATCTTGCTTCCAACTCATTTGTCCAGCTTTTAGAGTGACATGTTTTGAAAGGGGCTCGGTAAGATACAGTTCCACACATATTCTGGCATAGTTTGATAATCCCTTGCCATGATATGGTTTTGATGTTTCAATCGCTTTCCCCAACGTATTGACTACAGTATCAAATACATAATATGACCAGAACTCGTGAGGCAGAGCATACATTCTGCTCAAAACTGGTGCTGTTGATTGCATCTCTTGTGTTGGTTTAAAAACCACATCCCAATATTTCATGGATAATCCTACGTTACTGAAGAAATAGGGTCCTCCTCCTAAGGCACTATCTTTTTGGAGTCATTTGCAAAGAAAGCCATTAAATGTCCTCTGGCATAGGTTCTGATAGAGCATTCCCCATGAGCTTTCCATGCCCTTCTTGTCTATTTGGAGTTCTTTTATTGAAATTCGTGCACCCAAAAATCTACATACCAGGATTTTACCATGCAAGGTCCCAATATTCCTTTTGATCTTGCTGAGATTCAAACAAATGATCATTTTTTTTTCCGTTGTTGGCATGCAAGTATTTTTCACTCTTGATTCTTTGTTCCAGTTATTTTCCCTACCGACAACATTGTCATCTCTACCTCTTTTTAAGAGATTGTCCCTCTAGATCCTACTGCTTTTTCTCTTGGGGGAGGGGCAATTCACTTGTTGCTTATGTGCCCCCAGGCCAACTAAAACTTTGACAATCTGACAGAAATATGAAGGAATTTTCCTTATGAGGTTACCAGAGGCTCCAAAACACTGGTCCGAGGCAGTTGGCTGTTTTTGTTTCTGTTATTTTAATTCTTGTGTGCTTCATGTTCAAGATGTTTATTGCTTGTTTTCACTATGTTCACATCCTAAAATTTAGGGTTTTTATACTCCAGATTTCTAGGTCTCTGAGGAAACTACCACCATTTTGGCAGAGGAGACCGTAAGTACCATCAAGGAAGCTTGCTAAGACTTATGCAGGAAGGGTGTAAAAATTTATTCTGTACAAAAACAGCCCAATTTCCTTGAATAGATGAACACACGCCATTGTAGATCTGTAAGATTAATACATTACAGATGTAGCTACCAAAGGGCAAATTACAGTTGCAGAACCCTGTTTGTGGCTCCAAACCTTGCCACAGTAGAATCTTTATCTCCATGCAAAAATGTTTCATAATAAAACAAAATGAAATGATGTTCAATGTGAACTTGAAGTGGTGAATTTCAATCAATAAATGTGTCAAGCCTAAAACTTAAAGCTATGAGGGGATGAACATTTAGATGCAGTTTTCATTGATTGCAGAGTCGGTTCTAACTTTGTTTTATGGGCAAGCTTCAATATCTTCTTGTCCTTTGTGTGAAACATCCTTTGTTAAATATCTTCTTTTACTTGAAAGTTAGATTCTCTATGCTCTTACTAGATTTTATATTAACTCCAAATCATTCTTGGCTCTTTCTGAGATATTTTTTTTTGTAGATAGTCCCAAATGAAGTGAATGAGAGCCTGAAAACTAAAGTCTATGGGTTAATTATAGGAAACATGAAAATATAATATCAGAATTGCATAAATTAAATTTGAAAATTTACTCTTCATTCTTATTATTTCATAGGAAGTATTACACCCATTTATATAGGAGAGGTTGTTCCTATATTTAAGGAGAGATAATCTCCATAAATATCTCCACACACAACTCCTAAAACAACTCCATGTTATTTTACGTGAGATTTTGTTTTCTCACAAAACTAATATTGTTAATGAGTTGTTTACTCAACAACTCATAACAAGATTTACTTACTCACTCATAATTACATTTACCATAATGTAATTAACTATTACAACACATATTATATTATCCTAGATAATATAATCACTCACATAATATTCTATGTTCACACTACAATATAAATATTCCTAACATTCACCCCCTTAGTGTGAACATGGGGCAAGAGCACCTGAAGACATGAGTATGATAGAGTTCCGTAGTTGCTATTGGATCTTGCTATATGGATCTTGCTACACATGATCACCTCTCTGGCTCACCAGCTGATCATGATCACCTCTTTGCGTGAATCTATTTACCGGCTGATTGTCTTCCAATGAAGTACGACAGTCAGAGGATCGTATGTAGAAGCTTCCCTTATGTAAACAAAGTATTACAGTCTTGCTTCTTCCACACCATATAGACATCTCAGGAACGATTGTTAGAATCACATAGAAACACATTGGAAAAATTAACCACACATGCTAAATATAAATTGCCACCAAATCAATCTGTGGCCCCATTGTTGGTGATTGATGAGAGGCCCTAAAATTCCTCCTTCCTCTCGATTCCTCCTTCCTCCAAAAAGTGAACTATTTACCATAAGAATTCCTCATCACTAGGACAAGAAAGTTCTTCATCTTTAGAGTATTCATCCCAATCAGTTTCTTCTTCAACCAAAAGAGCTTTTGATCTATTTTGTCATCAAGTAGATCTTTTGCCCTCTTTTTACTGATTCAAGGCTACATGTCCCGATTCATCACAGTAATAACATTTCATTTTACCTTTAGAAGGGAAAGGTTTTGGTTTGAACTTTCCTTTCTTAGATGAAGTACTTGCTTTATTCTGTACATACATTACTTCTTCATATTCTTCATAATTACTCTGATCAAGTAATGTGGAGATTACTCCTAAGCTAATTGTTACCTTGCTTAAAGTAAACACAATATTTGAATAGCTTTTAGGCATACTATTTAGGAGTATTGCTTTAGCATCATCATCTTTTACTGACTCTTTAATTCCAACTAGTTGATTTAGCAAAGAGCGGAACTTACTTATATGATCTGCCATTTTTGAGTTCTCTTCCATTTTCAACCTGTACAAGCGTTGCTTTAGTGTAGTCTTTGTTGTTTCAGCTTCAGAACCAAATAATTTGTTAAGAGACTCCCAAATTTCTTTTGCAGATTTTGTGAAATCCACATGATGTAGATAGGCTTTTGATAAGCCTAGACCAATGGTACCCAAAGCTCTCTGATCTTTTGCATTCCATTTAGCTAGATCATTTGCAAATCGGTGGAATTGCATTAGCTTTAACTACATCCCATAAGTCCTTTTCTATTAAATGCAATTGCATCTGTAGTTGCCATGTATGGAAATATTGTCCTTCAAACTTTTCAATCAGATTTAATTTCTCCATTATTTTGTACAATACTAATAAAAATACAGAATTGAATCAGGTACTTTAAAAATTTATATAGAATACCTTTGAACCTCCAAGCAAGCCAAGACTCTGTATTAATAATTCAACATTATTGGAAATTGGAGAAAACTTTCAGTAGAAGAATTAATGCGCTGAATTTGATAGCTGCATAGTGAAATCTGTATATCTTCAAAAATACGCATTGGGTTCTGCTGAAATTTCTGCTGTAGTTTCTTGACAAACACGTGGTTCAGCGTGCAAAATTATAGAAAAACCCAAATCCGAAAATGAAAACTACAAGTTATTCTTTGAGACGGATTTGATCAAGAAAATACTGAAATTTCCCGCATCAAACCTGCTCTGATACCAAATGAAAATATAATATCAGAATTGCATAAATTAAATTTGAAAACTTACTCTTCATTCTTATTATTTCATAGGAAGTATTACACCCATTTATATAGGAGAGGTTGTTCCTATATTTAAGGAGAGATAATCTCCATAAATATCTCCACACACAACTCCTAAAACAACTCCATGTTATTTTACGTGAGATTTTGTTTCTCACAAAACTAATATTGTTAATGAGTTGTTTACTCAACAACTCATAACAATATTTACTCACCCACTCATAATTACATTTACCATAATGTAATTAACTATTACAACACATTATATTATCCTAGATAATATAATCACTCACATAATATTCTATGTTCACACTACAATATAAATATTCGTAACAAAAAAAAACCTTATGACTGTCTTCAATGTGGCATGAAAAAGGATGAGAGGTTTCCATTCCAATTCCTCTTTCAGATTTGCCGCCACAGTTTTAGTCAAGAAACTGAACAAGTACGGTTACAAAAAGTTGCTGCGTTCCAAGAAGAACGAGGAAAAATGTCTTGCAGAGAATAGAGATTCAACTGTAGAAAATAAAGTGGAATTGGGGACACCTACTCACCCAAGGTGAATTCACACCTGCGAATCTGGTTTTAAACACAAAAGAGGTCTAATGGCAGCTCTCTGCATTAAATTGATTTCAAAACAATACAGGAGATATACAGATTAGGGCTTTTCCTGAATTTATAACCAAAGGGTTGTAAACCATAAAGACACCAAAGAGAACCCAAAAGACATATCGACATAGACATTAACTAAAGTTACTAAACACATCTATATTATCCTAGCTAATATGTAGACCATGCGGAAAAGGACAAAATAGGCCATATCACACTTTACACTATGTTTTTACTAGGTACACAATAAAAGTTCATTTTATGTTTTCTTAGACCAAATAGGGTCGTCTTTATATTGCATGACATTATTTTTGTCTCTGAGCAAATTAGTTTGAAATGTCATGAATTATGCAACATACAAAATGTCTATGTTTGCGTGGCTTGCTGGTGACTGAGTCAATTGGCATATTCTAATGCATTCTATATATAATTTGAGATTGCAACATATTGCCATGTTGTACATGGAGGCATTCATGTACTCGAGAAGAAAACATTATAAGAAGAGTAGCTCTTAGAATTAAATAATAGCAGAATAAGATTTTTCTGTTATCTTTAACTTAAGTCCAACATAATACTTAATTAAAGGATGCCTATGACTAATAACAAAATGTGTGCTGGGATTTTATGATACAATTTCGCTACAAAGCAAGATTAAAGGTGATTCATTGGTTTTTCAATTCTCTTATTTATATGCAAAATTCAAGTAGACTGTCAATATTATTCTTGTTGAGCTAAGATAATCATGGAGGAAGTAGAGGTACTGAAAATTAATGAGACTGTGTAGGAGGATGGAGTATAACTGCTAAATGGATTTGAGGTAAGACAAGAGTGAGTGATACATTTATGGGGGTCATTGAGCAAAGATTGTCAGAATGATCACAAATAACAAATTTAAGGTCTTTAGAAGTTACTAAGTTTCTTTTCATTTGCGAAGTATGTTATAATAAAATCTCTTTTTGTCTGTAAAAATTAACCCTGTGGTTACTCACGCTGCTTGCATCCATAAAAGAATTCGAATTGTGAGTTGTTCTCATGAAATTTTGTTATTTCCTTGAACAGGTCAAGGATACAATTGAAGTTGACAGAAATGTTTCTCGACACATTGAGGATGAGCTGATTGCGACAGATTGGGACCTCTTGGTAGTTAAAGCTACTACTTCAAATTTCCATTTGATAAAGAAAACAAGTATAATTTGACAGTTTTTTTCTGCGTACTAACTCATTGTATAAAATAATAAATCAATATTTTTTCTTGCGATTGGATACTGAGTGTTACAAGCTCTCTTTTTCTTTTTAATTAGTAAGAGTTAATTCTACTCATCGTCACAAGTAAGGTTCTTTTAAAATAGTGGGATGTCAATCATCATAGAAGTAACAAGTTTGCTGGATGTCGATCATCATACAGGTAACAAGTTTGCAGAGTCTTTGTTAAGGGCCAAGAGGTGAATTATAGTCCAGCACTTCTAACTGTAAATAGCTGAAGCATATGTTGACAATTTCCCAATAGCTGTAAATAGCTGAAGCATATGTTGACAATTTCCCAATAAATGACACTCTAACCCATCGATTATACCCATCCATTTCTAGGGTAGGTTATCATTGCACATCAATAGAATTATTGTCATGTCAGTCAAAATACAAATGGAACTTATCAAGATTCAAAGGCATTAACAATAGTAACAGTTTTTGATAAATGTAAATTACTCATGTTCCATAGAAATTCCAGTATTTACAAAAAACCAGATGCTCGTTAGCATGCTGAGCAATGCATCTACACACCGATGTCTTACGAGATATATGTACAATAACTACTGGATAAACTGACAGGTATAACAAGTAAAAACATTTCTAGAAGTACGACTAACACTATTTATTTACATATATGCGTATACCCAAAAACTTTGGCTTCCATTTTGACACTTTTGGATGCATGATGAGGATGAGATTACTGTAGGAGAGGGATCCTCGCAAATTTGACAGGGCCAGCTCTTAGGTTGGCTGAATCTTATGGGATGCCGGTGGAAGTGGTCTGGTGAGCTAGGGGGTGGTAAAATGGGACAACACGTTCTTCCCCTTTTGTGCTAGCAGAGCTTGAGCTCTCTGCTGGAGCTTCTATCTGTTTGGGAGTGGGAGCGGGCGCCTTGTTCCTACATGACTTCAATACTACTCTTTTTGCAGGGTCCTTAGCTCTTTGATTGTAGAATCGTGCTTTTGTTGATATTCGTCACAAGCTGCCAGAAGCTCATTACTATATACCAGATGATTTATGCATTTCTCAAGCAAGGGATTTTGTAATCCATTTTCACTTACCTAGCAAGCCAAGTTTTGGATGGTTGCATCCATAACTTGTAACAAGTTCATAATTTTCACCGTAATATTAGCTGGGTGTCATGTGAGCTGAAACTCTTCCTTGGGAGACAGATGAATTTCTAATGGGTTGTTGTGTGATTGACAATCCTAATGTTCATGATCCGTATGGCCTCAGGGATTGAAGTGTCATGATGAAACTTGAAAGTAGATGAGCTACTTTAAGGGTATGGTGTGGGCTCGGGTAAAAGGAGCCTATTGATCTCTTGGAGTACCAGTGACACAACTGTGGTAGTTAGCAGACTTGTTGGCATGTCTTGGGTGACAGTGGGAAGATGAATATCTAAGGATGAAGAGCTTGCACCGGGTAAGTAGCTGCATTGCTTGTCATAACAAGAGGAGAGATGCACACCTGAGGATAACAGTGTGAGTGCACCTGTCGGGCTGCATTGGGCATGCCTGAGGCATGGGAGGGGCTTCCTCATCATTGATCCTGATTGGAGCTTGCTCCTGGGAGCTAAGAGAGAATCCTGAGCAGTCTTGCACAAGAAGAGATGTATGGTTGCATTTTTTTCCTTTTCCTTTTCCGTTGATATATCTTAAGAGAATTAAATGCTGTGATTGGACATCGACATTGTAGAACTGTTTGATACTTTTAAGAGCAAGTGCTTGCAGCATGGGACTCCTCCCAAGTCCTTTTAGTCATGTCAAAGATGGAAGACCCTTGAGTTCAGATCAAAAGCCTGAATCTGTTCATTAGACCACAAGATTTGCAATGTTGGGCTAGATAGCTTCTGTAAGATCCAGGGGGCTTGCATTCTTTAATGTTGCTGAAGTCAAACATAAATTACCTCATCCTGTAGGTGGGGTGTAGACCCTAGTGGCAGTGCAGAATTTCTGTGGCATTCAACATTCTTTCTGCCATCCCGAGCTATTATGAATGTCTTCTCCTCTGTAACAACTCTAACCTAAACGTATTTAGTATTCCTACCACCATCCTTGCCTAATTCAAACCTTGCCATTAATGCTTTGTACTGTCAGCCCAGGAATGGAATGAGGATTAACAACCGATTTGGTACAAGCCAAAGTTGTATTCCATTAAGTCAAAGATGAGTTGCAAATGCATATTACAACGAGAATGAGTCCATGACCATTCAGTTCATCTCCAGGATGACTGTTCAGTTCACCTTCAGATGTCTCTTGAGATTCCACAAGAAGACAAATGCCTACTCCTAGGATTATGTACAATAATATTACACCCCCAATTTGTAGGGGTTATTGTGAGACCAATCATGCCTCTAAACTTTTCAAATTTCTCTCTTCCAAGTGTTTTTGTTAGGATATCTACTAGTTGCTCTGTAGTTGGACAATGTAGCAATTTGACATTGCCATCTTTCACATAATGCTGAATCAAATGATATTTGGTGTTTATGTGCTTGGTTTGGTTGTGAAATACTGGATTCTTGGCCATTGTGATTGCTGAAGTGTTATCAACCATGAGTGGTGTAGAAGAAACCTATTTTACTTGTAAATTTGCAAGAATCCTTCTGAGCCATAGTATTTCCTTGGTTGCCTTTGCAGCTGCCATATATTTTGCTTCTGCTGAAGAAATTGCTGGCACTGACTACTTCTTTGACTTCCAAGAGATGACTTCTGCTGTTCCTAAGTTCATCAGGAAATCTGTAGTTGATTTCCCATTGTCAAAATCACCTCCATAGTCAGAATTTGAATATCCAACTAGTTTGAAATCGCTTGCCTTGGAGTGTTTGAGCCCAAAATTCTTTGTTCTCTTTAGATAACACAGTACTCTCTTTGCTGTTACCCAGTGAGTTTCCCTTGCCTTGGGCAAATGGGGGTTGCTATGAACCTTAATGATGCATGTCAATGGGTAATGAGGAGGAGGATTTCATGCAAACACACAATTCTCTATTATTGTGGACTTAAGGGGGATGAATTGAAGGCTTGTAAAAGGTGAAGATAAAGATAGATTATTAGTCTACTGTATGAAAACCCCCTTGTGGAAGTTGACAAAAGGATTGGTTTTCCATTTACCTTATATATTGCTCAAAGAGGTGTACATGCCCTACCCCATCAAATTTAAACTTGTGTCTCCTCTTTGGAGTAAAAGATTTGTGAAAAATGCAAACTTGACATGCTATTAGATGAGTGCTAAGCTATCTTTGGATGTTGTAATTTAGATCATAATGTTAACCCCTATTCAGTGAAAGTCATTATAACTGTGGTCTTGGCTAAGGGGATTATCTAAGGAAACCATACTTAACAAAGGGGTTGGGAGACTGGATTTGTCATGGTGGATAGTCAACATTTTCTAGACGGTTCACAAGTTTGTTCTTATACCGCCTTTCATCTTTGAATATGATCTCCTGGACTTGGTGGAGTTGTTTCAGGGCATCTTGTATTATATAACATTTTCTAGTGGCACCTGTGACTTGGACCATTTTCTTGACATTTTGTGTCAATAAGCATTTGTTTTTGTACATGTATCATTATGATTTAGGAGTCCCTTTTCACCCTTTGGGTGGGAAATGTTGGTTTCCACTACTAAGAGCAAAGAGCTTAGCAAAGTTGTTGTTTGGGTTCCTATTTCTCGATGGTAGCTAAATAGTGCCTCTCCCCTATTGTTTCTGATCATGCCTTTAATTTGAGCGAGTCTTGGTTTTGTTTTTGGCACCCCATTAAAATTTAGCTTGCAATAATTGGAGGAATGATGCTCGTATTTACCTTGTCCCTCAACTCATAACCTACAAATTTTGTAATGAAAAGGAATACGTCATCCCTTGCATACCTGAACATTCTCCATATTTGAGGAGAATTTGGTTGTTGATCGTGAGATGAGAGTTGTGTTTGTGGTTCGGGCATTTATTATATCAATCAATGTTGGTTTAGGTTTAGAAGTACTCTTAAGGAATCTTTGGTTCCTCTTGGTCTATTAGATTCTAGACAATGAAACCTAGGATAAGCTGGTGCAGTATGTGGACCTTTTCCATTCTCACTGTTAATTATCTTCTTTATTGCTGTATATGTTGAGGCCAATGTGGACATGCTAGTTGTTACACTTGCTATCTATACATTTTTATTTGGTTTAGCGGAAAGTGTGATGTGTCTATTGGTGAAAGAAAGAAACTCTATTAATGTTCATAAACCAAAAGCAGGTAAATGGGACTCACGGATACACCAATTAGCAATATAAAGTTATAGGAAGAGAATCCTATAAGCAATCTAGAGAAACAAAAGTATGAAGGACAGAATAGAGCAACGTCTATATGAACACAAGTGGCAAAGGAACCGAGACAAATAACAATGTAGGGTGAACAAGAGTCCCATAAGCATGTGCCAATGAAGACTAAAGGAAAATGACATTGAATGTCTCTTCGTGCCTGAATTAGAGGAGTCGTCGAGCCATTATCGATAAGCTGTGAAAGATTATAAATGTTCACTAGGAGTACACGTGGTTGAAGGAGCCAAATTGGGGATCCTAGGAGGAAGCAAGACACTTCCTCTAGAATCCCCTAACATCCAAGGCTGGTGCAACTCCCATAGTAGAAAAGAAGATCGTCATATCAACTTTCCCCTATGGTTTGCAGGTGTTTGGCAAGTTGTAGATCCATGTCATTTGGTGAAATGTAGATCCACGCCGATGGGAAGGACCGAGCCATGGTGTTAAGAGAAAGCAAGCTTGGAGATCCGAGTAGTTTGAGTAGTAATGGTGTGCCGAGAGAAGTGCCTCTTGATTGATCTATCAATTGTGGTGTGTGATGTACAGGTGTCCAAAGGATGCTTAATACCGCCAATCACCTGGATGGGTTGGAAGATAAAGGGGATCAACATGGGAGCTCTAGAGCCTCTAGTTTCTTCCTGAAGGGATTTATTGGAGGGTGACAACCTCACAAAGGTAAAGAGCTAGGCATCGCTGGTTTGTATATCTGAAGAAAGTACCTAGGGTGTTGTTTGAGTCTTTGTAGAGGAAGTGATATCTTCCTTGGATCTCATATTAAATGGGGCATTTGAAAATGTAGTGGTCTCAGTAATAACCCTTTTGAGGGTTTTATCAAAATATTATATATGCAAATCTGAAACTGAAAATTGCAGCAGACTGAATACAAAACCAGCGACTTATTCTTGCCCAAAAAGATGCCAAAAACACCACACAACTTGCCAATATTTTATATATGATATTTGGAATTTTTAGAAGCCAATATAACCGACAAACATTGAAAACACACTGCTGGAAATGAAATACACACCGGAAATTGCAGCCAGGAATTAATTATGAAATATAGATATAGAAGTTTCCAAAAATCATGCAACTCTAGATTCCGACCTTTAAAAATATGGCAAATAAGATTACAAAACCAAATTTATCAAATTCCTTGCCAATGTCTTCAAACCCTACCCTAGGTAGGTCGCTCCACCCTAGAAAAATAGTATAACTGCTGGAAATGCCAAAAAGATCTTCAAATCAGCTTCCTTCTTCAATGCCAAATGGTGATGAAGGGTTTTCGTCCTTCACCCAAGCCAAATGAAGGGTTTTCGTCCTTCAACAAGGCCTCACATGAGGGTTTTCGTCCCCAAGTGGATGACTAAGGAGCAACAAGCTCTCTTCGCCAAAGTATAGAGAAAATACGCCAAGCTAGATGCAAATGAACTCTCTTCTCCTTTTATATCTTCCTTGGCGCCAAAAACATAATTAGGCAAGGCCGACTGTATATAACAAAATAACACTAAAGAAAACATTATATTATTAAGTGGTCAAGGGTCTTCTCCTTCATTTCTTCTTCTTTGCCATGGAGAAGGGATGGCGAGAAGACCAATTTCCAGCTCTTAGGTGGGAAAAAGGGACATTACAGTCCTCCCTCCCCAAGATTGCTTGTCCCCAAGCAATTGCAAACTCATCACATTCGCTGCCCCAACTGTTTCTTCTTCTTCCCTTTGAAAGTCTTCATCTCCCAATGGTGAAGGTGGCATCCTAGACAAGGCATCCACAACCACATTTTGCTTCCACTTCATTTCAACAGTGCAAAAACAACTGTAATCATGCATCTCTCCAAAAATCAGAATGTACAAGTCTGAAAATGATACATCATAATCTGAAATTATTCCTACATTCAGCTGAAATCTTCCTCTCTCAATATTCCATGGAGGAATGCACTCAAAAAATGCAAATATACTGCTTGTCGTGACTGTTAGAGGCAGCCCTAATTCTGATTTTTGCAGATTCAATCCTCTAATCATGGTATAACAATTACCAAATGGAAATCTGACAAAGGAAAGCAACCCCGTGAATAAAGTAAGGACTGAAATTTGATTTACATATTTTGAAAAATTAGGAGCAGCAGACACAATTAAATTCAACAGTTATCTTGGCCGTAAGTTTGAGAAAATCAGCCTCCTTAACATACCCATGAATTCTGATTTCATCATTTTCCAAGTGGAACTCATACTTCATGTGACTTTTGAAGGCGAGTTCCTTTACATTTTGGATCTCTAGATGCCCTCAAACATTGTATGACTTAGCTGAAATGAAAACAAAGTAGTTTAAGCAAAAACTGTACCTCATCATGGGGTCATAAAACTGAAAGTTAGACCCATCATTCTCCACTTTGATGACCATGTGAATAGCTGCAAGTTTATCATAATGGTTTCCCTTTGCCCTTACTTCCTTTGGGTCTCTCATGGAACCATGGATTAACAATCCATAGAGAGGAAAATCAGAATTCCCTTCAAACTTATGCTCCCTTAAACATGTCATGCAAGCACTTTCTTTTATCAAATTCCACAAGCAATGGAGAAAACTGAAATTCTTACCTTCACCCATGTTATATCTCATGAAGTGGCCCGGATGATCAGCCCATGGAGTATCATGATCAGCCCTCAAGATCCTGTTCTTTACCCATGATTCGAGTACCAAATGGACTCGGTTTTGGTAAGGGATAAGCCCAACCATCACCTTGCATTTTCCCTTACTTATTTCTCCATCAAACACATCTTTAGCAAACTTGTTCTTTACATACTCAGCTGAAATTAGTAACTTGCAGTTCGCTGTAATTTTTGTTAAAGAACAGAAATATGGTTCCTATGAAATGCCCTCTCTATCAAATAATTAATTTGGGAAGTGCTAGGAAGTATACCTTGCAATGAGACTCTTTTCCCTTGGTCCATGTGGCTTATCTTCATGTTTTGATAGTTGAGAGTGAGCTCTCCCAATGAATGCCACCATTGAACTCCAAATATGATGTAAAACTCAGCTATATCAATCACCTAAAAATCAACACATACCTCATATGATCTCATGGTCATGTGGAGTTGAGAACACCTTTCTCGTGCATTGCATAGAGTACCCATCTGCTATCCTAACAATGAAGCCTTTGAAGTCCTCAACCATCAATTTCAGATTTGAAACCAAGCATGCATTTATGAAATTATGAGCAGCCCCTCCATCAAACAAAATTGTGACCATGTGCCCATGTAGATCACCTTTAATAATAAAAGAGTTGTAACTTGGCTCCTACTAAAGTAGCAAGAGTGCTAGTTACCTCTTCTGGATCTTTTCCCAATATGCCATCATGCCTAATTTCATCCTCATTGCTATCCTCATCATCACAATCTAAAAATACTTCAATGTAATGAACCTTATCTTTACCCAAGCAATGCTGTCCTTTGCAAAAAATAACACTCCTTACCTCTTTACCCCATGAAGTATGATGTGCACAAAGGTGTTCAATCATTAGTGACAAAAGAGGTGGTGTCCCCAGATTTCACCTTGAAATCTGGGACTACCCTATGTAAAATATTTCGTACTTTTAAAATAATGGGTTGTTTTGTGTTTTTATTGCCAGAAAGTGTCTGTATTGTGTCGAGATATTCCCATAGAGTCATATTAGCCAATTTCGCCAAATACCTAGATGCCCAAAATCGTTATATTCTGTCATTAGGGTTTACTCGGGAAATTTGTATTTAATTATTCTGAGCCCCATTTGAGGCAAATTGTGCTCGGTTTAACCCTGTTGTGGTCTTACATGTCAATATTCCCATATACCAGTAGGGTTTTAACTAGGAATGAATCCTGGGCTTTATCTGTGACTTCTGGCAATGTTTTGCGTTTTTGGTGTTTTTCGTTTTGTTTTTGTGAAATTTCTCTAAGTCAATTCCTTTGCCGGTTTAATCCGATTTCTTGCACGGAGTATCGAAGATCACCTATGGACATTATGCCAGAAGGAATTTGCCACAGGAGGTCTGGTTCTCTCTGAAAAGATGAAGTCATGCACAAAAAAACTTCTTCTAGGCAGAGTCGCATTTTTGGGAAAAGAAGGTTTTAAGCTACAATGGGATTTTTGGTAGCAGCAGGCAGGTGGGAATTTTGTACCTGCCTAGCAGGGTACTTTTTCCCATGGAAGCAACGCCACTTAAGTCACAATGGGAAAATTAGAGGTAGCAGGCAGGTGGGAATTTCTTACCTGCCTTGCAGGGTGAAAATTCCCATTGTGAAATAAAAGAAAATCACTTAAGGCATTGATGAGAATTTCTTACCTGCCTTGCAGGTAAATAATCCCATTATGAAAGTCAAACAACTTAAGTGGATCATGGGATTTTTGGAGCTGCGGTGCAGGGTGAATAATCCCATTGAAAATTGGCTTTTAAAAATAGAAATGGGCCATGTCAAAAAGTGCGACCCCTTTTGGAATAGAGGGGCAACTTTAATGGCATTAATTAATTAAATTCTTTTCCAAATTTGGTGCCCAAGCATGGAGAAAAGTCAACAAAGAAGAAGAGGATAAGGGAATTTAGAAATAGAATTCTAAAATTAAATAAATATAATTTATTTAATGCAGCCCCCTTCATGTCAAAAAGTGCGACCCATATTGAGGAGGAATAATACTTTTTAAAGTATTAATTGATGTAATTAATTCCTATTTTTAGTGGATGAGGTCAAAGCACACTGTGAAGTCAAAGTGGATTGGAAGTAGAAAGCTAAAATTAAATAAATTTAATTTATTTAATGGCAGCCATGAGCATGCACAAAATAGGCGCCCAAATTGAAGAGAAAAACATGTTAATTAATTAATTAATTGTCAGGAATAAGAGAGGCAATTATTAATTATAGAATGGTGGATGTTATATAAGAAGGGGCTGCCATAATGATGAATTAATTAATTCTTTAGCAAGGAAGTGCAGCCCAGACAATTTTGGCGCCCAATTAAGGAGGAATTTTGCATAGAAGGTGTTTTTACTGTTGGAAGGCTTCAAAGTTTGGCGCCTAGGTTTGAAGGAGCTTGATTTGTGTTTGATTAATTGTCTGCATAGTGGTACAGGTGCTCAGGGGAAGATAAAATTCATGCTTGCTTTGCATGCAAACAAAACATCAAATTTTGGGGCAGCAGGCTTGATATATGCAGATTTTTATAATTAAAATCAAGTGTTCATGTTCCGGTTGCCATCTTTGTTTGAATTAATTGCAGGAATTCATTACAAGTGCTTTTATAAGAGAAAGGGAGCTTAAATCAATGTCCAATACATTGAACATATCCTTTGAATCTGAAGAAATCTCCAGATCTGACTTGGTTGTAAATAATTTCGGCCGAATAAAGAGAAAAAATTACTCAGATAAAAGATTCGGCCATGGCAAAGCGGAATGAAAAAGAAAGCACTGAGTCATGCATCACTTCTAAGTTTCTCGACATTGGAGATACAAATCTAAGTCCGAGAACCTCTTTTGAATTAATTGACAAGAGTTGGAAAGACTTTCCTTATGCGTGCGATCAAAAGTAGTGGAATCATTTGGTGTAGCATTTCCATTCCATGACCAATTGCGAATTCGTCATGGAGTGTGCTAGGTCTTACCATCCATTATCCAGATCAGTCCGAGATGCTGTAGGGAAGACAATAATTCGGCTGGACGCATAGTTCATCAATTATTGTCTGAAGATTCTAGCACGATAGGTGGTGACTACTATTAGCATACAGGATGCCGGCAACAGATGGGAAAAGCATAAAGTTGACTGTGTGGGCATAATGAACAACAGATACATGAAGAAGCCCAGATCTCCATCCAAGTTCTCGAAAACTCTTCCACGGTCCAACCTAGTACAAGATGATATTGCCAAGTTGTTATGCAAGATAAATGGCGAAGCTAACGCTCACAACTTCCGCACATGGATGTATGCTTTCATTAGGACCATTGAAATCAACAAAGCAGATTCAATAATCAATTGGTCGAAAATTATTAGTGACAACATTGGTGAACAACTCCGGAATGTGAGGCGTACTTATAGCTTCAAAATGACTTCATATTTGGTATATGCAACAACTTCACAGGGTGTCTTCTCCAAGCTGGATAGGCGTGGTGTGCTTTCCAAGGATCCTATTTTTGAGTGCTATCCATAACTTACTGTGCCCGCATGCAATAAAGATTACAAGGTGGTCAACGATGGATTCTTCTACAGATTCATTTGCAGGCTGGACGGCGATCTAAAGGCCAATAGGGTGAGCAAGGAAGCGTGGGAAGCTGTGTCCAGGATTGGCAGTATCTTCATCTAGTTTGCGGACTTTACATACCTCAGGGTCACCGGCTTTTCAGGAGAACCAGTTAAGTTGCCCAGATATCCGAGTGATAGATTGGTCATCATGGAGCTTGAGCAGACAACTCGTGGAGATGCATGACCTACAGTCGAAACGGCACAAGTCTACAAGGTTCTTCCCGATCACTGTGGGCTATTACAGCTGCCAGAGCATTCATAAAGCCCGAGGAATTGAAGCGGAGATGTTCTCTGAGTACGAGCAAGAGTTCTTCCCAGCATGGCTGAACTTCGATCCATTTGGAGTGGCAAGGAAGACAATCTCCCAGGAGTACGCGCATGTGCCTTCATTGGAAGATTTCTGGATGAAGTGCAGAAGCGAGTACGAAGTTAGAAAGAAAGATTTCAGCAGGTTATCAGCGCGACAAGTGTTTGACTTTGGATTAGCATGGATACCTGCGGATCTTAAAGATGATGGGCCTGTGTTACTTGACACATACCATCGGATGGGAGGAGATAGAGCTGTACTTCAGGAGAGTGTAGGTGGTTGCCATACGATCGAGGAAAGGTCTCTTACTGCGTTACCAGTCACTTTACTTCAAATCAAGTTCTTGTGAAGGGATATTGCCTTGATGAAGCATTGATGAATCAAATCACAGGCAACTTCGGCACAGGAGATTCCCTCAAGAGGAAGCACGAAGGAGAAAGCAACAAAAGGCCTGAAAAGATTAACGTGCACAGAAGGTCTAATTCGAAGGAGAAGATCACTTCTATTGTTATGGTGTTAGTTTCGACTTCTCCATCATCAAGTACTTCACCGATTGTCGCACCTCAGCAGGATACTGCCATTTCTCCGTTGAATCCAACAACATTCATATTTTCTCACCACTTTGTTTAGCACCTCTTCTGAAGAAAGCGTTGAAGGCTTGCAAATGGCGAGAATTTGAAAGAGCTTTGTCTTTGGATAATTCGAGAGGATGGCAGCCACAACTTTCATGCTTGGTTTGAGATGGAGGAATCGAGAGCACGAGATGGTGGTACATTCGTTGCAACTTCTCATTCTCGAGAAGTAATTTCTCATAATGGTTGGCTTGCATTGGTTCCAAAGGCTAGAGAAGAAATCAATTTGGAGGAACACGACTTGCATGTTGTGCTCCCGAATCTAGGCGGAAAAGATACAGAAAATCTAAAGTTGCTAAGGTAACTTCAAGGTTGATCATTGAGGAGTTGGGGCAAAAGTTCGTTGAGATGTCAGTTCTGGCAGAAGGGAAGGAGGATGAGCTCATAGCAGAAGATATAACAATGACCAAAGTACCCATAGGTCAAGCTACCAGAAGGATTGCGAGGACATCCAGGACATTGATAGATGCTCTATTCTTTAGGCTTGACAAAGAAAAGGCGGAGAAAATTGAACTTCAGAAGCAGGTATCTTAGTTGTGCGAGATCATTGCCAAGGTTGCCAAATCTTCCATTCAGCCAATTTCAACACAAAAGCAGGTGAGTGATCATCTGATGTAGGAAGTGGAAGATGCAAGTAACCAGGTTAAAGCTATCGACGAATGGAAGAGTCTAATCATTTGCCAAGTTTCTGTACAACTCGGAGAAGTGCCGGTGAAAGATACATCGAGATCAGTCAAAACGGTGGTGACAAGCACGATAGATATGAACACAGTTGCTGAGAGTAACCTGAGTACTTTGGCCGAAATAAATAAGCTACCGAGAGAGGTGTTGGTTGTGGAATGGATTGTGCCCGACGGATCAGTTGAGAAGGGGAAGCAACTTGAGTTTGTAGTATCTTTACGTTTGGAGATCTGCAGAATTATGTTGAAAAGGATGCAGGCACTCGAGAGTATGGCATCATCTTTACCAGACAATATCATTGCTTTCTCCAATGAGGAAGTGGTCGGAAACGTTTCTTTGTACATGAGGATCATTCCTAGCAGAAAGTGCGATTCCCTGGAGGGATCTCTTCTGATGGTGCAAGGGAGAATTGATGGAGCTATTAGGCCTTTCACGATGGATTCCATCAGTAAGTGGTGACACTGTAGTCTAGATATTGAGAAGTTCGGGCCTAGCTTGGAGGATGTGGAAGCGTGCATCAGGGTATTGAACGAAGGCTTGCTGCAATTCAGGATAGAAAAGGAAGTTGTGGCTAAGATAGATGGGAAGTTCTTTGAATTACATGTTCGACAAGTATATTCAGTATCAAAACAAAAAGATGTAGATGTTACAGTTGGCGAATCTTTCTTCTTCTACTCTTTCTTCTTCTATTTTCACATTCCTGGATATAATTGTAAAACTTTAAAGTTATTGGTTTTGAAACCATTACTTTAAGTTATGTGGAACGATTCTATTAGTTAAGTGACAGATGTGTATAAGTTTGACTATGGATCCGGATGCATGTCACTTGAAGAGGAATTAGAGGAAGATGATTGCCAGATGTTATCTTTACTTCTTGTTTATGTTCTAGTTCAGTTGAGTTTCCCATTTGTATTTTCCCTTCTACATTCTATAAGTAGAGGAAGAACCTTCGGGTTAATGATTAGAATTGGTAAGCAACATTCTTGTGTTCAGGACTTTGTCTTTGAAGCCCACGATAGCTATTTGAAGCAAAAGAATAGAAAGGAGCAGATTTCGAGAAAACTTTGTGTCACGGTGTATTTTGTTTCTAGCTTATTGTCTTAAATCTATTTATAAACTTTGTGTTATCTTAGATCTAGATTTGAAAATTTGCCTTTGTTTAAAATTACGAGTGTTAATATCTATTGGTCTGTACATGTGCATGCAATCAACTCTGTAATTTATTAATTGGGTTGCACATCTTCCCTCTTTCTTTCTGTGTTTTTATTACTTACTTCTTCTTTAGATGTTTCCTTTTCTTTAAACAACTACTTACTTGCTGCAAAACTATACAGCTATGGTTCATGAGTTGCATGGTTAAAGTAAAACCTCCCAATAGATACTAGCATATTTTATTGACAAATCTTACACGGGAGCCTCATCGGTAAATGAGGAGATTTATCTCATGATTGCCTAGGTGCCACTTGTATGCGAGAAAATCTAGCCAACGGTTTTGGCGACTCGTTGGGAACAACTAGCTTTGTAGATCAAGGCTTATCTTTTGAAGATCAAAGTGTTTTCCATACAACTCTCAACTTGGTGAACGTCCATTCACTCGATTTGTGAAGGCACTGAGGAAGGACGGATCATTTCTTTGCATTGCGGGGAGCAATTCAACTTCAATCATCCTCCTCAACTTAGAAGCCGCAGATCTAGTCTCTCTCCGGGAAGGAGAGTGTACACTCATCCAGATCAGATCGTCTTCAACATAATCTGCGGCTGGAATTATTCACCAAGTCTACACGAGGAGAAGACATGCCCCACTCATCATGCAGAACCCAGAATCAAAATCAAACCCGGATAGTACTGTCCCATGGAGAGCAGCGGCTTTTGGGCCACTTTGAACTTGACTTCGCTTTATGCATGATCTGCTAAAGGATCCAAAAAGAATTTTCCGAAATTCTTTGGAGATGGAAAGCAAAATCCGGATGATCATTTGTGACATTTTTCATATCTTGTGGTGTGCTCACAGTGGAGCATGAAGATGTTTAGGTCAGACTCTTCATTGAGACTCTACACGACTTGGGCGGCAAATGGTTCTATCGGCTAGCTCCCTGGCACCATAACCAGCCCAGCCCTATGCGTGAACAATTTCGAAAAGATTGACTGCAGAAGGCTAAAGACGTTGATTACTCAACTAACGCAATTAAAGAAGTAGCCAAGTGAGAACATGCGGGAATTTATTGCAAGGTTCCAAAGGATTTTATATAAAATCCACACTTCTGCCGCATTGAGCGATGAAAATCAAAAGACGTTTTTTATAAACACTTTGTTGCCCGAAGTTGAATATCAGCTGCGAAGGGCAAGACCTGTGAATCTACTTGAAGCACATAATGCTACCGTGGAGGTTGAAGATGTCTTAATCATGGCTAGAAAACTCAAACAATCATCCCCAAAGGCGATGGAGCTTTTTCTTGAAGTAGTAGTTCAGATCCTTTCTTTCACGCAAAGATTGGCTAATGATATACTGCGAATCAAGAAGTAGATATCTTAAGTAGAAAATGCGACCCCTTCAAGAGTAGCTCCAACCTAGACCTTTGATGGTCAAAATCAAAATCGAAATAGACTTTTTGCACCATAGCGGTTGTGATTGAAGGCTGCTCTAAGGAATAACTTGGAAACTAATGAAGAAGATCTAGGCATTGACGAATCATTTGATGATGAGGACTTTGTAGATCCCGTTGGCGACTCCAACATTGGTTACTTGGACTACGAATCTGACGAGGGCTATTATGAATCTTTTGAAGATTATGATGGTCACACATTTGCGGTGTTCACAAGGTCCTAGACACGCCAAAA
The DNA here is from genome assembly GCA_018340775.1 of Taxus wallichiana var. yunnanensis. Taxonomy (NCBI): domain Eukaryota; kingdom Viridiplantae; phylum Streptophyta; class Pinopsida; order Cupressales; family Taxaceae; genus Taxus; species Taxus wallichiana. The sequence continues at coordinate 805,315,451 of CM031239.1, read as the reverse complement.
TGCCGAAGCATCCACAAGCGGCCAAAGAAGAGAAAGAGAAGATCCTGGGTTGGATGTTACTATCCTAAAAAGAGGTAGTACACTACCTTCTTCATTAGCTCCCAAAGATAAGCACGCAAATTCTTTCAATTCGTAGCAGAGGGCCAACACGCATCCGACTGAAGTAAATCAAGCTTTCGACATTATTGATCACATTAAAAAGACCAAGGTTCAAATGTCAGAAGTTGAGTATTTGAGGGCATTTCCAGATCAGCTAAATAGATTGGTCTAGTATGGGCAAAGTAATGGTCCCAACTCACCAACAAATAATGTTTCACAGGGTATCTTGTCAAGTCCGAAGATTACTCTTTCAAATAATGCGGCCACGAGCTCTTCTCCTTCTACTTCTTCTCCCTCCACGTCTGAGAGGATCGAGCCATTCTATGTGTCATTGCTTATTAATGGATACAAATTGAGCAATTGCATTTTGGACTCTGGAGCTTCTGACAATGTCATGCCTGCCAAAGTTGCTGATGCCTTGGGTCTCACATTGACAAAAACCATTGGAAGATGCTATTCAATGGAAAGGCAAGTGCCTCTTGTTGGGCAAATCAAAGATGCACAAGCAAGTACTTGCTTCTTTCCTAGACAAGAGATTAAAAATGACTATCCTCGTAGTAGACATCCCAGTGTCTTATGGCATGCTTTTAAGTAGAAATTTCTGTAAAGAGTTGGGCGGAGAAGTCAAGATGGATTGGTCTTGTGCGCACATACCAATCAAGGAGTTAATTAGAAGTTAGAACTTGAAAAGAAATCCAAGTACAGTATCGAAGTCTAAAGATCCTAGATCTCAGATCTTGTTTCAAGAATCTGATCACGGAGTCTATTATCTAGAAATGGATAAAGAAGAAATCCAACCCGTGATTCAAGAACCACATCAACTTGATAACAAGGTTTGGTCTTTGGAATTTTGGTGTCACCCTGATTTCACCACGAAATCTGCGACTACCCTATCCGAATTTTTTTCGTACTTATAAAATAATGGGTCGTTGTGTGTTTTTATTGCCTGAAAGTTCTTGTATTGCATCAAGATAATCCCAAAGAGCCATATTAGCCTTTTTCGCCAAATACCCGATGATGCCAAAGTTATATTACACGTCAAGTCGGGATTTGTCTCATGGGAAATTTGTATTTAATTATTTTGAGCCCCGTATGAGGCTATTTGCGCTCCGTTTTAACTCGTTATGATTGAATATGTCATTACTCTTATGTACTGAGTAAAGGTTTTAACTTGGAATAAGTTTTGGGCTTTATTTGTGACTTTTGGCAATTTTTCGTGTTTTTGTGTTGTCCCATTTCGTTTTCTCGTGAAGTTTCTTTGGAACAATTACTTTCACGGGTAAGCTTTGATTTTTGGCTGGAGCAGCTGGAAAACATATACGCACATTATGCCCGGAGGAAGTCACCATCGGAGGTCTGGATCACTGGGAAAAAGCGAAGTCGTGCACGGAAAAGCCCCTGCGGGGATGGGCACATTTTTGGAAAACAAAGGATTTAAGTTGCAATGGGAAAAATAGAAGCCGTAGGCAGGGTGGAAATTTTATAGCTGCTTAGCAGGGTACTTTTTCCCGTGTTATAAATTTCACTTAAACTGCAGTGGGAAAGTTAGAGGCCGTAGGCAGACGGGAATTTATTACCTGCCTTGCAGGGTAAAAATTTCCATAATAAAATAAAAGGAAAGTGACTTAAGTGAAATCATGGGATTTTAGTGATTGCATTGCAGGGTAAATAATCCCATTGTCAAAGTCAAATCACTTAAGTGGATCATGGGATTTTGGTGCCTGCCTTGCAGGATAAAAATCCCATTGTGGAAAAATTCCTAAAAATAGAATTATATGTGCAAAAAAGTGCGCCCCCTTTGGTGAGATGATGGATGGCGTAAAGTGATTATTTTAATTAATCTATTCCTTCAAAAAGTGTGCCCAAGCTTGGAGGAAGTCAACAAGTCAAAGAGGGAATAAAAGAAAGGAATTAAATGCATTAAATTAAATTTATTTAGTGGCTGCCCCTTTCTCTCAAAAAGTGCGCCCCATTTGGGAGTTATTTAATGTTTTTAAAGGCATTAAAACATTAAATTAATTTCCATTTTCAGTGGCTATGGTCAAAGCACACTGTGAAGCTTAAGTGAAGTGATGTGTGAAGGATTAAATTGGATTAATTTAATTTATTGGATGGCTGTCCTTAAACATGCTATTTTTAAAAGAGAAAAACCTGATTTTTAATTAATTAATTGCCTTTAATTGTTAGGGCAATTATTAATTATAGAATTGTGAAGGTTATATAAGTATGGACAACTATATGAGTGAATTATTCAAATCACAGGTAAAGAATTACAGCCAAGTGAAAAAGTGTGCCCCCATTAGAAGAAGGATTTTGCTCAGACAAGGTGACAACAAGGCTAAAAGCTTCCAGATTTGGCGCATGCTTTGAAGGAGGTTGATCTTTGTCTGCATAATTGTTTGTATAGGTGTTATAGGTGCTCAGGTGTTGTTTAAAGGATTCATGCTCTCTTTATGTGCAAATTAAACACCAATTTTTGGGGCTGCGGGCTTGAAAAGTGCAGATTTTTACAATTAAAATTCACTATTCATTCTCCGGTGGCCATTTTTGTTTGAATAAATTGCAAGAATTCAATACAGGTGCTTTACAAAGGAAAATGAGCTTTTATCAATGTCCAATACATTGCATATATCCTCCGAATATGAAGAATTGTCCAGATTTGCACCAATTTTGAAGAAATTTGGCCAAGTAAGAAGAAAAAGAATTATTCAGACGAAGATAGACAAAGCCATGGCAAAGGGAGATGAAAAAGAAAGCACGATGGAATCATGCATTGCTTCCAAACTTGCAGACATAGGAGACACAGATCTAGGCCCGGAACCTCTTGCCGATTTGATTGATAGATCCAGAGCGGGAAAGACTTCACTCATGCGTGCGGTCAAAAGCAGTGGAATTATCCGAGCTGCAGCTTTTCCATGTACAGCCCAATTGCCAGAGTTTGTGATGGAGTGTGCTAGATCTTATCATCCTTCATCCAGATCAGTGCGTGATGCTTCGGGAAAGACAATAATTCGTTTGGATGCAGAGTTCATCAATTATTGTTTGAAGATTCCAGTGCGAAAGGTGGTGACTTCTATTAGCATTCAGGATGCTGACAGTAGATGGGAGAAGCATAGAGCTGATTGCGTGAGCATAATGAATAGCCGATACATGAAGAAGCCTAGATCTCCTTCAAAGTTCCCGAGAACTCTTCCATGGTCCAATTTGGTGCAGGAGGTAGATGATGTCGTCAAATTGCTATGCAGGATGAATGGCGAAGCGAATGCTTACACTTTCCGTACATGGATGTATGCTTTCATCAAGACCATTGAAATCAACAAGGTTGATTCTATAATCAATTGGTCAGAAATTATTAGTAACAACATTGGTGAGCAACACTGGAACGTGAAGCGTACTTTCAGCTTCAAGATGACTTCATACTTGGTGTATGTTGCAGCTTCACAAGGCGTCTTTTCCAAGCTGGATAGATGTGGTGTTCTTTCCAAGGACCCCATTTTCGAGTGCTACCCGCAGCTTACTACACCTGCGTGCGAGAAAGACTTCAAAGTGATCAACGATGACTTCTTCTACGATTTCATCTGCAGGCTAGACAAAGACTTGAAGGCCAACAGGGTAAGCAAGGAAGCGTGGGAAGCTGTGTCCAAGATTGGCAGTCTATTCATTCAATTTGCAGATTTCACATACCTCAGGGTTACGGGCTTTTCTGGAGAACCAATAAAGATGCCTAGGTATCCGAATGATAGATTGATCACCATGGAGCTAAGCAGACAACTTGTGGAGTTATACGACCTTCAGTCAAAGCGGCACAAGTCTACGGGCTTCTTCCCAATCACTGTGGGATATTACAGTTGCATTAGCATTCATAGAGCTCGGGGATGGAGGCACAAATGTTATCTGAGTATGAGCAAGAGTTCTTCCCTGCACGGCTGAACTTCGATCCATTTGGAGTAGCCAGGAAGATAACCTCCCAGGAGTACGCACATGTGCCTTCATTGGAAGATTTCTGGATGAAGTGCAAAAGTGAGTACGAGGTTAGAAAGCGAGATTTTAAAGTAGGCTATCAAGAAAGCAAGTGTTCGACTTTGGACTAGCGCGGATACTTGTGGATCTTAAAGATGATGGGAATGTGGTACTTGACACTTGCCATCAAATGGGAGGAGATAAAGCCATACTGCAGAATAACATAGGAGGCTGCAACACATTCAAGAAAGGTCAAGAGCTGTGTAGTGAATACTTCAAACCGGTTCTTGTGAAGGGATATTGCCTTGATGAAGCATTGATGAATCAAGTCACAGGCAACTTCGGCGCAGGAGATTCCCTCAAGCGAAAGCACGGAGGAGAAAGCAGCAGGAAAGTCGAGAAGTTGAAAGTGCATAGAAGATCTCAATCAAGGAGAGGATCACTTCTACGACCATGACTTTAACTCCGGTTTCTCCAGTACTCAATACTTCACCAACTATTGCACCGCAGCAGCAGGATGCTTCCATGCCTCCACTGAATCCAACAACATTCATCTTCTCCCCTCAGCCACTTCGTTTAGCGCCTGTTCAGAGGATACGTTGAAGCTGTAGATGGCGGAATTCGAAAGGGCTTTGTCCTTGGATGACTCAGAAGATGGCAGCCATAACATTGTGGCACTTTCTGACGGAGAGGATGCAGAGCGGAAGATGGTAGTACACTCAGCGACTTCTCATTTTTCGAGAAGTAACTTCTCGAGAATGGTTGACTTCGCACTTGGTTCCAGAAGCGAGAATTGAGATGAACTTAGAGGAGCACGACTTGTAGCTACTCCAGAATTTGGGAGGAAGAGGCAAAAGGCCTAAAGTTGCCAAAGCAACTTCTAGGTTGATCATCGAGGATTCGGGAGAGAAGTTTGTTGAGATATCAATTCCGGCAGAAGGAAAGATAGAGGAGGAGCTCACGGCAGAAGATGTGACAGTGACCAAAGTACCCCTCGGTCAAGCCACCACTGAAGGATTGAAGCAGGACATGCAGACATTGATGGATGCTTTATTCCTTAGGCTTGACAGTGAAAAGGCGGAGAAAGAAGAGCTGCAGAAGCAAGTATCTCAATTATGTGAGATCATAGCCAAGGTTGCTAAACCTTCCATTCAGCCCATTTCAGAGCAGGTGAGTGATCATCTTATGCAGGAAATGGAGGACGCAAGCAATCAAGTAAAGGCTATTGATGAATGGAAGGATTTGATTATTCGTCAAGCTTCTGTACAACTTGGGAAGTGCCAGCCCGCCTAAAGGTTATGAACAATGCAGCAAATCAACTAAAGCAACTGATGGCAAACATAGAAGGCATGAATACAGTTGCAGAGAGTAACCTGAGTATTTTGGTCGAGATCAACAAGCTTCCGGGAGATGTATTGATTGCAGGAACAGATTGTACCGGACGGATCAGTCGAGAAGGGGAAGCAGTTAGAGTTTGCAGTATCTTCCGTTTAGAAATCAGAGAGTTTTTTTGAAGAGGATGCAGGCACTTGAGAGTAGGACATCAGATTTACCAGATAGTGTCATTTCTTTCACTGAGGAAAGAGTGGATGGAGGTGTTACTTCATACGTGCGGATCATCTCAACTAAGGTGCCTAATTCCCTGGAAGGTTCTCTTCTGATGGTACAAAAGAGAATTGATAAAGCTACCAAGCCTTTCACGATGAATTCTATCAGTAGACTGGTGGCGCTGCAGGCGGACATTGCAAGGATTGGGCCGAGCTTGGAAGATGTGGAAGCGTGCATCAAAGTGTTGAATGAAGGGTTGTTGCAGTTTAGGACAGAGAAAGAAGCAGTGGCTAAAACAGATGGAAGGATGTTGAATTACATGTTCGACAAGTATATCCGATATCAGAACAAGAAGAAGACATAAATGTTACAGCTGGCATGACTTCTTCTATTTCTTTCTTCTTCTATTTTCTATGTTCCCGGATGAAATTGTAAAACTTCTAAGTTATTGGTTTTGCAACCATTACTTAAAGTCATGTGGAACCATTCTATTAGTTAAGTGATACATGTGTCACTTAAGGAGAAGATAGTTGAGGATGATTGCCAAATGTCATCTTTACTTGTTTATGTTTCAGTTCAGTTTGAGTTTTCCATTTGTACTTTCCCTCCTACATTCTATAAGTAGGAGAAGAACCTCCGGGTTAATCATCGATCGAATTTCAGAAGCGAAGCAATCCGTGTTCTAGACTTTGTGCTGAACCCTTGAGAGCAACTTGGAGCAAAGGAATACAAAGGAGCAGGTTTCCGGAGAACTTTGTGTCACGATGTACTATGTTTCTTGCTTTTAAATCTTAGATCTCTTAAGTAAACTTTGTGTTATTATAGATCTGGATCTAGAGCTGCCTTTGTTTTATAATTCTGTGTGTTCATATCTATTAAGTTTCTTCTATGTGCATGCAATTAGCTTTGCTATCTACTAATTGGGATGCACATCTTCCCCATTTTTCTCTCTCGTATTTCCTTTACTTCCTTCTTCTATAACTTTCCTTTCTTAAACAATCCTGTTTACTTTGTGCAGAACTTCGTAGTTCGGGTTCATGAACTAAGTGGTTAAAGTAAAACCCCGATAGATAATAACACGTTTTTATTGACAAATCGACACGGGAGCCTCACCGGTTAAATGAGAGAGATTTATCTCATGACCGCCTAGGTTTGATGCTTTATGCGAGAAAATCTAGCCAACAATTTTGGTGACTACATTTGGGAAAAAGTACCTGCAGATCAAGGTTTATCTATTGAAGATCAGAGTGTTTTCCACACAAATCTCAACCTGGTTGAACGTCCATTCACCCGATCCGTGAAGGCGTAAGGAAGGACTGATCGTTTCTTCCGACTGTAGGAGCAATTCAATTTCAATCATCCTCCTCAAGTTAGAAGCCGCAAATCTAGTCTCTCACCAGGAAGGAGAGTGCACATCCATCCAGATCCGGATCGTATTCAGCATAATTTGGTGGCTGGAATTATCCATCAAGTCTATCAAGTCTACACAAGGAGGAGACGTGCTCAAGTCAACATGGCGCACCAGATTGTACCTGTTCCATCGGGAGCAGCTTTTGGACCTCTGAACTTGGCTCCACCTATGCATGAACTGCCAAAGGGATCCAGAAAGAATTTTCCGAAATTCTTTGGAGATGGAAAGCAAAACCCGGATGATCATTTGGCGGCCTTCTTCATATCCTGTGGTGTGCTTGCAGTAGAGCATGAAGATGTCTCAGTCAGGCTCTTCATTGAGACTCTACACGACTTGGCGGGAGAATGGTTCTATCGGCTAGCTCCTGGCACCATAACCAACTGGGCGACTATGCGTGAGCAATTCTTGAAAAGATTCAAGCCTGCAGAGGATGCTAGTACGTTGATCACTCAACTGACACAGTTGAAGAAAGAGCCAAACGAGAACATGCGGGACTTTATTGCAAGGTTCCAAAGGATTTTATACAAAATCCCCACTTCTGCCGCATTGAGCGACGAAAATCAAAAGACGTTTTTTATAAACGCTCTATTGCCTGAAGTTGGATATCAGCTAAGAAGGGCAAGACCGGTAAATCTGCTTGAAGCACAAAATGCTGCCGTGGAGGTTGAGGACGACTTGATCATGGCTGGAAAACTCAAACAACCATCTCACAAAGGTGATGGTGCTTCTTCTAGTACTTCAGATCCTTTGTTGCAGAAATTGGCTAATGACATGCTGCAGATCAAGAAGCAGATCTCTCAAGCAGGGAATGTAACCCCCTCAAGAATAGCTCCTACCCGGACCTTTAATGGTCAAAATCAAAATCAAAATCGAAACAGACTTGTTCTGCACCACAACGGTTGGCAATAGAAGCTGCTCCAAGGAATAACTTGGAAACTAATGAAGAGGATCTCGGCATTGATGAATCATTTGATGATGAAGACTTTATAGATCCCGCTGGCGACTCCAATATTGGTTACCTGGACTACGAATCTGACGATGGCTATTATGAATCTTTTGAAGATTTTGATGGTCACACTTTTGCGGTGTTTACAAGGTCTCAGACGCGCCAAAATGCCGAAGCATCCACAAGCGGCCGGAAAGAGAGAGAAGATCCTGGCTCGGATGTTACTATCTTGAAAAGAGGTAGCACTCTTCCTTCTTTAGCGCCTAAGGATAAATATTCAAATTCTTTCAATTCGCAGCAAAGAGCCAACGCACATCCTGCTGAAGCAAGTCAAGCTTTCGACATAATTGATCACATCAAGAGGAACAAGGTCCAAATGTCAGAAGCTGAGTATTTGAGGGCATTTCCTGATCAACTGAATAGATTGGTCAAATATGTGCAAAGTAATGGTCCCAGCCCAACAAATAATACTTCACGGGGTATCTTGTCAAATCCAAAGAATACTCCTCCTACAAATAATGTGGCGGCAAGTTCTTCTCCTTCTACCTCTTCTCCTGCTACATCAGAAAGGATTGAGCCATTCTATGTATCTTTGCTCATCAACGGACATAAATTGAGCAATTGCATTTTGGATTCTGGAGCTTCTGATAATGTCATGCCTGCCAAAGTTGCTGATGCCTTGGGTCTCACATTGACAAAAACCATCGGAAGATGCCTTTCGGTTTGATCAATGTCGGAGCTACGTTTCAGAGAGCTATGGATTTAGCATTTTCTCATCTCAAGGATGTAAGCATAGTGGTTTACCTCGATGATCTTATAGTCTTTTCCAAGAATAGAAGCGTGCACATTTCAAATCTGGAAGAGGTTTTCATACAATGCCGCAAACATGGTATTTCTCTGAACCCTAAGAAATCTATCTTTGCTGTAACAGAAGGAAAGCTACTAGGACACATTGTCGCCAAGGAAGGAACCAAGATAGATTCGGAACGTGTCAAATCTATTCAGACTTTGCCACTGCCAACATCTAAAAAAGGGGTTCACTCTTTCTTTGGTAAAATTAATTTTCTTAGGAGATTCATCCCTGACTTTGCTGAGTTGACTCGTCATATCTCAAATATGATGAAGAAGACACAAGATTTCAAATGGAGTAGCGAAGGGAAGGAAGCTTTTGAGAAGATTAAGGAGGCCCTGTCAAAAGCCCCAGTCTTGGTTTCACCTGACTTTAGTAAAGAATTTATTCTTTATTGTTATTCCTCCGAACACACCATGTCAGCAATCTTGATGCAGAAGAATCAGGAGGATGTAGAAGCTCCGATTGCTTTCATGAGCATGCCACTCAAAGCTAATGAGTTGAAATATACTCCAATGGAAAAACATGCATATGCAGTGGTAAAGGCGTGTAAAGCATTCAGTACTATATTCTTTCCTCACATACTGTGGTCCTGGTTCCAGATACTGCAGTGAAATCTATTCTCACCCAACAAGAGTTAGGGTTGTTAAGAGGCACATGGGTGACGAAAGTTCAAGAATACGACCTAGATATCAAACCTACAAAGCTGGTTCAAGGAAGAGGTTTGTGCGAATTGATGACGGAGATGAAAGCAACAGCGCCAGAGGGAGATCAAGATCTACCTATGGTCCTTTTTATAGATCTGGTGGAAGAGTGGTACAAGTAACATTGCCTATTTTTTGACTTATGGAGAATGCCCGGATCAACTCTCTCAAAAAGAGAAACGAACTATTAAACTAAAGTCCAAAGACTTTGTTCTTTGGGACAATGGTTTATACAAAATAGGAATTGATGGTGTGCATGCCACGGGGCTTGGACCGAACTTATGAATTCTGAAAATGTTAGGGCATCACGGATCTTCTCTAGAAGAGCTTGATATTCTTCAAAGAGAGTGACCACCTTCTTGACTTTCGAAACCCTAGGCTCTTCATTGAAAATGCCTTCTTGCACCTTCATCCATTTGTCCACTGAAACCCTAGGCCTTTGAGAATCCATGCTCTAATACCACTGTAATAACCCTTTTGAAGTTTTATCAAAATATTATATATGCAAATCTGAAACTGAAAATTGCAGCAAACTGAATACAAAACCAGTGACTTATTCTTGCCCAAAAAGATGCCAAAAACACCACAAAACAACATCGCACAACTTGCGAATATTTTACATATGATATTTGGAACTTTTAGAAGCCAACATAACCAACAAACACTGAAAACACACTGCTGGAAATGAAATACACATTGGAAATTGCAGCCACGAATTAATTTTGAAATATAAATATAAAAGTCTTCAAAAATCATGCAACTCTAGATTCCGGCCTTTAAAAATATGGCAAATAAGATTACAAAACTAGATTTATCAAATTCCTTGCCAATGTCTTCAAACCCTACCGTAGGTAGGTCGCTCCATTGTAGAAAAATAGTATAACTGCTGGAAATGCCAAAAAGATCTTCAAATTAGCTTCCTTCTTCAATGCCAAACGGTGATGAAGGGTTTTCATCCTTCACCCAAGCCAAATGAAGGGTTTTCATCCTTCAACAAGGCCTCATATGAGGGTTTTCGTCCCCAAGTGGATGACTAAGGAGCAACAAGCTCTCTTAGCCAAAGTATAGAGAAAATACCCCAAGATAGATGCAAATGAACTCTCTTCTCCTTTTATATCTTTCCTTTGGTGCCAAAAACATAATTAGGCAAGGCCGACTGTATATAACAAAAGAACACTAAAGAAAACATCATATTATTAGATAAAATATAGTTTTAAGTGCTCAAGGGCCTTCTCCTTCATTTCTTCTTATTTGCCATGGAGAAGGTATGGCAAGAAGACCAATTTCTAGCTCTTAGGTGGGAAAAAGAGACATTACATGGTCCACAGTCTCCACCTCTTGGAGGGAGTAAAGATGACAAATCTAGTCCACGATAGAGAATGTGATGATCTATTTCAACTTGTAAATGGTGGGAACATACTGTCATTTGGCCAAGGGGAAACCTTAGGCTATGGGACCAATGGCATTGGAGATAGTGAGAGCGATGAATAATACCATCCAATACCTGTAAGAAATGCTAGGTGTAGAAAGCATGTTTGGGGTTGAGCGGCTCATGGGGGAGATCTAGGAGGTTTGGATATTCTATATGTAGATGTCATCTCTAGCAGCTCTAGTGATGACATCTTTTGTGGGAAGGAGCTTGGGGGGAGTGTATACGGAATACATGAAAGGGGGTAGCCTATCGATAGAGATGCCAATAGAAAGGAGGAGCATCCTAGTTTCAAAGTACTGATAATGTTAGCGTTTGGCGGGGCCTAGTGAAATGATCTTCTTTGAAGAACAAAGTGCTAAGTAGGGATATCATTGCTGAACTAAAAGTTGAGTCCCAAGGGATCTCGAGTGCTGTGGATGTAGAAAGCAAGCTTTAAGACAGTCTCAAGGCATAGTAGATTGGTGGAAAATTCAGCTTGGATGATGCATTGAGGAACTGTCCGCTTGTTAAGCTTGAAGATAGTCTCAAGGCGTAGTAGATGGGTGGCAAATTCAGCTTGGATGATGCACCGAAGAATTGTCTGCTTGCAAGGGATCATGTGCTCTAACATGAGAGTTTGGACCCTCTCAGTACTAGCTTGTTCAATGGCCCCCAGTGGCCCCCATGCCGAGTCTCTAAAACTATGGACCATATAAAATTGTAGGTTTGATGATAGTATCAAACAAGGGTAATTTTGAAGGGATGTCTTGGAAGTGGATTTGGAAACACTGACGTGTCAAAATCGAAAGAGAAGCATACCCCTTGCAAAGAAGTGGATGAGCAGAAAACTTAATGCTAAAGCATGGCCCGCCCAAACGATTGGACCCCCAAATATGTGTAGGCTAAAGTGATCTCTAGAAATTTGTAATATCCGTCTTCTGGGATCAATGGAAAATATGCAAACCAACAACCCTTCAATACACTAATCAACTGTAAATAGCTAAACTCAGTCAAAATTTACTTGAACCAATCAAATAGATGACTCAATAAACCCGAAGACAAGGGTTTAATGGCCTCTACTAATTAGCTAGCAATTAATTCTCAGCTGAACATACAAATCAGATCTAGGCTTCTTTTGCAATCAATGCAATCTACTGTTATCAAAACTGCTACTACTCTGATTGCTGCCCCTGAAGCTTATTAAATACTCCAAACATACTCTCAAATCAGTCCTTAAAACATCACAAAGACATGCAATTACCAGCTGCCAATGTTAAAATATCTGAGTCATAAGAGATATGCAATCAAGCTACAAACCTCTGCTATAATGAAGGTGAAAACATCCTTCAAACTCAAATTACTTTTACTACCACAGTTCGCTGTTATAGAGCTCCAAAAATACCATTAAACCAGGCTTTATACAAGTCACCACAAATCAGCAACAAACAGTCATCTAGATCACCTTGAAAGGAACTCAAAATTATTAATATTAGACCCCAAACAGCTACACTTAGATCGCTGATTATTTAGAGCCCAAAGCACAGCTAAATTATGCAAGATCCAGTCAATAAGCACAGCATTACATAGACTTTGAACTGAGCATTGTTTACCTAGGAGATCGCTGCCAGCAGTCAAGTAGGAGTATCATATGAGATCACTGTTTTTATGGAGGAGCAGCAGCTAAAGGAAGGCAAAGATCATGTATTCCCACTGTCGGAGCATGCAATATTTTATCCAATACACATACAACCAGATCGCTGCCTTAAATGGCCCACACACATGCTTACCCAAATCGATTCACTTCAACTATGGATCACGATTACAAATGCTAGAGAAGACTTCAAAGCATACCAAATATTATTGCATAAACTGGAATATGAAATCACAAGAGAGGAATCTAAATCGCTGCCTATATATATTAAATATAACTCTTCAATGAAATGCGTAGGAACAGCAGTCTGAATTAGAGTTATTTTGCATAATATAAATCGTGGCCAAAGAAAACTGTAGAAACATCACCAAATCATGCATAAACCAGTCGATTCATGACCCATCGAGCCACCCAGACAACCAGCCCAAAGGATTCACCAATAATACACTAAATCAGTCCACACATATCATAGGAAAGTCGCCAAAACTGGAATGCAACATATACCAACAAGTCGACTTGCAAAAGGAACTCCAAAATCACTTATTTTTGATCACAAACCAGCTGCTACAGCGAATCGCTACAGTAAAAAAGGGTATATTTCCAATAACCAGCTCAATACAACCTCCCACGCAAGAGAGAGAGAGAGAGAGAGAGAGAGAGAGAGAGAGAGAGAGAACATCAATGGGCATGCATCCCAACTCCAAGCATGGAGCATAAAATAAATATCATCATAACATAATAATAATAATGATCCTAGCACTCCTTTTATAAGCAAGAAGGCACAAAATTCGAAATCCCTAGGAGAGGGAAATTATTAAATAAAAGCAGTTTGTTTTCCCTAGGTGTGGTGTCCCCTTTTCTAAGGGTGATTTTATCAATAAAAGCCACCTAAATATTTATTTAATTAATTCCCCATTTAATTTTTATATTTTGGGAATTAAATTAAATAATCTTCATAATTAAATAATTATTGCTTAAGCAATAATATTTAATTATTTAATAAAAATGTTCCCCTTGCAACATCCCGAAGCCCACGGGGAAGTATAGGCTAAGGGTCTTCAGAAATGGGGACATTACAAAATTCCCCTTTGTAGAAAAATAAAAGATGGAGAGAGAGCACTAGAGGTACTGAAGATCATGAACTTAGTTTAACTAAGCTTGAGCACAAGTTGTTGGATTTTGGGAACAAGGGTATAAAGTTGTCTCTGTAAGCCCTTTGTAGATTATGAGACAAGGACAACATCATCAACAAAAAGGATAACTATAACCACCTCATGCAAAAGACAACCATCATCCATATGGGTATGCTCATGAAGAAATTCCTCTAACTCATCAATGTAAATGCTGAAAAGGGTTGGTGAGAGAGGACATCCTTGCTTGACCCCAATGGTACTCTTCACAAAGTCAAACAAACTGTGAGAGGTGCAAAAGCGGCCAATGACTGTCTCATAAAGCCTCCAAGTTGTGGTAATCAAAGAATTAAGGATGCCGAAATCTCTCAACTTTTGGAAAAGTAGGTGTCTTGGAACCGAGTCAAAGGCTTTCTTGAAGTCAACAAAACAACAAAAGACTTTGGAAGACCTGTGACGAGCTTCTTCAATGATAGCCCGAAGTGTAAAGATGTGGTCAATAGTTTGGTAGTCCCTTCTAGTCAATACTTTATGACTTTAGTTATAACACCCATGTATTAGTGTTTGTGTTGTTACTTTCCTATACAATGGTGGTAGCTATTTCAATAACTGATCCAATAAGTATTTTCTCTTTGAATTTCTCTTGTGTTCTTGCTTGGTTTCTTTGTGTTTGATTTTTGTAATACAACACTCCTACCTAATTATGAGATTAATTGATTAATTGACAATCAAATTTATCGGGAGGCCACACAATTGATTTTAATTAATTCACTTATTAATAAACATTTTAGTCTATTGATTTTCTAAAAAGTTAAATTAGTTTAACAATTAAGTCAAATCAATTAATTAGTCCTAATTTAGTTCGGTTATTCTCCTCCTCATGGTACCCCCATGACCCCCTTTTTCTTTCTTGTCTTCTACCCTAATTTTAGCTGACCTACGTTTGACCTTCTTCATACTCGAGAATAACGAGTGCCCCGAGACGGTTCTTGTAAAGAGACCTAAACGTCGGACTCAGTATTACATGTGCAGTTGGTCTAATAAGATTCCTGATATTCATAATCTTCTTTTCGCTCATTGTGAGGTTCATTCCACTTCCATAAAAAAGTAGTTAGCTGAGAATTATTAAAGAAGGGTGGGGAACAGCCTAAAAAAATTAATGTCCATGGGAATAAATGGTTCAACAAACCCACGTTTCTTAATTGATAGTCAGTTTGCAAGGAGACATGAAATGTCGGACCCAATATTACCTATGCAATGATCTAATAAGACACGATATTCATATTGTTCTTTTTGCCATTGTGAGGCTTATTTCAGTTCCATAAAGAACTAGTCACCTGAAAAACATTAAATAAAGGTGGGGGAACACCCTATAAAAATTTGATGTCAGCAGGAATAGATGGTTCAACAAACCCACATTGTTTTTATTTATAGTCAGTTTGCTACATATTTTAAGATGGGGTAGCAATTAATACCTTCAGTTTTGTTTTTGACACCTTCACACTGTAGTTTTGATTCCCAACTAGGTTATATGTTAAATTTTTTTATAGGCAATTAGTGTCGATTCCTCTTGAAGATTATTTGATACATTGAAATCCTCTGTGATCTTCTTGGACTTAGGTAAAATCTTTGTATGTATGTTAAAGTTCCACTAAGAACATTTTTATTATCGGTGTGCAGTTATTCAAGGCTTAGCAGCATGAACAAAATTAGACTTTATTGGAAGTGTCAAAGGTAGTCAATGTGAGAAGAAATATACAAATAGTGACGTTTATGCTTTCATTGTACAAGTTAGACCAAGGGCCAAAGACAATTTCAAATGGAGCTTTTCGATTTCTTGCATATGAAAGTCAACTAATGCATTGATTTTATGATTTCTTGCATATGAAAGTCAATTAATGTATTTAATGAACTGAAGGTGATTTATGAACCTACCAAGCATTTGGCAATTTTCAATTCTGATTGCAAGATTTTATGTTTCCTTGATTATATGAATTTACAATCAGCTTCATAAAGTTGCAAAAGGGATGTTATAAGATCAAAGTGCAGCAATCGTCCTGCATCTTACATGGAAGAGAAACAAATTCAAGTTTTCATTGTTGCCCTTTTTAAAGAGCAACCTGCAACTTTTATTCGGAGAACATGAGGCTAGTTGCGTGGAGCAGTCAATGGTACAAGGTCTAAGTGTTAAGTTTACTGAACCGTTGAAGTTGACAACTTATCCACCATCATGAGTGTTAGTTTGAGTTTCTTGTGTGTGATTTGAAAGCTCAAGTTTATAATTTTTTCTACTGTGTGTTCGTCATATATCACCTACACTCAATTATAAGTTTCGAGAATTGTGTCATTGTGATGCCTTATTTGGCAAGAGACATTTTTGCAGTATGAAAATATTGCTTGGAATGTAATGTCTATTACTTTTGAGAACTGTACATGGCTTGTTTGTGCTCTAAGATGTGAGGTAAACTTTGTTAAAATCATATATCTCCTTCTATTCAATCTTAAGTTTTAAGAACTGTGTATCGTAATACATTATTTGGCAAGTGAAGTTTTTGCAGCATGAAACTTTTGCTTCCAATAATGTGTATTATTTTTCGAGAACCACACTTGGCTTGTTTTTGCTCTAAAATGTGAGGTAGATCTCTTTTATGTAGGTTTTTATGTTTGGACTGTAGTTCAAAACAAGTCCTTGAAAAGGGAAAACAAATGTTTAAAGTTTTGCATATGAAGAAATATAATTTACCTTAAAAATTCCACAGACTAGATATCTTTGTTAGATACACATAAACAGTTAAAAATGCTATGTTTGTTTACAAGCACTACCAAATATAAGCTGAAATGGGATCAAATTTTACCAATCATGGTCAAGAATATCATTGACCCAATCTGAATCCAATCTACATGCTATAAGATTGCACTAGTACATATGTTCTCTTGCTCAACAATTTAAGTTTGAAAACCAACTCCACTTCTATTTTTTCTTAATTGTGGCTTAATTTGTTTTCGTTCCTCAAGGACAATTTTTTTATTTATTATGGCTACAGATTCTTCACTACTTAGGATTGGATCATGTGGGACATACTGGTGGTCGTGCAAGGTAGCTCATGTTTCAAATATGAACTCTCCTAATATTCGTTAGATGATTGGTAGCTTTCATTTTTAATATTAGTATGCTAATGTGTTTCTTGTTTTAAATGTCTTGGAATTTTATGTACAATTATTGCTTTGTTATGTGTTTGTAGTCCGTTGATGTCTTCCAAGCTGTTGGAGATGGACAAAGTCATAGAAAAACTTTACACAACATTGTCTATGAACCCTGTTTCAACAGATAGACGCACCTTACTGGTTGGTTCTTATTCTCGATTTTGCATTCATACTTATTTGATTATATGGTTTAGTTGTATTTAATTGTAGATAAAATTATCAAAATTTTGTAGATGTATGCACTCAATAGTTAATGCTAATTTGACTTGCATTAATGATGATATGCAAAGTGACAAATATGATTTGAAATAGAGTTGAAACTGAGAGGTCAATGTACACATAAATCCATAACAAGAACATCAGACAAACCCATTGGAGCAACTATAGTAAGAGGACCATCGTAGTTATATTTCTCTTGCCAATCCATTGATTTGCTTCCTCTCAAGGTCATGGGTTTTGTCCTTCTAGGTGTTATGGATCTACTCGACTGCTTCCTAGGCCGCAGTGACAAGTGCGAAATACGAGTTTCTTTTCTGCTATGGGAGTTTCTTCTTTGGCCTTGGATGTTAGGAGCGATTCTAGGGGGAGTGTGTTTGTTTCTCTTGTGATTACCCAACATGACCTCCTCGGCCCTAAACACTGCCTGATGAGGATTTTCAGATCTTACATTGGCCTTTTCACAGTGATAGGTGACGACACAAATGAATCTTCTGCCTAGGATATGGTCAAAGATGTTTGATGGGACTAGCATCCAAACTTTTGACTTCCATCAGCCCATACTCTTTGGGGGTTCTTGCCCCCACATGGCTATTTTTATTGATACCTTAACCACATGGGTTGGGGCTTTAGTAGATTTCAGTTTACCCCTCATTCATTTTTAGTGCTTTTGTTAGTCTTCGACCCCAAGGTTCTTTTACCCTAGCACTTTCTATTGTAATTGGATGTATTCTTGATTCCCATTGACCATGTCATCCACCATTTTTGTTTATTTTTGTTCCATGTATAGGGAATCATTTGAGATAGGATGTGATATTGGTCATTTATAGAAAGAAAGAAAAAAAGAAGGAAATAAATAAAGTAATTTTATTTAATGTCCATGACTGACCAAAAATTTTCCACCTAGCATTTGCGCCTTGAGACTATCTTCAAGCTTACTTTCTACATTCCCATACTCAAAACATTAGGGAATCATGAGAGGTATCCATAATTAGCCCTATGTTCTTTTTAGAGAAGATTGCATCATTGGGCCTCAATAGATGCTGTCGTTGCTGGTACTCTGAGATTAGTTTGCTCCTCTAGTCTATCATCATCTCTAATTATAGGTTACCTCATTTCAGGTACTCCTTGGTAGTTCCTCATTGAATTCTACCCACAAAGGAGGTCATCATTAGAACTATCAAAGAAGATATCTAATGGTAGTACATCCAAATCATTTGGACCTCTCCTCCTTAGTGTCTCAACCCCGAGCTAGGCTTTGTGCTGAGCATTTCTTATTGATGGTGGATGGTGTTATTCATCGTCTTGGCTGTCTCCAGTGTCATTGATCTCATGACTTGAGTTTTCCCCTCGGATAGTTGAGGGCATGCTCACACTAGTTGTGGGTTAAGATTGATCATCACATTCCATGTGGGGGCCAAAGTTGTCATCTTTGCTCACTTCAAGAGGTGGAGACAGAGCAATGATTCATTTTCAAATGCTCCATTTATTATGAGATTCGGGGTGATACCATTGTCTTTATAGATACTTAGATGACTTTCTATTCACTTTATTTATACCGGGGAGTGACACCGAGTCCTTTGGGAGGTTGCCACCCTTTGGCATAGCTCCTGCTAGAAGCCTCTAGAGGTCCCGGGATGACACCTCTTTCTTCCAACCCATCACGAATGTTGGTGGCATTAAGCGCCCTTTGGATACCGCTGCTTCACGTACTAGGTTGGTTGGTGAGGCAACACTAATCTCTACTTAACATTACTAAAGTTCCCTAACACACTTTATCCCAATGATGGGGGTCAACTTCTTCTCAACATCATAGATCTGCTCCTCGGCATCGTGGATCTTTTCAATTGCTTCTTGGGCCATAGGGACATGCACACATTACGATTTTCATTGCTACCATGGAATTTTCTTTAGCCTTGGATGTTAAGAAAGATTATGGCGGGAGCACTTTACTTCCTAAGGATTACCTATCCTTGCCACCTCAATCCTAGACATTGCGATAAGCATTAACAAATTTTGCATTGGCCCTTTCACAGTGATAGATGGTGACACGAATAATTCCTTTGTCCTAGGCATTGTTGGAGATGTTTGATGGGACCACCATCTAGTTTTTCCGATTTTCGTCAATCGATGCTCTTTGGGAGTTCTTGCTTCCTCCACAACTATTTGTATTGGTACCTTAACCACATGGGTTGGGGCTTTCCTACTTTGGGTTTACCCCTCATTTTGTGCTTTTGTTCTTTTTGTTTTTAGTTAGTCTTTGATCCTAGAGTCATTTTACCCTAGACTTTCTATTGTAATTGGATGTATTTAGTGAATCCCCATTGACGTACTTTTGGTCATCCAATGCATTGTCATTACTTAGTGTACCCCATTGACCTACTTTTGTCACCATGTTTGATAATTGTTTCAAGAGGCAAATCTTCTAAGGGATATTTTGGAAGTGGATTTGAGAACAATGGCACTCCAAGACCAAAAGTGAGGCATATCCGTCTGTAAAGGTGTGACTATGAAGCAAGCGTCATACTAAAAGATAACCCCGAGAAAACTAGACCATCAAGTAAGCATAGGTCGATGTGATCTTCAAAGGTTCTCCTTTGTAGAAGAACTGGAATTGGGGAAGAAAACATTCGAGGTGTTGAATTTCATGACCTTAGTTTGGATAAGGTTGATGACCAATTGACGAAGTTCAAATAAATGATTAAGGGGATCAAGTTGTCTTTGCGAAGCATCGACGAAGTGACAGAGGAGAACAATGTCATCGACAAAAAAATTATGACAATCACCGCATCCTATAAAATGCAACCATCATCAAGCATGGGAATGTTGTTGCTCATCGATATAGATGTTGAAGAGGTTCGGTGAGAGAAGGTATCCCTACTTGACCCCAAATGTACTCTTCACAAGGTTATAAATATTGTGAGGACTACAAAACTGCCCAACAACTGCCACATAGAGTCTCCGGTAGAGACGAGAGAATGTGGAATGTCGACATCATACAACTTACGGAAAAGCAAATGCCTCGAGACTGATTTGGAGACCTTTATGGAGACTACAAAACAACAAAAACTTTGGAAGACCAATGGAGAGCCTCGTCAATAATATCTTAGATTGTAAAGATGTGGTCAATCGTCTGGTATTCTCCCTTGAAGCCGGCATACCCTCATGCTTTAAGATGAGCTCTCTCTAAACGATTTAATATTCGCATGTCTAGTCTTGTGGCATAAAGTTTGGCAAACGTATGCCCGATCATAATGGTCCTATAGCTGCCGGGGTTGGAGCTTACTTGTAATGTCCCTGTCTAGGACAAGTTAGGAAATAATATAAATTTGATCACATGCTGCTGGAAAATAATTAATTTTCAAACCCCAACTGCTGCAATTTTCAAAAATTCATATCTTTGGCTAGAGAAGTCCAAATGAGCTGAAATTTTGGATATTGGACCACAAAAATATGAAGAATAATATGCAAAAACCAGATTTTGCATAGCCAACACGAAACCCTAATTTTTCTAAAAAGTAGGTTGCCCAACACATTTAGGGCACCAAATCTATTCCAAAATTATGAAATCACCTTCTCCTTATTTCTCCTAATTTCTACAATCACATTCAATATTAAATTGACCCCAAACTGCAGATCTGAATTTTATAACAGCAGTTAATCAATAACAATGCACCCAGGACAGCTGAAACTTGGAAAATTCATAACTTGCTCAATACTTCATCTTTTGCCGTGAAATAAAGTGCAGACTAATCTATAATTCAAGAGCTTTCCAAAGATATTAAAATCTGAATTTTTAGACCACCGAAAACCCTCCAAAACAGCCCCCAAAATCCCCAAACTAGTCGCTAGGGTTAGCATAAAACATGTAAATTATTTCCAGCTCTTAGAACCCTTCAAAAACATCCCAAAATGGCTACTCACACTCAGAAAAATAAGCCAACTCAGATCAGATTACAAATATAGCTTGTTCACCCTTAAAACATGCCAAAAGATGCTCAATTCAAGTCGCCATAATTAGAATAAAACCAGCAATAACCAGCAGATCTAAAGCACCATAAAACCCTTCACAATATTCAATAACATGCAGATTTTACTCTCAATAAAATGCGCCAATACTCTAGACAAGTTGCCAAAGCTAGAAAGCATAAATCATGCATAAAAGACACTTCAACACAATGAAACACAATGAATGGAACAAGAGAGTCTTCAATGTCTTCAACAATGGCTTCCAAATGAGAGAGAGCAAAATGCAAGAACTAGGGCATACATCCCAATACTCCAAGCATGGAGTGAAATCAAATGATCATCCAACATAACCCTATAAGGAAATGTGACCTCCTTTTTATAGAACTAAGGGCTGCAATATCCAATAAAGACCGACGTTTCCCTTTTGGAGGAAAATAGAAACTCTCATTAAAATAGTTAATACTAAGACTACGTGCACTTGTATTTATTTTTTAATTAAATAAATAAAAGTAACTAACTTATGTGCATATTAAACTAACTAAAGAGACTCCCACTTGTAGCGCTAGGCATGCCAAGGGGTTACAATGCAAATGAAAAATAAATATTAATAATGTCCCGAAAAAGGGGACATTACACTTACCCTGTAATTATGAAATGGATGGATAATGTCTTTGGGACAAAGAACGAGGAAAAGTTGAGGAAACAACCTTATTGAAGAGCTTTGCCAATGGGAAGGCAAGGGAATCCCATATTTGATGAAATCAGCTTGGAGTCCCTCATAATCCACTATTTTGCTGGAACAAAACTTTTGAATAGCCCCTAATTGTACCTATGAAGAGAAAATAGTAGATGGTCGTGGAGTGGAGAAAATGACATCAGGCTGGTCTAGGATGTTGTAAAGAGAACAAGGATAGGAAATCCATGCATGGGGGTTATTAGATATATTAATATCTATTTGTTATACATTAGTTACTCACCAACTAATTATCAATTATAAACAATGCTCCACAGGACTTGTCTCCTGCCAAACAAATGCATCTCGGAGGCTGGTACTTGTCTCAAAGACTGGTACTTGTTGGTACTCGTCTCGGAGACTTGCATTTCAGTGTTTTTAGGTTTTTGTTTTGTACTCTTGATCTTACATATGATGAGATATTAAAAATAAGTATCTATATAATTACTTTTATTGTTTGTCAACATCTAATATTTTAATTTTGAAAAGGTAGTACTGTCTTCTTAGGCTGTATATTATTGTTTTCTCTAAAATTTACATATATATTATTTTGCTGTCTCCAAGTACTCATCTCCTCTTTTTCTGAAAATGGTGTGCCCGTCCTCGTCTCCAAGTACTAGTCTCTTGGTAACTATGGTTATAAACTACCCCAACCATAATGTAACTCCTTTCAACATGATAAAATGATGGACACATACATATCTCAGTGTGCACTATTCGAGGAAGCCCTAGGAAAAGGGTCTGAATGACAATTTTGGAGTTTGAGGAAGCTGTGGAAGAGTGTATGGACTCTAGTAAAGAGAAGAAGAGGTTTGAGGTTCAAGGAAGACCTAGGCAGGTTGCTGGGGTATGAATCTGCAAATGAAGGCAAAGTATCACCGTTTTCGTGATTTTGAGGTCATGCGGACTTGCAGAGACTGAAATCAACATCTGAAGATTAGCTTCAAAGTGAAATTCGTTAGGGAATTGTGTGTGGAATAGAGCAGACATGGAGATTTGCTGGACGTGAAGATTCAGAACGCGTTTTTGAACAAAGACAAGAAACATAGAATCTTGTGACGTAAGGGCACTGTAAAGAATGGTTTTGTAATATCGTGCAGATCAGATAGACAGACATCGTAATCTTGAGTGATTTGAGAGCAAGTTTGATGGGGTTTTTGAAGAGAATGGAACCAGTCACATTTTTCGTGATTTGAGGAGTTCACAATTTCCTTTGTATGTGTAGACTAACAAATCATGTTTTTACTGTAGTCTAGGGCACATACGTGTTTTTGTACGGTTGTTTAGGGCATGCCTAGCGAATTGGTGATATCCAGGAGTAACTTTGCAGACCAATAATGTTGTTTTTGATGTCCAGACCAGAATGCTCAAGTTAGGGCACATGATACAATTTGAGAGATCTACAAACCAGAAAGGCTAAGTCTGAAGACCCTGTCACAACATTAAAAAAATCATGAACACGTTTGCAAGGAAGATGAAAAGCAGACTGTCCTGCGACAGGTAGAATGTACAAATGCTATCAGGAGGGGAATGTGATTTCCATCCATGCAAGGCAGCAGTCCAAGTTGCAGACGTCTCCGTGCAGTCTTCAATGACATTTTCACGACCAGATCTGTTATGATTTTCAGTCATCTTTGCTACCAAGTTGCTATCTGCTTGCAGTCTTTTCTTTGACAAGTATAGTCACATATTTCAGAGTACTCACGGACAGCTTTGTGATGTTTTTGTGATACAGACCAGACCGAGGGTTTTCAGTCCTGTCAAGTTGTTTTCAGAGAGGTTTTCAATCCTGTCAGATATTTTCAGACATTTTCGTGTAGAAAAATACAATTTTTGGCGATTTAGCAGTGCAGAGCCGACTGTGAGTTGATTTTGCAGACTTCAGGCATGTTTCAAAAATTCCTAGACTCCATCAATATTTAATTTTATAGTCTGAGTAGATGATGTCATAAGCAAATAAAGTCATTCTTGAGATTGCAGGCTCCTTAATTGGATGTTGTTTTGAGTTAATGTCAGAGAGTTGGACTGCTTTGATTTAGGGGACAAACATTGTGTGAATAATGGCCAATATTCAACATTTGGCTTTGCCGAAAGCACAGAAGTTGATTGGCTAGAATTACAACATTTAGAGTCACAAAGTTCCACAGTCGCAGAGTATGGGGACCGCGATAAAATCATTCTAGGCACTAAAACAGGACCTATTGTAAATTTTGCGGATTATGACAACCATTATAAGGAGGCCTTGATGTTGTTGAATTTATCTGTGTTAGATGATTTGTTATTTGAGATTTTGATTGCCATTGAGGCAAATGCGCTTTTGACCTTAAGAACAAATACCAAACATAAGAGAAACGCAGAAGTTAATTGGCCAAATTTACAACATCTAGAGTCACAAAAGTTCGACAATCGCAAAAGTATGGGGACTGCACTAAAATGATTCCTGGCGCTAAAGCAGGTGTATTGTAAATTTTGCGGATTATGACAAGCATCATAAGGAGGCCTTGATGTTGTTGAATTTATCTCGTCAAATGATTTGTTATTTGAGGTTTAGATTGGCATTGAGGCAAGTGTGCTTTCAACCAATCTGAAGAACAAATACCAAACATAAGAGAAAAGCCAAGTCTTGTACATGAAGAATTTGCTGTTTTTTGCAAGGATGATGGATGGGTCAGTGTTAGATCATCTACTTTGGATGAAAGATCTTAGAGACCAGTTTTTGCCAACAACAACTAGGTGGATGATGACGACTTGGTTGTGCTTTTCTAAATAGTTTACCACTCTCCTATGAAACATTTGTCAAGGCTTTACACTTGATGTGGAAAGCCAATTCCAAACATTTCATCCGGTTAGTTTCTATTTGGAACATTTCATCAGGTTAGATGCAAAAAGTTGAATATTTTCATGAACATGAATGATTTTCAGGTGGTTGGAACAATCTCCCTTTATGTTCTGATCTTCTCAATTATCGATTTAAAGTAGACCTTCACCATGCCATTGTTGAGATGCTTCAATTGCTTGTTACAAAACATTATAATGGTGATTGCCTTTTTGAATTGAAAACCTTTATGTTGCACTTTTATAAAGCTACATCATTAGATTAGAATGATCCCTTATGCCCTCCTATTCTATAGTTATGCATGTTGCAACCAATCTCATTGACTGCTTTCATCACTTAGGGGAATCGATATGTTTGATTTTTTTCCCTCTCCATCTCACATTCTCTTACACAGAGATGTTAACACAGAAGGAAATCATGATACAACTTGTAATAGAGACTTACTAAGGCCAGAGTTCCTATATGCCAATATTAATACGTTCTATGGAAGGGGCTTGAGTTGTATATACAACAAAGAGAGTGTTAAATTATATTTTTTTGTGTAAAACATGTTAGATATTACACAATTTTAAATAAATACCACCATGAAGATTTGGTATCAAAACTGTCTCCTTTTATGTTTGTCAACTGGAAAGTGAACATATTTTTTTGTATTAAATGAGGTAGTTTGCCATGTACAGGTCCTTTTCGATATGCAACTTCAAGATTTTTTGTCCAGTCTCATATTTCCGTGAAATATTGTCTTTTGTTTCTTTTAATTTATGTAATATTTGAAATATATCATAAATGGAAGTGTATTTCAAACCTTACCAATTATTTAATGGATATATTCAAAGAAATTAATTTTGTTTCTTATATTCTACCATGTTTTGGTCTTAATCAGATGGTGGTCAGTGACCATGGCATGAATGATGGAGGCAACCATGGAGGATCGTCTTTTGAAGAAACTGATTCTCTAGCTCTTTTTATTCCTGTAGATGCTACTTTAAACGTAGATGCTACAGCTACAACTCTTTATTCAGCTTTCCAGGTAAGATATTTCTGACCATGTTTGTCAATTTCTCCAAGTTTTAATAAAGTTATCAGCTACTGGAGGCTGCCTATGGCATTGGGTTATGAAAGTCAGTTTCTTTAGAATCATTATGGTAAAGTGAAATATACCGACCCATCATTGACTGGAGTTGAAATCTAGACAACTCTTTGCCCAGTCAACTTTGATAACCATTCTTTCTATATCTTTACTTCTTCTAGCAATGATATATCATTGAGTATTATAGGTGTGAGAAATTGTTATTGAATTTTTTTCCTCAAACTAGTCCTAGAGTTGGATCCGTGGTTAAGGAAAAATAAGCGCTTGACCTTGCTTTTCATTTTGATACCTAAGCTTTGTGCTTCAATAATTTCCTGGCAAGATGTGAATTTTGTACAACTCTTGAGCTTTAGTTTTAATTTGTACTCAAGTCTATTTTGTCTTCTTAAGAAACTTCAAATAAAATGCTCCCAATCTTGTTGAATAACATAACCGAAAATTGGAATCAAAATACAATTCCAAGATTCTCCTGTTGCGGAAATCTTCTCCTAGGGATATATTTATGTAGAGTTGTATTTTACAGAGTTTTGTACATCCTTTTATCCTTACCAAATTATTGTTAATCATAAAATTGTTTCTATTTACATTTAAATGCTACTATTTATGTTGGCAACACATGACCAAAGTGCCCTCAAGGTGAGGGTATAGTGCGTGAAATTAAATAATGTTTGATCATTATGTTTTTTTCCCGCAGAAAAAGATCATAATTTCATTAATAATAAACAAAATTACGATGCATAGATGCTGTAACAGTATACCTGATTCCAACGAGGGAGTCCATCTCTGTATAACTCAAATACAACCCAATGTCCCCGAAACTCCATCGGGAAAAAATCAAAAAGAAAGAAAGACCATTCAAAAGAAACCAGCATGTATGGAGTAATCACTGCAAAAAAACCAAAAAGAAACTACAAACAAATTGTCCTAATTAGGGCATCAACCCCAGATCAACAATAGTATCAGCCCCAATATGTCATACACAACACCTAAGTACAACATGATAAATGTTTTTAACTAACATGAAGTTCCCTCCATACAAATTCCATCGGGTATCCGTATTAGAAGAAAGTAGGATGATTAAATTCATATCTCTGCTTCCCTGTTTTTTCCAATATATGCCAAAGACCATGTTCCAGCTGGAGACCCGCTTTTGAAAGACCATCAGCCTGTACACATGATGGAAGGAGATGTCATTAAATAAAGCCTGTATGTTTTTTATCTCTTCAAATATAGGCCTCAGCACATAGTTTCCCAATGTATATTCCTCCCTCATCCACTTGATAACCACTAAGGAATCCCCAAAAATTTATAATATAGAAACTTCTTTTCCAGCAGTGAGCATAAGAGTTAACTTCAAAGCCATCAGCTATGCATAATTATTTGATCCTCTGCCCAATCCTGCTTTAAAGTTAAGGGAATGATTGTCATGCAAGTGTAATACTCCCTGAACCCCACAGATTAGAGGATCCCCTTGTGAGGCACCATCAAAAAATGCCCAAACACCAGTTTGTCCACAATTTCCAGTGAAATCTGCCTTGGAGGATTTTCTTTTTTAGTTTGCTTGAAGCTGTTTAAGATACCAATACTCTGAGAATCACACTGAATTGAAGGAATGTTTTGCCAATCAAAGAGAGATGCATTTCTCGCCAACCAGATGCCCCAGGCCATAATGAATGGCAACACTATGAAGTTCTTTAATCATTAATCCCCACACCAATCCTTTAAACATTCCTCTATGGTTGCACCTCGCCAAACATTTCTAAGTCCCATAATGCGTTCCACCTTCTTCCAAATTTGGATAGTATAAACACAAAACAGGAGCAAATAATGAACTGTTTCTTCACTTTCTTTACAAAGAGGGCATCTCCAAGGACCTGACCAGCATCTTCTCTGCAAAATGTGTGACTTTGTTATTGAGAACCAACCACATAAAAATGCATTACTTTCCAGGACACCTGAACTTCCAAACTAGTTTCCAACACTGGAAAGGGTTTCCCAATCCCCCAGCATATAAAACCTTATAGCCCTTCTTTGGTGTATAATTTCCCATAGAGTTCTTTGACCAGATCAGGCAGTCCGTTTCATCTTTAAGTGTAACACGAGTAGTCCTCAAGCTTGTGATATAAGCTTCCCAAACCCTTACATCCTCATCTATGATCCCTAACAAGGCAGCTAACTTCCATTCTTCCTGCCATACTGTAGTGATTTCTGAATCTGCTACCTGACTTAATTTAAAAACCCTTCGCTCTCAAAAACTGTAATATGTATTCAGGTTACCCAAAGTTTACTGTAATATCCCCTTTTTTGAATTAAGAGCCTAAAAGTGGATCTTTTGGCATCCCCTTTCTGTGGCAATGAAGCTTGATTGAGCAAGGGAAGAAATTGCATTTTTATTTTCAGTTTTCTTTATTAGATTTGATGTTTCTTTTAGTGTTTTTTTAATGAGGCAAGTTGGCTGTGTTGGAGGAGTCTTAAAGGCAAATTTAAAAATTAAAAGAAGCCCAAGGAGGTCGGTCCTTTCTAATTGGCCTTTGGCGCCAAGCAAGGGCTATAAAAGGAGGCTTATGACTTCATTTTCATCATCTATCTTTGGCGCATTTACTCTACATTTGATCTTTGGGCTGATTGCTCATTGTCATTCCACTATTGGGCGACAATCCATTAGTGTGGCATTTCCAAGGAAGACGAAACCCTTCCTTGTGGCTTGGTGGAGGACGGAAACCCTCCATTTTTGGGTGAAGTGAAGACATCTTTGAAGACCTCTTGCAGATTTGGACATTAAAATATCAAGGAAGACATCTACAAGGGTTTGCATGCATTTTGGAGCTCTCCCTAGAGGGAGCGACTTGGGTTAAGTGGTTGTTGGGTGCCTTCTAGGGCACATAATTCAGATTTTCTTTGATATTTGGACTCCTCATAATTTCTAAGGCTGGAATCTATCATAATTTGTGGACATTGGGGTTTGGAAACCCTTCATTTCATAATTTCTTTAAGCTGTACTTAATTAATTTTCCAGCTGTGTGTTTGATCAAGTTTCATGGTGGAAAGTGGCTTAAATTCTTCCTAAAATATTTATCTATATTTGGGTTGGATTATTTGATGAGATTTGAGTGATTTTCCTTTCATTTTGGACTGCTGTTATAAAAATCAGACTGCTGATTTCCAGCTGTCATAAAATTCAGTTTGCTGGTCTAAAATCTGAATTTAATAATTTTGGGGTTTGTGTGATTTCCTCCTTTTCAGTTTCAGCCCTTGAAAGGGTCATTACATTTACACCACAATCCAGCCATGGGTCCTAACCTAACCTAAAACTAAACACATTACCCACCTTCCAAACAAGCCAACTCCCTATCAATGTGAAAGCTAAAGCCACCGGTTTCCAAATGAAAGAGCCATTTTGATAATTCTTTTTATGCCTTCTAATGCAATCTTGAATTGAATAAGGATCTATAAATGATGGACCACTCGACTCCATACTTCATTACCTTGTATAAGTCTCCACACACATTTTGCTGCCAGAGCTTTTGAGCAATTCAAGATTTTTTTCATACCCCAGTCACCCAACTCCATAGGCACCGCAACCCTGTGCCACTTCACCAGAGGTATACCTCTCTTTTCCCTGCTACCAGACCATAAGAAACTCAAACAAAGTCTCCTTATCTTCTCTAGTACTACTTTGGGGTTAAAATAGAGAGACATCCAATATACTGGAATAGCTTCTAACACAGACTTCACTAAACACAAGTCTGCCCCGCTAGATTACCAACAATTACTCAAAATAGAGATCCTTTTTTCCACCTTAGCTAATAACCCGACCCAATCCTTTGTCAGATAATTATTGGGTTTTATAGAAAAACCTAAGTATTTTAATCCCTTATTCAGGTCAACCTGCCGAAGAGTAAACAACTGATTGAAAAAATCTGAATCCTCAACATTTATCTCCATAAAAGACATCGTAGATTTTCCAAGATTTATCCTCATACTTTTAGCAGTACAATATAACTCTATGACCTCTTTCAGCTTTAGTGCATCTCTTCTAGTCCCATCATAAAAATCAATATATCATCATCAAAAAAGTAGATGGGTGAGAGAAAGTGTGTTCCCCACTTTTATGCCTTTAAAGTAGCAGCTCTCTTAGCATCGAGTAAAGCCCTACGAGGAGATAACGTACGACGCTGTTTCAGACTCCCTTCAGGAAAAAATCCAAAGTTGCACCATTGGTTAGTAGAGAAAATGATACAAAAGTCAGAAAACTCATAATCGAATTGACAATTTTAACACTAAAACCCAGATGAATTAACATCAATCTCAGATATAACCAGCCAGCCCTGTCATATCTAGTAGCCACCTAACTGTCACTCCTATCGATTTTCCAATTAGTATTAACATTTTCTGTATAGTTAGCATGCTGATGAAAATATTTTGTATTTTCACACCCTTTGAGAGCCAAAAAGCTCCACTTTTTAGTCTCCACGCTGCCTCTTTATCAACCAACAACTTTTTCTTCCTCTTCTCCTGCTGGTTGACTTCCAATTTATATTTCTCAGAAGGATATCCAGTTGCGTCTTGGCAGTACAAACTTTCCAACTTTTTCTGAACATTAACAAGATCCCACTAATCCCTTTCTTTCTTAACACGTGCCCAACCAATTGCGGCTTGCTTTACGTATTTAAGATTTTATTGAAATTGAATTGATGCTGATTCCCTTAGTCCCATCAAATGGTACCCTCGCTCCTTGATCAACCTAGTGTAGTCCTTGTTACCATATTTTCCATGCCAAGAAGTTCAGTTCTATTTTTAGAAGTGCTAAAAATAGCGTTTGGCTAAAAATAGCATTTGGGCTAAAAATAGTTGGTGCTAAAAATGGAAGTGCTAAAAATAGAAGTTCCAGTTCTATTTTTAGGAGTTGAAGGGAGTGCATGAGTGGATGGATAAAGATAGCTTGCTTTTGCTAAAAATAGAAGTGCTGCTCCAAATAGACATGGCACTAAAAGAGAGTGCTTTTATTAATTTTAGCAACTGCTGGTTTTGAAATAACCCTTGGTGCCAAAAGAGAAGTGCATGGATGGAATTAACTAATGCAACAACTGCTGTTCTTGTTATTTGCGCTAAGGGAAAAGAATGAATAAAAGAAACATGCAACAAAGAGGAGGGGAATGAATAAATTAAATAAAGAACAGAACAACACTCTATTATTAGGAAGACATAGCTGATTCATCTTGACATAAGATGATTTTTCATTGTAAAAGAATATACAAACACACTTGGGCTGATTTGCTTTGGCAATTCTAGCCTTGTACTTGCACCTTTGAATATAAAAAGCTCCATTTTTCCCTCTCATACTGCTGTTTTCTGATTTTTCATTGTGTTTGATAGGAATATTGTGTTGCTCTAGTGTGGAATTTACTCCCTCTACCGCTGTCCTTTCTCCTAAACCCTTGAATTTATTATGCAAAATAGCTTAGAGTTGTGCAAGTGTGTGGATCTTTGATTTCTCTGTGTGCAAAGTTACATGCATGTGTTAAACTATTGGTGTATCACCTTTATTTCCCATTTCTTGCATTCCTTTTCCCTTTTCCTTGTCAAGTTTTCGTTTTTTTAGGTGATTCACAAGGGAACCAACCCTCTTTGGAGGTTCACCTTAGACATAGGTTACCCATAGCCTTGAGGTGTTCCAATTTTGTCAACAGGAGAGAGAGTACACACACCATTCTCTATCAGGGTGCAACTTTTGGGTGATAACAATTCTCATCCTCAAGTTAGCTAGGATCGAATTTAAAGTGGCTAGGGGGTCTATTTCCAATGAAGCTAGCTCTACAATGAACATGGAAATGATCAAATTCCCCACTTGAACCCACTCACTATCTAAACCTCAAAGAATCATCTAATAAAAGCTCGATACCAAAATTTTGTCTAGCCTTTTAGCTATTCACTCACCACCTATCCTTTTGTTCCTCTACGTTGGCCTTAACTGGTTCTATATTGAAAACACTCACATCATCCAATTTTCTCAAGAAAAAGTCCAAGAGGGGATCAACCCGAGTAGTAGGACCCCAAATCTCAGCTCTACCCAATGAAATGTTAAGGTCCCCACCAAGAATAAAACTCCCTTGAAATTTCCCTTCCATATTGAATATCTTCTCCCGAAGTAAGTAACCCTTTTAGCATATGGACCATAGATGTTTAGGACGGCTATCTCCTTACCCAGCTCTCGGGAGAAAAGTATTGAACCCAAACCCGAATCAAAAGACCAAATGTTGGAACACGAGAAAATGTTGCCCTCCCACCCGAAATTAAACCCCATATCTACCCCTTGAATTCGAGAAAGAGAAAGCATCCTCCAAGTAACTCTCCCAGCTCACCGACAATTTTCCCACCCTCACTAATGGTCTCTTGTAGTAGTAGTATATTGGGCTTATGAACATCCACCGGTTGTTTGAGGCTGTGTTTTGGGGTACTATCTAGTTCTCTGCAGTTTAGTTATAAACAAATCATTGGATATCCTCAAGGGTTTCATTCATTCCTAGACCCCCTTCATTCCCTCTATCAAAAATAGTCAAAACCTACTTTCTAGATCTCAGATTGTGTCTAAAAGAGCCCTCGGAATACTTCAGCAATGACACATAAGACTTATTCTCTCTCGAACAATTCTTTTCCTCGTTTTCACCAAGATTAACCTCCATTAACCACTCGCCCTATAAGCTCCCTACTACCCAAAGGGTTCTTTAGATACTCCTCTCCGTTTTCTACCATAGTTTTATCCACATTAGAATAGCCGACCCCAACCTCAACAACCGTGGGCACTTCATCGTGTCCAACTACTTCAAAACTTGAGAAATTTCCCTCCCAAACATCTTTGTTTCACCTTCTCAATACCAACATTTCTCCGGATGGACATTACCGCTTCTTCCGACGACATTGCCTCCTTTGTAATCACCACCTCATCAAAATTATATTTAGAGACAAACTCGCCATCCCTACCTCCATCGCCCTCCCGGGATTTCCTCACCTATACCTTCCTCCTAAAAGCCATGTCACACTCCGCATGACCGAATGGCCATACTTATGGCACCTAATGCATTTGAAAGGAATCTCTAGGTAATCCAAAGTTTGCAGACGGTGAGGTCCTTTCGTAGAGTGATCTTAGCTACTAGGCCCTCCCTCAAACCAATCCCAACCAATATATTAGCAATAGTCATATAACTTGATTCATGGAAGCTTATGTATGCTTCATAAAAATTCTCTAAAGCATTTCAAATCTTGTTAAAATATTCGAAGGACCGAGAAGTCAATGGGCAAGCCTAGTAATTTCGCCCAAACCGATGTTTTCTCCAATCTCTCGGTTTGGGAATAAAAAAACTGGTCCATTTATTTAAAGATAATGGTGTCAAGTCCCACTTCAATGTAATGCAATTTACTATTCGAATTTGATTGACTTTGGTGCAACACCACACAACTTGGTCAATCTTGTATAAATTGGTCAAGACCATACTACGATCTTTACCCAAGCCATACGGTCGACCCCCTTTTACTTTTGGGTCTCTTGTACTCATTGAGCCCTTTTGTTACTCTTTTTAATTTCACATTTTATGTTTAGAGTCGCCCTTGCACGCCATTGTAATGCCCCCAATGGACAATATTTTACCCCTAAACGGATTTTAGGCAATCCCAACTTTAAATGCAACTTGTAGACAAAATACCAAACAAGTATCACGCAGATCTGAATTTATAAAGGAAATGCGACTTGGGTTAAGTGGAAAACTCACACCAATCAACCTCTAAATTTATATCATTCCACTCAAATCTAGTACCACTAATTTATAAAGCCCAAATATGTATACAATTGCAGATTTCGGATGTAAACAAGACCTGCAATTAATTATTTAAAAACCCTGTCATGCAACATAACTTCAAAAATTCATATCTTTTGCTAGAGAAGTCCAAATGAGCTGAAACTTTGGATCTTGGGCCACAAAAATATGAAGACTAATATTCCAAAATTAGTTTTCGCACAATGAAACACAAAACCCTAATTTTTCCCTAAAAAGTAGGTCGCCGAGCACATTCAGGGGCATCAAATCAGCTCCAAAATTAAGAAAATAAGCTACTTTGACTCCCAAACAAATTAGCCCTGAATCAACTCCAATAATGACAAACTAGGGTGGATCTTTCACCACCGAAGAGTGCCCTACTAGCTAGGAATGGATCTCTCACCACCGAAGCTAGGGTCCCTGTGGGATCTTACTCCACAAGCTAAAGAAAATCCAAGCGTATATGCAAAAGCTACAAGCTTAAGACACAAATCAGAAAATATCAAATGGTTATGCAATATCTTCCCCTCAAGTCGACTTCTCCTTATAAAGGAAGAAGAGACCCAAAACAACCTCTACAATATCCAATTAGTTCACAAGGATTTTCCCTATGCAAGCATTTAATATTTTCCCATATTAAATGCTTTTCCCAACAACTTTTTCTCTCCTAATGCAAGTCGCATTTTTCTAGGGGAAATACATAGTAAAATGGGCATTTATCCTTTCTATGTTCTCATTCCCCTTTCTAAGGCAAGTCACCTTTTCACCTAGGATGGATAACAATTTATATTTGAGCCTTTTCCATCCTAGATTTAATAATTATTAAGTCATATAAATTATTATAAGTGCACTATATATATTTTTCTTTTATTAATGACACTTTATAATAATTAAATATAACTTAAGTCACCCTTATATTTTTCCTTTGGCCGTCGGGTTTACAAAATAAGCCAAAGGTCTTCGAATGGGAAGGGAATATTACACCACCAGGACCCCTTTTACTTTTGGGTCTCTTGTACTCGTTGAGCCCTTTCGTTACTCTTTTTAATTTCACATTTTATGTTTAGGATCGCCCTTGCATGCCACTTTAGGATTCAAATTTGAATGTAAAGGATTCTTATATATACAAGTTTGCTCTAAGAATTTATCATCTAGCAAACACCTATTATCTATCATCTACGAGCTAGGAAAAACAAGAATTACTACAATATATTGCATATCACAAGATAAGGGGAAAAGTTGAATTCTACATCCGCATTCAAAGGTTTCAATTGGAGCAAAGTAGCTAGCTTGCTTTATCGGTGTGGAAGCACGAGGACAAAGTCGATTAAGGGTTAAGTTGCATGCACACCGGCACAATGCACTAGGAGAACTACATTGAGTAAAATAGGCCAAAAGTCTTCAAACGAGTACAAGGAGTTCGTGGCGATTCCGTGCCCATTTCGTGCTCATTTCCAACAATTCGTGGCATCGTGCCCTAGCAGGTATTAATAGTAAATACTAAATACAGTAATAGTAAAACTAAAAATACAGTAATATTAAATTATTACAGTAAAAATAAAAATACTTGTATATTAAGTATTAATATTAATACTGTATAATAGTATATTAATAATGTATATTAATATTAATACTGTATAATATATATTAACATTGTTTTTACATTTAATTTAAGTATATTTTATGAATTTAAATGTTTTTAAAAGTAGCGATAAAGTTGCCGATTAATGCCGATTTTTTGCCGATTCCCGATTTTCGATTCAAAATTTGGCCTGCCGATTAATCCCGATTTACGATTTTTTGAACTATGGTTGAGACTAACCCCATTGATACATATCAACCATGTAATGATGGCAATGTTTTTCAATGTGCATTTGATGACTTTGACGAGTGGAATGGTAATACCGATGATGTTACTCCCTAATTTCTCATAATGAAAGTTATGCACGCTCTATAATGTGGCACTTGTGAAATAATACCTATGCTCATGAATGGGGTTCTCTCTCTTCTCCGCCTCTAGATACAACTAATGATGAAAGTGATTTCTCTTATGATGATAGTGATGATTGGCATGTTCCTTTGATTAATACATTAATCGATGGTGATTCTTACTCTTATGACATTGACATAGAAATGGGCAATGTTGATGAATGTATAAATGAATATCCTCTTCCTTCTTCTCCCTTAGATAATAATGTATATGCAAGTGCTATTATTTCAAGTGATAATGTGTAATGTCCCCTTTTCAAGCAAAAATCAAATGATGAAGGTTGGTATCCTTTAATCCACTCCCCTTGGATTAAAGAAAATTAAATTGGGGTAAAATCGATTTGTACATGTGGATTTAAAATTAAACATTATTTAATTTGTGCAAGTTGAAATATTAAGTAAGGAAACCGATTTATTTTGGGGCCAATCAAATATCATTTGAGGTAAATCGATTTTATTTGGAGAAAATAAATTAAATAAAAGGCAAGTCGATTTCTTTTGGATTTAATTAATTATTATTTATAGGCAAATCGACTTTATTTGGCAAAGGTCGATTCCTTTTGGGCATCAATTATTATATTTAATTCTCTTTTGTATTTTATTCAAATATTACCTTGGGGAATTAACATTTGCATTGGAGTTTGACTTTCAAGCTATTTTAAATTAAAATCTCTCATCTCTAGAAGATGGCGCCAAAAAGAGAGAAGCATTGGAGATTGCACAAAGACAAATCTATAAAAGGAGATGATGGGCACCCTTTTTGCATGTTGACGGTTTTTGCAAACTTATCTTCATGCTTGAAGAGGGATGTATGCCCACTAATGATCTAAAATAAAATGTGTTCTTCAACACCACCTATATGTGAAGTGTGTATGCCCTTTGAGCTATGAATTGATGAGTTTCTTGCATTAATAATCCACCTATGTGAAGTCGCCATTTTTGAGAGTATGTGAGCTTGATTTATGAGAGTATTTGTGAGTTCTATTTGGTGAATGCAATCTGATTATTGCTGCTGATTATTGTGATCCAAATCGACTTGTTTAGAGGGGTTTGGTGGCATGTTTTGATGGTATTTGGCAAGGGTTTAAATCTAGTCTGTTCTTGTACAATTTTTTAATGATATTGCTTTTGTTTTGATGATATTTATTTTTATAGTGTATAATGCCATCAACCACCTTGTACCTTTCATCATCAATTTCCCCTTCTAGGACAGCACTAGCAAACTGATTTTTTGCATATTCGCTGTTATAACAGCCCTCCAATCCGCTGCAATTTCTGTCATAGAACAACAATATGGTTTCCTTGACAATGCATTAACCACTATATTATTTTTGCCTTTCATAAATTCAATATCAAAGTCAAAAGGCTGAATTTTACTCACCCATTTTTGTTGTCTTTCATTCAAATCAATTTGGTTGAGAAAATACTTCAAGCTTTTGTGATCTGTCTTCACTACAAATCTGCCACAAACTAAATATTGCGTAAATTTCACCAAGGCATGCATGATTGCCAACATTTCCTTATCATAAATGGAGAATATTTTGTCAATATCTTTGAGTTTTCTACTCTCAAATGCAATTGGATGCTTATTTCGTCGAAAACAACCTCAATACCATCTCCGGATGCATCACACTCAACAAAAGGAATTGAAAAATTAGGAATAAGTATTGGGCATGAACTCATTACCTTTTTGAGCTTATCAAATGCTTGTTGGGCTGAAGATGACCAACTGAAAGCTCCATGCTTTGTCAAATTTGTCAAGGGGGCTGAAAGTTGTGAAAATCCTTTCACAAATCTCCTGTAGTAGCTATAATGTGGTAGGAGGAGACCAATTCATAATAGCTTGTATCTTTTGTTGATCCACTTGTACTCCTTTAGCATTGATGACATGCCCCAAATATAAAATTTCCTCCATTCCAAATTCACATTTTGATAATTTGGCATAGAGAGATTGTTGTTCCAATATGCTTAATACCATGTCCAAATGCTTCAAATGCTCTTCCCATGACTTACTATAAACTAGAATGTCATCAAAGAACACCAATACAAATTTCCTCAAATGCTCCCTAAAAACATGATTCATATATGATTGAAATATAGTGGGGGCATTGGTTAACTTAAAAGGCATTACTAGGAATTCAAAATGACATCTAAATACTGTTTTGTGGACATCATCATCCCTTACCTTAATTTGATGATATCCGGACCTTAGATCAATCTTGGAAAAAAACATTGCTCTATGCAACTCATCAATCCATGGTATGGGGTATTTGTTTTTGATTGTCTTTTTGTTTAACAACCTGTAATCAACATAAATCCTCAAAGTTCCATCCTTCTTCTTCACAAGTACAATCGAAGAAGCGCAAGGATTAGAACGTGGTCTTATGAAACCCCTGTAATGACCCCTTTTGAGGGTTTTATCAAAATATTCAGAATTATGAGAATTAATTGCAGCAGACTAATTATTTCTGATAGTGACTCAGTTTTCTTCGAAAATTGTGCCCAAACTCATCCCCAATTATCATTAAACACTAAACAATGATTTCTTTATTGATTTGACAATAATTAGAGCTAAATCGAATAGGATTATGCAAAAGTATCACTGTGGAAAAGTACAATCAAACTGGAAAATTGCAGCAGCCTTAAAGAATTCAATTTGACCGTTAAATATGCATAGGAATTCGTGTAAATGCAGATTTGGTCTTTAAAATGCAAGTCGACTTGGAATATTAATTTATATAGCTATAATATCATCCAATAATTCACAAATAATACTAGAGCAAGTCACACTTCTTGGAATTAATGAGATTAATTTAGAAATGCTCAATAATGTCTTCAGATCTGATAATATAGTTTAAGTACAAATAGTTTAAAGTCAATATGAAAGGTTTTCGTCCCTCATATGGACTTCACATGGGGTTTTTGTCCCAAGTGGTGGAATAATGAGAGAACACTCTCAAAATCAATTTTTACAAATGATCGTTCATATCCACAAATGATTCCTAACACCCCTATTTATACTCGTAGGTCTTGGCGCCAAAACATGAAAAGACATGTGCATTCATTATGTCCCTTCATTATGCCTTGGCTGATCCCTTATATTTATTTATTTTGCCTTAATACAAGGCCAACCCATATAATTGAGTCCATTACGCTAAAACATATTAAAAATATTAATAGACATATTTTTGCTCTCTCCTTTATCTTCTTTAATTCGACCATGGAGAAGAATTGTCCTGGGAATCCAATTTGCCTTCGAATTTGGAGAAAAGCGACATTACAAACCCATATCCAACAACTCTTTGATTACTTTCTCTATCTCTTCTTTGAAGGCCCTTGGATGGCGGTAAGGAGAAGATATTGCAGAGTAGAACCCGGTTCTAACTCAATGATATGCTGAAATTCTCTATTGTAGGCAATCCATGAGGTAAATCACTGAATACCTTAGCATGCTTATCTAGAATAGGTTGAATATCAATATGATAGGACTGCTGTGATGAAAAAGAGGATGTATTTCTTACCAGACAATGTGTAGCCCATGCAATCTGTCCTCTTTTGAAGGATCTTTCCATACTTTTGGAGGTCACAACTTGGGGAGCACCATTCTTCATACCTTGTAGAATCACTTCCTTGTCTTGCACTTTGAATTTCAACTCCATGGTTTGATAATTTTGGGTGAATTCACCCAAAGATTGCAGCCATTGTACACCAAGGACTACATTTGTTTCACCAATACCAATGACATAAAAATCATCACATACCTTGTTTTCGTAGAGTGAGCTTGAGATGTGGGATCTTCTTTGTGCATGAAAGAGAATATCCATCTGCTACTGTCACATTGAAGCCTTGGAAATCTTCCATCTGCTCATTGTCACATCGAAGCCTCAAAAATTTTCCATCTTCAATTCCATTCTTGTCACCAAGCTCTTATCAATGAAGTTGTGAGTAGCTCCACTATCTATCAATACAATGATCCTTTGTCCATGAAGAACACCTCTCACATGAAAAGCATGGTATCTAGGTGCTCCAGATAAAGTAGCTAGTGTTCCATCTATGGGAAACATTTCCCATTCTTTTCTTGCTCCACATCTTCTTCCGGATCAACACTCTCTTCTTCTTCTTCTTCATCATTTGAAATTACTTCAATCTAGTGGATTACCCTTGTCCACGATAATGGTGGTCAATTGTCCATGGATCCTTCCATGTGAAACATAATTTTTCCTTCTTAGCACATTCCTTACCTATATTTCCTTGTTGTTTTTCATCCATTCTTTTGGATCATATTTTTAAGGAAATTACTTGGATAAATAAGAATATTAGCAACAAGAAAATACCAAAGAACACAATATTGCAGATAAATGATCTCAATATGCAAGTAGAATAGCTTAGCCACTTCGAGGGGCAACTTCCAAATCATATAATAAGACTCAAATGCTCAATATGATGATCAACTACTACCAACTAACCTCTCTATATATACTATTCATATGTTATGGCCACCACCAAGGCCGACCCACTAATGATAATATAACATATATGAAAGAGATACATCATGATAAGAAGTTATGATAGCCACAAGTCGGCTATATACATCCAATGTAAGATATATGATTAAGGGCATACATGCCCTCCCCTTCAAAGCAACATTGTCCCCAATGTTGAGAAGCTCTGGATGCTCTTGCAGAAATTTGCATCCTCCCAAGTTGCGTCTTCATTGTCTAGATTTTTCCACTTGATCAAATACTCGGTGATGACCCTTGTCCTCAATCGCTTAGTGCGTGTCTAAAGATGCATTCTGGTTCCAAGATGATTCTTCCCTCCTCGTCAAGCTCTGGTAACACTTTGTTTGGTTGATACCATCTGTCAATTACCTTCTTCAAGCAAGATACATGGAAGACTAGATGTATTCGAGTGGTCGGAGGAAGTTCCAGTTTGTATGCTACATTGCCAATCTTTGTAACACTTGATAAGGGCCATAATACTTAGGTGAAAGCTTGTTATCCTTTTTTTGTTGTTTCAAGGACATTTGCTTATATGGATGTAAACGAACAAAACCCAATCATCGACTTCAAAATATCTTTCACTGCGATGTTGGTCTACCTGTTGCTTCATGTGGTTTTGTGCCATGGCCAAGTTCTCCCTGAGACTAGAAAGTACCTCTTGTTGGTGTTGAATATGTTCTTCAACTACTCGAACCCTTGGTTGAACTCTCAAAGATGAGGTGATGGATGGTGGATGGTACCCATATAATGCCAAGAAAGGAGACATTTTAGATGAAGTATGAAAGGAGGTGTTATACCACCATTTTGCCGTGGTAACCATTGGACCCATCTCGCTTGCTTATCTATGAGGTAAAACAACGAAGATATCCCTCCAAGCACTTGTTTACCACCTCCGTTTGCCCATCGGTGGGGATGATAAGATGAACTATGAGCTAGTTATGTACCCAAACATGAGGACTAGTCAGTTCAAAAATTACTAGTAAAGATAGGGTCTCGATCACTTACTATAATCTTTGGTGTCCCATGTAGCTTCTAAACTATATCCATGAAGGTTGTTGCT
This sequence comes from Taxus wallichiana var. yunnanensis, assembly GCA_018340775.1. Taxonomy (NCBI): domain Eukaryota; kingdom Viridiplantae; phylum Streptophyta; class Pinopsida; order Cupressales; family Taxaceae; genus Taxus; species Taxus wallichiana. Next base: position 805,274,331 of record CM031239.1, on the reverse strand, counting down.
ACTGTACTCATAACAAATGGATGTGATAAGGCACAAAAATGGGCATATTTGGTGAGTTTGTCCACCACCACCATGATTACATTTTTCCATTTTGATTTAGGCAATCCTGTGATGAAGTCCATGGAACACCTCTTCCCACCTTTGGCTAGGAATAGATAGAGGTTGTAAAAGACCAGGGACTTAATTGTTTCACCCTTATTTTGTTGACAAACCATGCATTCTGCCACAAATTTTTGGACATCCCCTTTTAGCCCTTCCTAGAAGAAATCGTGTTTGATTCGATGATAAGTCTTCAAGAAGCCAAAATGCCCCCTACTAGAGAAGCATGGAGCTTAGATAAAACCCTATTTTTAAGGGTTGAATTCTTACATAGGTATAATCTATCTTTATACCATAAAGCATCTCCTTTCCATACAAATTTTTTGACATGCTTGGATCTGTTGGAGATTTTGAATGAGATTTTTATGTATAGTCTTTTTCCATTCAGACCTCGCATCCTCTATCCAATCCTCTTATAATACAAATATGGCACACAACAATGCCTTGGTTGATTCATCCTTCCGAGATAGAGCATCAACAACTACATTCTCTTTCAATTTCTTGTATATTATCTCAAAATCATACCCCAACATTTTGGAGACCCATTTTATTGTTCTTTAGATGATAAATGTTTCTCTAAGAAGTATTTCAAACTATCATGATCTGTCTTTACTTTGAAATGTCTACCCATTAGATATGGTCTCCATTGCTTCACTGCATGAAGTATGGCTAGCATTTCCTTCTCATAAATTGGTTTTGATATATTCTTACCTTTGAATTGACGGCTCTCAAAGGCAATGGGTCAACCTTCTTGCATGAGTACTACCCCCATACCATACCTTGAAGCATCACATTCAACAATGAATTTTTTGGAAAAATCTGGGGTGGCTAGAATTAGAGTGGTGCACATGGCCTCCTTCAACTTCTCAAATGTCATAGTAGCTTCCTCATTCCAATGGAAAGAGTCCTTCAATAAAGTTATGAGTGTTGTTGTTATGCTAGCCATAATTCCTTACAAATCTATGATAATAACATGTAAGCCCCAAAATCCTCGAAGATTTTTAGGGTTTGGGAACCTTCCATTCAAGCATGGCTTTTATCTTGTTAGGATCCACTTTAACACCTTTATAAGAGATAATATGACCCAAATATTCAACCTCCTCGACTCCAAAAGAACACTTAGAAGGCTTTGCATAAAGTTGATGATGTCAAGAGTTTCAACACTTATTTTGATAGTGTTCTCCGTTTTTGAGACATTAATAAATTAAAATATTGGAGACCTTTAATCCACCCTTCCCATGGATTAAAAGATAAAAATTGGGAAATTGCCATTACTCATTTTGTTTTTAAATTAAATAATTAACCAAAACTTATGTTTTTATTTAAAATATCAAAAAAATGAAATTAATGTTTTAATTGGAGTGTGACTTTCTAGGGAAGAAGGCTATTTTAAAAGTGACTCTCCTACAAAGATTTGCTCCAAAAAGAGGATGGAAACTTGGAGATTTGAAATGCAAAAGCTATATAAGAAGATGGTGGCGACCCCTTGGGGGCATGTTGACGTTTTTATCAAAATATCTTCATGCTTGAAGAGGGATGTATGCCCATGAGATCTCATAACAAAGGTGTTTCTTCAACACCACCCTATTTTGGAGAGTGTGAGCCTTCTTGCAATTAGTGTTGAGTGAATCTATGCATTGTTTATCCATCCTAAGCATTGGCGACTTGGTTTAGAGGATTGACGCATTTATTTGGGGTTTATATCATATGTATGTTATGTGAAGGGTTTCAAAGTCTTGTTGTTACTTGCTTTGCAATTATTTAAAGCCATAATGACTTGGATTGGAGCCTGTTTTATCATATTTTGATGTCATAAGAGCTAGATCTGAAAGCTATTGTGTTATAGTAATTATTTCAAAGCAAGGGGAAATATTTTAGAGGCTAGAGAAGAGCTGGAAATAATTTATTTATTTTTCTCTAACCCTAGCGACTTGGTTTGAGATTTTTGGGTCTGTTTTGGTGGGGTTTCAAGGCTCAGAAAAATCTGATTGATAGTGCATTAGAAAGCTCTTAAATTCTAGTTTATTATGCACTTGATTTCATGCAAAAATATTGAGTATTGAATGAGATGAATTTTTGAAGTTTCAAAAAAGTTGTGGGTTATTTTTATTGACCAATAACAAGGGTTTAAAAATCTGAGCTGGAAAAGATTGGGTTTCGAAAGAGGTTTCCCATCTAACCCACCACCTTGCCTAATAAAGTGACCCATTTTGGGCATGGGTAATCAACCAAGTGCTATTGAATTAAGGTTTTTGAAGTTGAATTAAAAGTATTCATCCTTCTTAGTTCATAAATCACTAAGTGTTGCAGATTTCTATTTGTCCCTAAAAGGGATTTTACAAGTTTCAACACCTTATTTACATGATGCAAGTGTTCCTCCCATGTTTTACTATAGATTAATATATCATCAAAGAACACTAAAACAAACTTCTACATAAATGGCTTAAAGATAGAATTCATCAAGCTTTGAAATGTAGAGGGTGCATTTGTTAGTCCAAAAGGCATTACAAGAACTCATAATGGCCTTCATGTGTCTGAAGGTTGTTTTATGAATATCTTCATCATTGATTTTAATCGATGATATTGGAACAATGAAGATCAAGTTTTGTAAAGTAAACAACACCATGCAACTCATCTAGCAAATCATCAATTACAGGAATAGGAAACTTATCTTTGATTGTGTACTTATTGAGTTCTTTATAATCTGGACACATGTGCCAATTGTCATATTTTTTTCGTACCATCACTACAAGAGAAGAGTAAGCACTTTGACTATGATGAATAATTCTTGCTTCTAACATCTCTTGTACTATCTTCTCAATCTCACTCTTTTGCATATAGGGGTACCTATAAGGTTTGATGTTGGGTGGTTGACTCCCTGGTACTAGCTGGATGGCATGGTCATGGTATCTTTTGGAGGTAAACCCTTTAGCATATCTCTCAAACACAACTGAGTTCTCATCTATAATTGCTCATCATATACGAGGTATAAATGTATTTGCCTAATGTGCTTCAATGAAAATAGTTGTGCCACAAACCCCTTTGCACCTTTTCTAAGCAATTTTGCATCGGTGAGAGCTCACCAACTGTGGGGACTTTGCTCTTAATCCTTTTAGTTAAAAGTCCTCCCTTACTGAAATCGCATGAACAACTCTTGGAAATTCATTTCAATGGTTCCCAAGGTGGTAAGCCACTGAACTCCTAACACAATGTCTACTCCTCCCATGGAAATGACATACATAGGGCTAGTTAGCAAGTAATCTCCCATGGTGAGATTAATGTTATGGCATTTTCCTGAACAACTAATAGTTCCCCCATCAACAATCATTACTTGACATTTGGAGTTGGATAAACAAAGCAGTTCAAGCGTACGCCAACTTATGATTGATGAAGTTGTGAGTACTTCCCGAATCAATCAACATTGTTACCCTCTTTTTTTAAGAATCCAACCACTTTGAGAGTTTGGGGAGTGTTAATACCTGAAATTGCATGACATGATATCGTTGGTTGGGGATCTCCTAATTCCTCCTCTAGCTCTACCTCTTCATCTTCTTCATTCTCTTCTTCATTAGGCCCCTCAATGTAGAACAACTTCTTTTCAACACACTTATGTCTTGGTCCATATTTGTTGTCACAATTAAAACATAACCCTTTGGCTCTCTTTTCTTCAATTTGTTGAGGTGTCAATCTAACTGGCCGAGGGAATGATGGTGGCAAGGTGCTACGATCTCTGATATTAGTGACAGTTTGTCTCTTGTTGGAAAGAAATTTTTCCTCTACCCTACGTGCCATGATAATAGAATTTGAAACCTTATGAGGATTAAACATACACACCTCATTCTCAATGTGTTCCTTAAGACCCCAAGAAATAAGTCATTTAGATTCTCTTCAGTAATATTTTCCACCTCGAGGAAAGGTTTTGGAATTGATGAATGTAATCCTTGATTGATCTGTTTGTCTTAACTTTGCTAATTGGCTGAAATAATTCTCTAACACACTAGAACTATAGTGCAATTACAACTCTTTGGTGAAGATTGTCCATGTAACATTGAGACCACTCTTTTTTCCTTTGAGCACATAACCATCGATACCAAATGAATTGGTTAGGTTTAGATACAAGGATGCCATGGTAACCTTTTGTCCAATGGAATCTAATGTAGATCAAAGAAATTCTCCATTTGGTTAATCCAATTGAGTGGATCCTTTCCATCAAACTTATGCATTTCCACTTTTGGAATCATGTTATGGGCTGCAAAGTGTTTGTATTTGGATTGGGCATGCTCGAAGATCCACCCAGCTAGTTTGTCTATTACTTTGACTTGAAGATCCACCTTGGTTGATATGAGTATGATTGAGTTGTGGCTGATTAGGAGAAGATGATGACCCGTTAGATTTGAACTAAATTGGTGAATGAAATCCTCAATGTTGTCAATCTTTTCTACATCTTCTTTGTTGGCCATTCTAAACTCGAGGTTTTGCACACTCAAACTCAAGTTGGCTTACCTTATGGTCCGTGAAGTAAACCCTAGCCCTGAGGACTCTGTAGTTACCCCTTATGACTCTAACTCCTCAACTATTATCTCATCCTTGTCTGGGGTTTTACCCAGAGTGATGGGATTCTTTTTGCCTCTTGTGGAAGGCCCCGCCATGATGCCCCAAAATGGTAGGATTTAGGGATCAAGGTCAAAATTTAGGGTTTGGGATTTTGATATGAATTGGCCAAATATGAAAAAACTTAAAGAACGAACTCAAACTAATTTTTTATCCTCTTTTTGGAAATGTAAAGAACTTGGAAAAATTCCACAATTTGCAATCGATAGAGCAAATTTATCAAAAACCCTAAAATTGATGTAACTTTTGCAAAACAAGTCAAAATATCTTGAAATTTGGAGAGGAGCTTACTTGATTGATTTCACAACACCCAAAAAAATAATAGAAAATTCGCTACCAAATTGGATATACGATCCTTTGAAATTAGGGTTTTGACACAATTTTGGTGAGATCAAGCTCTGATACCACTTGTAAGGAAATTACTTGGATAAATAAGAATATCAACAACAAGAGAACACCAAAGAACACAATATTGCAGATAAATGATCACAATATGCAAGTAGAATAGCTTAGCCACTTCGAGGGGGCAACCTCCAAACCATACAATAAGACTCAAATGCTCAATATGATGATCAACTACTACCTACTAACCTCTATATATACTATTCCTATGTTATGGCCATCACCAAGGCCGACCCACTAATGATAATATAACATATATGAAAGAGATACATCATGATAAGAAGTTATGATAGCCATAAGTTGGCTATATACATCCAATGTAAGATATATGATTAAGGTACAGTTCGCTGCTGTCCAAACTGCATATTTTTGCCTTTAGGGACTGAACTTTCCAAGTCCAAGGACTTCTTAATAGCTCCTTCTAGAGATGGAGGACTGAAGACTTTGACTAGGCCTCTAAGTGGCTCCGCTAGACCTTCAATAAAGAGCAGTACAAGTCTTCTTTCACTGATATCCGGTACCATCACTGCAAGTCTCTGAAAATCTAAAATATACTTGTCCAAAGATCCTTCTTGCTTGAGTTGAGCTAACTCTCTGAAATGAATCTCCGGATCTATTCTATCAAACCTCTTAATCAAACATTGACTGAATTCTTCAATGGTGGTGATGGAATCATGCCCTTGTGTGATCAATCCATGATACCACCATTCATGTGCAACTCCCTCCAAATGCAAAGTTGCAAATTTGAGGGCTTCTTCCTCATACATTGGATTCAATGACAAATATGTATCTAACTTTTGTAACCAAGCTCTAGTTGAACATTTATCTGAACCATCATAAGAAGGAAGAGTTACCTTACCCAATCTTTGTTGTATATCTCTTCTTGGTTGCTCTTGTTGAACTCTTCTATTCCTTCTTGTGCCTTTGCTATTCTTCACTTGACAATAATCCTTGAAGGATAACATTTCTCTCACTCTGAAACTGAGGGCTGCATATTCTTCACCCCATGCCTCTATGTCATCAACATCATTTTGAGGATCTAGCTAAATTGGTTGTTTCTTTTTGGAGAAACTTGGCCTGAATATTTGATGTGGAGGCTTTAGGGATGTTTTTACTAGTCCAGAAGAGCTTTCTTCACCATTGTTGGTTGTGCCATGGTTACGATATATTATGCACATGTAGAGCCTTTGTCAAGTCCATGATTGAACTTGTCAATGCATCACGCATCTCCCTTTGAGATTCCCTCAACACATGTTGCATTTCTCTTTGGCTTTCCCTTTGAGATTCTCTCATAGCCTGCTGCAACTCTCTTTGACTCCTTGTAATCACCTCATGCATGTAGCTTAGCTCATCTATAGGAGGAGCTCTCTGATCATGCTCATCCATTGTCCCTTTCTTTGGAGTTGGATTCCTTCTTTGATAAACTATAGGTGATTTTCCTATTTGCATTCAGATCTGATTTTCTCCTTCATAGGCTGGGAGAATCACTGCTCTGATACCACTGTAATGTCCCCAAATGGAAAAATTATGCCCCTAAATGGAACAACCACAAATTTGATCTAAAATAGCAAATAATAGAATATATACTTGATAAAATACTGCAGATCTGAATTTAATTGGGAAAATGCGACTTGCACAAGGAGTTGAAAAATCCACAAATTGAAGTAAAATCACTTAATTCTTTACCAAAACAGATCAACTATTTTTATTTATGCAATAACCTTAGAAAAATACCAGATTTAGATCAACTATACAGGTCGCTGCTAGGGGTTTAAGGAATATTAGATCTGCTGTTGTAAAAATCAGAATTTACTTCACTTGGGGTTTGTGCTATTTCCTTGATTTTCAGTTTCATCTTTAAGGGGCATTACAACACATCTACCAACAATACATGTACTCTCTCCATCTGCCGACAACACATGTACTCTCTCTCCAATGCTGAGAACACATATACTCTCTCTCCAACTATTGATAGTCTCAATATTCAATACAAATCCTCTAAAGTAATATTCATCTCTGTGTTGGGAGCCAAAATGTGCATGTGTCGACATTCCATTGTTCACACAACATAGTAATTATGTGCATATTCGGGGAACCTCCCCAATCTGCCACGTGCCGTAATCCGATTTTGTGTCTCAAGTATCGCAACTCTCGTCGCCCAAACCTAATGCGAGCAATATCTCCATATGCTGCCCTCCGTATTACTACGGCATGAACATCTCTTTCGCAATTACTATATACAATCATAATCTATCATTACATCTATTTTACTAACACAACGAATCACATATATTCCCTACTCGATTGTATTTTGGTCTAGACCATTCATCAAAAGGGTTCAAAACCGTTCCAATTTGTACGATTTCTCCTATAAGCCAAATCTGGACCATATGGTACTATTAACCCTATTTTACAAAAATTCGACAACATTACAAATTTTGGAAAAATTCCATGATTTGCTATTGTTTTCGACTAAAATCACAAATTTGCTCCACTTTCCAAATCACTAGCTATTTGTGATTTAATGGCCTTTGCCACGTGATCAAATTGGAAGCACAAAGCATCTCTAGCACGCGACATCTTATCTAGCTTAGAGTAGCAATTGCTATCAATCATTATATAACTGAAATTACTTTTTACCTTTCTTATTATTTATAGTAACCTTTTTGGCCTATTACTATCAAATGCAATCTAGCTTTGCTTTTCAATTAATGCCTCAAACACATGCACAAACAATATCTTGGTTTCTACTTATCGAGTTTTCTATGCCATTTGTGGTGTTGGGATCCTTATTTCTGTAATTTCCGCTCTATTGCGTGACTTCTCTATATATCACATCTATTACGGTTGTGTAGTAACTTTTCCCTACTATTGTGTTTATGCTCTATTCTCTTTGTTCAATTACTATCTCAATCAACAATAGCAACAAATTCACTATTGTTACTGCTACTATACACACTATTTTAATCAATTCTATGTACTCTCAACATTCGCAATTGTGGTCACTAAATCTCTCATCTCTAATATCGATAACTTTTGACTCAAGTGATTCCACTTCATTCCATTCCTTTCGCCTAAAAGGGGGCAAATATAGGGTTGGCTATGTAAGGGCACCCTCTTTTGTACGAATCAATATACAAACCTAATGACTCAACCATCAACTCCAACTACAAAGATGCACTGGATACTAAATTTACCAAGTTACAAATGAAAGTGTTGTTTCATTCATTGCAAATGCATGGGGCAAACAATTATCAAATTCATAAACCACTAATACTACGATTATTGCAAAGTACACCTATATGAGATGTCTTTCCCTTTCGACTTTGGATGGTTTTTCAAAATTTTTAGATCTAGCTCTGTCTGTAGTGGTGTGGTCCTATAAGCTGCAAAACGATATTTTGGGGTGACCGGAAAGCTTGGTGACGCTCTTTCCTCGGTAATGGAATACCTGATTCCTACCTAGTTCGAATCGCCTTTGTTGGGATTGATCACCCCCTTCGCGATCGCTAATGTAATCTCCTTATCTTTGAGTAAGCCTTTTATGCCTATGACACCCTTTCACATCGACGATACGTTTTCCCTTTGTCCGCATGGGTCATTCGATGACCCAAATTGTTCTTCATGCTATGGGTACTATCCGACATGCCTATAACTCTCTTGGCTTTAACACTATCATGTTTGATTCTTTTCTCCTTTAAACTAGCAATTTTTATTTGCTAGCTTAAGGGGGAAAATTTGGTCATCGAAATTGGCACAAAATCATTATTACATCATGCTTTTGGCAAAATTTATATATATGGATCTTGAACAATGAAACTAGATCTTAGTGGTGCAAGTCCTGGTTGTTTTACTCTTATATTACTTCATTGTCTTTCTGTTTTTGACTTGTTTGACTCTTTCATATGTTTTTGTGTCGTGCCACATGGATGACCGGCCTTTGCAATTTCTTGCTCGACTTTTATTGACTTTCGTGTAGGACAGTACAACTTGGTCAAGACCATACTACGATCTTGACCCAAGACATAATGACCCTCCCCCTTTTACTTTTGGGTCTCTTGTGCCCATGGGTTCTTTCATTACTCTTTTTACTCTCACATTTAATGTTTTGGATCGGTCTTGTGTGCCACTAAGATTCAAATTTCAAAGTAAAGGATCCTTATATATACAAGTTAGCTCCAAGCATTTATCATCTAACAAACACCTATCTATCTATCATTTACAAGCTATAAAAAGAAAGAATTACTACAACATACTGCATAACACAACAAAAGGGGGAAATGTTTTGAATTCTACATTTGTATACAAGGTTTTTGATTGGGGCAAAGTAGTTATCTTGTTATCGGTGTGGAAGCACGAAGGCAAAGCTAGATCAAGGGTTTAGTTGCATGCACTCGCACAATGTACTGGGAGAAATACATTGAGTTTGAAATGTAGTGCAATGCTTAGTGAATCACAAACGGGATGACCGTCGTGGTCATTTTTTATTTTGTTATTTGACATGTACTTGAGGTTCTTTGTAGGAAGCTAGGGTTATTTGCTGGTATTGGCAGAGATGCGAGTTTGAGACTGTTGTGGTCATTTTTATTTTGTTATTTGACATGTACTTGAGGTTCTTTGTAGGAAGCTAGGGTTATTTGCAGGTACTGGCAGAGATGCGAGGGTTACAACGAAACTAAAGATATCAAAGCACGACACAGGCGAAGGTGAAGTGACACAAAAAAACCTAGATTCACATTAGTTATAGGTCTAAAATTGTACAGATCAGGTTTGTAGTGGAGTACGGTCCTGCCCCAAGTTGTATGGTCCTGGTTTCTTCACATTTAGATAAATAGCGGATGATTTGGGTACATTTCAGGATCGACATTTATTCCAGATTTACCAACGACATTGTGAGAAGTCAACCTGAACCAACTAAGTCATCTCTCAAATCCTAATTGCACATCTAATTGCTTTATCGATCTAACATGCTTGCAATGCTCTAGTTTCCAATATGCAAATGTAATTGAATGAAATCTGATTTAATCTATATTTAATCTGAATTAATCTATTTCTTGTAACATTCTTCAGCTCTATTTAAATTAATTAGATTCACCACATTTAATTAATTCAGGGTTGAAACAATACCCTATCAATGGCACCTAGTGATCAATGATCATGAATCCACTCTTGGAAACATTTTCCCCCATTCTTTGCCCATGGAAGTGCCTGACTAATGTTTGCACTACTAAAGTCACCACCTCATCCGTTCTCATGTCGTCACCTAATTCCAGTTTCAGCGGGGCTCCCTTTGTCTTAACACAGTTTTTCCTATGAGTTTTACAGAAGCTCCCAACTCTTTGCTCTGACCCTCACTCAAGACTTTCTCTGTGATCTTTACTTCCTGATTCATCTCCTTGCTAACCTTAGCGTACCCCTCCAGACCCCGAACACTAGTCCAAGTTAGATCTCCTTGTGGATACAGCTCCTCGACTCCATCGCAAATATTACATGCAGGGAGTAAAGTACACTTTTTCATCTGATTTGCCACTTGGTGGACCTTCCCATCTGGCATCAACCAATGAATTCACACCTTTCCTACAACCACTTGATAGAGCCAAACTTTGACTGGGTCCCATCCAATCCCACTTTTGTTCCAGATCTTGTCATCTCCCCTTCCGGCAATGAAAACCCCAAACTCAAATCCTTCCTTCCCCCATCCCCAAGGCCAGACTCCTTACCAAAATCCCATTGACTAGGAGTTGACCAAATCTGGACTCCCTCAAGAGGATCTACCAAATAATCAACTAAATTCTTCTCCACCATCCCATGAAAACCCTATCATCAAAGACCAAGCTCCATCAGAAAAATCAAGTCATTGGTATAATGTTGCAAATACGAAGATGAACGATATTAATTCCCAGGCAGCTCCTTTCATTTAGAAATTTGATCAAACATATCAAATGCAAACTGATATAGATGTTTCTCTGATTTTGTAATGTGATGAAGATTTTTCCTTTGTCCCTAATGTGATACAGATCTTGTTAGATAGTTTTGTGGTGCAATGCCGAGGTCCCGAAGGATGAAAAACTCCCAAAATAAACTAAGACATTTTGCCTTTCGTTTAATCATTGTTAATGGCATAATAATGTTATTTTCTTGTTGATCTAAGGTTATTAATGACAAATGAAATTCTGACTTTCATTCAACACAACTTCAAAGAGATTAACACGACTCTTCTGATTTCAGCCCTGTTTGAGTTTTGCTCACATTTTCAGCTGCCTGTACCCATTACACATCTTAACTAGAGCTGCTATAAGCACACTCTTTTAAGCACGGAAAGAAGCAAACAATACGACTAAGCTTGTGTAGTAGATCACACATAATGGAAAAGTACATGGCATACAGGAACAAACAACTGCTAAATATAAACATCACATGATCATCATTCTGCCCCTGATGAATTATAGGACGGTGTTAAAGCTCAGGTTCACATCATAAATTCAGACCTCTGTGTTATGTTTTCTACACCATCACCAAGAAGGTTGGAGGCGATGTCTTTGGAATTTATCCTCCACCTTACCTCAGTCTTAAATATCGAGTTCCTTCATCCTACTTTTTTCCTTTACTAGAGCATTCCACCCTGCAGTTTGAGCATCCAGATAGACTTGAGCTGGGTTGCATGGCTCCAGCTGAGCATGACTAGATAGTAGTTAATTGAAAGTAGGTTGAACCACATTTGCGACAAGGCCCTTCTTTCAGTTACTGTTTCGAGAGTCAGCACTTTGCCAGCAAAAAGTGGGTTATTCGCTAGGGACCTGATTCAAAAGATGCTTGTTGCTTGTGGTAGATGGCATAACAGAGATCATTTCTTCTCAAGAGGGTACATGATCAGGACTCAGATTTCCAAGCAGCATCATATTCATTATTAGTGGAAGATTTCACATCAAATCGATGCTATGCTTTTGGCGCCAATTTTAGTCCCAACATTAACTTTACTCTAGCACTAGTTTTCAAGCCAGTGACACCAGCCTCAGCATCAAGGTCATATCCGTGTCAGTGCTGAAACCTGATCTAGTTATTGACTCAGGCAGATAAGGCCAAACATCTGCAGCATAATTTGGCGTCTTCCATTTATTTAACAGCAAACTACTTTATCAACACACTCCTGCATCTCTTGTAGTGGATGCAATCTGAGCAGCGCCAACTTCCCATCCACACCAGCTTCTTTATTTTATCATGTGCATTATAAATATGGATATATTCCATCTACTTCGGGTTCTTTCATTTTAGAAAGGCCTCTCGTAAACATTTTTAATTTGTTCACGAGATAAAGAATTCCACACCTTTTCTGAAGGGACTTATATACATGGCTACTTTCACATAATGTTTTAAAGTTCTTAATGAGTTTGTTATTGTTTCTCTCTTCTTTTACTCGTACACTTTGATTTGTATATCTTAATGCACGTGTTGCATACTGTCCTTCAATCTTTTAACAAAGGAGAATCTTCATCAACCATGTAGTCTCCTAGATATGTCCCCGGATTCAGATTTGTTTACTTGGCAGAAAAGAGTATTAGCAAATGATCAACCTATATACATTCTGCTCCTCCCATTATGTTGTCTTAGTTAATATGTTTTCTGAGTTATAAGAGGTCTGAGGAGTACCTCTGCCATAGATGATCAGTGCAACATGACAGATAAAACCAGCTGCACCATAATTAAGGATGCAAGGAGTGTGTAGAGATGGCTGGCTTACTTCTAATCCTCTTTCTTCTTCTGGGGTTTGCATCCTTGATTTTTTGTTACTTTTGAGAGCATATATGCATTATTGGTTCTTTTGCTCGCTTTTTGTCTTGTAATTTAAATATCTTGTAGATTTTCATGGAGCACATCGATGTCTTTATTACTTTTGTCACATATTTCACTGTTCATATGTGCGAATGAATGAAAATTTCGTTCCATTTCCTTTCCAGGTTGACATTGTACCTACATTGGCTCTTCTTCTAGGTGTTCCAATACCAAGAAATAACATTGGTGTTTTGCTTCCACAACTTCTTTATTTATTCACAGGTATGTTATGGATGTGAGTTCTCCATATCATTTAGCTTAATTTTGCTCACAATTTCACGTCAAAATATGGTAGTTCCATTAATTTCCTTCTCATTTTCTATGCCATAAAATTGATAGGCAAGTGGAGTAACTCCACATAGTATTTTATGAAAAACTATTAGATGAGATCTGTTGTGTTCTAAAACTTCTAGTTTACGAGCTTTATCTTTGAACATCCTTTGGAGATTACTTTGTTTCTTTGTTGCTTCTAGAAAATTGTGAATTGTACTATTTTCCAAACATTAATTGCTTTTTTTTTTCTAATAATGCTATACGACCTTTTTTATGTTGGTCCTATAGACGTTTTTCGATTTTTTCGTATTTTAATTTGTATATAATTTAGGTGATAGCCTGCCACTATATTCTAGTTACTATACCCCACCGTGAAACAATTGTCACTAACCATAGAAAGAAAAAAGAAAGAGATTTTATGGGTAGCGAGTAGTTCAATGAGGGTCAAAAGCACATTTAACAAAAACAAATCACATGGGCTAAAAGTGACTGCAACAATAAAAACGAAGTATTTAAGACTAAAAACAATAAGCAACATATAAAAAATAAGAAGAAAAAGGTTTGTGTAACCAAGCGAGATAAAACCTAGTTTATTGAAAGCCTAAAGGGGTAAAAGCTAGCTAAAACCTATTACTCAAATCTTTAGAAATATGTAAATTTATTTCAAAATTTTAAATATGTGAAATTAAAAATTATGAAGCTATTGAAATACTTGTTTAGCAAAGAATTGGTATGCTTTTCAATTGTTGTATGGGACCTAGATGTTGTGGTTGAATTGGGATGCTTAGTGGCAATAAGGGAACTTGTTTTGTGGTACATTTAGATTGAGAATCTCAAAAGTAATATATATTTTTGATTGAAAAATGTTTTTGACCCGAGCTTTGAACCGGGGGCTTAATGGGGTCCCACCCTTACAGGAAAGAGAAATACATACTATAAGAGGTTTGTCAACCAGATATGAACTATAGAGAGTAAGATTACAAAATGGAGGCAAGATATACTTTGGGCCTCGACAAAGCAAGAGAAAACGAGAATACAAATATCAAGAGCTAAATTAGTTATAAGATAATTCCACGATATCCAAAGGCTTGGATTCCACGCGCAACCTTCCTACCACCAAGTTTGTTCACAGGAACCAAGCTTGGCAATCCTCTCCAGGAAGGAGAGGGAGGAGCTGGCATGAACTCGAAACTATTGAATCCGAGGCAAGAGGACTGATGGGTTCGGCCGTGTTGTGAGAATGAGAGGTGGGACTTGCGATGGACCCGTGCCATGATCGTGGAAAATGGAGTGGACAACCGCATCAAGAGTTGATTCCGCCGCTCCGATTCCATAAAAACCCCACGATCTACCCATAGAGAGGCAGAGAGGAGGCCGAGGAATCAATAGTAGAAAAAATCATGGCGAGACACACCTGGTCCACGGCTTCCTCTAAACCACAACGATGGTGGGGAAGGATGAAGTGAAGAGCAATAGAAAGAACGACGCCTTGTTGGGATTCGAAGGAGTAAGTGAGAAATGAAGACACTTGCAATCTCCGAGTTAACCTAAGACGACCCGAGCTTTGAAGATAGGAAGGTCCGATAATATTTTCAATGGCATTCATCACCGAAGGGGAACCCACATGGAAGATCTTGTAAAGATGACAAGGGGAGACCGAAGAGAAGAAGGAAACTTCTCTCTTTTCACCACGAAGATGGAGGAGAGGATATTCAGGAAGCGCCATTCTGTGGAAAGACAGAGGGAACATATGAAGTAGAATAGGAAATTCGCCACCGATTGCCCAATAAAAGGAAATTCCCACGTATCAAGTGAGCTCTCACACGTGTGGAGTGAATTGGAATGATCATGAATGATAATGGCATCAATAAAATCCCATTGATCGCCTTTATTAGAAATGAGGGTGTCAATATTTTGGAAGACGCCATAATTGGCAAGAGCATCCGCCGTGGAATTGGTTTCCCTAAAGGCATGTTGTATCGACCACTCCTCTACCAATGATAACCAATGGAGGATTTGAATGATTAGGAAATTAAGCTGCCAAGCCTTCGATTTACCCTTCTTAATAGCTTGAATGATGACCTGAGTCACCTTCAATGCAAAGTTTGGAACAACCAAGATCGACGACCATTTTGATACCGAAAAGGAGAGCCTTAGCCTCCGCTATGTTGCAAGAGCCTATTGCTAGCTTGAAGGAACTTGCTTTGATCAAATTACCTTTGGCATCCCTAAGAATGCACCCCACCCCTGATATGCCCGGATTGCCTTTAGAGGCTCCGTCGAAGTTAAGTTTGTAGAACCCAAGGGGAGGGAGCCATTTAGCCTTTTTCCTTTGAAGGATTTTTCCACTTTGGAGAGACCTTGTTTATAGATAGCACCAGGAGAAGGAAGACGGATGAGAGGCCAAGCCTGCCGAATTTCCACATCCTGGAGAAATTGGAGAGATTTTTGCAATTTGAGCTGACATTTTCCGAGATGGCAACTTCCAATTTGTTTAGGAAGCTAGGAATATCTGAGGATTCCTCTTTGAAGATCCTAAGGTTGCGTTCCCACCAAAGGTGCCATAACAGAAGGATGGGACCACAAATCCAAATCGAGCTCAAGGTGGAGCCGACACTAGATTTAGGCCAAGAAGAGATGGTAAGGGATATGGTTTCACTGGAACCCAGGCAAGATTCAGACGATTGTAGAGCCAATACCAACACTGTGAGGAGAAAGGACAATGCAACAAAAGGTGGTTGTTGTCTTCTTCCACATTGCAACAAAGAACATAACTGAGTGGGCCAACAACTCCCCATTTTTTCCTTCGATTTTGAGTATGAGTTTTGCCTTTAAAAACAAACCAACAAAAGCAGCACTTCACGCTTTGGGGAGAAAGTCGAGACTCCTAGAGAACCCGACCAAGAGGGAGATTCAATTGCTTCGTGACGACACAATCCCAAATAACGAGATTTAGCTGAGAATACTAATCAGATTTGGATCCCCAACCACAAAATATTATCCTCTTGTGGAAGGCAAGGGAACTTCACGCTTGTTCAATTCCGAGATGAAGATAGCTTTGGATGCTTCAGATAAATTCAGATTGGAGAGATCTTTCCAAATGAGAGAGGGAGAACCGTCATCATCTTGAAGGCCGTAGTTCTTGACTTGAGAACCCATATAGATGGGAATAACACAAAGGAGGCTGCGTGATATCACGAACGATAGCGAGCTCGGAATCTCGCAAAGAGGGGTGCAACCATGCCAAGATCCTCCCAGAATTTGGTAGAAGCTCCATTACCGATTTTCCAAGAGAGGAAGATTGGAGAAAGAGAGGCGGGAGAAGAGAGGAAATTCCACTTGTCAAGCGACCCTTAGGAAGCTCAACAATTGATAAAATGAGATGATCGAACCATTTCCCAAATATTTCTTGATAAAGATTTGATTTAGAACTCTACAGGGTTGGATAACAAGCTCTAGATGTGTTTGGCTCCCAAGGCGATGTTTTGAAGACCAAGGTCCAAGATACATTTGGAGGTGTTTTGAAGACAAAGGTCTGCTTAACCAAGAGATTTAGGGGTTTTAATGATGTTCCATTTCTGTACGGTGAAATTTTTCTCATCGGAAGATCCTTGCCAAAGGAAGGAATAAAGGATTTTTTCAATCTTCAAGAGAACCATACGCGACACCCGAAGAATAGAGAACATATAGATGGGAATAACACAAAGAACAAAATGAATGAGAAGAAGGCACATGGGAAGAAGGCGCCAGCTAGCGAGAGCCATTTGCCCTTCCACGAGCGAAGACACTTTCTCAATGAAGGTGACCAAATTGTCCATAATAATGAAGAATGACCTTGACCCACAAAGAGAGGGATACCAAGGTAGATGTGAGGCAAAGAACCAAGTTCAAAACCAAGAACAAGACGAATGCGCCTTTGTAAAACGGGGAAGTGTTGAAAAAGAAGATCACCGACTTATGCAGATTGATAACTTGACCAACAACACTAACATATATATCCAAAATAGAATGAAAAGATCTGGCTTCGTTTAGAGAAGAGACACCAAAAGAAAGGTATCGTCGGCAAACTGATGATGGGAAAGAGGGGCAGCATCATCTGCAACCACCAAACCACGAATGTCACCCCGAACTCTAGCTGATTTAATGGATCTACTGAGAGCTTCCGCAACCAAGAGGAATAGGTAGGAAGAAAGCGGATCCCCTTGATGAATACCCAAATTGTTTTCAAAAAAACCTTCCGCAGAACCATTAACCAGAACAAAGAAACAAGGAGAGGAAATGCAGCTGAAGACCCAACTACAAAAATCTTTGCAAAATCCCATTTTGAGCAAGGAGAGGATAAGAAACCTCCAATTGATTCTATCATAAGCTTTATTGTAGTCAAGTTTGATAAGCATTCCAAGCTGTTTGTTGTTGACGAGAGAATGCATAAGTTCATGAGCTAACATAATTCCATCGGTTATATTGCGCCTAAGAATGAAGCCACTTTGTTCCTTGGAAATTAACCGTCCAGAAGAGGTTTAACTCTGCATGCAATGGCTTTGGAGATGATTTTATAGGAAGTATTGCAAAGAGAGATAGGTCTGAAATCATCAAAAGTCAAAGATTGTTCCTTTTTAGGGAATAAGCAGATGAAGGTATGATTCAAGCCACCAAGTTTTTTTTTTGAAATCCTAGACTCTTCAACAATTGCCCATACGTCATTGCCCACAATACCCCAAAAATCTTGAAAAAAGGTAGCTTGAAACCATCGGGCCGAGAGCCTTCTCATGTTCCATGGAAAAGACCACTGAGCGAACTTCCTCCATTGAAAAGGGGCCAACAGAGAAGCGTTGGAGGAAGCATCAATGAGAGGGATGCAGTATTGGAGAAGAAGCTTTTGACCGACAAGATCAAAATGAGATTCTCCACCGAGAAGGTTAGAAAAATAGGACATTGCTTCATCTCAGATCATGTTGATTAGTGCATTCCCTACCATCAGCTATGACTATTTTAGAAATGTAGTTAGTGCTTTGCTTAGATTTGACCAAGGCATGGAAGAATTTGGAATTTTGTCCCCATCTTTAAGCCAAGCTTCATGAGATTTCTGCTTCCAAATAGATTTCTTCTCGGAGGAGAAGTTCCCCTAGTTCAGCTAGGAGAGATTTTTCAAGAAAGAATTCATTTTGGCCCATACCATGAGAGAAGATGAACGTGTTAAGAGATTTAAGCTCAAATTCCACTCGAGATTTTTCAACAAAGATATTTTTGAAATGAGAAATATTCTAGGACTTGAGCTTGTCTTTGAGCAGAGAAATCTTCCTAGAAAGACGAACATCCGGTCCCATGCACATCAAAAAGGACCACCAATTTTGAATACAATTTTGGAGACTGGGGTTGCGAAGCCACATGAGTTCAAATTGAAAGGAGAGTTCTTGGGGGCCATATCCACCATAAATTCCAAAGCAATAGGGAAGTGATCAGAACCTGAAAGAGGAAGAATGAAGCAGTTCAGGAGGATGTTATAATGAAGCCATTCTTCATTGAAGAGAACCTATCCAATCTTTCCGCAATGCGGCTGAACCCTATCCGAGCATTGGTCCAAGTATGCCATCCGCTCTTGGGTTCAATATCGAACAAAGAAGCTCGATTCACAAAATTTTGAAAGTCATGCTGAGATTGAGGATTCCCGACAATGCCGCTAGACTTGTCTCTGTCTGAAAGTATTGCATTGAAATCCCCAGCTATAGAATCAGAGAGTCAGGGATAAAGGAAATTTCCTTTCGATAACCTCCCAAAGATGTTTTTTAGCTAAGATACAATGCGGACCATAAACATTACAAATGTAGAAACTGAAATCAGAGTGGAGAATATGTGCCTTACACCAAATCATATTGGTGTCCTTGTGAAGAAGAGAGATATCAACTTTGGAGGATTTCCACAAAATCCCCAAACCCCCAGAAGCACCACGTGAATCAACAAAGAAGCCTTTCCAACCTTTCCATTTTTTGAGCCAAAGAGATTCCACTTCAGAACTTAGCATCTTGGTTTCTTGGATCAAGAAGATATCCCTTCTTGTTCCAACACGCAACACTTGAACAAGCGTTGTTTGTTAGGGGCATGAGAGCCCCTAACGTTCCAAGAGATGATCTTCATGTTGAGGCGGGGAGGTTAGAAGCATCTCCCGCCTTTATTTTTGAAGAAAGAGCTAATGAGATTTTGCTTACTTGTTGCTACTTCGTCACGAGAACACTCCTTGAAAGATCTTCTTCCAGGTTTACCCGACGAACCACATGCTGGAGATTTCCCAAACTTGGAGTAATGGCCAAAGAAAGAGTGGATGGAGAGGGAGGAGGAAAGGATCTTCTTTTTCACCCTCAGAGATCCCATCTTCATCATAACAAAGCTGATATGGGAGTAAAGCTTCTTTTTCCAGAACCCACCTATTGAGGTTTTCAATAGAATCACCATATCTCACATCCATGCCTTCTTGGAGAAGTTTAAGAAAGAGATTAGAGTCAGCAGCGACTTGTTTGGTATCGGCAATGAGGGAATGAGGAGACAGAGATGGGCAAGAGGGAACCGCCGAGAAGAAGGAAATGGTAAAACCGTGGGGGCAATGGGAGGATCATAAATCATCTTTCCAATGTTTTGAGGGTTTTTTTAGGAACCCAAATATCCTTCGAAGAAAGCTTTTGTTGGAGAAACAATCTTTTTGTGAGTGACCCATTTGTTTGCATTTGAAACACCGGAAAATCAGTTTATCGGCTTCCACAGCTGAAACTAGACACCATGTTGGCTAGCTTTTATGCACAACGTAAAACCTAGGCAAATCATGAGATAAATTTGCCTCATTTAATGGTGAGGCTCCGGTGTAAGATGTTTATCAATTTGGTAAGGGTGAATCCTAATAACTACTTTAAGGGGTTTTACTTCAATTCCTTGACTCATGAACCACGGTGAGTAATTTGGCAACAAGTAAGCAACTGTGATGGAATATTTGCAGAAGGGGAAAAATAGAAGTAGGGAAAGAAGAAAGGAAGATGTGTTGACTCAACCAAGAGCTATCAGAGTTGGTCTCATCCACACAAATTAAATAAACAGATAAAACTCACAACATTCAGCAGTAATAAGGGAAAGAAATAGCTTCTAACCTAAATCTAAGATAACACAAAGTTTATCTAAAACCTTAAATAGAAGTGATGAGCAAAGCACTATAGACACAAAGTTCTCCGAAAATCCACCTTTTATTCAATCCCCCAACTTTCACAGAAATCACACCAAGGGTTTCAGCACAAAGTTTGAAAACTCAAGAATGCTCTAGCTAAACAAAAGCCTCTGCTAAACAAGTTTTGATGAACAAGTTGTGATCCTTTAACC
Organism: Taxus wallichiana var. yunnanensis; assembly: GCA_018340775.1. Classification (NCBI taxonomy): domain Eukaryota; kingdom Viridiplantae; phylum Streptophyta; class Pinopsida; order Cupressales; family Taxaceae; genus Taxus; species Taxus wallichiana. The sequence goes on along the minus strand of CM031239.1, from coordinate 805,253,757 downwards.
CGTAGGCTCTTCCTCTATTTATAGTGCATAGAGGGCAATTACAAATAGGAAGCTTTCAATGAATTGCCGCATGTGGAAGCTATGAAAAAGGGAAGCAGTTGGCAGTATTTTCCCCTAGACTTTCTCTTTGCATGACATGCATGCTTTACAACTGAAAATAGAACCTTTTATTTTGCATGTTTGCCACCTATTTCCAAGTAATTGACTTCTTCCAAGTAACTTGAAGTAATGACTTTTAAAGCCAATTACCTAAGTTTTACAATTTTAATTGATTACTCAATTGCTTTGTCGAGAGAAAATAAGAGAAAGAAGAAGAAAGAAAAGAAGTTATTCCAGCTGCAACACTCTTCGTTTTGTTCTTCTTCCATACTCTGCATGCTGATCCAACATGCATTGTACTTCTGCTTCATCTACTTTAGCAATGAATGATATGAATGATAGCTTGTCTTGAACCCGAGAAACTCTTTCTCCCACATGGTTGACTCTTTTCCTTTGATTCTCACCAAACTGGATCTGGCATCATTGTAGATTTTTACCAACTTCTTCACCCGAATCTATTTCCTCTTAGCAATTGACTGTGATTAGCTTGCGGGTGTTGCCTCTGACCTGTCTTCTCCTCTTATCCTTGAAGCTTTTGCAATTCTTCCCAAGTTTGTGCACCAGTGAAATGTTTGCCGTAAACAATTCAGACAAAACTCATCACCCTTTTATTTTTAATTGCATATGAGCAATTTTGAATCCTGGAAAGCACTCGGGTGAAAGCAAATATAAGTAGGCTCAATCATGAGTTCAAATTGGAGACTGGAAGCAACGTGCATGAGCTTTTGGGAGACTTTGCATGCAATTTTGGAGTGTTTCACATGGGCTGCGTTTTGGCTTTCTGAGGGAAAAAATTGCATTGAAAATTAAAGAGGGCAGCAGTGTGAAAATGAAAGGAAGGCAACAACTTGAAGTTGGAAGACAATAACTCCAAAAACCACGACTTGCACATGACAAATCTAAACTCAGCTTTTCATTAAAAATTGCGTGGAAATCCATGAAGGAAGGCAGCGTGAAAGTTGAAGGAAGGGAGCAGCTTATAATTGACAACTTGCATTGCAATTTCTTTTAATAATTGCGTGAAACTCCATAAGTCATGGCAACGTAAAAACAAGACATGGAAGGCAGCTTATTTGAACTTGAGTTTTGTGAAAAAGTTGGCGTGGGAAGGCAGCTGATTTGCACGACTTGTATTGCAAATTTCCACTTAAGTTTGGCATGAAAACATGAAGAGGAAGGCAGCGTAAAAATTAGAAGTGGAGGGCAGCTTCAAAAATCACGCTTTGCACTTATGTTTGGCATGGAAATTGGAAAGAACAAGCAGCTTGAATATCAACGACTTGCATGAGCTTTTCCTCTAACATTTGCGTGAAAAGCATGAAGTCATGGCAGCGTAAAAGATAGAGGCAGCAGGCAGCTTGTAAAAAATACGTTTTGACTTTGCCAACTCCGTTTAATACCCGCGTGAAAAGCCAAGTGGAAGAGCAGGTAAAACAACAACTTGCTAAGTGAATTTCTTCCCCAAAAACTACGACTTGCACTAGGAATTGGCGTGGAAATTTGAAGAAGGAAGTTGCGTGGATTTAAAGGCAATTGGATTCCTTCCAATTTGGCAGACAAGGCCATGAAGATCAACAAGACTTTCCCATGCAAAAATACTGCATTCTTTTCCCTATAGCTGCATTGAAAATAGCTTGAAAACCAACGTAATTAATTAATTTTCCGCTTGTCTGAGGCAAAGAATGACTTCTCAAAACCCAATGCAATTGAAATGGTTAGGCAGAAAGAAAGAAAAGGCCACAGGGAATTGCCAGATAGATCACGGAGAAAGACCAAAACCAAACACAAGAAAAAAAAACCCGAAAGAAGCTACGGGCAATTGCTCGAAAAATTTCTCCAATTAGCTAGTCTGCAAAAATTTTTCCCAGGTGAATGTTCTGTGGTAATAATGATGGAGTGAAGTGCTTTATATAACCCAAAATTCTTAGTTTTAACTCAACCTATTTTTAAAAGAACTTTATATATTTAATATAAAAATAAATAAAACGCTTTCAGACAATGTTTGGTGAAGGAATTGAGTGAGCTTTTCCATGTGGGTACTTGACGGACAAGACTATGACTTCCTGAAGGTATCTCGAGAAATGCGAGCAACTGCAGGCAAAAACAAACAAAAACAAGACCCTTCACTTAAAAAGAACGAAAAATTTAAAAAGGGGTAGTCCTAGATTTCAGGGTGAAATCCTAGGGACACCACAACAAAGGGGGAGGAAATATTGATGAAGCTGGGTAGTCTTGTGTTGGTGTTAACTGAAATGCAGATTTTGGCAAAGGCAGCCAAATTACCATCAAGGGCTTTTGGATCGATGTGAGTGACTCTACCCGAGATAGTTACATATTTTGGTGAGAACTTGGGGACTCTAGTACTCAACTGGGAGAGAATACAAGCGCACCCAAATAAGGTTTTCGTCAATGTCAGAGTTGGAAGGTTCGAATTTGGGATCTAGTGTAGAAGAAAAAGCCTAGAGTTGAGTAGGTACCCATCACGGCGCTGAAGAGTTTCCATGGTTTGAGCTTCACTCCTGAAAATAACAAGGAAGAAGCCTTTAGCTAGGAAGCGGATTTCGCAAGCCTTTGTCCCATTGGTGTTCGCACTAGGAGTGGATGGTAGATGTTGAGAGCCATCTACTTGAAAATTTAGCAATCACCGCTCTATTTTGGTAAATTGCAACATGGGTTTCGAGGTGGATTCAAAACCGTTGATTTCGTAGGTGGAGGTTGCAAAATCTTGTAGAAGGCGGCGGCTTTGCCAAGCGAATCACGGGTTGCACAGAGGGTTCGCCAACTAGACCTAGGGCAGTGGAGGGAAAAACCAGTCCACTTTCCAACTTTCTCATTTCAAAAAAAATCTCCAAAAGTAATATTACTAAATACTAACTTTTGGGGATAGATTAGAAGTGGAGGAGACTGATTGATGAAGAGGTAAGAAGAGTCATCTTTGAAGCCTGCAATGTAAATAAGTAGACATAAATCGATAAGACATCAAGGGTGTAGACACCATCGGGGAGGTATTCGACAAGAATAGAGGGGTATTGAACAAAAGCAATTCAGGAGGGCTAAAAGTGACTGCAACAACCAAAAACAAAGTATTTAAGACTAAAATCAGGAAGCAATATAACAAAAATATGAAAGAATGGTGTAACTAAGAAAATAAATCCTAGTTTATTGAAAGCCTATAGGGGTAAAAGCTAGCTAAAACCTATCACTAAAGCCCATTATTCAAAAATATATATTATCTTTCAAATTTTCAAATATTTGAAACTAATAATTATGAAGCTATCGAAATGCTTGTTTGGAAAATAATTGGTATGGCTTCAATTGTTGTATGGGACCTAGATGTCGTGGTTGAATTGGGATGTTTAGTGACAACAAGTGAACATGTGTTATGGTACATGGTACAATTAGAATGAGATTCTCCAAAGAGTATTACTACTACTAACCCTAGGGGATATATTTGAAATGGGGATTGATTGAGAAAGAGGCATCTTTGAAGCCCATCATCTGCATAATTAGACATAAATTGACAAGATACCAATAATGTAGAGACCATTAGGGGTGTATTTGACGGGAATAAAGGGGTATTTGCTGCCCCATAGTCAATGATATTTCTGTATTGTCCGAATGAAAATGCAGGGATCCAATGGAAGAAACAATATCACCAAACATTAATAGCAAAATATGGTAAAAGAGAAATAGTAAAAAGATCTGAAATGTGAAATGAGTACCGAAACGCTAAAATATTGAAATATGACGACTGAGCCTCTTTGAAGAATTACACATATAATGATCTAAAAATTTTTTTCCCAAGGATGACTCTAAATGAAGTCCCATTTCCTATTTATAGCCATAATTAGGCCATGGCAATCAATAAGGCCCTAGTTATCACTTGGATTGACACACTTGTAATTGACAAAATTATACAAGTGCCAATTAGAGATTTTGGATGAAATTTCCCACACTTTTGAGCTTGTTCAAGACCCAAGAAGGGAGTCCCTCACAGAGCTTTCTTCAATTATATTTTCAATTTTATTTGCTCAAGCTCGTTTTTTTGAAGTTCTTAATTTTGATTTTGGAAGTTGGATTATTTATAAAAGATTGTTTCAGATGACTTCTGTTCGGTGGATCTATTGTATCTATCATAATTGTGTAAAGATAAGGTATTTTGTATAAATGATGGATTGCTATTGCTGCATGCTTTGAGAGTGGTATCGAGCATTGTTATGGAGACTTGTAATATTTCAGCAGAATCAATAAAACCAGAGATTGGATCTTGTGTCACTTTCTATCTCTGTTATCTGTCTTGCATTTTGGTTTCCATTTGCAAAACTGGTTTATACGCTATAAGCTTGGGCAAAGAGGCAAGTCTCCTTTGTAAGTCGCCGAGGTTGAGAGCAGTCTTGTTGGGATGATACTTGTAAGTCTGTTGGACCGTTGCCAGCAAGTAACAATCATGGAACTCGAAGATCAAGTTCGGATGCACAAAGAAGAAGATCAAGATCTTGTAAGTCTCTCGATGTATTTTACATTAATTATGTTGTTGATATCCGGATGAATCGAGCCTTTACTTGGCATGGAAGTTACCTAAAAGATCCTTATCTTCAAGTCGATGACAAAATGTTTACATTTCATCTAGTAGCAGCCACCAAAATTAAAACTCGAGAGTCTGTCATACAAGTTACTCAATCCCAAAAACATGAGTATGACATCCCTCTTGTTGATCTAGCCAATGCAAAGTTTCTCAAAAAATAAAAGGTCTATAAATTTTCGCATATAGGATGTGTTCGAGATCGGAACCACTCCACTATTCCGAGGTGGTCTTAATGCGTCGTCCTTTGTTGTCTATTAGATTTGCGTCATGACAACTTTAAAGATTCTCTCCTTGCAGCTCTTCAAACCGGCTTACACAATGGCCCTATTTCCTTTGAGGTTTACCCAAACTATCCCGTCGGTATTCAAAAGGATGATCTGCTTAAGTAAGTCTTTGTGTCTCCATTTGGCTACCTCTAGTATAAACATGAAACTTGGCACTTGACCCTTGACAATCCACCGTAAGGTTATTTATCGCTAGGTCAACACTATGTACTCTGTTGTTAAGCTTGGGTTGACTAAAGGTCATAGCGTGGTGAGCCATGCAAGCCTAGAGTCTCATAAGATTGAGGTAGAATTAATTTCCTGGTCACAGATGAGGGTGCCTAAAGAATGGACTGTCCAAGACACTGTTTAATAACAGTCAACCTGAAATAGAAAGTGCCAAAGTTGTAGAAGAATATCAAAATTCTGACACCCTATCTTTTCGCAATAAATCAAGTACTAAATTAGTCAGATCTGATTCCTCCAGATCCAGTTCTTATTTCTCTGTTGGTGAACCTTCTACTACTAACACTAAATAGAAAGAAAAAGTTTTTGTCTGTGGTCACTCTAGCCTAGTTCATGATCCCAAACACAAATTTCTTGTGGTGTAAGGATTGTGAACAGATGATAAGGCATAAATATGTCCCAAATAATGGTCCTACCATTAACATGATCTTTGCTATAGATACTACAGACATTCATGTTCTACGTTCTTGTGTTTTAAATTTTGAATTGCCTCCATTAGAAAGTACTGAGATCTTGTCCTTTGGTGAAAAGTAAAAGGCAGTATTTTGGTACCAACGAACAGTAGACCAGTAGATTGAGCCATCTGAGTCTTCCAAGATGCTCAAATAAGGCTGTAAAAACTGTTTATGATAAAGTCAAATCCCAAAATGCCATTATTGCAGAAATGGACAAGAGTTTGAAAGCTATAGAGTTGTTTCAGAAAGGTGATTTAAAAACTGCCATCCATATGCTTAATACCAAAGTAGAAGTCTTGTCTACCTCTGTACAGTCTATAGATAAAAGTTTAAAATCTGTACATAATAGTGTCATAAAATTTTATCATTCTGTTTCAGAAAATGTCACAAAGATTGTCAAGCCTATTTCTTCCCAAATAAATCACGCTCGCAAGTAGTTGTCCTCTAAAATAGGTACCAACCATAAGCTGCTAAATAATAGTTTTCAAGATGTGCATAAGTCACCCTCTGATTCAACTCAAAAGATAGAACAGGTCCATAACATTGTTCAAATAAATCCCACAGATTGCTGTTCAAGTTGAACAGATTGTTGAAAACACCAAGAAGCTTGAAGAAATTCAGCCAGATTGGTCCAAGAAGCTGACATGGTCAGAAGTTGCGAAGCTTGCATATTCTAGAAGCCTTGCCAGATTCTCAGATCCTGGCAAAAGTATCATTATGGCTATACTCACACCAGAGGACGTTGAAAGTATGACACTTGCAGATGAAGCTCTTGGTGCCTCTTCAAGTGAGCCATTACACAACATTGTTTGTACACAGACCCTTCAACCAAATTGGTATAAGCTCGAGTGCTCTACAGCTGCTCAAATCAAAGAGATTATTCATGGCATGCTCGGGTGGTCCAATAGTCAGCTGTTACTCTACCATAAAGATCCAAGGACAATGACAGAAACAATTGCTAATGGATTTGTTGGCATTACTAAAGAATGGTGGGGGTGTCATCCCATTGAGCAGAAGACAACCATTCTCCAAGAAGATACCAATTCTCTCATTGCTGCACTTATTAGTGAATTCCTTGGAATGGTTGATAATGATAAGATTAAAACTACAGCTTTGTTTTTGAAAGCACGTATTTGTGACATGAGTTGAGTCAAGGAATATCAGTGTTACATGCAACGATTGTATTATAATTCTGGCCATATTCATGATCCTACCATGAAGCTCAGATACCTAGAGTCTTTTCCGGCATATTTTACCACTGAATATAAAAGAACTATACATGCACACCCTCTTGAGCAACTCAATTTTGGTGCCATCAATCAAATTTTTGATGAAACCAATGCTAGATTGTGCCAAGAAAAGCGTGACTGCAAAGAAGCCGCTAAAGCCCAAAAGTCTCTTGGTTCCAAGTTCTGTCAACTCATGGATAATGATCCTTTTGGCTGCCGACCTACCCATACTTGCCACAAAAAATCTAAGAGTAAACCTTGTAAAGATTGCTATTCTTCTTTTTCCAAAGGGAAGGGTAGATATCCATACAATGAGTACAAGAAAAAGCCATTTGCTGAATACAAGGATTCTGGTCCAAAATATAGAAGAAAATATTTCCGATTTTTTTTTTTTTTTTGGCAAAAAGAAACATATCCCTACATGCTACATTTGCAAAGGACCTCATTATGCTAATGAGTGCCCCAAAAAGGATATTGAGAAAGGCAAAGCCAAGATTAATTTTCTTGATCTTAAAGGAATTGATGAGCAGGAATACTTTTTGATTTCTGATTCTAATTGTTAAAGTTAAGACATTTCTTGCAGCTCATCTGATACCAAAAAGTCAATGCTATAGCACCAATTGAATTTGATTCATATTAACACCGACTCATGGTATGATTCATATCCCTCATTTGTAAATATGATCTCCAAATTTCCACATCCATTTGTGCCCCCATCTTGAGCCGTTGAAAAAACAACTTGATCTTGTTTAGAGTGAATGACTCTTGTCCCCCATCGGACACTACTCATTTTTTTAATTTCAGCAAGTTCATGAGATGCAGTTAAAACATCAAGCTCAACTTAATGCTGATATAGAAGCAAAACAATGACAATAAGAAAAGCAAAGGCTTGCTGATGCTCAAAAGAGAGCTCTACAATCATCTTCATCTCACTCGACACCTCCAAGTTATCTCCCCTGTGGTCCATTTTTCTGAGGAGGTAGAGGTCGTGGATGAGGAAGGGAAAGACATTTCCCTTTCCTTTTCAAAGATGAAAATGAAGATGAACCTAAAATCCAAGAGGAAGCAAAAGAATCAAAATTCCAAGTCGTAGATCCAAATGCAAAATTCCTCTTCCTAAAACCATAATATAGAAGAACATGGTTCACACCCTTGATTGAGGCAAAAGGAGATCATTTTGTTGCTGTGATGACATTTTTAGAAAGAAATAAATTATATTAATGTCCACAAATGACCAAAAGTAGGTCAATGGGACTGAAGGATACAACCATTAGCAATAGAAAGTTCTAGGAAGAGAGAATCCTAGATACAAACCAAAGAAATAAAGTACAAAAGACAAAATAGAGCAGCATGCCACTACCACAAGTGGCAAAGAAACCAATACAAATAGCAATGAGGGGCGAACAAAAACCCCAAGAGCATGTGTCAATGAAGACTGGAGGCAAAACTCATCGAATGTCCTTGTTTGTGCATGAAGTGGAGGAATCATTTGAGCCATTATCGATCACTGTGAGGGATCTAATAATGTTGTCCGAGCGAGTATACAAGGTCGAGGAGCCAAGTTGGGGGAGCCTAGGAGGAAGCAAGACACTTCCTCTAGAATCTCCCCTAGCATCCAAGGTTGGTGTAACTCTTGTAGTAGAAAAGAAGCTTGTAATATCAGTTTTCCCCTGTGGTCACTGGGGGCAACAGGCAAGTAGTAGTAGATCCATGTCGCGAAGAGGGGCAAAGCCACGCCGACGGGTCGGAGCAGAGCCATGATGCCGAGAGATAGCAGGCTTAAAGATTTGAGTAGTAATGATTCTTTGAGAGAAACGCTGCCTAATTGATCTATCAACTTTGATGTGCGAGGTATGGGTGTCCAAAGGACGCTTAGTGCTGCCAATCACATGGATGGGCTGAAAGTGTAATGACCCCAAATGGACATATTTGACCCCAATTGTATTTGAGGAAAATCCAAACCCCAAAGTGCAAATTATAAAATATATCCCAAATTAATTACTGCAGATCTGAATATTATATTGAAAAATGCGACTAGGGTATGGAAGGAAACTCATAACAATTAGCAATTAAACTTTGATATTTCCACTCCAATCTGATCCTTCAATTTTATAAAGCCAAAATATGAAGAAAAATACAGATTCTGATGGACAAGAAGCTGAAATTAATTTATAAAATCTGCAGACTGGCTGCCCATAAAAATAATATCTCTTGAACCCCAAAAATTCTGAAAACAAGCTGATTTGATTTATAAAAATCAGATCTATGATCCACACTCCAAATCAGATTAGAAATACCTTCAAATACATCAGATATGCACTAGAAGTGGGTCGCTCCACCTAGGATAAATAAGAAAATCACTGCTGCAATCTTTCCCACAAACCCTTGTACAAAAATCTGCAAATCTTCTTTATTCTACTGCTAGAAATAAACTGAAAATCTTTGCAAGCACAATGGAAACCCTTGTGTAGAGAATCCTCACAAACTCTTGGAGGGTTTTCGTCCTCAAGAGGGTATTTCTAAAGGGTTTCGTCCTTAGAAATAATTTTGACAAAAACTCAAGCTTCAAACAAATCAAAAATAAAAAAATGATCAAGTGTGTTTCTCCTAAGGCAAGTTGACTTGCCTTCATAGCTTTATAAGACCCAAATAGCCACTTTTCATGGCCAATCAGATTTTCCTACATTTAATATTTTTTCCACTCACTTTTGCTTTCCTAATGCAAGTCGCATTTTCTAGGATAAATAACTTTGGCCCATATGCTTTTTATATTATTTTGCCTTTTTTCTCACTAACCTTCTCACATTAGGCAAGTTGCATTTTTCCCTAGGATGGATAACTAATGCCAAATGTTTTTGCCTTATGTTGCTTTTTTTTTTTTTTTCTTTTTTAAGTTAATAATTTATTATAAGTGCATATGATATTTTTATTTTATTTTATTTTAACTTTTGCACTTTATAATAAAATATTATAACTTAAGTCACCCTTATTTTCTTCCCTTAGCCGTTAGGTAGACAAAATAGGCTAAGGGTCTTCGATTGGGAAGGGGATATTACAATCCTCCCTTCCCAAAATTGCTTGCCCTCAAGCAATTCCAAACTTGTTTTGTCCAAGTGCCATGCACAAGAGACAAAACATGCTGAAGTGATCCAAGATCCTTGCACCTGTACCTGTCAAATGAAACAGATCTTGCCACCATATACCTTTCTCAAGAGAATCATATACACAAAGTTGCATCAAAGGTATTACATAGTTTATATGGCAGATTTCTTCCTCTAATTCAACATTTTTCTCAAGAGGAAAATAAATCTGAATATGCATCAATAAATATGACCTTATCTCACTCATTCCATACCTTTCAATGCCATCAATATGCTCCAAGTGTTCAAGATAGACATATGTTGAGCTGCCCCCAACACTTGTTGTCTATGTGCTTGTTAAATGTATCTGAAAGTTGATCAAAGGCTGTTGGTTTGGAAATTACAGCAGGCTGCAATTTCACATAAGTGTCCATGGGAGGCTCCTCCTCATGTGCAAGTTGCTCCATAAAGTCGTCTTTGACTTCTTCACTTTGGTGTGGATTTGATTTGTCTTCCTTTGTGGGTGTAGACTCCCTTGCATCATTTGACCACATCTTTGCCTTGTACTCTTGTAGGTGTTGTTTCCCTTGAGCGGCTATCAATCTAGCAACCCTAGCTCTTCTTTGCCACTCCTCACACTTTCTTTGAGTTTCCATTACATCCTCCTTGCTTGCATATATGAATTTCTTTTCTGTCTAATATCAATATTTGGTTCCTTTGGAGCTGAAATAATCTCTCTAACTTGGCATCCAACAAGCAATGTTTCTTCCTTACTAATGCAATTATTTTGCTCAATGGAAACCATACCTTTCTCTCTAAAAGCTTCTTCTTCTTCCCTTGGCTGTAGATCTGATTTGTCCTCCTTTGTGGGTGTAGACTCCATGGTTTCACTTTCTTGCTCATCCTTACCATCCTGCACATCAAATCTTTCTAGAAATCTTTGTGAGAAATTTGCAAGTGAAGCAACGGATTCAACCCCTTGGGTCTTCAACAAATGACGCCACCATTTATGTGCTACTCCATCCATGTATCTAGAGATGAGCATGAGGGCATCATCCTGACACATAGGATTACAACACAAGAATGTCTCAAATTCTTTTAACCAAGATCTCGCAGAGATTTCCTCGGTTCCATCAAAGAAAGGGACTTGGGTCCACTTCATTTTTTCCTTGATTGCATTCAAATCTGATTTTCCTCACAATTTGGGACGATTTCACTTTGTGATACCACTGTAATGTCCCCAAATGGACATATTTGACCCCCAATTGGATTTTAGGCAAATCCAAACCCCAAAGTGCAAATTATAAAATATATCCCAAATTAATTACTGCAGATCTGAATATTATACTGAAAAATGTGACTAGGGTATGGAAGGAAACTCATAACAATCAATGATTAAACTTTGATATTTCCACTCCAATCTGATCCTTCAATTTTATAAAGCCAAAATATGAAGAAAAATACAGATTTTGATGCACAAGAAGGCTGAAATTAATTTATAAAATCTGCAGACTGGCTGCCCATAAAAATAATATCTCTTGAACCCCAAAAATTCTGAAAACAAGCTGATTTGATTTATAAAAATCAGATTTATGATCCACACTCCAAATCAGATTAGAAATACCTTCAAATACATCAGATATGCACTAGAAGTGGGTCACCCCACCTAGGATAAATAAGAAAATCACTGCTGCAATCTTTCCCACAAACCCTTGTACAAGAAGTAGCAGCCGCGAGTGCAGGAATGGAAAACATGGTGGTGGTAAGTTTGAGAGAGAGGATCAACAGCGAGTGCGAAAGAGAAGACAAGAACGGGAATAGGAGGACGGGGAACATGAGCGGGAATAGAAAGCGAGAGCAGTACAGGGAACACACAATTTGACTTGGATCTTTGATCGGTGACGAGCAACAATATAAATCTTAGGGATGTGTAAGAGAGAATATAAGGCATACCTAAGAGGGTGGTGGCATAGCATCTCACGCACCGTTTTTAGAGAGAAAAGCTCAAGTCAATTCTTTGTAGTATGCACTAACTCGATTGCTTGTGAAGTGTTTGACAAAATGTCTCGGTGCATTGAGGTAAACAGAGGACTTTTTTAGCAATATTAATGCACTATATGAAGATCACGGTATGCGCTATTTTGAACTTTAGTACAAGAACTGCAAACTGCTTGTGTAATAGCCTCATTCACAAGCTCCCTGATAGCAGAGACACTGAAATCAGTCTTAGATTGTTTCATTGTAAAACATTAAATTTCATCAACAATCATGGAAGAGAATGCAGAATCCCAGGACACACAGAAGCACATGGCAGACACATAATTTTTTAAAAGAAAACAAAGATGATTACACACCTCAGGTCGAAGCAACATTAAAAGCACTAATCATGTACTCTAAAAAACAAGGGCAGACTCAAATCAAACTGAGGGACTCAGGGGAAAAGCTGACATATGTGAATGCAAAATAGTACAGAAGAATATTACAGCGTAGACAAGTAAAAATCGCAAGAAAGATTAAGCAATTGGGAAGCAAAAAATTCGTGGCAATCCTTCCAAAGACATCCAACAACATCCTCAGTATAGATGGCCAGCTAAAGACAATAAACTACCAACACATGGAAAAGAAACAACACGAGGACATAATACAACAAGAGGGAAACATAAAGGATGAAGAGGGGAATCAAGAACCATAAGAGGATTATAGCCCGATGTCAATGCCTTTAACGTGGTCATCGCAACTTTATGTCAAGGAACTTTTGAGCCTGAAGGGGAGAATAGATATTTTGGAGACGAAGGAACAATTGAAAGATAGCAAGCTTCAGGAAGTAACCGAAACTTGCTGCAAGAAAACACGGTGCTCAAAGCGCAAATGACATGATCTGAACCACATCATGGTAGCAAGGCAACAAGAGATTATAGCACTGAAACTTGAGATAAAGAAAAGCAAGAACGGTAACCTAGATTCAACAGGCAGTGAAAAGGTCATCCCACAAATCAAGGATATTCAATCAACGTTAGCAGACATGGAAATCAAAGAAACTAAATTATTGTAAAAACTTGAAGAGGCCAAGTCATGGGCACATGTCGTAAATGAGCCAATAGAATCACATAAGGAGTTAATAAATACACAGGGCAAGATGCAAATATGGGAAGAAAAAGGCCGCAAGAAAGGGCAACAAACATCATCATCAAAGGGTTGAAAGAGCATGGAGAAAGAGAAATCACCAACAAGTTAGTCGGAGACTTCCTTCGAGAACAACTTCAGTGGACAAGCCATATTCATCAAGCCAATAGAATTGGTAAAGTGGTAGGAGGGGATAGAGCAAGAAATATAAAAGTTACCTTGAGGAATGTGGAAGAGAAGAACAAAATTCTAAGAAATAAGAAGTTTCTCAAAGGTACCCGGTTTTTATAGATGAAGATCTAACTCCGATACAACTAGAAGAAAGAAGGAAAGAATGGGAAAAGGTGGTGGCAGCAAGAAAGGAAGGAAAAGAATCATGGCTATATAGAGGGAAAGCCCAATTTGGCGTAAGAAATGCACATAATAAATAGGGAGTCGCCCCCAGGACTATCTTACGTTGGTTAGTTGGAATTGTAGAGGCTATCCTTGGAGGAGGGGTCCTGGGTTGGGGCCCATAGCGGAGGGTAGAGACATCATTGTACTTGTAGAAACACATGAGCATGATTGCAGTACCAAAATTTACAGGGTATGAGAAGGTCTCGGTTTGGAATGAGTTGGCAAAGAATGGTAAAGGGCATGGCGGAGTGACAATGTTAGTTAGGGAAGCATGGAAAGGCGTCATCAAGGAAGAAAAGAAGGATCCAAATAATCAATACTTATGGCTGAAATTGACTGTAAAGGAAACCACTTTCTTTCTTACAGCTTGTTACTTCGCTCCATATGGATCTAAAACCTACAAGAAGAGGAACATGGATAGAGAGGACCCTTTTGGAGCCTTGAAAAGGGACATAGCTGAGTATTGCAACAAAGGAGAGGTCATTCTATTAGGGGACTTTAACGCTAGAACTGCTAATAACCAATCCCTTTACTTGGGAAAGAAGAAGAATGGAATAACAATCCTCTATGGCTAGAAGAAGACAAACAACAGAAATGGGAACGGACCTCACAAGACATTAAAGGTGGTGTTTCCCATTTTGGGGCTGAATTATTAGGTCTATGCAACTTACATGATTTGATCATATGTAATGGTATAAAGACATGGCCAAACTCAGGAAACATCACATGTCAAACATACAATGGTCAAAGTGTTGTAGACTATGCCATATGCTTGCAAAGCATTATGTCTGGGATATTGGAGGTTGAGGTAGGAAGCTGTCCTATAGAAATGAAATCGGACCATAATCCAATTCATATGAAGATTAGCATGCAAAACAAGGACAAGCAAAAAGAGAGCCTTCATCTGAACAAAAAAGTAGTGTATCAAAGCAAAATCCTTGTGAACCAGGAGAATCGCGCCATCTTTAAGGGTATGATAGCAAAACAGATACATGAAATGCAGGATATTGTCAACTCCAACAAGGGAAAATACAGGCTCAATAGTGAGAAGTTAATGACTATAATACACAATGCGCTAAGGGAGTGCAAACATGCTAGAACCAAGAGAAGTGCTAAAAATAGTTTTCCAACAAATCCATGGTTTGATGAGGAATGCAAGGCTGCGAAAAGAAGGTTAAATGCTTCCGGAAAAGAGAAATCAGACACAAAGATATATAGAAAGTTAGTGAGAAACAAAAAGGAAGAGTACATGACGGTAGGAGGGAGGAGCTGATTTTCATGGGGAAGAATAATCCGAGAGGTTTTTGGAGAGAGCTTCAACAGACCAGAACTACAGTGGAGAATAACATCACAGACACTCAGTGGCTTGAATATGCAAAAATGTTGTATGAAAGAAGTAATGACTTGCCGCTTCTTCCTTATGTTATTGAAAATAGGGACAAACTCTTCTCCACGAAAGACATCAAGGAAGGGATCAAAAGATTAGCAGGGGGCAAGGCTTAAGACATAGATGGGGCAAGCGGAATTCTTAAATTGGGGTGTTGAAGATCTTGCTCCACACATTAAAACTATCTTTAATAAATTTATTTAGTTCGGTTTTCCAAAAAATTGGACAACTAGCATTGTCATCCCTCTCCACAAAAGTGGCATCTTGCCCCACACAATAAAACTATCTTTAATAAATTTATTTAGTTCGGTTTTCCAAAAAACTGGACAACTAGCATTGTCATCCCTCTCCACAAAAGTGGCGATGTCAACAATCCAACAAACTACCGCACCATTATGATTAATCCACTTTTTGGAAAGCTATTTGGCAAGCATGGTGGAGCGTAGAATTAGCCTTTGGTCGGAAAAGGAAGGTAAGAGAGCAAAAGGGTAGTTGGTTTTAGACCAAAGCACTCTACTATTGATCATTGCGTCACTCTTAGACACTTGATTGAAAAGGTTTGGGACAAGAAGGGTGAAGAGGTTTATTGTTGTTTCGTGGATTTCAAAAAGGCCTTTGACACGGTCCCGAGAAACAAAATGTGGGACAAAATGGAAGAGTTGGGTATTCGGATAAATATAGGGCAGCGGTGCACAGACTATATGAGCAGGTACGGGCTAAAATCAGAACCAAGGATGGCCTATCCGAGTGCTTTGGGAGCGATATTGGGGTCAAACAAGGTTGTCTGTTGTCACCCACCTTGTTTGGGTTATATATAGACAAGCTAGAGGAATGGATTGACAGGACAGGAGGAGGTGGGATTCATTTAGCTTCCTATGTAGTAAAAATGTTGCTCTATGCGGATGACCTTATCCTAATGGCTAAAACAAAGCAGGGTTTACAGGAGCATTTGAAAGTTTTAGAACTATTTTGCCAAGAGGTGGGAATGCAGGTGAACATTGGTAAAACCAAAATCATGATCTTTACCTTAAAAAAAAAAAAACAAGTAAGCTTTGAGTTTGACAGAGACTCCTTGCAAGTTGTCAAGGAATACAAATACTTGGGACTGGACTTTCACACTAATCTCAGCTGGGAAACTTGTAGAGCTAAGAGGATTCAGGGAGGGTGGAAAGCTCTATATATGCTTCAAAATAGATGCAAAACATCAGAATTATGGGATTGGAATACTAGATTGAACCTTTTTGGGTTACTGGTAATCCCGGTAGTGTTATACGGATGTGAGATTTGGGGCAGCAGTACATCCGTGGGGAAATGGAAACAAATAGAAAGAATTCAAAAGCATCTAATTACAAGCAGTTTCAAAATAAAAACCACGGTTCCATACGCAATCATCCTTGTTGAAGCCGGAGCCTTTCCAGTGGAAGCGGTGGCGATGACCCGACTATTAGGATACTTCAAAAAAGTGGAAAACATGGAGGATTCCCGGTGGCCTAAAATAGTAATAGAGGAAAATTTAAATAGGAGGAAGAAAACATGGATGAAGCAAAATGGCGAGTGGATGAATAAATGGGGCATTTGCATATAAGAGTGTCCTAGCACGAATGAAGAAATAAAAAATTATGTGAGAGAGAAATTCAGAAATATCATGTGGAATAAGCAGCTTGGTCGAAAAAAGAATACTATGTCAAGAATTTTAATCCCACTTGTGACCATGGGCAAAAGCACTACATTGGAGCGATGATAAAGTGGAAGGCTAAAATGTTAATTGTGCAACTAAAAACTAGTTCACATCATCTTAGGTGTGAAACCGGGAGATGGAAAATGCCCAAAGAGAAGTGGTCAGAAAGGGTTTGTCAGTTTTGCATGTCGGGCGTGGTGGAATCAGAATGGCATTTTGTCATGGAATGTGTAGCTTACGGGGACATACAGAGCAATTACGCGGATATTTTAACAAAGTGGCTGATCTTACAACCTTGTTTGAAGAGGAAAGGGTGACAAAACAATAGATTTCTTGATCAAAATTCACATAGAGAAGAAGCAAGCTTAGGAGCGAGTGGAAGAAAGGCAAAAGTAGAGGACATCTGTTGGTGTTTGCACGTCGGGTGAATCCTCACAAACTCTTGGAGGGTTTTTGTCCTCAAGAGGGTATTTCTAAAGGGTTTCGTCCTTAGAAATAATTTTGACAAAGCTCAAGCTTCAGACAAAAATCAAAAATAAGAAAATGATCAAGTGTGTCTCTCTAAGGCAAGTCGACTTGCCTTTATAGCACATAAGACCCAAATAGCCACCTTTCATGGCCAATCAAATTTTTCCTCGCATTTAATATTTTTTCCACCCACTTTTGCTTTCCTAATGCAAGTCGCATTTTCTAGGATAAATCACTTTGGCCCATATGCTTTTTACATTATTTTCCTTTTTTCCCACTAACCTTCTCACATTAGGCAAGTCACATTTTTCCCTAGGATGGATAACTAATGCCAAATGCTTTTTTCCTTATGTTGTTTTTTTCTATTTTTAAGTTAATAATAATTTATTATAAGTGCATATGATATTTTTCTTTTATTTTATTTTACTTTTGCACTTTATAATAAAATATTATAACTTAAGTCACCTTTATTTTCTTCCCTTAGCCGTTGGGTAGAAAAAATAGGCTAAGGGTCTTCGATTGGGAAGGGGATATTACATAAAGAAAGAGATGATCAATATGGGAGATCTTGAGCCTCAAGGATCCTCTTGTGGGGATTTGCGTCGAAGGTGATAGCCTCATGAAGATAAAGAGCCAGGCACCGCTGGTCAGTGTATCTAAAAAAGGTACGCAGAGTGTTGTCTAAATCTCTCAGAGAGCCGGTGATATCTTGCGCATATCTCATAATAAATGGGACATTTGAAAATGAAGTGGTCCTCGGTCTCCACCTCCTGGAGGGAGCAAAGACGATAGATCTGGTCATGACGGAGAATGTGATGGTCTGTTTCAACTCATAACTGGTGGGAGCAAACTCTCATCTAGCCAAGGGGAAACCTCAAGTCGTGAGACCAATGGTGTTGGAGATAGTAAGGGCGACGAATAATATCGTCCTCCACTTGTAAGAAATGATCAACATAGAAAGCAAGTTTGGGGCTGAGCGGCTCACGAGGGGAGATCCAGGTGGTTTGGATATATTGTTTGTAGATGTCCTCTCTAGCAACCCTAGTGATGACGTCTTTAGTGGGAAGGATCCCGGGAGGGGCGTCCAGGGAGTACATGAAAGGGGGTAGCCTATCAATAGAGATGCCGATAGAAAGGAGCAATCTAGTCTCAAAGTACCAACAATGCCGATGTCTGGTGGGGACTAGTGAAGCAATCCTCTCTGAAGAGAAAAGTGCTAAGTAAGGATACCTCTCACGACCAAAAGCTGAGTCCCCCAGGGATTTGAGTTTGTGGATGTAGAAAGTAAGCCTGAAGATAGTCTCAAGGCGTAGTGGGTGGGTGACAAATTCAGCTTGGATGATGCACTGAGGAATTGTCCACTTGCAATGGATCATACACAACAACATGAGAGTTTGGACCCTTTCAATATGGGCCTAGTCAACGGTCCCCTGGCTAGGTCCCCAAACCTCTAAACCATACAAGACTGTAGGTTTGATGATAGTATCAAACATGCGTAATTTGGAAGGGATGTCTTTATAGTGGATTTGGAAACATTGACGTTCCAAAACAAAAAGAGAGACATACCCCTTGCAAAGGTGTGGTTGAGCGGAAAACTTCATGTTAAAGCATGGGCCAATAAATTGGACCCCCAAATAAGTGTAGGTTGATGTGATCTCAAGAAGTTCCCCTCTGTAGAAAAACCGAGAACTGGAGAGAGAACACTTGGAGGTATTGAAGATCATGACCTTAGTTTTACTAAGGTTGACCACTAGTTGGAGTTCGCAGAAGCAAGAAAGGGCATCAAGTTGTCATTGTAACCCCTCTGCAGATCTTTGGAACTCTTTGTTATTAGCTTAAGGACAATTGTAAGATTGCACCACAATGAGAGATAAGATAAGATAAGATAATTATATTAAATGTCCAACAAGTGACCACAAAGATAGGTCAATGGGACTGCACCATACAAAGCAAAGCGAGAGGCGGGGGAAAACCCAAGAGGGTCTCCAAAACAACAAAAGAAGAAGAAGAAGAAAGAGAGCACAATGAAAGAGAGGGAGGTGGAGGGAAAGGCCTCAACACCAACCCTCATTTGATCGCCCAAGGTCATTTGAAAAGAAATTGGTGATGTCTTTGCCTGCAGGTGTCGATATTTAGCTGTTTGAGACGCCCATGTTCCGTGCAATGTCAAGCTCTGCAGGTGGACCTAGTGGCTGTCGTCTAAAAGAGGGGGCCCTTGGCTATGCATGAATCGAATATCTCTCGAGTCAAGGAAGAAGCTCCTCTAATCCTGAGAAAATATTTGATGAAAGAAGTTGGAAGAAGGGTTCAGTGAAGGAGATCTTCATGACAGCCACATGGATACCTAGTTGGAGGGAAATACAAGTGATTGTGAAATGTCCCTTTCTCTAAAATAACAAGTCGAAGACCCTTAGCCCAATTTTGTTTCCCGACGGCTAAGGGGTGAATAAAAGGGAAACTTAGTCTTAATGAATTAATTATAAAGTGCATAAAAAGAAATTTTATCAAAAGCACTTATATTAATTTATTAATGACTAAATAAAAAAATAAAAGGGAAAGTCACTTTATGTTTTTAATTTCCTCCTAGAGGAAAATGTGACCCATGTAGAGAGGGGAAAAAGCCAAAAGCACAATTACCATGTTCGAAAAAGTTGGGTTGTTCGGACATGGAAAAAAGTTCGGAAGTTCGAAATTTGCAAAAATTCGGTTTGGTTCGGTTCAAAAAAATATAATTTTTCAAAAATATAAAATTATATAATCATAATATATCCATGAATGCACAACTATATAATGTTAAAAACATTATAAGTCATCAAATAAACTTAAAAATATGTTTATATAAAAATATCATTGTATACACTTGTTAACAATGAATATATTACTATTATTGTCACGAATTATACTAATGCATTGTACTAATAAATTATAAAATATGACGGTAATATATAATAACAATAATATATTGTTATATAATATGATGATAATATATAAATTATAATAGTCATATATAATATATAACATTGTTAATATTAAATATAGCATAGTTATTATATATGCTATACTATATACTATTTTCATTTTACCTAATAGGTTAATATCACATTAATATAGACAATTTTACCTAATATGATTTATCGTTAATCTATATAATGAAATATATTATATACTATACTCTTAATATATTCACATGATACGGTAAATATATGTAATAATGTTATTTTAAATATCTATATTACCGTAAATTTATATCATATAGTATTAGGGTTAAAACTATACCGTAAGCAAATACAAATGCCACAGTAATCGGGTGGGGCCACAACTGTAAACCGCCATGAATGCCCTCGAAACCTGGAGACATGAATGCCCTCGAATGGAGAAAATACGAGTCGCAGGAGCAAAATTGTGTCACGTAAGAGAAAATAGTAGAAAATACAAGTCGATTTAGGTTTTTTTGCATTTAAAACCAAGTCACGAATTTACCTGCGATTTTTATGATTTTGCCTACGTTTTCCACAATTTTTGCAAAACACACCAACCGAACAAGTTCAGTTTTCCTCAAAAATTCGCTGCGAACCAAATTTTGCCCATGTTCAAGGCGAATATGGTAACAATGCAAAAAAAAATTAAATGAAGGAAAAGAAAGGTGATTGGTGGTTGTGGGTGGCTACAAAGCCAAGACTTGTTATAAAAGCAAGTCGACTTGCTTGGAAAAGCATCTCTTTTATTTTATGAAAATTCTGAATTTTGTGTGAGCTTTGTAAGCTTTGCATAACAACTTCAAAGGACGAAAACCCTTTGAAGTTAGCTCTAGAGGACGAAAACCCTCTTGAGGACTAGAAGAAGCGAAAACCCTCTTGAGGACTAGAAGAAGAACGAAAACTCTTCTTCTATTGTGTTTTCCAACAGTGTATGAAGGCTGTATTTTGCAAATCTGGGCAAGGGTTTGAAGGAGAATAAGTGTTGCTGTGATTCCCTTTCATTTTCAGTCTGTTCATGGTGGAGTGACCCATATAAAGAGCCATTTTGGAGTCTTTTAGTGCTGATTTGGATCAATTCTGTATCCTTATTTCAACTTCAATTTTTAGAGATCAAATCAGCCACTTGGTATAATTTTTGGGCCAAGGAATTGATGTTTTCAGCTGTGTCTGTGAAGAGTACAACTACAAAATTTTAATAAATATTTCAGCCTTCAATTGGGTTCCAATCTGGTATTTTTCTTATGCATTTGCAATAATAAATTCAGCTGATCTATTTTGATGATAAAAAGAGTGATTTGGTTTTAGTTTTGGATAAATTTCATCCTCTACCCAAGTTGCATTTTCTGGCATAATTTCAGATCTGCATCTTTATAAATTCTATATTGTGCATTTTAAGATCATATTTTTGGTAAATCCATTGTAAGTGTTTAAGTGTCTAGTTGGGGACATTATAGATTGGTGGCTGTTGCAACTCATTTCCAGCCCATCTACAGTCTGATTTTTATCAAATATTGGGAGGAACAACTCGCCAAGTCATGAAAGGAACCATTGGAGCCCAAGGGTTTGATATCTCAAAACCCTCTTTGCATAAAAGAAGCCAAGTGGGACAACAACAACCCAATGATGTGAGCATATGACAACTTTCAACTTTGTGGGATTTTGTGGATGTTTTCAAGCATTTACAAATTCTAGGGGATCATCTTGAGGTTGGATGGCACTCATTATCCATTTGGGATATATCACACCACGTTCGTTGGCAGGAGTTATCCCATTTCACAGGTACAAGATCTTGGCTCTATAGGCACTACAGCATGACTCACCACATTGGCGCGGTGATACTTGAGCATTCAGGCTTGCAATTGCTTGAGGGCAAGCAATTTCGAGAGGGGAGGACTGTAATGTCCCCTTTTTGAAATTAAAGCAGAAACGAAGACCCTTAGCCTATTTTATTGTTTCCCACAGGCTAATGGGATGAAAGAAAGGGGAACATGGTAAGATTAAAAGCGAGCCCAAAAAGTAACTTTATGTTGGTCACTTATGTTTTAATTTTAAAATAAGAGTACTTTTCTAATTTAAGTGGGCCGACACTTAATTAGAAATTAAAAGAAAGGGAAGGATATAAAAGAAGATGGAGGGGTTCATTTGTGGGCATCTATCATCTATCTATCATCTTGATTTTATGAAGTCGAGCACTTGTGCTTCTACTTTCAGCTATTGAGGATGGAAATGCCATTAGCATCCATCACTTGAGGATGAAAACCCTCATTGTGATCAGATTTGAGGACGAAAACCCTCAATATCTTCTTGGTGGCTTCACTCAGGGGTCACATTTGAGCATAATTTCGGATCATCAAAGCTAGGGCATGATTTGCAGCCATTTCTAGGGCTATCTACACCTCTTTGGATTTCAGATCAGCCTTTAAGGCATCAACAACGTACGTAATTGGTTGGTTTCAGTTTGTAGTGTCTCCTTTTGGTCTCCTCTTGTCATCTAGAGTGTTTTTGTGAGAAAATTGCTATAATCTTATGCGGGTATTTTTCTTGTTTTATGGTGTGAAAATAAATAAAAATAAATTTAGACTTTGGTTGGAAAAATTAGTTTTCATCATCTATTTGTAGCAAGAGGGTTTCTAGATGCTTTGGGCCTTCTAGGTATTTTTGTATTGTGATTATTTGATAAATAAAGGAAGATTTCAGATTGCTATATTTTTTGTCTTACGGGTTTGTATAAAAATAAGATTGTTGTTATATTTTGTACAATGGTTTCAGGGAAATTTCAAAATTTCATAGATCTGTCCTGTCGGGACATTACATATTATATTTTTATAAAATATTACTTTGTATTAGTTTTCAGACCCCAACTCAAAACAATTTTCTCTTAAATTACATTTTACCAAAACTACCCCTATGCACATGACAATTCAAGATTCCACCTTTATCATGCAAAATTAGCTCATTCACAAAACTAACAAGTGGATTCTACTACATTCAACTTCTAGTTTACAGTTGTTTATATATCTCATACTTTCACAATAAGTTTCATGTCCTAATTCTCAAGTCAAACATATGCTAAATTTCATCAATTTGCTTTAAAAGGGCTCAAAATATCTAGGTTCTAATTTTCATTTTATGATAACTTATAAACCATAAGGTCTAAAAGACTTAATCCAAAAGACAAAATGCTTTAAATTTCAAGAAAAGCATAATGCGATATTCAAAATTGAATCTTGCAAACATCTAAATATGGATTTTGAGATTTGCATAAAATAAGGTACCCTTTATAAGCAACTTAAGCAAGAATAAAGAAAATCAATTTACCATTTCTCAATCTAAGTCCAAGCTGACATTTCTTTCTGACTGAAAATGCAAATCTAATTCACATTTTCATTCTCTTATGCATTCCCTTTCATTGCAAAATAAACCCATAAAATTCATAAGCCTTGATTACATTTTAAGCATAATCTACAACAATGGAAAGACCACAAACTCATGCAATATCTCAAGAATTCATTATTCCAAATTAGGCACTTTCAATAAATATAATAAAAACTAGCAAGGGAAAACAATAAAAGGAAAACCATAAGTCTCAATGTCCTCTCGAAGCCATTCAAGAATAAGGAAAATCAACATACCATTTCTCAATCTAAGCCAAGCCGATATTTCTTTCTAACTCAAAATGCAAATCTAAATCATATTTTCATTCTCTTATGCATTCCCTTTCATTACAAAATAAACCCATAAAATTCATAATCCTTCACTTGCATTTTAAACATAATTTACAACAATGGAAAGACCACAAGCTCATGCGATATCTCAAGAATTCATTATTCCAAATTAGGCACTTGGTTATTTCATTAAATAGAATAAAAACTAGTAAGGGAAAACAATAAAAGGAAAACCATAAGTCTCCAATGTCCTCTCCAAGCCATTCTTCTCCAAGTAGCATGTTCTCTTCAATGATGCTCCTCAAAACCAACCAAAGGATGAGATGCTCGTCTCTCTAAAAAATGTGGTTTGCGAGATCCAGCGACCAACCCCTAAACACAATGATCCAAGTAAACAACTGCCATTGTTTTGTTCACATAAGTTATAGGGCATTCACATGGGTCTTCTCATTTTTCATTTCAAGGTGACATGGGTAAACCCTAAGAGGCAACACTCTAATGTCCCTTTTTGGGCTGCAAATGGAGAAAAAGTGTTTCTGGCCATCACCACAAGATCTGATATGAAAATACATAAATTCTCCGAGTTCAGATTATGGCCTTATAAATTATGCCGAACAAGAGTATCAAACCAAAATTGTGAAATCAACCCTAACACATATCAAACCTGCCACCCATGCAAGTTGCCTAGGACAAGGAGGAAAAACCAACAATAAACCACTTTGAAGCACTTTGGAAACCCCTATATGGGATTCCCCTCAAGGTTGAGGAGTTCTTGTTCCTCAATCTTCCAACAATGAAGGTTTTCGTCCCCAAAGTTGAGCCACACTAAAGGTTTCGTCTTTAGTGGAGAGTAGGGCACACTGTGCACAAACTCAAGATATCAATCTTTAGAATAAACATGCATAACCTTTTCAAATGAACCTTCATGTCTTTATATATCCTCAAGTGGTGCCAACATCCAATTAGAAGCCCAATGCATAGGCCGACCTTCAAGTAATTATATTTCTTCATTAACCTCTATGTAGGCTCTCCAACCAAGGCCGACCCATAAAGATTAGAAGTCCTTCCACCATTTTCAAATCAATTAAGAGGCCTTCATGCCCAACTCGCCATAAAAGTATTTAAAAATACTTTTACGCTATTACATCAAGTAGAATTCATCATCCATTGAGCCAATATTGACCCAAACAAAGACATAATGGAAACTAGAAGAAATATGAATGCAATTCTCATTATGTCCCATTTAGGGAACATTACTGTCCTCCCCACTCAAAATCGCTTGTTCACAAACAATTGCACGTGCTTGGATCCCAAATAAATCTCAGCTGCTCTCTTTGTTGTACCTGCACATGAAACAAACTCATTAAAGAAAAAATGTGTTCCCTTCTTCATCCACTCATGCTTTGCAGATGTGATGACCAACTCTTCTTCTTTGTTGGCCAAGGCCTTACAATTACCATCCAAATGATGGATTCCCAAAACTTTAGTAATGCTGTCCCAAACACAGCTGTACCCTTGCATTTTTCTCTCAAAAATCAGAATGTTAGTGGCTGGAAACCTTATTAAAACTGAGAACAACATGAAGAAGGGGCTGGAAATGTTTACGACAGTCACATAGAAGCTTAGGACAGCATGCTTGAATGCCCAAACTTCGGTATTTTTACTACCATTCATACCAACAACTTCCAGCTGAGATACAATATCCGGAACTATTAGATAGCACACAAAATTTGTGAACTTAGCCTCTTCTGTTAGTGGAGTACTTAAAAGAGTATGGTTATCATTTTTCCCTTTTGATGCATCCTCAATTCCTTATATGACCAATATATGTGTAGCTGCAAATTCATCATAATTACTTCCATTTTTCCACATTTCTTCCAGTTCTTTCATGGATCCAAGGGTTAGCAATACATAGATCGAAAAATCAGAATTACAATTCTTACCTTGATGACCCAAACATAACAATTGCATGGCATAAAAATGATGCAAACAATCTCCTCTATGAAGACGATCATATTGCTTGTGTTCCCCATAAGGTTCATTTGATCTTTCCCTCATCCTGACACTCATAATGATAAAATTATCAGCAGTACTGATCTTGAAATCAGAAGTTTCTCCTTTTGCAATACTCACAAAAACACCCATATCCCATATGCGGAAACAAACTTGAAATTGAATCAAAGATGTGCTTCTCACCTCATCATTCCTTGGAGTATGAGATGCATGATAATATCCATACAACAGTGATATAGGAGCTGGAAATGATCCTATATTGATTGCCAACAATGCTATAAACTAAAAACCAACACTTCCCATGATTGAATCCACCTGTATGCTTACAAATGTGCCACTGTGCAAGCTGGAAGTGCATATGACAATTGTTTTATGATCAAGATTAATGAAGCAATTATCTAAAAACATATCATCCTTGGCTTCTCCTTTACATACCCGAAAATAGTAGATCTCTGTGCAATGCAATTCCAACAAAACCATGCTATGTTGAATCCAAACATTATGATCAACAACAAGATGATTTTTACTATGCTTACCATCTTTTCGTATCAAACACCTTGTTGCCCTTGCAATGATGAATGAGGTGAGAAGGGACCAATCCTGATGGTTGAAAATGCTTTAGAAATTTGGAAACTATCTCCTCTCATGGCTGTCCTCTTATTGATGACAACAAACATATTGTAGGGAAAACTGAAATAGTTGATAACAGCAAGCTCAAAATCCCAAAAATCAATTTTTGCAACCTTCACAATCATACCTTCTTGGCTATGGGCAGCAAGATTGAACCCCATTGGTTCAAGTCTCAACATAGAGCACATAAATTCAACTTCTATCTTTGGAATATTTCCTCTAGGATCATGTGCAAGCCTTAAAATCTGAAGATACTCAAGAAGAGATGGCTGTCTAGAAATAGTGATTTGCTTACCATGAGCTGTCCCCTCATCTTCAAAATCACTTCTCATCATGTTGGCTATAGCAATGGGTGGAATTCCTTTTGTCATGCCAATATTTTCCTTATGTTCTTCAAGGACCAATTCTGAATTCTTTCCTTCCCATTGGTATGAGATGACAAAGGAACTAGCAAGAGTAGCTTCAATGTTAGAAACTCTATTCTTCAAAATATTACCAAGATCCCATACCCTTATGCACACACAAATATGAATTTGCATCAAGAGGTCTACATGCCTTATGTTGCAAGTTACATCCATCATTCTAGCATGCTTTCCATAATGACCCCTATCTTGATATGACATAAATGGAAGCAACAAATCTGAAGTATACCCATACCTTGGACACAAATCTGAAAATGCTTGAGTATGGAGCATTGAATATGGAGAATGATCATCATACCTTTGGCTGCCATGAAAACCCAACTTATAGGCAATGCTTGGAAGATCCTCTTCCCATTTATTTTCCTTCATCTTCTCGCCATTGTTAGAATAGCCCTCATGATGACCAAAGCAATGTAGTAACCTAGTGTGATGCAATATACTCATGCTATGATCATAAAATAAATCAAGTGGCTTACCCTCAGCTGTTGTTTTGGAATTTACAGCAGGCTGAAAATCCACACAAGTGTCCGGTGAGGTCCCTTCCTCATAAACCTCCTGCAGATCTGATTTTTCCTCCTCAATTAGGGGCTGATCTATTTTGTCTTCATGCTCCAAAATGACAATTGGATTACCCTCTTCCAATGCATCTTCTTTACCCTTATGCAAATTTGATTTCTTTTCAACATTTAGCCACACTCACCCATTAGAAACCAATGAAACATCATTAAATATTAAAGAGCCCCTTACTTTGGAACTCATGCTCCATGATTTCCTTTTCCTTTCTAGGCTCATGCTTCAAACTTCCATCAAACTTTTGTGTCTCTATGGTGGTGTTTGGAAAATCAGCCAAGAGATCCACTTTGGCAGGAGTGTTGGGGTGTAATATCACTTTTTGGGATATTAATTAATATTTATTAGACTACTTGCAATGGAAACAAACTTAGAAGAGAAACCATTCTAGGTTCACGTCAACTAACCCAGTGTCGGTTTCAATACAACCCAAATGAGGTTGGAGTGAGCCAAGGTAAGGGTTCAGATGGGTTAACTAGTCGGAATTAACACTTTTTAACCAATTAAATTTGCAGTAGTAGTAAATAAATAAATATGCATTGAAATCAGCTGAAAACTTCAAAAATTAATAACTCATGCAATATTCAGAATTTTTGCATGAAACAAAGTGCATCGTAAAGTAGAAATTAAGAGCTTTAAGATGATATATCAAACTGAATTTTCTGAGCATAAAATCCCACTCAAAACTGCCCCCAAAATTGCCAAACAAGTCGCTAGGGTTAAGGGAAAAATATTAAAATATTTCCAGCCTTATCCTTGACCTCCCAACACTCAAAAACACCAGTTTCAGATCTGCAATTAATGATTCATGACAACATTTCATAAACTATTAGAAAACCCTTCCAATGATTGCCAAAATTCCCCTACACAAGTCGATTTAGCAAAGGTAATTACCAGTCGCATATATAAGCATTAAAATGGTCAAATCATGGCCATATCAATTAAATAAACATGTTGGAAATTATCAGATTTAAACTTGCTTCAAATACCATCAATTTGTATCACAAATACTTCCCAAACAAGTCGATTTGATGCACAAAAATCAACAGCTAAAATCAGATTGCAATCTTCATACCAAGCTCACAAATTCCTTCACAAAATAAGCTCAACACTCTCCCAAAAATGGCGACTCACATTGGCAATAAGATTTAAGCAAAACTTATCATTTCATAGCTCAAGAAGGAACACACACTTCACAATGGGTGGTGTTGATGAACACCTTTTATTTTTTGATCACTAGTGGACATTCATCCCTCTTCAACATGAAGATAAGTTATAATAACCGTCAACATGTGAAAAGGGGTGCCCTTCATCTTCTTTTATAGATATTCCTTGCTCATTCTCCAAAGCTTTCTTCTTTTGGCGCCACCTTCTAGGAGAGAATCTTTATTTTAAAAATTGCTTGGAAGTCACACTCAAAAGCAAATATTAAATGCATGAAAAATTTAAATATATCAAATAATGCCCACATGAATCGACCCATGCCAAAATAAGTTGATTTATTCCAAATAATAATAATTAAATAATCCCAAGGAATTCGACTTGCCTCTATTTAATTAATTTACCTCCAAAGATCATTAATTGGCCCAAGGTAAATCGATTTCTTCCTTTTATTTTAATTTTTGACTTGCACAATAAAAGAAATATATTTTAATTTTTAAATCCACATGTGCAAATCGAATTTCCCTTTTTTAATTGTCCTTAATCCAAGGGCAATGGATTAAACTTTAAAGGAAACCAACCATCATCAATTAATTTTTGTTTGAAAAAGGGGACATTACATGGGGGTTTCTAAAACTCTCAAGGGTTGTTCCCTCTTAGTAACCGATTCTTTGGAATATATCTTTCTCCTTCTTAACCTTAGAGGGATAGGCATGTCCATCCTTGCATAGTGAACTTGGGAGTTTGGCTCCCTCTTCCTCAAGTTTCATAGCCTCTTCTTGCTTTGCCAACAAGATGGGGCTCTTCTCCTCTAGGGTTGGGATATCCTTCCCATGACCCTTGTGCATGGCTTGGGGCTTGGACCAAGTTCCAATGCCTACTCTATCCTACAAACTCGGAAAATGGTAGGGCATCACGAATAACTTTTGAAAGAGCCCTATACTCCTCATACCATGTAGCAATGTTGTCTCCTTTGGATGGTTGAGTATTATTGACTTCCTTTGAAGAGTTCCTTCCACCATTTGGACCCTGAATGGTATGGATCAGCTGAGCCATTTTGTTGGTCAACCTTTCTTGCGCTAGGGCAAGCCTTTCGAATCTACCATCACCAAAAATTCTATCCGCCATTTTATCTTCTTGCATGAAACCCTTAGGTTGGGAAGACCAAAGCTCTGATACCATTGTAATGTCCCTTTTTGGGCTACAAATGGAGAAAAAGAGTTTCTGGCTATCACCACAAGATCGATATGAAAATATGTAAATTCTCCAAAGTTGATTATGGTTTTATAAATTATGCCAAACAAGAATACCAAACCAAAATAGTGAAATCAACCTAAAACATATCAAACCTTCCACCCATGCAAATCGCCTATGGTAAGAAGGGGGAAAAACCAACAATAAATCACTTTGAAGCACTTTGGAAACCCCTATATGGGATTCCCTCGAGGTTGAGGAGTTCGCGCTCCTCGATCTTGAACAATCTGGGGTTTCGTCCCCAAAGTTGAGCCACATTAAAGGTTTTGTTTTTAGTAGAGAGTAGGGCACTGCTGTGCTCAAACCCAATACATCAATCTTTAGAATAAACATGCATAACCTTTTCAAACGAGCCTTCATGCCTTTATATAACTTCAGTGGCGCTAACATCCAACTAGAAGCCCAATGCATAGGCCGACCTTCAAGTAATTCTATTTCTTCATTGACCTCTATGTAGGCTCTCCAACCAAGGCCGACCCATAAAGATTAGAAGATTAGAATTCATCATCCATGGAGCCAATATTGACCCAAACAATGGCATAATGGAAACTAGAAGAAATATAAATGCAATTCTCACTATGTCCCATTTAGTGGACATTACAAACACTCCATCCATGGCCACAAAACACACATATGTCGTACAAAATTTGGGTTTAAGCTTCTAATTTAATATCTCATGCAATAATAATGATTCGAACTAAGATAAACAACCCTAACTATAATAAATTATGCTACTCTTGCATTTGCCAATAATAAATGAATAAGATACAATCAAGGTTTAGGGTTAGAGAGAGGCACTCGACTTCTACGATTAGATTGTGTGATAAAGTGCTCATAATGCATACAAAAGAAGAGGGTGTTGTCAAGTTGCTTTAGAAATATTAGAGCTTAAAAGATTACCTTTGGACGAGGATCGTGGGTATTTGGAGACGTTTGTGGTTGAACCTGCCCTCTAGGGCCATGAATTTGTCCACTAGGACATCACACTCGATTAAAATGTTGGGATCTAGTTCATTTGTCTAAGGAGGTCTAATTTTTGGGTGTATCCACATGTGGACTATGTTGTGTTGAGATATGGTTTCTTCTTTCTTGAAACCCGGGTCTTGTGCCTTGGACCCAAAAAGAGGTTAGCATAGTTTCAGATGGAATGTACCGCCACACCCCCACCGATGTGATGATTGCTGCGCTACATACCATCCCTCCGAAGAGGGATCAAACCCATGTGGTTCCCAATCTATGATGAGATGTATGTGATATAGATTAACCAATAAAGATAGAGCTCTTGGTTCGGTCCTCGCGATTGGTAACATTGTTGGCAAAATTATCAGCGCTCCCGTGGGATTCGTGACATGGATTAACCGTCTCTTGTGGATTCATTAACTCTAGCAAAGCATTCGAGTTGGCGGATAATAGAACATATGGAACATTTTAGTGCAAAAAATAGAGCATACGCGGATCAAGCAAATCACAAATCTACTTTCAAATTCTTTGAAGGTCGGTCAAACATGATCACAAAAACTAATCTATCAAACTTAGAAATGTATTGTAATTGTCGGCCCGCACCGCTGGTCCCAGATCACAACAAACCATAGTCTTGGATGACTCGAAGCAAATAGAAGCTGACTTCGGAAAAACATCGAAGCAATCGGGGCAAACTTTGAAGGATGCATTACATCATTCGGTCAACACTGCTGGTCCCAAGACAAACCACAAACTTCAGACAAACTCTGAAGCATTCGAACAGACTCTGAAGCTTTCTCCTTTAATACTCTTTCAACAATCTGCTCTGTTTTCTTCATCTGGCTCTTCTACACCTTAGTTTTCTTGTTTCAAATGACCTGCATACCTTTGCTCATGCATTCTAAACCTCATTCTCATGCTCAACCAACTTCTACATACTTGTACATACTCATTTCATCAAACTACCATGTTCATGCCTTCTCACAAGACCTCTTTGTCTTAAATTCTCTCTCTGTACTAAAAATGACCTCACAAACAGAATTGACTTCCACCATGCAAACCTTGACATCATCATTAAGCATCATTTGACATCAATGACAATTCACAAAAACTCCCCACATCACTCTTTGACATCAACAAGGCATAATCTCCATTTTGACATCAATGACCACAACCTGCCAACAAGCTCTCTATGACACCAATCATGCACAACACTACCTTGACATCAATGACAACTTTCCAACAATCTCCCCCTTTGTCATTGATGGAAAACACATTGATGGCAAACATACTACAGATTGAAAACACTTCAAAATGGTACTTTGCATTTTCTCAATCTTCCTTTATAGTACTTATATGTGCCATCTTCTCATTCTCCCCATTTGACATGAATGACAAAGGGTCTTCAACACACTAGGGTCTTCCACAAGTTGCCATCTTGGTGATCTTCAATGATGAACTATGACATGGTGTCCCCAGATTTCACCCTGAAATTTGGGACTACCCATTTTGAATTTTTTTCGTTCTTTTTAAAATAACGGGTCTTTTCGTGTTTTTATTGCCAGAAGATGTCTGTATTACGTTAAGATATTCCCAGTGAATCATATGAGCCAATTTCGACAAATACCCAGATGTTGAAACTCATTTTATCCCTCCGCCAAGTTTTGTCTGGGAATTTTTATTTAATTATTTATTAAATAAATAAAGCCCCGTTTGAAGTAAATTGTGCTCCGGTTGAACCCTGTTGAAGTTTTGCATGCCAGTATTCACACATCTCAATAGGATTTTCACCAGGAATGAATTCAGAGCATTGTCTGCAACTTCGCAGCAACGTTTTCGTTTTTATTTATTTCTTTTGCGTTTTTCTCCACTTTTCTCCGCAGTTTGTCTATTAAATTCCCTTGGGTCCGTTCTTTGTTCTGTATAGTCTATTTAATTGCTTGAAGCATTTGGAGATCATTTACGGCCTCAACACCAGAAGGAATCAGCCTCAGAAGGCAAACTTCTGACCAAAAAAGATGAAGTCATGCACAAAAAACCTCTCCTAGGCAAGTCACACTTTTTGGAATGAATGGGTCTAAGCTACAATGGGATTTTTGGTAGTGGCAGGCAGGCGGGAATTTCTTACCTGCCTTGCAGGGTAATTTTTCCCATGAAGTCAAAGTCACTTAAGTTGTGATGGGAATATTAGAGGCGACAGGCAGGCGGGAATTTCTTACTTGCCTTATAGGGTAAAAATTCCCATTATAAAATAAAGAAAAATCACTTAAAGCACCGATGGGAATTTTGCTTACTGTAAGCTAACTTTTCCCACCAAAGAGATTTATTCACCCATGCAAGTCGCACTTTATCAAAGGAAGCTATTTTTAATACAAGTCGCACTTTTTGGGAGAGGTTTTAATTTGCTGTGGAAATTTTGGCAGTGGTAGGCAGGTGAGAATTTTTTACTTGCCTTGCAGGGTAAAAATTCCCATTATGGAAGTCAAATAACTTAAGTTGAAGAGGGGATTTTTGGAGCTGCAGTGCAGGGTAGAAATTCCCATCAAAGTTGACTTCTTATTTTTAGAAATCACCCTTGCCAAAAAGTGCGACCCACCTTGGCATTAAACAATGAATTTAATGATATTTATTTATGGCTTTTTCACCTAATTTTGGCACCATGTATGGAAGAAAAGTCAAGCAAGAAGACAAGCCAAAGAGAACTGAAGGATGCATGCTAAAAATAAATAAAATAAATTTATTTAAAAGCAACCAGCAACATGCATAATTGGGCGCCCAATTTGGGTGAATAAACATGATTATTTATTAATTAAATTGTCCAGGAATAGGAAGGGCAATTATTAAAAATAGTATGTTGAGGGTTATATAAGCATGGGCTGCCATAATGAAGAAGCAATTAATTCTTTTTGCTAAGGATTGCAGCCCAGACAATTTTGGCGCCAAGGAAAGGAGGTTTTGTGCATCAAAAGGTGTTTTTCATTGCCAGGAAGCTTCAAGGTTTGGTGCCTAGGGTTGGAATAGCTTGATTTTGCTATGATAATTATCTGCATGTTGGTATAAGTGCCCAGGTGAATTTAAAAATATTTATGCTTTCTTTGCATGCAAGTAAAGCCTCAAATTATAGGGTAATAAACTTTATATGCACATTTTGGTGACAGAAATCAAGTATTCATGCCTGGACCCCATCTTTATCGAATAAATTGTAGGTATTCATACAAGTGAAAGTGAGTTCAAATCAATGTCAGGTACATTGAATATATCTTCCGAATCTGAAGAAATTGCTAGATTTGCGCAAATTGATCTAGTTGCAAAGAATTTTGGTAGGATTAAAAGAAAAAGAACTCAAACAAAGATTGCTCAGAAAAAAATTGCTCCAGCCATGATGAAGCGTGATGAAAGAGAAGGATCAACAAAATCATGCATAGCTTCTAGATTTGTTGATATCAACGACACGAACATAGGCCTTGAACCCATCTCTGAATTAATTGAGAGATCAAGGCGGAAGGACATCTCTCATGCAGGCAATAAAAAACAGTGTAATTATTCAAGCATCAGCGTTTCCAGTCACAGCTCAGTTGCCCGAATTTGTTATGGAGTGTGCAAGGTCATATCATCCTCTTTAGAACAATTCGGGATCTTTGCGGGAAAGACACAATAATCGAGTTGGATGCACTGATTTATTAATTATTGTTAGAAGATTCCAACACGGCGGTGGTGATTACAATTAGCATCTTTGGATTTGTGATAGATGGGAGAAACACAAAGCAGATTGCGTGGGCATAATGAATAGAGATATATGAAGAAGCCCAGGTCTCCATCAAAGTTTCGAGGACTCTTCCGCGATCGATTTGGTGCAGGAGGTGGATGATATTACTAAATTGCTTTGTAGGTTAAGTGGAGAAGCCAATACTCATAGCTTCCACTCATGGATGTATGCTTATCGTGAGGACCATTGAAATCAACGAGTTGATTCGATAATCAATGGGTGGAGATCATCGGTGACAACATCGATGGCAACTCCGAAGTGTGAGGCGGACGTATAGCTTCAAAATGACTTCATACAGTATATAGTGACCTCGCGCAGGTATATTTTCCACGTTGGATAGATGAGGCACCTTGGTGAAAGATCCTATTTTTGAGTGCTTCCCACATGTTGTGAGTTCTTGAATGCGACAAAGATTACAAGGTGGTCATCGATGGTTATTCTATGGATTCATCTGTAAATTAAATAGTGATCGAAGACCAAAGTAAGTAAAGAAGCTGTATCCCAACATGGGTGTATTTTCATCTAGTTTGTAGACTTCACGTATCTCAGGGTAACCGGCTTTTCGGGATACCAGTTAAGTTGCTGAGGTATCCAAGCGACAAGTGGGTCATCATGGAGTTGTGCAGACAGCTCGTGGAGGTGCATGACTTACAATCAAAGCGGCACAAGTCTACAGATTTTTTTTACAATCACGGTGGGTTATTACACATTGTCGGGAGCATCCACAAAGCTAGAGGAGTCGAAGCCGAAATGTTTTCTGAGTATGAGCATGAGTTCTTCCCAGCACGATTGAACTTTGACCCATATGGGGTAGCGAAGAAGACTATCTCCCAGGAATACTCACATGTACCTTCGTTGGAAGACTTCTGGATGAAGTGCAGAAACGAGTTTGAAATCAGGAAGAAAGACTTTAGCAGGTTATCGGCACAAGTGTCTAATTATGGTTTGGCACGGATACCTGCAGATCTCGCAGATGATGGGCATGTGATACTTGAATCATACCATTAGATGGGAGGGGATAGACCTGCTCTTCAGGAAAACATTGGTGGCTGCAGATGATTGAGGAAAGATCTTCTGCAGTTCTGGTTAACACTTCAAACTGGTTGTTGACAAAGGGGTATTGCCTAGATGAAGCTTTGATGAATCAAATCACAAGTAACTTTACCGCAGGAGACTCCAGCAAAAGAAAGCACGAAGGTGAAAGTAGCAGAAGGTTGGAGAAGCTTAAAGTTCACAAGAAGTCTCATGCACAGGAGAAGGCCAAATCCATAGCTATCGTGCTTTAGTTCCATCTTCTCGGCCATCAACTCATAGCACTTCAAGGCTGACCTCGGAACCCCAGAGAGATCTTGTCGTTCCTCTGTTGAATCCAACGTCATTTGTATTTTCTCCTCAACCACTTAGATCTTCACCTCTCCTGCGAGAGAAGTTGAAAGCACAGATGGCGGAGTTTGAAAAAGCATTGTCTTTGGACAATTCAGAGGGTGGCAGTCACAACACTGTGGCAAATTCGGATAGAGTAGAATCAGAGCATGAGATGGTGGTGCACTCAGTGACTTCTCATTCCACGAGAAACAACTTTTCATCTTGGTTGGTTTTGTAGACAATCCCAGGAAGCCGAGAGAGAGATCAACTGGAGGAACACAACTTTCGATTTGCTCTGAGTTTAGGTGGAAGAGATAGAAGACCTAAAGTTGCCAAAATGACTTCTAGGTTGATTATTGAAGAATCAGGACATAATTTCTATGAGTTATTCGGTTCAGTGAGAAGGAAAGCACAAGGAAGAGCTCACGACGGGTGATATACTTGGTGACAAAGTGCTAATAGGTCGAACTACCACAGAAGGATTAAAGCGAGGATACACAGACACTAATGAACACTTTATTCCTTAAGGTTGACAAAGAGAAGGTTGAGAAAGCCAAGCTTCAAAAGCAGGTTTCCAAGCTATGTGAGATCATTGCTAAGGTTCCCAAACCTTCCTCTCAACCCATTCTAGGACATGAGCAAGTGAGTAATATGATTAAAGAGGTGGAAGATGCAGGGGAGCAGGTCAAAGCTATTGCTCAGTGGAAAGAGCAAATCATTCACTTGCACTTAAGAGCAGTTTGAAAGAATACTAGTTGGATTAGAGAATATGCACGGGCGAGTATCTCATCTAAAGGAATTGATGGCACGAGATAGAAGATGAGAACATAGTTCTTTGAAAGTCATCTGGATACTTTAGATAAGATACACTCGTTGCAGGAGGATGTGCTAATCGCAGAACATATTGTACTGGTGGATTGATGGAAAGGGGAAAGCAGTTAGAAATTTCAGTTTCCTTCTGCGTAGAGATCCTCAAGCTTATGTTGAAAAGGATGCAGTTGCTGGAAAATAAGATGGGAGAAGTGCCGGAGAGCATTCCAGATGAATTACCTACTTCCCATGAGGAATTTATTCTGGTTGTGCGGAAAGAAATTGATGAAGCCGCCATACCTTTCACGATAGATTCAATTGGCAGACTCATAAAGCTTCAGGCAGATGTTGAGGGTATGGGCCTGGTTTAGAGAAGGTAAAGGCTAACACTGTTGCTTTGTCCAGAGGGTTGTTGTAGTTCAAAACCGAGATAGAGGCTATTGTTAAAACAGATGGGAAGATGTTGAATTACATGTTTGACAAGTATATTCAATATCAGAACAAAAAGAAAGTGTAGGTGTTACAGTTGAGAGATTTTCTTTCTTATTTTATTTCTTATGTTTTTGGATGAAAATGTAAGATTAAAGTTATTGGTTTAAAAACCATTACTTTAAGTTATTTGGAGAGATTCTTTAAGATAAGTGACAAATGTGCACAATTTTGGCTTAAACTCCTGATGCATGTTACTAAGAAGAGGAATTCTAGGAAGATGATTGGTAGATGTTCCCTTTACTACTTCTTCATGTTCTAGTTCAGTTGTAGTTTCCCATTTGTAATTTCCCCTCTACACACTATAACTAGAGGAAGAACCTACGGGTTAAAAGATCAAAATTTGTAATCAACATTCTTGTGTTCCGGACTTTGGTGAAACCTTGGATAGCTTTACTGCAATGAGAGGAATAGATAAGAGGTAGATTTTCGGAGAACTTTGTGTCCATGGTGCATTCGTTTTTATTTCTTTTTAGATCTGCATAAACTTTGTGTTGTCTTAGATCTAGATGGGAAACTTCCTTTGCTTCAAATTTTGCATTTTAAGATCTATTAGTTTTGTCTATGTGCATGTGATCAACTCTGTCAACTATTGGTTAGGTTGCACATCTCCTTTCCTTTCTCTTTGTATTTAATTATTTTCCTTTCTTGCACATATTGCTTTATTTGTTTACTTACTTGCTGCAAAATTGTCTAGCTATGGTTCATGAGTTACATGTTAAGGAAAACCAACGAGATAGATATTAGGAAATATAATTGACAAAATCTTACACGGGAGCCTCACTTTGGTAAATGGGGAGATTTATCCCATGACTCCCTAGGTTTTGGATGTGCAGAAAATCTAGCCAACATGACACTGATGGTGATACCAATAGTTGACCTTGACATCATAATTAGGCATCATCTGACATCATTTGACATCAATGACAACTCACAACAAACTCTCCACATCACTCTCTAGCATCAACAAGGCACAATCTCCATTTTGACATCAATGACCACAACCTGCCAACAAGCTCTCCATGACACCAATCATGCACAACACTACCTTGGCATCAATGATAACTTTCCAACAAACATGCACTTGATACTTTCGATTTGGCTCATGATTGATCTAGGGCAGCAATACAAATATCTTGAAATTTTGGTAGCTCGATGTTGTCATGGAAGCTCTAAGAGATGGAATAATTCAGTGCTTGCTCTTGACCTTAGAGTGAGAAAGTAGAGGATTCATGCATGCCTCTATCAACTTAGGATGTCTTTATATTTGTAAGTGACCATTCATTTGATTTTTCACTCAATTGACCTATAAGTCCCACCTAGGCTAACTAAGCCTAGTTATCTTTTGAAAAATTATTTGTTAGAAGCGTAGGGGTTAGATTTGTGGAAGGTTGTACAGGGTCCTGAAATAAAATTTTCTTGGACCTACAAATTTGTCTAGAGTGTGAAAGGAATCACTTATTAGACATCTAGGGAGTCTGTATAAATGTTTTGTAGCATGTGTAGTGATTCTCGAGGAGTTGAGCTAGACAATAGTTGTCATCTAGTAGGACTATGATGAGGGATATAACACGAGGGTGCTTATATTCGTGATTTATATATAAATAGAATAAATGTTAGAATTAGTACCAAATGTCATATTGCTAAGTGTTCGGATTAGATTTACGAGTACTCTGACATGCACCAATAAAACACAACAGAGGTCGCCACAAGAGTAACTCCAAGTTACTTCCGAAGCGATCGAGGGTTGCATCCATTTCATTGAGATTTAAAGCCAAAATGCTCAAAAGGGTTTTGAAATATATAAATTCTCTACCTCCAAGGTAGGCATTGAATGGAACTCTCCACCTCTAAGGTGGGAATGTAATAAATCTTCCACATCCATGGTAGGGATGAAATGAAGGGAGGATTGTGCATGGATTGCTTGGAAAGCTCATTCATCTAATCCATTGGGGCTTGCTTTGCAAGCATGTAGATAAGATAAGATAATGTTATTAATGTCCAACAAATGACCACAAAAGTAGGTCAATGGGACTGCAGAGTACAAAGCAAACAAACCTAGCGAGAGGACCCAAACGGGTCACTTGAAATACAATGAGAGAAGGAGAGAAGGAGAAGGAAACAACAAAGTGCCGAGACATCGGGAATGAAGAGAGAGAGAGATGACAGGTGGGAGAAAGCGGAAGGAGCAACATCCCTGACAACATCACCTAACACGCATGAGCCGGATGATAGTAACTCACAAAGTGCGCCAGCGACAAGAAGCGAGGACCGTGGAATGCACGGGAGCCGGTGTCGGGAGGAAGGCGGTGCCTCAGAGTAGGCCCGGTGGATCAATGTCTATGTGGAGGTGCCCTGGGACATGCCTGAGATATGGAGCCTTGGGAGGAAGGAACAGAGTCACGAGACTGATGGATCTAGATTGGGGGTCCGGACACGTAACCAAATGCCGCTTAGCCCCTCTCATCGTGGGGAGAGTAGCGGGAAGAAGGAAGTGATCAGTCTATTAGCCATCCCGGGGGATGGAGGAGCTTGTCCCGAAACCTGATGGTGTCCTGAAGGTAGAGAGCAAGACATCTCTGATCATAGTATTTGAAGAAAGTTGTGAAGGAAGCTCACGGAACAGGCAATGGAATCGCCCACGAATCTCATAGTAAACAGGACATCTGAAAATGAAGTGTTCTTCAGTTTCAACCTCCTGGAGAGAGCAAAGTAGGCAAGTCCGCTCCGAGCGGTCTAAGTGGTGGTCAATCTCAAAACGGAGTCGATGTGAGCCCACTTGAAACTGACCCAGAGAGATACGGAGGACCTGCAACCAATGTCGGGAAATGTACATGGGTCTGAGAATGACCCCATCATGGATCTCGAGAAAGTGTGCCGCATAGAATGACATCTTCGGACGCACCCCCAGGGGTTGGTCCATGTGTGCTAGATGAACTGTTTGTAGATATCATCACGGATAATCCTATGAAGATCATGTTGGTTGGGTAGCAGGTGGGTAGGGGCATCAGAGAATAGCTGAAGGGTGGGAGACGGTCCATCTGGATGCCAATGGACTTGAAGAGGCGTGAAATGCAGGCATACCGCCAGCCGAGAACGTCTCATTGTGATCCGATGAAGCAATAGCTTTAGAGGAGCAAGAGGCAAGATAAGTGTACCCGTCCTTGAATACGAAGAACTAGAATACCCCCGAATACGATGCAACAACAACACAAGGCTGAAGATGGTCTCCAACCGAAAAGGGCGAGCCCCAAACTTAGTGAGGATAATGTGGTGAGGAACAAATTCTTTGCACTTGATAATGCGTCTGAGCATGAGGATCTGAACGCGCTCGATAGTGGCCCAATCTGAGTCCAAAAGAGAGGGACCCCAAACCTCCGAACCATACAGAACCGTGGGCCTAATCAAGGAATCGGAGAGGGACATCTTGGAGGGAATGTCCTGAAAGTGGTGGCAGAAACACTGTCTCTCAAGAATTGCCAAAGAACCATAGCCCTTATTAACCCGGGGTTGGAGAGCAGGACAAAGATTAAAACGAGGCCCAGAGAAAAGAATCCCCAGGTAGGTATAAGAGCAAGCGATCTCAATCTCCACACC
Organism: Taxus wallichiana var. yunnanensis; assembly: GCA_018340775.1. Lineage (NCBI taxonomy): Eukaryota > Viridiplantae > Streptophyta > Pinopsida > Cupressales > Taxaceae > Taxus > Taxus wallichiana. The sequence goes on along the minus strand of CM031239.1, from coordinate 805,213,068 downwards.
CTTAAAGAAGAAGTGGAGGTCTGAAGTCTTCAGACAATTGAAAACCATAACTTTGGTTTTCCCAAGATTCACAGTCAGTTGTCGATGATCACAGAAAAGGGCTAAGGCATCAAGTTGCCTCTGGAGACCCTCAGCAAAAGAAGCAAGGAGAACTACGTCATCTGCAAAGAGGAGGATGCAAATCAAAACTTGGTGTAGGAGGCCTTGGTGCGCCCTCACTTCATTCATATCTGTTTGCTAGCCTCGTTTCAGCAGCATAATAATACACAAATTTCGCACCAATAAGCAATAAATACTAGCAAGCTAAAGTAATAAACAAAGATGCTCAAAGGCCATAAATCAAGTAATCAAAACTATAAAACTTATTTGCAAGAAAACCTATAAATCCAAGTTGAAACTTAAAAGAGCATTGCTAAATTTAGGTACAAATTCTTGAATCAACATGAAAGCATTTACAAATTCCATAAAAAATATCAAAGCTTTAAAATAATTCTATTGGTGGAATATTACCTCAATTCCCTGCTTGAATCTCTAAGTTCACTATCTCTTAAGCTGCTCTCCAAAATTTGGGAAAAGACCCATCCTTTCATAGAAAATTTCCTAAAACCTAGGCAAATAAAATAGGACGTGTCCCAACAGTCTCTCATAGGCTTTCTCTTCAATATTTTGTCAACTTCTATCCGGCTTTTAGAGATTTCTAAGGTTCCTAAGGGCTAAAAGATATTTACAAATTAAACCTACATGTGTACCTATGGGTCCCATTAAGTTTTGTCATGTTTATCTACATTTACTTGTTGTCCAAGTCGTTTTAAAATTCCACATAAATGTAATTTCAATCCCAACTTCTTGGATAGTCTTATGGAGTCAATAAATATTTAATGATGTTCTCTAAAGAATATCCAACTTTGTCATTTAATGTAGAGCTCATATGTTTAAGATAAATAAGCGGACAAGGCATATACTTTGGCATATTCCCATTTCATCTTAAATTGTAAAGGTCACATGGCTAGGAAAGAAATGGTAAGTATTATAAAGACTTGCACATAACTTATGAGAGTGGATTTAATTCAAAGTGATTCCATTTAATTTAATTAAATAGGTCACATTTAATTATAGGAGTGACGATTAATCAAACTGGTTTTATCTAAATATAGAGTGACGATAATTGAATGGTCTCGTTTAAGTATATGAGATAATTAATTAAAGTGGTCTCATTTAATTATAGGAGTGGTAATTTACTTAAAGGGGTTTCATTTAATTATAGGTGTAGCAATTTAATTATGTTACTTAGGCTATCTTAGCATTGTGGGTTGGCCCGATGATGCGTAAGTTTAATGCGGTGTGCTTATAGGACCCATTAATATTCTACATCTTTTTGATGGACTTGATACCTTCACACACATTGCACCCATCAAAATGTCCAACACAAATATTTGGATATGAATTTAATGATTAACATAAAGTGCCAATCATAAGGAATGCAAGACACACTTGTTCGACCAAGGAATACCTACACTCCATAGGCCTCCTGTAATATCCCCTTTCTCGTTTGAAGACCTTTAGCCCAATTCTGTTTCTCGATGACTAAAGGGTGTTAGAAAGGATACTTATCATAATAAATTAATTATAAAAGTGCAAAATAAAATATTATTATAAACACACTATATTAATTTATTAATGATAAAGTCAATTGAAAAATAGAAAAGAAAAATATAAAGTGATAAAGTAAAAAAGAAAAAGGAAATTTCACTTTATGTTTATTATTCTCCCCACAGGACAAAATGCAACCCCTTTGAGGATCAAAAAGGTGGAAGAAAAACAATAAATACTAGGGGTGAAATCGATTGGAATTTCGGGAGGCTATTTAGTCCATTACATCTATAAAAGCAAGTTTACTTGCTTGTAGAATGAATTCTTTTCTATTTTACATGAATATGATTTTTATCCGAGCTCAGAGCTTTTACAAAATATTTATAAGGACGAAAGCCTTTAGAAATAATCTCTTGAGGACGAAAACCCTCTAAGAGATGTAGTAGAAGGGCGAAAACCCTTCTATTAGTTGAGAGGATGCTCTTTGTTGCTCCTCAACTCGAACATCTCACCCCTCTTTTTCTCCTTCTCGGTTTCCCCGTTTCCCTTGCCGACCATGCGAGTCTTATCTTTCTCTCTAGTTGTCGGATGTCCTACCACCACCTTTGCCCCTCCTCCCCCTCCCCACTACCCATCTCGCATATCCTTTCGGTTTGATAAAGGGGATTACGGATCTTACTCATCTCACATATGCGACCTTCTCCCCGCCGAGCTCCCTATTCTCTAACATGCCTAGTGCGGAGGCCAAATACTCATGCCTTTCCTCCGCCATGTGGGAGGCTGCCTGAGATGCTTTCCCAGCTCAACCACCTATCCCTCGGTCACTAGTACTACTAATTCTTGCCCTATGAACCAATGGTACGATGTAGAGTGCAAATCCCTTCACCGTCGCCTTCGTCCAGACTTTTACCCAGGCCCTCCCCTCCTTCCCCACTCTTAAGGTTGCCTACAGGTGCCTTCTCCGCCATAAGAAGCGATCCTTCATTTCCCACCGCAGATATATGCTTTCCACCTCTCTTAGGACTAACCCTCGGTCCTTCTGGCGTACTGTCTTCCCCCGCCACTCCCCCTCCTCCACAACGATCGATCCTATCTCCATTTTTTCCCACACCTCTGCCCTTTACGATGTTTTGGGACAACAATCTACCAGTTGGCCTCCTATCTCCTGGTAATCCCTTCACTTACCGTAATATCAACGAGCGATAAGGATTTTGAACCTATGTGAGCGGCTGATGTGGACGGTGTCGGACGAGTTCAAGTAGGGTTTTGAGGTATTTGGTAACTATTTGATAGATCTTTTCAATCAGGTGGTTAGCATGGGCTTCCCTCCTACCTAGTCTCATCATATCATTCACCCGATCCACAAAGTTGGGTCCATTTCTGATCCGAACAACTACAGGACTATCATGGTGGGCCATTCTTTCTCCAAACTCTATGCTACTGTCCTCCACAAGTTGTCTGAGATTTTGGAGCGAAGTACGGCTTAGAGTCGAGGTCAAGCTGGTTTTCGCCACAGTTACCACACCATTGACCACATTTTCACCCTTCGGGCTATTATTCAGAGGCTCGTCACCGTTCTTCGCAATTTTATTGTACTTTTGTAGACTTTCGAAAAGCTTTTGACTCGTACCTCGCATGGCCCTCTTCTAGCAACTCCGAGACATTGGTATTTATGAGATTCTTATTATCGGCATCAGGTGCCTCTATGAGTCCATCCTTGGTCGTCTTCGTACTGCACACGGATTGTTTGATTTCATCAGGAGCACCATTGGGGTTAAACAGGTGCCCCTGTCTCCTACCCTCTTTGGCATTTACATTGATGAGCTAGAATGTTTTCTTGGGATCAAATTCGGGAAGGGGATGGTTGCCTTCTTCACCACGTCTTGATTTTTGTTATCCTATTTGTCGATGATATTGTTTTACTCGCCTCTTCTCCGAGGGGGCCATAGACAACTTGATGCAATTGCTTTATTTTGTGATCTTCGACATTTGATAGTCAATCTGGGTAAGACGAAGGTCATGGTCTTCAATGGATTGAAGACTTCACACCTCCATTTCTTCTTCAAGGGGAAGGAGGTTGAAATTACTAATACATACACCTACACGGGAGTCCAGTTCTCAGGGCCTAGATTCTATATGAGACATGCTCTTTAGTCGAGAGTGAATAAAGGGTACGGGTCTCTTGCCATTCTCGAGAGACAGTGTTTTCGGCACCACTTCTTGGACATCTCTTCCAAGATGATTCTTATGAACTCCCTCATCCGCCCCACTTTGTTTTCTATGGATCTGCATTTTGCTGGGGCCCTCCCTTTTGGACACCTGATTGGGCTCTGCCTGAGAGGATTTAGACTCTCCTCCTCTGCCGCTTCATCGGATGCAAACAAACGGTCCCCCAACATATTATTTTTACGAGTTCGGAGCGACCTTTGCGTCTAGAGACTATATTTGACATATGAACCTTTCTTCACCGTATCAGGAGGTTTGGTGATCTCTCCGATGAGCAGGACAGGTATCCATATCTCGCTTACTATTCTTCGTGAGTATTACCCAGTGTGGGCTGTTGTTGGTTTCTTGAGACTTCGGCTTGTTGGACTCGGTTGGTATCCAGATTGATCGCCTCCCCCCTTTCCAATATTCTCTTGAATGCTCCTAGTCATCTCTTGCCCACCAAGCAAGTGTTGAATAGGTCCATTCGGGAGGATATCTACAGGAGTTTCATTCGGACTACCCGGGTGAACCCTCCCGGAGAGTCTCGCGCCCTAAGATTTCCTTTTATGCAGAGCACTTTTTGAAATCGAGATGGACTCATCATCCGCCTTCGCACACCCCTCGTCACCGGGTTCATGCCCTTCGTATACCTGCGGGTCGAGTTTCGAGTCGGCTCCCACAGACTTTGGTGCGAGACTAATCACCTCTTTGATCGGGAGGACAAACTTCAGAGGGTCTCGTAGCCTTGAGGTGGAGACCGAGACTCATTTCATCTTCCACCGCCCCATATACTATGAGATCGAGAGGATGATTTCACTTTGTCTTTTCGAGGGCTTCCGACTCTCTCGGTGTTCTTCAAATATATTGACCAACGATGTCTTTCCCTCTACATCCGTGAGTCTTTCCTGTTCCAAGACCCGATTCTTCATCCCCTCGAGAGTAATCCCCACGAGACAAATTACAACCTTCTTTCCAGTTCTACCCACAGGTGGAGGAACTAAACGACAGAGCCTTTTTGACCCAACTACAATGCATAGATTAGTTCGTCCCAGGTTGGACCTTCATACTTACCTCTATCACCGCCACGAAGCGGTTGCACATGTACCTGAGAGGGCAGCATAGCTCCATTCGTCCCCCGGCCCTCGCGTCGATCTCGAGATCTCAGCAGGGGAGGAGGTTCTCGCCCCCCTCTTTGGGTTGCCAGTCCATCAAGAGCTTCTTTTCATCGGCCTCTAATGTTAGGAGGGGTGTGGCTACCATTCTTGAGTAGACCATTGGTCCTTGTTTCCACCCCTTCTTCATTCTCTTATTTGCTTCTCTCGTCTTTCTCCCCTATTTGATCCATTGCCCCCGCCTGTGGGGGTAATGGCTTTGGGTTTCCTTTCTGCTTTGTCTTTTCTCATTTTTCTTATTTTTGGGAACTTGTTTTGAGTTGTCCCCGCTCGCACTTTGTATATTGTTTGGGTTGTAGTCCCATTGACCTACTTTTGTGGTCATATGTTGGACATTAATATATTTATCTTATCTACACAGGGGTTTCCATTGCATATCAAGGAGTTGGCTGAATTTTCGGTAGTTGTTGAAGACCAATTTCAAGCTAAATTCAAGGAGAGATTAGATCTGAAGTGTTTATCAGTTTTGAGGTGTTTTTGGGCCTTTCCTAAGTGGGGCGAAATTGTATTTCCAGCTTTCACTTACAGCTAGGGTTTATCTACACATTTCTAGATTTTCGAGCCTGTTTTGGGTGTCTTCCTGCCATTGAAAAATTCTGATTTTGGGTTCATTGGAAAGCTTATTTTGAAGCTTCAATATGAGCTATCATTTGCCTAGAAATGTGGAGTATTTTGCAAGTTATTGAATTTACAAGTTCTGCTGCATTTTTGCCCTAATAAATTCCAGAATTAATATTTTTTTGAATCTGATTGGAGATCCTATTTTGATTATTCATTATCTACTTGCAAACAAATTTTCATAATTTTTGGAGGTATTTTGAGGTGGAGAAAGCTATTTTTGCTAAATTGTTGGCCTAGGGTTTTCTGGAAAATGTTTAGTTTAGGGCCTAATTTCATTCTGAATTTCAGTTTGATGGCAATTGAGATTTTTTGGCTTTTTGGATTAATCAGATTTAGCCCTAGTGGGAATTGCGGGTAATTCACTTGGGGTCGAGATATGTCCATTTGGGGACATTACAGCATCATGGCCCAAAACATTCTGTGAAGGAATATAGACAATAGTCCATCTCACAATTACACATCACATATGAATAACAATATTCAAATGTCCATCAAGATTCCGTCATTAATTTGCATATGTTTTCTGTAAACTAATGAGTATAAACAAGTATAAATTCATCATATTTGCAATCATAATCAGAAAGACCAATCATTTATACGCATAAATCTTGAAATCTCAGTAATAGGAGCAATATATAAACATGACAATCCAAATATGGTCCTTATCACATACGTCATAATCATCATGTCCGTCAAAATACTACAAAACATGTTAGAACAATCTCTAGGTAAATCAAATATATAGAATCTCGGCCTCCAAGAACCAATAAAAGTATGGGAAATGCAAAACAAAAGTGGGTAATACACGTTGCATTTTTGAAGAGGGATTTCTATTGATCATGTCTATGGTATAATTAGAGTCTTCAGTGTTTCGGCGAAGTGCCATATGATACTGTGCAAATCCAGGAAGGAAATGCTCTATTCCGTCTTGTAGAACTGCCATTGATGCTGCGGTACATTAAGGAGCTTGCACTGTATCTTCTTTCCATCAAATACTGATGAGTAACCCTGCCAAAAACAGCTCCTATTCAGTGGCATGTCAGAAAGAACTAATCTTAGTACTTGGAGATTCACAATCGTGCAAGCATCAGTCCAAGGTGGAAGGTGTACTGGATAATATTGGCTTGAGAAACAAGTGGTCTAGTTAGCAGCAATCTGTTCATTAATATTTTGATCACGTAATGGGTTTTAATCATTGGGGAGTGGGCTGCCTTCTGACAGTACACTATCTATTAGCTAAGAACACAACCAACTCTTTATACCTCCATATGATCGTTGAATCCCAAAAAATTAAGTCCTTGGCAAGTGTACATTAAACTGTATTAGCGGGACTACCATATTAGTGCAGAGGGCATGCTCATTCTGTCCTGAACCTGGGTCATTGTTGCAATAAGTGCCCCATCTTACCTTTAGAAGTTTAGATCACAGCCGGATGGAAAAACATTTAGCATTTGTTAAGCCCAAAGATTCTACAACTTTAAAATTAATTACAGTCTGTCATCTTTGGATGCATGTTTGCTTATGTATGTCATTTTTTTCGTTTTCAGTTATTGGGTACTGGCCCAGAAATGATTTGATGCAATCACTTCAAAATTGTGCAAGTGAATATATAATATATCTGTATTCATAGAAGGTGTTAGAAGTTTTTGTAGCAGTGCACTTTTATTCAGGCTTTTGGATGCTTCATGCTCCTGGTGGCAGTTGTGTGGTATAATACCATTTGTTTTTGTTGTAGTACAACTTTTATGCATTTTTGGTCTTATTTGCACCCGTAAGAAACAGTTTGGTTTTGTAATATACAAGAGAAATAACTCAGAATGCTGTTTATCTTAAATTACCTTATCATTTGATTACAGATGAACAAAAGCTTCGAGCATTGGAATTAAATTCTTGGCAGCTGCTGAGGTTACTGCAGGCACGCTTGCCCAATTCAAAGTGTATTATATCAACATGTAATAAGGAAATGCATGATGGAAATTTGGAAACAGAAACCGGCAGTGAACAGAATGATGTAAAGTTATGCTATTTATTTCAACGAGCTGTTTTTCTGCACGATTCTTGGAGACAACAAGACAACTCTACAGGGTTGTAACCACTTTCTCTATAATATCAATGCATTTTAAATGTTGAATTCCTCATTTTCCAATTTCCATTATTTGGTTATTCAGAAAATTCATCTTTAAAATTTTCCAACGAATGCAGAAGATATCAGAGCAATTATGTCAGAGATCCGAAAATCCCAATGGAGGCTTACATGGAATTCTTAAGCAATGCCTCTGAATTGTTAGCAAGAGGAAATACTGAGGTTTGACAACGTACCAAATCTGTCAAAATGCATTGCACTGATATTTTTTGGTGTTACATATATATTTATTCTTATTGAATCAAATGTATCATGTTGCTGTCACTGAAACTGACATTTTGTTTGGGCTGCAGAAACCTTTTCATTTACTTGCAATTGGAGGTTTCCTGATGCTTGTATCATTCCTTTTGCTTCTTGCAATATCCTTCCAAGTGTGCAAAGCATTGCGTGAAATACCGGCGTGCCTTGCCTGTAAGTTGGATTGTACGAATCACACTACAGAGCTTGGAAAAGTAATAGCCATTCTTGGGATTTTTATCCATGTAATTAGCCTGGGTTCTAGCTCCATGGTGGAGGAAGAGCAGTATACATGGCATTTCTTGTTATCAACTTTGTGCGTTACTTATATACATAGAGTTTGTCAAGTTTGGAATTATTTTCCAGGAAAAACATTCAAATTCTTTTGGCCCCTGGATTCTTTTGGTTCGCACAGGGAATTGGACAATTCAAACTTTGTTTCTAGATTGAATTGTGAACCTAGGAGACCATTGAATGCACAACAAATCAACACTTTTCAGGTTTTAACTATCGTGTTTGTGCTCATTGCTGCAAGACTTTTAAGAGCGTGGCACCAAGGTGGTGTGAATTGGACATATTTGACAGATATCTCAAAATGGCTGGATTATGCTGGTCCTCTTGTCACGAAATCATTACAAATAACCTCAGTTCTCTTTATAATGCTGATGGGATTTATGTTTTTCCTAGCAGATAAACCACGAAACCTTTTTCAGATTTTTGTCGGGGCAAACATCTTTATTTCCAGTTTTTCAATTTTAATGTTTATATTATGGCACCAAGATCAAATCATGCCATCATCAGATTATTGGCCAACATTAATGGCCCGGTTAGTATATGCTTCTCTTGGTTTTACTGCATTGACAACACTGCTAGCTTTCCCGTGGAGCATATGCTTGCCAATTTACAGCAGGGGAGTAGATTCTGAAATTCAGAAGCCAGATACAATTTTTATGGCTCCAGGCCCCAGTATTGGCATAAATTACCTTGAAAAAGGAACACGAAGCTGCATTCAATTTGTTGGAGTGGTCTATATATTTTCCTGGTGCCTTCTGCAGCTCCTACTTCAACACCCTGGAAATGCATGTCCTATTATAGTCCTTCTGTTACAACTTTTTGGAATGGCAAACTACTTCTACAATGCTGGGCCATACCATCAAGAATGGATCATGGTCAGTAATTTAAATCCCTTTTGACTCCAGAGTTCTAGATGTTTTATTTTTTCAACTGTGCATAATGAGATTCAACTGGAAAAATGAAAAGAGTGTTCTATCATTAGATGAATTATTTAAGAGACTTTATTTGAAGTGTGCTATATTGAATTATACAGACTTGAGAATAATACAGAAATTATATATGCATAAGTTTTTATTGAAAGATCGGCATGATCTGTATTTTCTATATTTCATATTGTGGAGGATGGCTGCTTCTTCTTTGTTAAAAGTGATACTAGGCATTCAATCTTAAATGCACATTTATGTCAAAATTGAATCATAATTAAAAAAGTCAAAATTGCTCAGAATATCCCTTATTGTCAGTTACAAACTTTATGATGACAGACTCGAGAGCTGAATAGATATTCTGGTATTGTATGTACAAGAAGAGAACAAAAACTTGCTCTGAACATCATTTCTATGAATAAGCATAGGAGATGGTTCCTGGTCCAAAAAGGTGCCATGTAAAAGAATGGTCAACTTCTGTCTGCTGCTTATCTGAGAAACTGACGAATGAAGAAGAGATTTCATCTTTTCTCCTGAATACAAGCTGCTTCCACCTAAGACTGTGGGGGCTCTTGTTTCACAGAGGCGAATCCTATACCGATAGTGCGCAAAAGACTACCAAAGAAATGAGCAATTAAGACACCCAGGGATTGCATGAAGAAGCAACAAAGATTACTGATGTGCAAATGAGCAAAGGCAGTGCAGGAAGCAAAGGGTATGGCTTGTAATCGAATTTTTAAGGAACAAAAATATGACACGCCCGACCTGTATCACTGACTTAGCTATAACATAAGAAAAAAGCTTAATGCAATCCATGTCCTACATGAATGAGGATCCCTTGCCTTATCTGGAGGAATTACTCAGCAGCTGAAACTGAGTCATACCAAACGTGTTGGCAGAAAAAGGGATGAAGTGGAGATGGCTACGCCTGACTGTTTGGAAAACCAAAAAAGGCTTAAATTGGGTGCCATTTGCAACTCTGTTTTCAACCGATAAAATCCGATCACATCTTTGATTGTTTTTTCTTCAAAATAACTCTATAAATCTCAAGATTGGAATGACATCTGTGAAATATTGTACAAGTTGTAGGCACCACTCGGTATCAGGTCACATGCTATTATTGTCACAAGGTTGGGCACCTCAAGAAGGATTGCCGGAAGCGGAAGTATGATCTTTCGCAGCAGAACAAAAATCCATGTGATGAGGAACATGTGGCAGTAGTTGCAGAAGAACGGGATTCGGATGACGGGCATGCTCTTTATTGTCTTACGACATCATGCTCGAATGACAATGGTACGATTCTGGATCATTGACTCTAGTGCGTTTGCACACTTTTCATGTCGTAGGGACTGGTATGTTTCATTTACTGCAAATATCTATTTTGAATCAATAGTGCTAGCTGATGGAGAATCACTTGTAGTAGAAGGGATAGGAGATATATGCATTGTATTGAATAATGCTCATAAATTGTTGGTACGGAATGTTAGATATGTACCTTCTTTACAAAAGAATCTTCTATCTATTCGTCAATTGACTGAAAATCCCCATATTTCTCTGCGGATTTCTGTGGATTTCTATGGAAAGAAGTGTGTTGTCTTTGATGTGAAACAGAGACGGATAATTGCCCTTGGTCTTGGGGAAGGTAGTCAGTATCAGCTTGTTGATCCGGCTGCGATCAACATGAATGCATGTGTGGAGGACAACTCCACCATTTAGGATGTGCAGGAGGCTGCAATGCCTTGGGAGGAAGCCATTCCTCACAAATTTGTTGACTTGGATACAATCAACCTACATGCACCTATTGTGGAGGGAGTATCCACTATACCAGATGTACGGGAGGCGGACATGCCTTGGGAGGATGGATTTCCTCATTCTGAAGAACAATTTGTTGTGGACAAAGACTCCACTATTCCAAATGCACTGACGGTGCATGGTGAGATGGCATGCCCGACCACTCACTCAGAGGTTCTTGCTCAAAGGACAGTAGAGCATGAATAGTTTTCTCATTGTGTTGTGAAGGATCTTTCCCAATAGAGGGGGATAGATGAGCAAATAGATGAGGTGTTGGTACTCACTCCTACCACTGCTGAGATGGAGATGGTTATTTCTCCTACTATTGTGGAGTTGGTTCTAACTCCTACTGCACAGATGGTCACATTTCTCTTATTGAGAAAGTTGGATGAGCACTACATGGTGTTGCAAGGACATGATCGAGGTGACTTCGATTGCAGGATAACTAAGTCTGCATACTGACTCCGGCCAAGCTACACAAGCACGGAACAAATTTTTCAATTCACTTCTTCAAGGTGCGATTTCAGCACTCGGAGATGGGGCTGACACTCTTAGCGATTGGTGATTCATCACTGGTCAATGAGTCACGTAACAAAGAACTAGTGGACCACTTGCCATATCCTTTGTTCATGGGACCAAATTTTTGTTTTGCGGTTCTTCTTCATTCAACAACCGCAACACAATCATGGACTGCTGATTTTGAAGTCCAACCTATGGCACAGTCTGTAGATGTAATGACTAAACATATGGGCTTTAGGAAATTTGTAAAATTTCGGGATAAACTTGGTATTGTTTCCGGTTTAGTCATTAAGAGGGGGTGTTAAAATATAGAGCTATAGAGCATTATATAGAATGTAATGCGGTTCTAGGCAGTTGAAGAGGTTGTAACCAAACAACCAAATGTAACTAAATGTAACTACCTCTTCCTATAATAAATTCACCCTGCCTGTATCATTTGAGCAGTGCAGTTTGCCTTCTCTAATTCTTTCTTCTCTTTGCATATGCTAACATAACAACTCTCATGCCTTGGCGGTAGAGGTCTTTAAAAGACTTGATTTGGCTAGATAATTAGTGGTTAAATTACATTCGCTCCTAACATGAACAAAATATGCCTGCTGAAAGGAGATATGCTTGGCTATAATGTAGTAGATGAGACTATGGAATGCTGTGAACATTGTGGCAAAGAATAATGGCATTTGAAGATTGATCAAATAAGTAATACCTTTCAGCCATAAAGACAACGACCTTTGATTTGCCCTCAATCACTATGTTGTCTAGATAAAGGGGCATGCCCTCTACCCAAGCTTCAAACAAATTGTTAGTATTATTCCAAATATATTCTTTGGAAGGCTAATTGATGTTCTCCATAGTGATCGTGTATTAATCCTAAAACTGATTGAAAGATAGCTCCATCAAAATTCATCTTGTAGAAGGCGATTGGTGGTGGTGACAATGTAGCTTTAGGCTTGACCAACAACCATGGAAACATGTATCAATTGTGAGTTTCCATTAGTTGTGCTTGACCAGGGAATCCTATTGTTATGTCCCTTTTTGGAGGCTGATTTCTGAAGACCTTAACCCATTCTTTCCCCATGGGTCTAAGGAGAAAAGCAAGGGGAATCTGAATTATATTTTTTATTGTTGCTTAGATAGTTGTTTTCATTTATTATCATTTATCCTATTGGAAGCCTTGTGCTCCAATAGAGAAACTTAAGTAGTTTAGTAATAAAGGTATTAAGAGCATGTAGGCTCCAAATACCCTTTTGAATATTTAAAAAGCACTTACTTAAGGGGTCGGCCATCATTTCTCATGTTGATAAGCACTCCTTATGGCTATTTAAGGAGGTCGCTTGGACATTATGTTATTATGTTTTGGAGATTATTCTTATCTTGGTGAAAGTTGGCTAGTGTAGCCCTTTTACTCTCTCTCAAGGATGAAACCCCTTGGGTTGAGGATCTCATCCAAGGACGAAAACCCTTGGTTGGGAAACTTGTGAAGGACAAAAACCCTTCATGAGGTTTTGATTGTGCAAGTTGGTTGGAAAAGCAATAAAGTATCTTTCTCTTGCATTTGTGGTCTTCTTGGTGCAATATTATATTTATTTATAGTGGAGCGACCTACATTGGTGTGGTAATTTGGTATGTGTGATGCAATTTTGGCAAATGTGAAAATATTTTTTTGTTCTCTATATTTTCTAAGCCCAAGATTCCGAGTTTGATGAGTTTTGGTGATGTTCTACTATTTTTAGCAAGCTTGGGAATGTTCGCTGGTTAGGGTTCCGTAATTAATTAATTTCACATGCAAATATGATTTTTAACAACTGCAAATGATTGTTAAGGGTTTTCTAATAATTATGACATAAGTTTGGAAGGAATTTTGCAAGGTTTAACCCCATTTCAAAGGGCTGTTTTCACCTAGGAAAATCGCTACCCTAGGAAGGGTTTGAAGTTCAGTTTTTGCAGGGTTATAACAGCAGTGCCCTAAATCTGATTTGGGAGCTTTTTGCCATTTCCTGAGTCCCTCCAAAAGGGACATTACACCTATCTATATGACATACAGAGTAATTGTGGTGAGCATATTATTGGTATTCATCTTAGAAACATTTACACCAATGATGTTGTTGGTAGCTTCCTTTTTATCTATTGCGAGAGAGATAAGGGGCTGCATCATTCCTTATTCTGTCACCCTTCAATTTCGAGCGTTTGCAGTAGGCTTGTCATTTTGACTCCTGCACCACATTTTGGCTGTTTCATAAATTGGTGTTCTACAAATATGACATTTATTAATTGTTGGAAGTTTGCACCAAATGTCCTTGAACTCCTGTTTCTCGTGCCTTGTGACTTCTATCATTCCACATACATGCAATATATGTTTATTTATTAATTTACTCTCCTCAATTAGTATCGTCTTTCTCTAAATTCAGTCCTTGATTGACATCTTTCCAATATGTCTTGAAGTTAATCATTATATATTATTCTAATACTTTGGGAACAATGTTTCTAGAATAATTACTTTCTTAAGGCATTAATTCATTGTCTATCCTCTGCATTAGAGCTTCAAGTTTCAACTCAAAAGTATTTAATACTTGTGAGATAGTAAATTATAGCATCTGCATCCCTGTTACTTTTCATTAGTCTAATTTCATTCTACGATTCGTTTGCAATTTCTTATAAGATTCTAACCAATCATTGGAGGGAACTTACTATCCTAGTTTGTAATCTTTGTACAATTTTTTGGGATTTCCTTTCACCATAGGCCTCATTCTCTTGAAGGATCTAACACCCGAAGTATACCAAATTACAATGCTTCATTGAGTGTTCATTTTTATCACTCCTTGAGACAATAAATTATATCCTTCACATCACTATTACTTTGAACGAGTCTAAGTTTGTTCCTAAAAATTACTTTGTGACATCTCTTATCACACTCTGTTCTTCTAGTTTGTAATGCTGTAAAATTTCGTTGGGATTTCCTTTCACCATAGGCCTCATTCTCTCGAGGATTAGCATCCGAACTATGTGAAATTACAATGCTTCATTGAGTGTTCATTTTTATCACTCCCTTAAGATAATCAATTATATCCTTCACATCACCATTACTTTACGCGAGTCTAAGTTCGTTCCTAAAAATTAGTTTGTGACATCTCTTATCACACTCTGTTCTTCTCTATGTGCAAATCTATCCCAACTTGCTAATTCTATGCGCAGTGGTATCAATGCTCATTTAGAGATTTCGGGATCAATTTTGAGAGGGTTCCCATGGTTTTAAATTATGATATTGGTCTCATTTGATTACTGATATTTTATGATCATTTTGAGTATTCATATGTGTGGAGATTCCTTGTTTTGTAAGAGTTATTGAATCTACAAGTTTCAGCTGTTTTTGTGCCATTTTGAGTTCGATGATTTGATCACATTTTATAGCTTCTAAAATTAAGGGCAATCCAAGGAATAATTTCTCATAATTTTTGAGTGTTTCTACGGTGGATTTCTTTCTCTCACTCTCTCCTAGTCACTAGGGTTTGAGAGTGTGTTTTGGTCCTCTATTAATTGCTGTCATAAAAATAAGATTTGCTTGTATTGGGGTTTGAACTAATTTCCTTAATTTTCAGTTTTATCGGGGACGTATCGGTAGGGTCAGAGCAAATTGGGGGCTCTAAAAAAGTTTTTTTTAATTTTATTTTAACTCAAACAAACTTCAGTTTTATTCAGGACTAGACTAGGAGGGCATGGCAACCACAAGGAAACATGGAGATTGTTTAAAATCTCTCTAGTTTATTGAAGAGAAAATATTCAAATGATATCAAGAATGTTTGAGGTAATTATTTGGGATCATCGCAATTGGCCAAGGAAAGAAGCTATTCATAGAAATTTGGACATATATTTGAGCCTCTGTACAAGTTATTTATGAGATCAAATCTCAGGTGATCTTCAATACTAATAGAAAAATTTGGAACCACAAATTGCATAGCTTAAAGTTTCAAAGAGCATCCTTTCCCAGAAACTACCAAGGCACAACATTGACTCCTTCCCGCATCCTTAAGGAGGATTAGAAGGTGATTTTGGATAATATGAATGCAAGAACCAACCATTGGACTGACCTCTTTAGTTATCATTGGCAGGTTAGAGTCAATCTCATTAAATAGGTCCTTTAGGAGCTCACTATATACATCTTTGATGGCCACCATCGCAACACAAAAATTAATCTCAAAGGAAATGGATGAAACACAAAGGAATACAATATTCGTATATCATAGAAAATGTAAAATCTTAAGTATATTGAATGTTTTGAACATTGATCGTACTATATTTTTCAAGTTTTGTATTTCTTATGGACTAAAAAATGAGTAAAATGAGTATATGTATAATATATATATATATATATATATTTAAATATATCTGTACGGACTTATCCAAGATGTATTGTACCCAAAGGTTTTTTAAAATTGACATATCGTGTATCGAACCCGTATCCGTGCACTGTATCCACGACAACGTAGCCTTCATTAATCCTTTATCAATCTTACCAACAAGTTTTAGTAGGTATTGAAGAGAGGACTAGTTTATTTCATCAAATTCTTGTCAAACCCTCAAAAGCAGGGGTTTACATGGATATTGACAATCCGAGTTTTCCAACATTTGACATATCATACTTAATCCATTCATCTTGAAACTTCATGCATACTATCAATACCCCTATCACTCAGTGTTTTAAAAACAGGCCGAACCAGAACCGAACCGGCCGGTTCGACCGGTTCAACATATTTAGGCATGAACCGGTGAATAAACTGGACCGTTCAACCGGTTTGGTACCGAACCGGCCGGTTTCAGAAGTATCTTTGGCGGTTGGTATCAAATCGAACGTGTTTCAGTTTATTCACTGGACTATTTTCAACTCGATTTGCTTGAATTGCTAGTTTCTAAGGAATCGGCCGTTTGATTAAAACGATCGAAGGTCCGGTTTTGATTTGAACCGGCCGAGTCATGGCAAGTCGCATTTATACGGCGCTAGGTATAAAAATTCAATTTTTTAATTAAAATTTCTGCTTTTAATAAAACCTAAACCCTAATTTCGTGCCATTTTGCTATAAACACCTTTCTTACATGTTATATAGTATATACATGAGCAAACTTTGCATATTTTGTGTGTAATTGTTGGAATCATGGTTTCTAATCTTTCAAATATATTGTTTTCATTAAAAATATAAATTTTTATGTGTTTTTAGTAAACCGATTCATAAAGTTTGAACCAGTCTGGTTTCAGTTTCGGTTTTGGACTTGTCTAACCCTCGACCGGTTTCGATTTTTAAAACATTGCTATCACTCACTACTCACAAATTTCTACCAATATTCATAGGATAAATTGAAAGTTATGGAAAATTTTGCTTTTCAAACCCTAGAATAGGGTATCTGCACCAGGGGCTCTTTATTTAGGTTTCTTTTGTTTGTTTTGATTCTTAAGGCTTCTCCAAGGCCTAAAACACCACTGCAGACCTTTCTTCATGTTTAACAACCTTCTTCAAGCATAATAAAACCCTATAACATTGTTTATAACCTCAAATCTTGATTTACCGGTCTTTACATGTCTTGTGCAACAAACTTTGTTTGATTTTAGACTCATTTTCATATATCCATCAATATAAACATGAGTATTCACCTAGTTGACATTCTCTATCCTCCTTGACAATGCAACTTGCTCTCCTATAGTTTTGAATCCTTGTAGAGTCTCTTGATCAATCAAAAGCATAAATAGCTAACAATACAAACCTCTTATCTCATGTAGCATAATGCTCTGACGGGATCTATTATGGACTTGGCTAAGGCTCTACATGGACACAATATATCAACGAACCAAGGAGCAACCAATAATGGTGAAGGAAGCTCATCCGGTCAAGCAAGGACCTCCATTAAACCTCCTCAAATATTCAGGGCCAAATTCCTTCAGAAAGAACAACCAGTTGAGTTAGATCCACCAAGTGACATGGAGGACATAAAGGCATGGGGTGAAGAATATGTAGAGCCCTCAGCTACAGAGTGCAAGATATGTTGTCCTTGGATATTTTCTGCCGAGTTGAAGAACAATAAGGGCACCCAGAAAAGAATAGAAGATCTCAATAGGAGCAACCCATGGGAGCCCTAGAAGCCCCCATCACCATTGCCAAAGTAGATCCCTTGACTGATTTTCCAAACAACACCATAAAGACACAAGGGTTTGGAGAAATCATGGGGCACGTGTCAAGGAATGAGAAGGAAATTAAGGAGCATGCAACCCAAGGTAAGAATCTTTTAGTGTTTGATGATGAATTGTTAGTATCCAATGATTGCATAGAGCTGAATATTAGTAGAGAAAAATCAGATTTGGGGAAGGAACATGGGGATGGCATTGTTGGAAGTCATACCCATGAAGAAAGGGCATTTTCGGGTGCCCATAATCACTCTCAACCTGCTGGAGTTATCCTACAATCAATGAAGAGCAAAATGATGATGGATTAGACTTCAGTAAGAGCCACGAAGACATTCAAAACATATATGAACAAGGTATGGAGGTAGTGCAAAGGGGAAAACACCAATTATAGAAGGAGAAAAGGAAAAAGGAAATGAATATCTTGACGACACTCCAAGGTATGAAAGGATTGGTAACATGTCATATTTATTGCTGCATACTAAACCATTTCAGATTTGTTGTCCTCATGAGAAGCATGTTAAAAGGAGTGATAAAATAAAGGATACAGTTTGCAATATGGCATCATGAGGGCTACATACAAACCAAGACTCAAAACTCAAAACTCAGATTTTGGCAAGAGCTCTCTCATTTGATAGGCACGAGATCTAGACTTTTGGAGCACTACAACATGTTTTACCTCTTGGACATGGTACTTGGGCATATGAGCTTGCATTTTCTTGAGGGCAAGCAAATTTGGGAAGGGAGGACTGTAATGTCCCCTTTTTCAAATTAATGGACATTAATAATATTTCTAAGTTGGGCCCGGTCAATTCATTATCTAGGGGCAACTTATTAATATTATTATAAGAATAAAATGTATTTTTAAATATTGGCAGGTAGAAGACCCTTTTTAGCTTGTTTTCCATTGTATTCAATCGGCTAAAGGGAGAATAAAAGAGGAATTAATAATCTAATTTTAGTACTAAAGTAATTCTTATTACTGGTACTTTAATTAATTATTAAAGGTTGGTGGAAAAGTGAAGTAATATTAAAATAAAAAATAAAGTTACTTTATTAATCCCACATAGAATGCCCCACTTGAAAAATAGAGACAAAAAAGTATAAAAGGAGGTGAAGAGGGGTTCATTTGGCATCTTTTGTCATTTTGATATCTATTTTCTGGTTTGGGCTGATTTCTCTTCCATTTCTCCACTAAAGGACGAAACCCCTTTGGTGTACTTGCATTAGAGGACAAAAACCCTCTCTTGCTAAGGTTGAAGAACGAAAACTCTTCATCCTTTGTGTGAAGATCCTCCATTTCAGGAGTTTCTATTGAGCTTCAAGGAGTATTTCAGATTTTCAGCAGTGATTGAAGACCCAATATTGCAGATTTGAGGCTTTTCAAGCTAGGGTTTGAAGACAAGAGTGTTGGGGCAGATTTCTACCTTCATTTTCAGCCATATCTAGGGCTATCTACACCCTTGTGGGTGGATTTTGACACATTCTAGGGCATGGTTGTTCGGATCTCATCACCAACAACTTTGCCATAATTTTGGAGGCCATATTCAACTTTGTTTTAGTGGATTTGGGCTTGGGATCACTTCTTTCCGGCCACTTTTGTAAGCTGTATTTCTGCAGATTTATAATAAATTTCCAGCACTTGTTTTGGGTCCTAAAAATTATATATTTTGGTATTCTTGCATGCATAATTCATTCTGAATAATTTGCTAAGAGATTTGAGTAATTTAAGATCAGATTTAAGGGTTTTGGTCTCTATAGCAGCTCGCCATATCTAGGGTATTTCAGATCTGAAATTTGTGGATAAATTGCATTATTATCCTAATATTTCTTCATCCAGATTGCTGTTATAAATAAGAAATTTCAGGTGTTCCCTTTGGGGTATGAAAATTCTCCATTGGGGACATTACATTCAATTACTAAATTCTACTCCGAGTCACAATTTTGAGCCATTTCTTGGGTCCTGGCTGCTTAATCATAATCATTTATGTACTTGATGAGATAACTTCATACACTAGAGGGCCTTTGTGGTCTTTTGCTAAAGCTTATTCTTGTCGTCTTCTGCTATATGCACATTATGTTATGTAAATATGTCAATCTTTTTTGGGACATGAGTTTGCAATTTACCTGTCTTATAAAGGGGTGCCACTTTCATTACTCACCTTCTCCTTGGAAGCTGTAGTCTTCTCCGATTGACTACTTTACAACTGTTCTTGGTCTGGGAAATAAATGATTTTGGTTGCCTAACCAGTTCCTTGTCTCTGTTTCATGAGTCTTGATGGTGCAATTTTGTCTCTTCTGGAATGAAGGGCTTACTAATTAATATATTTTCCGAGGACTTCAAGAAATTGCTTGCTTGTCGTTGTGCAATTCATTATAACAGCTCATCTGGGATATCTGCCACCTACGACCACCTTCACTACCATGCTCTACCTTTCTCTTCAGTCCCATACTCCATTAATCAAAACCAGCAAGCTTCCTTCCTTATCAGCCAAGAGTTGGTAAGATCATAGGCTGCTTGAGGAGGTCATGGCCTCCTCTCCACTCTCTCCCCCTGGTTGTCTTCTGAATTTCAAATCTATTGTCTTAAATGATTCAAATCAGATCTGCAAAGAAGATATATTAAAGTTTCTGCAACTCCATGCAAAAATGCATCAGAAGGCCAAACTTCCCATTCAAGAAGGAAAATGGTTGTTACAGGTTAGAAACCTGCACCTCTCTCCCTCCCTGCCCCAAAGGTGTATGCCATGGCTTACTCCTCACGCTTGGTTGTCTTCCAATTTTCAAATATTCTGTCTTAAAAGATCCAAATTAGATCTGCAAAGAAGATATGTTTAAATTTCTGCAACTCCATGCAAAAAAAGGCATCGCAAGGCGTAACTTTTCAATCAAGCCAAGTCTCCTTTGCAGTAGAAGCTATGGAACTTTGATTGTGTTTATTAAAGAAGGAAGCTCTGATTTTCAGGTTTATGGGAGTCATCCCAAGCCCTAAAACCCATAGAGACTGGGTCGATGCAAACTGGAGACCTATGAGATCCATGGAAATACTGATGATACCTAAGGGATACTTCATGGTTGTATTCTCTTCCAAACAAGAAAGAGATAAAATCTTCCAAGGGGCACTTGGTTTATGTGGTAATTAAGTTGCTTCATGATGCATTGTTTCCAGATTTCAACTCCAGGGAAGATCCCCTACTATTGTCCATGTTTGGATTCTTCTTCCCCTTCTTCCAAGTGAATACTGGCATGCAAACCTTATGCAAAATATCAGGAACACCATATGGGAATACATTGTGGCCTTGAACTTCGCAAGGAACCCAGGTGTGCTCAAGTATGGCGTATGCTCAGATTTGTGTCAATTTGAACCTTGATAAACCAGGGAGGATCACATCAATTACGAGAATATACCCTTCCGGTGTTAAATTTGTCATGCATATGGCTGCCTGGCGGGTGTACCCCTCACAAGGAACAATACATTAGTCGAATGATACCTAGGATCCAAGACAACCAGATGAACCCGAGATGAGAATCAGCAAAAAAAGGCAGAAACAAACAATCCAATATGTAGCACAAAATGCTCCTCCATTAGGAATCACAGGGATATCAGACGGGAATAAACTCCAATTATCTTGTGCTTTAAAATGGAAAATCTATCCTCACAAATCAGCTCCCAGGTCCTCAACAAAATCTGTTTGCAGCAGTAACAAATACAAAGATAGAGGAGATGAAGTACGTCTCAGACTGTCAGGGCAATAGCACTCGAAATCTAGCACAACAATCTATGGTCAATTAATCATCAATAAAAGGGAAAACACATATCCCATTAAATTTTTCATCCAAAGAATGCACTTCAGATCAGCTCAAAGCTAAAAATAACATTAATATTACTCAATGTCATAGTGATGTCATTCCAAAAAAATTGCAAGTCTGGGAACCAAAGACTAGTTAATAGTAAGAAAAAGGGGAAACCCTCTATTGAAGAAATAATGGAGGACAAAATGCTTCAGCTATGGAAACAGAGCCAAAGGCAACCATCATGGAAATCCAAACAGAAAAACCACTTTATATCCTAGGTGATGGAGCAGCGCCTTCTACTATCTCTCGGTAAATGCAGGTTCTCCCGTGGAATATCAGAGGTCTAAGCATACCCAATAAATGCTGCTTACTGCACAAGGAGGTAAAGACTGAAGGGATAGACATGATATCTTTACAAGAAACTTGTAGGTCTGGCACGAAGAAAAACTTCGGTGCTACTGGAATTTGGGGCAATCAGCACACCCTTGTAAGTACTGTCACATGAACCATGATCCAATGGAACACTTTAAGGCATATTTACTGCTAAGCACACACTTATACTGAGAGAGAGGGGGGGTGAATCAGTATAAGATAAACTTTTACTTACTAAAAATTAATATCCACAATAACAACATTTACACAAGATCTAACAATTAAGAGACACAAGATTTATGTGGAAACCCTTTCTGGGAATAAAACCACAAAGAGAAGCTGCTTGGATCTACTGTCCAAATCCAGCCATAAAATAAAATTCTTTTACAAAATTTGTAGGCACCAACCTACTGGAGACACCAATCCCCACCACTAAGCAATTTGTAGGCACCAACCTATCGGAGACACCAATCCCCACTTCTAAGCACCAACTTAGCAAGAGACACCAATCTCTTCTCTTAGGAAGCACCAACCTCCAAATGAACTTCTTCAATAGATGACAATTAAATAGATCTCCTTCACAAAAATCTGCCTTGAATGATCTTTTATTTTTCTCTCCTTTAGAAATATGCTTGAGTTTGAATGATATATCTTTATTATTCCTCACATGCTTTCTTTTCAACTACATCTCCTTTTATACCTTCTCATGTCACTTCGAAGGGGTGTGATTTCTCCCAAGGGACACTCTTTATTTTCTTGGGCGCTAGACATGGGTCGGCCCATAATTTAAATATTAACACCAAAATAGAGGGGGTCAGCCAGCATTCTTCAATGATCATAAACTTGTCTTTAATGCCTTGGAATGGTGTGATCTGCCCTTGAATAATGGAGATTTGAAACTGATTTTGTTTGGACAGCGATTAGTGGCCTTTGGCCTTCAACGATCAGATAATGATTTCCTTTGATAGCAAATTCCTTTGACATCAATGACAATTAATCCAACATTTACTTCTCCACACAAGAATTCCCTTGGGGTATATATGCAGTCTTCTACTCTAATGAATAAAAATACAGTGGGAAGTAATTAATATTCACATTGCTCCCAGTTGCAATAAGAGCATAACTCTAGTAGAATAACTTTCTATGTTGATATCAACTTTCACTCAACATAATCTCATCTTCATGGGTGACTTCAATTCAATAAAAGTGCTTAGTGAAAAATGTGGTTTAGGGTTTAGTCAAAGGGTAGCAGATGCTTTCTCAAACATGGCAAGCCACAATTCCATGGTGGACCTCAACTTTACTCACGGACCACAAACATGGTGTAATAGATGAAAACTGAGACATTACATAGCAGAAAAGATGGATCGTGTTATAGTAGTTGATCAATGGTTCCAGCCTTCCTTCCAAATGCAGGTCGAGTCAGTGATACAACTCCTTCAGATCATTTGCCAATTAAAGTAGTATTACAAGTGGCTTTCTCTGAAAGCAAAAACACTTCAAATATGAAAAAAAGTGGCTTATCCACCCATAGCTAAATATAAATATCTCATATCTCTAATTGGTGGAAAGAAGTAAACACCATACAAGGATTTGGAAAAGGGAAGTGTTTGGGAACATTTTCCCAAAAGCTTTAGTCACAAAATGTCTTCTATAGACTGTTCAGAAAAAAATTCAGGATAAAGGCTTCTCGCAGTCCTTATCAGCCTTGGAGTAATGACTTATACATACTCTTTCAACACTTAAAAAGAAAAAAGAACTATAGTATAGATAATGTCTACTTAGATACTAGATTATCAATAACAACATACATAGAATAGTAATTGCATAATATACTGAGAATAGTAATTGCAATTAACATACCAAGGCAGAGCAAAGCATCCGAACAATAGCAGCTTGTATTCATAAAAGATAAGTCTCGATACAATTCATACAGTAGGGGAGGACCTGATACATGTGCCTTCTCCTCGAATAGTCCTTGAATGGAGAATCAGAAACCTCTGTTTTTCCTCAAGCGGTTTGTTACAACGGGACCTGCTCAGCTTATATTTGTTCATAAGTATGGGAGAAATTTTATCCAAGGGAATTGAGCAAGCCAAAGTCAGTAATGTAATTCATGGACTTCCAGCTGTAGATAGAGGGCCAAGGAACACTAATTTTCACTTATTGACACCTTGTTATTTCCACCCATCATTCTCAGTGAAATCAGATCTCTAAACCATATTTTGCAGAATTTTCAAGCAGCCCCGGGACAGCAAATCGACAAATATAAATCTCATCATTTTTATCCATGTGGCCCTCCATAGAAAATGTGCAATACTGAGGATTCTACATTTTCCTGAAGGTACCCTTTCAATGAAATATCTAGTGCAACCATAGTTCAACTACTCACTGAGTTCCCAGCGAGTTGCTGAGTACCGACAGACTTTTTGCTGGGCAAGTTTTTACAGTTTTAACTCACGAGTCTTGCATGGATGAGTTTTCGCGAGTTTCAGCCCAGTTTTGCGAGTTTGTGCCGATTCAGAAAATTTATGTTTTTTTGAAGAAATTTAGTATTTTTTAAGTTGCTGAGTTTTTGCCGAATCTGTTTTTTTGGTCTGATGAGTCCAAGTATGCGAACTATGCCTTAAAACAATGGGAAGGCCTCTGGGATGGAACCTTTCAAAAGCTGGAAAAGAAGTTAACTCAATGGGCCCATTGCTGGCTCTCTTTTGTAAAACTCTGCTTCTCCAGTCAGATTTGCAAGCTATTTCAATTTATCTCCTGAAATTTCAGCCATTGCCATGAAATGTTGTTGATAAGCCCCTCAATACTCAGTGTAATTTTCTGAAGAGAGGAACAACAGAGCAGCACAAATACCCTCTGGCTGCTTGGAAATAATTTGTCTTCTGAAATCCCAAGGTGGTCTCAACATTTGCAACTTGGTTAACTGAGTATCATGACATTTGGCATTGAATTATCAATATGTTTTGTGGTTATTTTAATTATTTTGATTATTCTATGCATATTATAAAGATAATCTATCTTATTTAGCTATATGTTTTAATATTTTGTGTATGGCTGTACCGAAGCCGTACCCAGGCCCAGAATAATTCCTGTACCAGTACCAGGACCAGGACCAGGATTGGATACCTAGCTTTCAGCTAAATCAGGGCCCTCAACACAAGGAAATCACTTGCTACCAGCCTGGTTGGAAGCAACCACGCACAAGAGTGACCCTCATAATTGGGAAGGGCCAAGCAAACCCTTGGGCTGAATGAAGATGTTGGAAGACGCGCAAAAGGAAGAAATAAAGAGAAGGTAGATTACATGCTATGGAGATAGTGTGTCCGTCATTATATTATGAATGATGTAGTTACAAAGCAGTTGATATGGTTACAACCATCTTTTAGTTAAATAATTAATGACGTCTTTATTTAATAAGCCTCACATTTTAATACCCCTCTTAAGGCTTATCCTACATAAAGCAAAAACAAACATTCTAACAAAACTAGAACCAAACAGAACTATGTAATCTTTAGAGGCTTTCACTTCAAAAGCAGAGCTATGACTAGGTAGGGCTCCATCAAACCGCTTTGTGACCTTCGTAAAGGTGTAGCTCTTGAGCTAGATTCCCAAGTTCCCGGATTCCACCTCCCGAACTCTCGAATCACGAGATCTCCCAAATTATTGGACAACCATCCATATAGAGCCATTCACAAGCTCCATCAAGTTGTTTCATGACCCCCCCTCCCGTGAGGGTATAATTCCCAAGATCCACGAGTCCATGAGTTGTCTCGAGCAACCATCCATACCGAGCTTCATCTACCGTTATCTTTCTTTACGCCTTAAAAGTTTAGATAAGATAAGATAAGATAAATATATTAATGTCAACGAATGACCACAAAAGGTCAATGGGACTGCAGCCCAAACAAAGTACAAAGTGCTAGCGGGGACAGCTCAAAACGAGTTCCCAAAAACAAAAAAAAGGAAAAGACAAAGCAGAAAGGAACCCGAGCCAATACCCCCACAAAGCGGGGAATGGAGCAAGCGGGGAGAAAGATGAGGGAAGAAAAGAAGGGAATGAAGGGGGGCAACGAGGACCAATGGTCTACTCAGGAATGGTAGCCACACCCCTCATAACATTAGAGGCCGACGAAAAGAAGCTCCTAATGGACTGACAACCCGAAGAGGGGGGCAAGAACCTCCTCCCTTGCTGAGATCGAGACTAAAGTGACGACTAGGTGGCGAATGGAGAGTGGGTTGTCTCTCAGTATGTGTGTGCATCCGATTGTTGGTGGTGATCAAAGGAAGTGTAAAGGTCCAACCGGGACGAGGCCCGATCTATGCACCGTATGTCTGGGTCGGAAAGGCTCGATATTTGGTTCCTCCACCTATGGGTATAACCGGAAAGAAGGCTATAATTCGTCTCGTGGGGACGACTCTCGGAGGGGGATGAAGAATCTGGTCCCGGAACAACAAAGACTCATGGATGTAGAGGGCAAGACACTGTTGGTCAATATATCTGAAGAAGACTGGGAGAGTTTGAATCCCTCTCGAAGAGACAATGAAATCGCCCTCGATCTCATAGTAAATGGGGCAACAGAAGATGAAATGAGTCTCTGTCTCCACCTCTTGAAGGCTACAGAGCCTATAAAGTCTGTCCTCCCGATCAATGTGGTGATTAGTCTCGCTTGGAAAGTGTGGGAGCCGACACGAAAGCCCGGCCTGAGGTATACGGAGGACATGCACCCGGTGACGAGAGGTGTACTGAGTGCGGATGATGAGTCCATCTCTGATTTCAAGAAAGTGCTCTACATAAAAAGACATCTTAGGGTGCAGACCCCTAGGAGGGTTCACCCAAGTAGTTTGAATGAAGCTCTTGTAGATATCCTCTCGGATGGACCTGTTCAACACTTGTTTGGTGGGTAAGAGATGGTGGGAGCATTCGGGAACACTAGAAAGGGGGGAGACGATTGATCTGGATACCAACCGAATCCAATAAGGCAGAAGTCTCGGAAAACCAATGGCCCACAGCCTGGGCAATACTCACAGAGGAACAATAAGCGAGATACGGTGGTCTCCACCTCTTGAAGGCTACAGAGCCTACAAAGTCTGTCCTCCCGATCAATGTGGTGATCGGTCTCGGGCTTCGCACCGAGTCCTGGGAGTGACACAAAATTGACCCAGAGGTATACGGAGGACATGCACTCGGTGGCAGAGGTTTGCGAGTGCGGATGATGAGTCCATCTCGATTTCAAGAAAGTGCTTTGCATAAAAAGACATCTTACCAACCGAATCCAATAAGGCGAAGTCTCGAGAAAACCAATGGCCCACACTGGGCAATACTCACAGAGGAACAATAAGCGAGATACGGATACCTGTCCTGCTCATCGGAGAGATCACCAAACCTCGATATCTGATGAAGAAAGGTTCATATGTCAAATATAGTCTCTGACGCAAAGGTCGGGCTTCGAACTCGCCAAAATAATATCTTTGAGGGACCGTCTGTTTGCATCGATGAAGTGGCGAAGGAGGAGAGTCGAGAATCCTCTCGGAGAGGCCCGATTTGTGTCTAAAAGGGAGGCCCCGAGGAAAATAGACCCATAGAGAACAGCAGTGGGGCGGATGAGGGAGTTCATAAGAAACATCTTGGAGGAGATGTCCTGGAAGTGGTGCGAAAACACTGTCTCTCGAGAATGGCAAGAGACCCATACCCTTTATTCACTCTCGGTGAAGAGCATGTCTCATATAGAATCTAGGCCACGAGAAGCTGGACTCCCGGGTAGGTGTATGTATTAGTAATTTCAACCTCCGCCCCTTGAAGAAGAAATGGAGGTGTGAAGTCTTCAACTGTTGAATACCATGACCTTCTTCTTATCTAGATTGATTGTCAAATGTCGAAGATCACAGAATAAAGCAATTGCATCAAGTTGTCTCTGAAGCCCCTCAGGAGAAGAGGCGAGTAAAACAATATCGTCGACAAATAGGATAACAAAAATCAAGACTTGGTGAATAAGGCAACCATCCCCTTCCGAATGTGATCCCAGAAGAAAAGATTCCAGCTCATCAATATAAATGCAAAGAGGGTAGGAGATAAGGGGCACCCCTGTTTAACCCCAATGGTGCTCCTGATGAAATCAGGGCAGTCTGTGTGTAGTACGAAGCGACCAAGGATAGACTCATAGAGGCGCATGATGGCAATAATAAGAATCTCAAAAATACCAATGTCTCGGAGCCGCCATGCGAGGTAATGGAGTCGAAAGCTTTTGAAAGTCTATAAAACAACAATAAACTTTTGAAAAGCGGTGACGGGCCTCCTCAGATAATGCTTGAAGAAGGGTGAAGATGTGGTCGATGGTGTGATAACGGGGACGAAAACCGGCTGACCTCTCGCTCGAGCTTCTTCTGCTCGAGAATCTCGGACAATGACCACTGTGGAGAACTCTAGCATAGAGTTTGGAGAAAGAGTGGCCCACCATGATAGTTCTCAGTAGTTATTCGGATCAAAAATGGACCCAACTTTTTGAATCGGGTGAATGATATGAAGAGACCAAGTAGGAGGGTGTAATATCCTTGTGGGATATTAATAATATATTATTATTTACTTGCAAAAACAAACAACTTAGAAGATAAACCCTTCTAGGGTTACCTCAACTAACCCTAGTGTCAGCTACAATACAACCCAAATGGGGTTGGAGTGAGCCAAGGTGAGGGTTTAGATGGGCAATCAATCGTATTTATACTCCTTTTTCTAATATACTTTTGCAGAAGTAAAATAATAAATAAAACTGCTGAAAATCAATGAAAACTTTGAAAATCCATAACTTCGAAAATATTAACTCTTTCGAAATGAAACCAAGTGCAGCGGAAAGGGAAAATTATGAGCTTCAATCCAAAATAAAAATAGATCTGTTCACACACTAGAAACCCCTCAAAACAGCTCCCAAAATCCTAAACCCAGTCGCTAGGGTTAGGGTAAAATCTGCAACACAATTCCAACACTTTTCTTTCACTTTAAGAGGCAATAAATGCAGTTCCAGATCTGCAATTAATAAATCAAACAACAGATTTATAAATACTTAAAAATCACTCCAAAACACTCTTAACACATGCCCAAACAAGTCGACTTCACTAGGTAAAAACCAACAACATGTAAATAGAGATATTCATCAAAAAATCACACTTCAAACCCTCAAAGCAAGCTTATATCTTCTCCCAAAAATGGCGCCTTGTATATATAAAGAGAAATGATTGTAAAACTTATTACTTCAAGCTTTTATGGGCACACACACTTCACAAATGGTGGTGTTAATAAACACCTTTTATTTTGATCATAAGTGGGCATACATCCCTTCTTCAAGCATGAAGATAAGTTTCATAAACCGTCAACATGCCAAAAAAGGAGTAACCACATCTTCTTTTATAGCTTTTGCTTGCACATCCTCCAAAGTTCTTCTCCATCTTTGTGCGCCATCATCTAGGAGGAAATCTCATTTAAAAATGTGCCTGAAAGTCACCAACAACAAATATTAAATGCATAGGGATATTAAAAAGATGCTCATATGGGTCGACCCAATGCTTAGGAATAATCACTTTATCTCCAATATTAATTATTAAATGCTTCCAGGAAAATGCGACTTGCCTAGTCACTTGATTTACCTTTAAAAACATGCTTTTATTATCTCAAGGTGAAGTCGAACTTCCCCTTTTATTTCGATTTGCACAATTTATAAAATTTCATTTTAAAATTACATGTGCAAATCGATTTTACCCTCTTTTTAATTTTTATAAAAAAGGGGGACATTAGAGGGAATCCCATGGTAACCATTGATTGAAAAGATTGGTCAAATATTTACCAAAGACCTCAAAACCTTGCTTGAAGAACTAAACTGGAAACCTTCCACATTGGGCCGCTACGCCAGTGGTTCTAAATCCTTATTGCCTCTTTGATATTGCGGTGAGTGAAGGGATTACCAGGTGGTGGGATGCCAATCACAATGTAAAGCTGTTGCCTGGAACATTGTAAAGGGTAGAGGTGTGGGAAGCAATGGCGATATGATCGATCGCCGTGGAGGAGGGGGAGTGGCTGGGAAAGACAAAGTATGCCAAGAACCGAGGCTTAGTCTTAAGGGAGTGGGAAAACATATATTTGCGGTGTGAAATGAAGGATCGCTTCTTATGACGGAGAAGGCAACAGTAGGCAACCTTAAGAGTGGGGAAGGAGGGGAGGGCATGGGTAAAAGCCCAGCGAAGGTGCCGGTGAAGGGATTTGCACTCTACATCATACCATTGGTTCATGGGACAAGATTTAGTAATACTAGTGGCCGAGGGATGGGTGGTGGAGCTGGGAAAGGATCTCAGGGCAGCCTCCCACATGGCAGAGAAAAGACATGTGTACTTGGCCTTCATACTAGGTAGGTTGGAGAAGTGGGGCTTAGAGGGGAGAAGGTCACGGATGTGGGATGAGTAAGATCCGTAGTCCCCTTTATCAAATTGAAAGGAGATGAACGGGGTAGTGGGGAGGGGGAGGAGGGGTGGTGGTGGTAGGAGGACTGACGACCAAAGAGAAAGATAGGACTGTATGGTCGGCAAGGGGAATGGGGAAACCGAGGAGTAGAAGAGGGGTGAGATATCCGAGTGGCGAGGGCATAATCCAAGATGCTTAGTGCCCCGCCACGGGATGAAATGTGAAGAACCGTGAATCCGGGAAGCGCTCGATTGCATTTAAAGATCACCAATGCCTCCGTGACTCCCGAAATTGAGGAGGAGGAACCATCCATAAGTTGTGAAAGGGCCACTTGTAAAGGAGATCCTATGCGCGAGACCAACCGACACAAGGTCTATCTTACATGCAAAGCGTATCCTTTGATGCATGCGTGGAGGGGACACGAAAGTGTACAAGTACATGCATTAAAGTCACCTAAAATGATAACCTCCCCTGCGACAGAGTATTGACCAATACTGTCGTATAAATCAAAGAAAGGATTAGCATTTGGGCCATTGTGGATGGCATAAGGGGAAGCAACTGGAGGAAAGTAACAAACTGCTATATAGAAATCCCTAGAAAATCAGTGCGTTCGCACTAATACGAATCCACATGTACCTGGACTCATTAGAATCGACCATCGAGATCCATTGCGGAGGGAGTCTCTATAGAGACATCCTCTGCAACCCCACTAGAGCCTTTGACACCACCCGAAACCCAAGTCTCATGTCTACAAGGTGATAACTAAAGAAATCCAAAGTAATATCTTTTCGGGAGAGGACGAACCAGGCTCTCGTGTGTCTCGTGATGAAGAGAATGTTGGCACTTCGAGAGCATCTAACATAAGGCCAGGGGAAGATCAAAGAGAACCATTCCCATTCCAAAGAATCGATAGATAAGCCTGCGGCTTCTTTACTCCTCTCCCATCTCGGCCCGTCATTAGGGAGCCCCTTTGGTGGGGCTCCCAACCAGGAGGAGGAGAGTCTCTAATAACAGCCCGGAGATTCCTAATAACCACCCATTTACCTGCTTTCCTCACTGCCACAACTTGCTCCCTAGAGTGTTTGAGCTCCCCAACTTGTGTCCTGGTGAGATCTTCATCAAGAAAGACCTTTTCTGGGCGTGAAAACAAAACCCTATATTGGTTGCATCTTTATATTATGTATTCATCATTGTCCTCACTATCTTCTGGAACTAATGGTGGGGCTTGATCATTGCTATATTGGTTGCATTTGATATGCCTTTACCCTTAAGCACGTCATTGGCTCGAACACGACAATCCCATGTTGTGTGACCTCTTTTCTTCAATAATGAAATTCAATCTCTCGATTATCTTTATTCGATCTTTTACGAAATGGTTCGGAATGAAATGCACTTTCTTGTTAAGAATGACCTTTTGCATCTTTTTGCGATTATTCGCTTTTCTTGACTAGAAGAGCTGAAATCATATCATCTATAGATTGAGATTAAATTTGGTGAGGGTAAAATTTACATTTCTATATTTTGAAGACAGACTATTTAATAGGATAACTTTGACATCCTCATCCTCTATTTTAGCTTTGAATTCTCGCTAGTTGTTTGATCAAGGACCTCAGATTATTGATGTGATTCGATGATCTGTAAACTCTCTACTTTGGAATTGTTCACAGAATCACAATTAAACGTTGTTGTTCTACTTTCGATTAGAAAATGACAAAGATAGCTAGTGAATGAATTTTGCTTATGCTTAGAATCAACAATCGGGAAAGGAAAGAATATAAACTCATGAACACCAACAAGTTTTATCTTGAAACCTCCAAAGGAGGAAAACTAGTCGGGAAGGGAAAATGCTCTTTCTTCCCACTTTTTATTGGCCAATTCAATTAAGAAGTACAAAATTTACAATAAGTATGAAAGAGAAGTAGATAATATCTCACACTTCCTCCCAATTACTTGCTCGCCTCAACACTTCTTTGTTCTACAAACGCAATTCCAACACCGAGAATTTCTTGCTCACTTGTTTTCATGCTTCGATAATAAAAAAACTCTCGTTCCTACTTGTATTGATAGTCCTCAGGTCCTCCCGTGCATTGGAGGATAGGAAAGGTCATGGAGGAGAAGAGACATGGACAACCTTTCCAATTCTGGGACTATTCGTTTCAAATTGTATTTCAATGCGAATCGCGATCATAGGGATCTGCCGGCCTCGTTGGCGGCAAAGTTATAGGACCGTCGCCGGGTTGGGCGGTCGTTGCATCGGCCGCTTTGCACAGAGCGGCGGTTCTATTAACATAAAGACAAAACCTCCGTTTCTTCATTTTCCTTCTTCAGTGCTAGCGGATCTGATGAAGTAAAGTCATTTTGGATCCATATGGATCACACCTCCCTTGTTTAGGAGGCTTTTGGTCCCACAAAAGTTTAGTGGGGGAGTAGATGAGGAAATAATTCCATTACTTGGTCCTTCGAGTACCACCGGGTTTTGCCTTGGTGTCTTTCCTTTCATTCCAACCTGCCAAGACTCCTGCGGACCTCTCCTAGTCTTTCTGACCTTCTGCTCCAGCACTACATCCTCCTCCAATTCACCTCGTGAGTCCAAGACGCAATCCTCAATGGAAGGTAACAACTGTAGTCCTTCATCTTCATCTAGTATGGATGGCTCATATAGGTGCAAGTTCTCACAGTTTACTACTGAGTACATCCTCATAAATGACGACAAATCAAGTCGAAAGTCATTTTCTCCAACCTGCTCCAATATGGTGAAGGGTCCATATCATAGTGGCTTGAGCTTCCGTGTTTGACCTTGTAGTCTCTCCTTGCTCAAGTAAAGCCAAACTCTATCTCCAACATGAAGCTTATGTTCTCTCTTGTGCTAATCGTGCCTAGCCTTGTACTTGGCTTGAGATTTCTCTAACTGTTCTTTGACTTTGAAATGGATTTGCCGGATCCTCTCAATGAATTTGTTTTCTCTAGTCACCTTTGTGTCTCGTGTCTCCTCCTCATCCTGCTGCCCAACTGCTATGTCCAGCGTATTTATAGGTAGATATCCCAAGCATGCTTCAAACGGTGACTTCATAGTGGATGTGTGTCTTGCCGGTTATAGGAATGCTGAATGTAGGCTAAGGACTCATCCCAAGTCCTTGGGTATTTGCTATTATACCCTTTGATCAACTGTACCAAAGTCCTGTTCACCACCTCTGTTTGTCCATCTGTCTGTGGATGGAAAGCCGTGCTCCTCTGTAACCTGGTATCCATCTTGTCCCACAAAGTAGTCCAAAACTTCCCAAGAACCTTGGAATCCTTGTCAGAAACAATAGACTTTGGCAAACCAAAATGCACCCATACATTAGAAAAGAAAAGATATGTTGCCTCATGTGCTTTTCTTTGTCTTTTTACATGCCATAAGAATACACATCTTACTGAATCTATCAACAACAACATAGAGATAGTCATGGCCATGTTTAGACATAGGTAATCCTCCTACAAAATCCATAGAAATGTCCTCCCACGGACGAGTAGGTATTGACAAAGGCATATACAAACCCTCCTTCCTAGTCTTAGGCTTATTAGTACAACAAAGTTTACATCCACATATAAATTTTGATACTTCTTCTTGCATATTGGGCCAATACACGTACCTTTGCAAGTGGGCTAGGGTCTTACCAACACCAAAATGTCCCGCTACTTTCGAGGTATGTGCTTCCCTCATCAATAGAAGTCTTTCTTCTTTAGGCACACAAAGCTTCCCCCATCGGTAGAGCAGCCCGTCCTTGAGATAACAATCTTCAATCCCCGTCCTTTCAACCCCTTGGGACTGCAACTGCTGAAATGTCACCCCAAAGTCTTGTCTCTGGGCATATGCCTCTCCATAAGCTTCCTTCGTGAAGGGATCGATCTGAGAGATAGTGGCCAAGCAGGAGAACTTCTCTTGTGTGGGCGGCCTAGACAACATGTTTGCCACCAAGTTTGTACTACCCTTGTATTTGATCACCAGATGGAATCTTGAAGGAACCCCATCCATTTGTAGTGCCTTGCCTGCTGCAATTTAGATTGTGCTTGCAAATACTAGAGAGGTTTGTGGTCAGTGTGCACAATAGTTTCTTTACCCAACAAATAATGCTTCCATTTTTAATTGCCTGAACTAGTGCATACATTTCCTTATCATATATTGAATATCCTTTAATTGCTGAAGTAAAAGTTTTAGAATGATAGCATACGGGTTTACCTCCTTGAAGCAACACTGTGCCCATAGCGTAATCACTGACATCTGTCTCTACTTCAAAGGGCTACTGCAAATTAGGAAGAGCAAGTATTGGAGCATGACTAATCTTGTATTTCAATAACTCAAAGGATTTGTCTTGTTCCTTACCCCAATCAAAACCCTTACTCTTTGCGGCCACTGTGTGTAGAGGTGTTGCAATCGCGGAGAAGCCTGAATGAACTTCCGCATGTACTGTACTACTCCCACAAAACTCCTAGTCTCTATGGCTCCTGTTAGTGTTGGTCAAGTTGGTGATGGCTTCCACCTTCTTTGGATCCACTCGTAGCTCTCCTCCTCCAACCACGTGCCCAAGATAAACAAGTGATTGTTTGGCAAATTCACATTTCTTCATATTACAAAGCAATTGTTTCTCCTTGAGAACTTGCAAGACTTGCTGCAAATGAGTTAGATGTTCCTCTCATGTGGCACTAAAAATCAAGATATCATCTAGATAAACAATGACACATGAATCTATGAAATCTTGCAATACATCATTCATCAATCTCATAAATGTAGCGGGTGCATTGCATAAACCAAATGGAAGTACTAACCATTCATAAAAACCTTGTTTTGTCTTGAAGACAGTCTTCCATATATCCTCCTCCTTCATTCTGACTTTGTGATAATCTGACTTGAGATCCAACTTTGTGAAGAATTTGACATGCTGAAGCTGGTCCAAGAGATCATCTATGGGGAAGTGGATATTTGTTCTTTATGGTGATCTTGTTCAAAGCGCGGTAGTCAATGCACATTCTCCAAGAACCATCCTTCTTCGGCACCATCACAATAGGTGAACCGCATGGTGAGGTGCTCGAACGTATCACCCCTTGGTCTAACAATTCCTGGAGTTGTTTCTTTACTTCAATACTCTCCAGCAAGGATTGCCTATACAACCCGATGTTTGGTAGAGGGGACTCTAACAATAGCTGAATCTCATGCTCTACTTCCCACTTTGGTGGTAACCCATTGGGAGCCTGAAAAACTTCCTGAAAAGACTGAATAATACTATCCAAATCTTGTTTTCCTTGGTTAGAAATCTCTGAAACTTCTACCCCATCTTGTTTATCCTTTAACAAAAGTAAACAAAACTGATTATGATTTTCTTGAATAAGTCGTTTTGCTTGGTTAACACTCACCATAGTAACCCGTGTCTTACGTTGGTGTGCCCGAATGTTGTAGCTGATCCCATCCTTGACCCATCTGTATTGGTTTTCCTTCTCATAAATATAGCATCCCTGATATACAAGTAAGGACTCCCGAAAACAACATCAAATGCATCAAGTGGAATAACATCAGCTTCCAATACATCAATATACTGGGAATTTATCCCAAACTTGACCTTACATCTTTTTGTTACCTGAATTTCAACACCCTTCTTCACCCAACCCAAAGGATAAGGGTGTGGATGCTCGTAAGTGTCAAGACCAAGCTTCTTTACAACTGCTTCGTAAATCAAATTAGATCGAGAATCGATATCGACCAAAGCATTTACCTTAGTTCTCTTGATCTGGATTTTGATATGGAATAGTCTACTCATCTCCTCTTCTGGTTGTCCATGTTGGTGGCCGTGCATCCAAGCCTCTCGTCTACATCAGAGTCATCTTCGATTTCCACCTCCCATTTTGTCTGCATACAATACGGCTATCATGGATTTCTTTGAGTCCTTGGTTGGTTCTTTAGATGTAACTCGGATGCAACTTCCAACATGTAGCGTCGTCAAGTATGACCATTGATATCACAATTCTTGCAAAAATTATTGGGATCTTTATAAGTATTTAAAGTAGTGGCAACTTATTTACCTTTCCCTTTCCACTAACCCTTGTTACTTGTTTGCCCATGTTCTTTCTTCGCTGATTTTTGTCGACATTCGCTATGCCCTCGCTCTCGCTTCTCCTTGCTTCTTTTCATCATCTATGTAGTATGCTTGCACACACGCCTCGTTGAGATCTTTGGGCTTCGTGGAGATGACTTTTCTTCGAAGGTGAGTGTGAAGTCCTCCCAAGTACTTAGTCAGAATATCCTCATCCTCCAAGTCCATGTTCAACAACATGGCCTGCCTCTGAAACTCCGTAGTATAGTCCTGCACACTTTGACCACTGCCTTGTCTAAAATACTGCCATTTAATCATTTGGTCAGTCTTGTGGCCAATAGGATAGAAGTTAGCTCTAAGTAATTCTTTAAATTCTTGCCAAGATTTCACAATAGGACATTTCTTCTTTTCACAAGTGGCTAGATGGGTTTCCCACCAAACTAGAGCGTGTCCCTCCATTTTGAGACGTGCAAAGGTGATCCTCTGTGCCTCAGTGACATTATGGACGCTAAAGTAGACTTCTAGTTGTTTTAACCATTTATCAAGCAACTCTACATTTACTTGTCCTTCAAAGCTTTTAATCTCAACTTTAAAAGGAGCATGATCTGATTTTACCTTTTCTCTTGAATTTGAAGTCTCTTCTTCACGCTCTTCCCCATAATCTTCCTCATGGTGGCTCCTCCCTATGCCAAACTTTTCGGCTAAGCCTCGAACGATTGAGTCCATGGAGTCTTGCTTAACACAAGCCGTCTTCTGCAAATCTGCAAGTTCTTGTCTTTTAAACATCATATCCATCACGGTCTCCAACATCTCGATTCTACGGACCAAGTTCTCTTCCTCCATTTGTCCCCGAATTATCTCTGTTTCCACTTGTAAAAATATCTGGATCGCAAGGTAAAGCCTCTTCACCTTTAGATCTCATCACTATCATACAAATCCAAGAACGAATACCACAGATCTTGGATACTTGTTAGCTCTGATACCAAAATGATCTATAAAATCTCTACTTTGGAATTGTTCACAGAATCACAATTAAACGTTGTTGTTCTACTTTTGATTAGAAAATGACAGAGATAGCTAGTGAATGAATTTTGCTTATGCTTAGAATCAACAATTGTAGGAAAGGAAAGAATATAAACTCATGAACACCAACAAGTTTTATCCTGGAAACCTCTAGAGGAGGAAAACCAATCGGGAAGGGAAAATGCTCTTTCTTCCCACTTTTTATTGGCCAATTCAATTAAGAAGTACAAAATTTACAATAAGTATGAAAGAGAAGTAGATAATATCTCACACTTCCTCCCAATTACTTGCTTGCTCTGCCTCAACACTCCTTTCTTCTACAAACACAATTCCAGCACTAAGAATTTCTTGCTCACTTGCTTTCATGCTTCGATAATAAAAAAATCTCCTTCCTACATGTATTTATAGCCCTTCTCATGTCCTCCCGTGCATTAGAGGATGGGAAAGGTCATGGAGGAGAAGAGACATGGACAACCTTTCCAATTTTGGGACTGTCACGAAAACGTCTTTCTTCCCCTCTCTCTTTGCTTTCCCCGCGCTCCGATACCAATGTTGGAAGATGTGCACAAGAAGAAATAAAGAGGGTAGATTGCACGCTGTCGAGATAGTGTGCCCGTCATTATATTATGGATGATGTAGTTACAAAGCGATTGATATGGTTACAACATGTTACAACCATCTTTTAGTTAAATAACTAATGACGTGCTTATTTAATAAGCCTTACATTCTAATAGAAGACCCTTTGTAAATGATCAGGATTAGAAGTTTTATTCATAACAATGCTCATTATGCCACGACTTTCTATTTCCGAGGAATTTGGACCTCAATTTTGTAAGCAATCATGTGGTATATTTTGTACAAGGAACCACAAAGCATTCACACGCAAATCTCAAGGCTCCAAAGCCTTGAGCACCTATGTATCCTCTAGATGGTTGCATGTTTCTAGTACTGATCAGTCTTATGATAAATTAGGTGCTATTGGTCTGTCTTTATTTCATTTTTACAATCATACTCGAGATTTTTGCAAGGACTGAACAAAATTTAAATTCTGCAGTTAAAAACACAACTGTTTGCTTCCTCATCTGGCTCCTCAGTCCTGTTTTGTCGAACATGGAGCAGAGCCAGTTGTGATTTCTTCCTTAGTATTATACAATATTAAACTTTCTTTCGAAAAATTACATCTTCTCATCTTTCAGAGACAGGGGTATTGAGATATAAAATGAAAAATCAGACCCTTATCTTTGTATACCTGTCATTGTTGGTTTTTCAGTTTAATAGCAGAAATGTTAGATTTGTTTATTTCTCAAGGATGTACATCCTTCTATTAAAATGTTACATTCTGCAATTGCAACATGTACAGCACAACCACCACTTCTTTTACTAACTTGTCCAATAGCTCATACTTTTCTGCTATTGCTTGGAGGATCCTGTGTATTGCCCAAGAGCATCCTATATACCATTTATTTGTTCTGTTCCTTAAATGTTGCCTGAGGAGTAGAATTATCACATGTTGATGTATGACTCATTTTAGTCACTCATAGAAGATTCCTGCTAATTGCTTGCAAGGCCATTCATTACCTCATTTTGCCCGTATGCTCGTCATATTCCCATGGTGTATTATTTGCCACCCCATTTTACTGAGTTCATGAATTGCTAATCAACACGTTTTCTACAAAACCAAGATCACTAACATGCCTGTTTGTTTTATTCTTTTGAGATTGAAAAACACATTTCTGTTTGCATTCAAAACTGACTACATTTGTTCATGGATTGGTTTCCTTTCCCTGATTTGACTTGTATGGTTATAGCAGTTGCAGGATATCAAGGTTTTCTTCATAAAATATGGCATTCCATCTTCATATAATTCCACCATAATCTCATATTTCTGTATGTATTACACAAAGTTCTATTCTTATGTCAGGAAATGCCAATCTGTCCTAAGGTGTCTATTTAGTTTCTGGTGTGTACGAGTTTGATGCAGTGCTACTAAAATAGAAAATTTGCTGCAAATATTCAACTGTTTCTGTGCAATAACCTTCTGAAGTAGTGTTAGTTTGCAAGAATCATCTCACTTAGAATGGATTAGAATGAATTCCCTGTTCTTAAAATAATTTCTATTTACATTAATAACTGTATCTGCATGTTTTCTCTCTCCAAAGGTTGTTACTATGTACTGGCTAGGGATGTCAGGCTACTTTGGACTTGGAAACAGCAACACCCTTGCCACAGTTGATGTGGCAGGTGCATACATTGTAAGAGTTCTTGTAAACATTTTGGACATTGTCCCTGAAAAAGGTCTTTGTTTCTTATAAAGATTCTGCTGTAGTAATAATCAATTTAATCAACTTTATTCCATTCATTCTTTTTTGACAGGGACTATCTACCCATTCAACAGTCCTATCAGGCATCTTATTGTTTATTATTACATATGGATCACCAATGCTATTTCTCTTTGGCTCAATGCTTTGCTCATCTCTCAACGAGGGCAGAAACTGTGGATGTATCACTAAAGAAGAAAGATGTTCAGGATATTTCTTTCTGAAGACCATTGCCATTCCATGCGTCTTACCATTGGCTTTGAATTCCATTGTGTTGGTTGGATTCACTGGTGTATTGGTGCTAATGAGAAATCATCTATTTGTTTGGAGTGTATTTTCACCAAAGTAAGTAACAAGCATGAAGCCATTTGTCTGCAAATACAAATTATGTTTTTGTGGATCTCAATATTAGAGCAAGAGATATAAGCTTTCCTGTAACAAGTGCTTTTTAGGATTACATATGCAAAACGTTTAGTTTAGAATTTAAATGAAGTAGATAAAATTAGTGTTGAGCCAAAGCATGACATGGCATGTCTTCTTGAGCAAAACATAGAATAGGCATATGACATCATGTATCATCTGTGTTCATTGTCTTTCTTATGGTTTGTGAAATGTTTATATGATTCTATCTGCAGTGATCTTTTGAAGCTTTCAGTCCAGGTCATATTAACAGCTGAGATTTAGCATTCACAGTTTTGCTGACCTCTCTTTTTTGTGACCTTGCAGATACTTGTATGTGTGTGCAACAACAATGTGTATATACATTAGTACATTCCTTACTGCTTTCACTGGACTTTATTCAAGTGTTGTGATATATGCAAGGCTTACGTTATCTTTGGATTGGATTCGCCTGATATCTAAAAAAAGATAGAACTCCCATAAAATTCATGAAAGAATGAGTTTGTAGTTGATAGAAAAGTATATCCATTTTGTGAACAAATGCATTGTCTGACCTGCATCGGTGCCCTTGAAGACAAGTTCATTGTATTCAGTAAAACATGTATTTATAGCAAGGAGTATTATTTATATCTTTGCACTCAAACTAAAAATGTATCGTACCTCAGCATTTGCCCAAGTTCATTTTGAAGATGTGCATGTACACAATATATAAGCATTAACCATAATGGAACACTTGGATTTTAATTACAATTTACAACCTCTCGCAGAGTTAATTAAATTTGGTCATTTGTCGTGGCCTTTATAGAGCTAGTTCTTTTCGACTATTTGGGACATGATGCAAGTCTTTCATGTTAACAACTTCTACATCCAGGAAAACATGTATTTAGAGTGAGGGTATTATTTATATTTTTGCACTTAAAACTAAAAATGTATCGTACCTCAGCATTTTCCCAAGTTCATTTTGAAGATGTGCATGTATGCAACATAGAAGCATCAACTATAATGGAACACTCAGATTTCAATTACAATTTACCACCTCTTGCAGAGTTAACTAAATTTGGTCATTTGTTGTGGCCTTTGTAGGACTAGTTATTTTCAATTATTTGGGGCATGATGCAAGTCTTTCATCTTAACTTCCACATCAAACATTAAATGGGATTACTGTAAAAGATATCATCAATAATGTTTTTATCTATTTTGAGAAAAGTAGAATGATTGAAGTTGAATTTTTCCACCACTGTATTATTAGGAGCTTTTCTTATTTCTCTCCAATGCATAAACCTCTTAGTTACGTAATGAAATTTATTATAAAGGCCTCAGTCCACATTTGTTGTTTTAGCATATAGTGAACCCTAATTATTAAATTAATTTAACATGCAATAGCATAGCAACTTTAAAAAGTTGCAAATGAAGTGCCTAAAACAAAGAGGAAGAACACAACATTGTGAATAAAAGCTTGAGATAACTACTGCATTTCAACTTATTATGGAAGATGTGGGTAAACCATTTCTTCGGCTAATTTTCCTTTTCCATGTACATTTTGTTGTGGGGATTATGATATGTGTGCATGTCCAAAGGAAATTTCATAGTTATTCAATTTAAATTTCTAGAAAACTCCAATTTAAACAAAAAATGCTTAAATGAAAAAGTCTTAGATTTTTTTGGCCCCAAATGCCAAGATATTTTTACTTGATATTTTAAGTTGCAAATGCTGTAAAGGCCATGTAGGGCGAGTAAGTGTATCCATCTGAAATTTTAAGTAATGAACTATCCTCTGCGGCATATCTTTTTATTTACACAGCTATATGTTTCCTGTGAACTACTGAAAGGCTAATCATGAGGAGGTCTGTTGTGGTCACTTGTGCACCGCTGAAATATAACTTATGGTTACCGTGCAATCACTAATGTGCGGACTCCTTTTGAAATAGGGAAATTATTTCGGAATGCTATTGCTAGCTTTCAAAGGAAATTTCATCCATTAAAAGTAATTTCTCCAAAAAAATCCAACTCTTCAAATGTTTTTGAAATTAAAGTTCATTGTCTCCACTCGTAAACAAAAATTCTACGTCTGTTATAGATTATGCAAAGATAATTTTGTTCCAAAGATACAAAGGTCAGAAGAGACAATCTAAACCAAAATCAAGGCTCAGTTACCCAGTATTCATAAATAATTCACTGTTACATGAAAAATAAATGAAATAAATTTTCCTTATAAAGTACAGTGTCACAATCACTGGGCATGTCTTTGTCGAGGGGCTTTGTGCCTACTTGCAGCTTAGTGTGGGCTGACCTGAATTATATTTTCAAATCTGCGAGCATGCGTTTAAACTAAACTTAATCTCGTCCTTGTGTGGTGTGATCGTGCTTGTAAATTATATTAAATCATTATTGAATGATGGTATACCTATAGGGGATAAACCTTATGCCAAAATGTTAATTGCGCGCTAAGAAAGTTTCTAATTAATTGGCCACCTGTGATCTTTATATTCTTATACGAGTTTTCGTATATTATAATATAATGTTAGAAGCCAAACATCGGCTGAAATGTCTATTATATTACAGCCCTCGTAGTTAGGATGACTTACAGAGTTGAAGATAGTAGCTATGGCAATGAAGTAGAAGCATACGTGCATTTTACTCCATATTGTAGCACATTATCAGAAAACTTGTGTACACCGGCTAATAATTTTTTGATTTGTTAACAAGGGTGTTGGGGTCTCTTTCCTATTATATTCATCGACGAAACAAGGTTTTACATACTTACAATGACATGATTTCAAAAGGTGTGAAATGTGGATCAAAACTTGAAGAGAGATACAACAACGAACATATGTTGTAAAAACAATGAGTCATGGCTTACTGTGCTTGACTGCCAAAGACAACTATTCTAACATTTCATACATACAAATTCAAGACAAAAGACTGATATTGCTGACAGTAGACAAGCATTGGCATACTATGTCATGGTTCTAAACTACCATAGTTCATATGTTTATGACAAGAGAGACCTATGCAAATACAACATTCTATTAGTTGTATATACTGAAAAAATGCCATCTTTCATAATCAAGCAACTCTAGATGAACTAGCTCCGCCCTCTATCGATGTAGAAGCTCCCTCATGAAACTCCATGCAGCCACACATGCTAACATCAAACTATGTCACTCATGCCAGCTATAATAGGATCCTAGTAACCTTCTTTGCCAACTCAATTGCGTATTTCTCTATCATGTGATGAGAGAGGAGGGATCGTTGAATGGCAAATAGACCCACCCTAGGGGCCTAGGGGGTGATCCATGACATGGCTTGACCAGAGATAAAGGTTTGGGACTGCTCCATTGCATCCGCTAACATCAAGAAACGAGTCTACAACTCCTTGAAGGTAGCCATTGACATGAGACCACACACTTCCCCACTCAAGACAAGCAAATCATGAGGGCTTATGAGATGAAAACTTCTAGAATTTTATCCAAGCCTCCCCTGATCTCTGCTCAGAAAAATATCCATGTAATAGACATAACAAGTGAAATGTCCCTCTTTCTAAAATAACATTGTTGAAGACCCTTGGCCTATTTTGTCTAGCCCGATACTAAGGGGTGAACTTAAGCATGACTTAAGTCATAAATAATTATTATAAAGTGCCAAAAAAAGAAAAAGAAAATTATAAGCTCTTGTAATTAATTATTATGACTTAATGATAAAGTGCAAATAGAGAAGTGATTAAAAAGACTTAACACATGTTATATTCCTAAGGAAAAATGTGACCACCTTTGGGGATGAAAACATGTGAAGAAGGCTTTAAAAAATTGGAGAATGTTTATTGGTTGTGGTGTGTGGTCATTTTGGGCCTTTTCTTTTCATTAAGGAGGCAAGTTGACTTGCTTTGGACATCATTCTAATTTTATTAAAAATTCTTAAATTTGCTTGTTAGCCTAGAGCTTATGAGTTGTATTCCCGAGGATGAAAACCCTCATGAGAAGTGAAGGGAAGAACGAATACTCTTCTCTTTGGATTCACCTAGCAGCGTGTTAAATATTTAAGGGAAAGTTATTGGTGAGGTATTTTATTTTCCCGGTTGGAGCGATCCATTTGAGGAGTATTTTGGCATGAAGGGTATGAAAATAAGATCTAAGTGGTACTTGCTGCAAGGAGCTGATTTTCAGTCATCTATTTTGCTATTTTTGGAGTATTTTCTTAGGTCCAAACCCTCCTTTTCCAGCTTGTAACTGCAGACAAGGGTTTGCAGATTTTATTAAATAAAATCAGATATTTTTGGAGCTCTAAATTGGTACATTTCTCTTGCTTGACCTTCTAAAAATTATTGCTTTCATTTGGACAAGAGAAAAGCATTGTTTGGCAACTTGTGGTGCATTTTCTATTATTGGTGCAAGTCACATTTTCTAATATTAATTTCAGATCTGCATATTCTGAAAAATTTATGGTACATTTGAGGTTGGTTTTTGGCAAAAATCCTTTGTATGCCCTTTAAGGTCCTTTGGGGACATTATTGGTATCGAGTGGTGATTATCCCATCTTGTAAAGGGTAAATCAAACTTGCATGGACAAAGAGGAAGACAGTTTTAGATATCATTATTCAAGAAGAACTCCAAGAAGAGGAGAGATGGATGATAGAGAAAGACCTCCTC
The DNA here is from genome assembly GCA_018340775.1 of Taxus wallichiana var. yunnanensis. Lineage (NCBI taxonomy): Eukaryota > Viridiplantae > Streptophyta > Pinopsida > Cupressales > Taxaceae > Taxus > Taxus wallichiana. Next base: position 805,168,340 of record CM031239.1, on the reverse strand, counting down.
CAAATGATGAGTTGAGCTACATGAATGAGGTGTTTACTCGGGGTAATAGAGAAGTGCAAGACTGTTTGATGGAGTCACACATAGATTTAAAAGACTCTTTTATAAGAGCCATGGCAAATTTGGGTAGATCCCTACAAGGGATAAGTAATAATAGGAAAAACCCTCAAGGAAATTAAGGCATTCATGGTGAGGGAAGCTCTTCTACTCATTGTGTAGACAGGGGTGCAAACAAGACTCCTTCCAAATTCTTTCATGCTAGTTTCCTTCAAAGAAATGAGCCACAAGGGGAGGAAGAGCAACCACCTACACATGGGTTCGGAAGAAATAAATCTATATGGAGATGAGTATGCATCATTAAATCCCAACACAAGGGATTTACTTTCATTCAGGGACTTTTGCCAACTAAGAAGGAATGAAGGACCAAGGAAGAAGGTGAATCATCCGCATGAGCCAAGGAAAGAAATCCAATAGTGATTGGGTAAGATCGCCCTCCTTATGTATGATGGTTTAGATAAATGTTCTGTAAGGGCTTGGCTGCAAAAATTAGACACTTACCTATCATTAAACCTGATGTATGAAGAAGAGGCTCTCAAGTTTTTCAACTTTAACTTGGACAATATAGCTCATGAATGGAGGTACCATGGTCTTGTGACACAAGGACATGGCTCCATAACTACTCTTGAAGAGTTTAGTTAAAGGTTAACTGAAAGATTTGACAGGAAAGATCCAGAAGTGCACTTCAGAGAAATAGCAGAACTCAAACAAGAGACATCCGTGGAGAGGTATGTTGCTGATTTTCAGAAATTAGCTGTCGTGGTTCCTAATGTAAGTGAGAGAAGATTGGTGGTCTTGTTTATGGAAGGTTTAACCAAACCTCTTAGGGGGTTGGTAAAGGATTTTAAGCCTCCCTCTCTCCAAGATGCAATAAAGAGGTCATTAAATCCGGAAACTATAGTCGGTAAGGGTAAAAATCTTCCCTTTGGATAATCCAAGCCAAGTTATGTGGGGCAGCCAAGACATAGATTTAAAGGGCAGCCAAGGACAACCCCCATTAATCAAGCAAGAAGGCCATTTCAGCAAGGTACAAACCCGTAAAGAGAGGTTGAAAGGAACAAAGATGTAGAGAACACGAGAAATGAATTAAGAAGGAAGACTATTTACTTCACATGCAAAGATCCATGGACTCTAGGGCACCATTGCCTAGGCAAGGGCCAAGTACATTACATTGAAGTCATTTCTGATGGAGAGGAGGAAGAAATAGACAAGGAAGAACACCATGAGGATGAAGAGCAAGAAAGGAAAGAAGAAGATCAATTGGATAGTACTCTTGCCACACTATTCGTAGCTCCAAGGTATCACCCTTTTCGTGTTAGAGGGAACTAAAAGGTAAACGAGTCACTGTTTTGATAAATAGTGGTGCAACTTATAATTTTATTGATGTTGATTTAGTTGCAAGATTGGGGCTGCCATTAGAGGATTTCAAAGGATTTAATGTTACAGTTGTGGATGGCTTCACCATCCCTTGTACCAAGAAGATATCACAACTGAAAATCACACTTGGTAAGCATATGGTAACAAATGACTTCTACGTGGTGGGTATTGGTGAAACGGATTTAGTTTTGGGTGTACAATGGTTGCATTCTCTTGGGGAGTTCACCCAAAATTACCAAACAATGGAGCTGAAATTCATATCAGTAGATCAGGAAATAGTGCTACATGGCATGGCAAATGGAGCTCCTATGGTAGTGACTACTAAGCGGATGGAAAGAGCCTTTCAAAGAGGGCAGATTGCTTGGGCAATTGAGTGTCTAATCACATCTGCAGATCAGATTTTGGGACAACAACAATATAATGAAGACATTCAAGCTATCCGTGACAAGCATGCCAAGGTATTTGACAACCTTCCTCATGGGTTACCTCCAGATAGAGGTTTTGAGCATACCATTGAATTAGAACCAAGTACTAAGGCTGTGATTACTACTCCTTATCGTCATCCTAGAGCCTACAAAGAAGAAATTGAGAAGGCCATTAAGGAGTTGTTGGAAATGGGGCATATAAGGCCTAGCTCTAGTCCCTTTGCATCTTCAGTGGTTCTTGTGAAAAAGAATGATGGGACTATGAGAATGTGCATTGACTACCGCTTGTTGAATAAAAAGACCATCAAAAATAGGTATCCCATACCTAGAATTGATGAGCTAATTGATGAGCTACATGGAGCTATCTACTTCTCCAAGATAGACTTGAGATCCGAGTACCATCAAATCCGGGTAAGGAAGGAAGATGTCTACAAAACTACATTTAGGTGTGATTTTGGCCACTTTGAATTTCTTGTAATGCCTTTTGGATTGACCAATGCCCCTGCTACATTTCAATCATGCATGAATCATGTCTTTAGAGAGCATTTGAGGAAGTTTGTATTGGTCTTCTTTGATGACATATTGGTTTATAACAAATCATGGGAGGAACATCTTCAACACTTGGATATTGTGTTGGGCATTTTGGAGAAGTAGTCACTTTATGCAAAGGAATCAAAATGTGAACTTGGTGTGACTGAAATTTTATACTTGGGGCACATTATCAATACCAAAGGTGTTCATGTGGATCAACAGAAGATCATTGCCATCTTGGATTGGCCTCCACCCACCACCATGACACATTTGAGAGGATTTTTGGGATTATGCAGTTATTACAGGAGGTTTGTCAAAGGTTTCTCTCAACTTGCAGCTCCTTTGACTGATTTAACAAAGAAGGGAGCTTTCAGCTGGTCTAGGACAGCCCAAGATGCATTTGACAATTTAAAAAGGTGATGAGCACATGCCTTGTACTCGTTGTTCCATATTTTTCTATTCCCTTTGTTGTTGAATGTGATGCATCCGGTGATGGTATTGGGGCTGTTTTGATGCAAAACAAACACCCCATTGCATTTGAAAGTAGAAAACTCAAAGTAATTGAAAAAAAGTACTCCATCTATAACAAAGAAATGTTGGTAATCATGCATGCCTTGTTAAGTTTTGAGAATATCTACTTTGTGGCAAGTTCGTGGTGAAAATAGATCACAACAGGTTGAGGTAAGTTCTCAGCCAATTTGATTTGAATGATAGACAACAAAAATGGGTGAGTAAAATTCAGTCCTTTGACTTTGAAATTGAGTTTGTTAAAGGGAAAAATAATGTTGTAGCAGATGCATTGTTTAGGATTCCATATTAATGCTCTATGTATGAATTCGTAGCGGATTGGAGGGCTGTTATAACAACTGAGTATGCAAAAATTAGTTTGCTAGTGTTGTCCTAGAAGGTGGAATTGAAGATGAAAAGTATAAAGTGGTGGATGGCCTCATACTCTACAAAAATAGGGTCTTTTTGGTACCTGAATCCAAGGTGAAACGTAAGATTCTAGAGGCTATGCATGATTCACCTTTGGCCGGTCATTCAGTTACTTTAAAACATACAAACAAATTAGAGAGAAGTTTGTATGGAAAGGACTCAAAGGGGAGGTACTCCAACACATAAGGGAATGTCTCACATGTCAACAATGTAAAGCAGAGCATGAGTTTCAGCAGGTCTTTTGCAGCCTCTACCTATCCCAAATCAAAAATGGGAGAGTATTTCCATGGATTTCATCACTGGACTCCCTTCGGTGCAAGGTAAGAGTGTCATTTATGTTGTAGTGGATAGATTGACCAAGTATGCACATTTTTTTCCACTACCAACTAAGTATGATGGACCATTGGTGGCTGGAATATTTTTTAAGGAAGTTTTCAAACTTCATGGGCTGCCTAAAAACATTGTGAGTGACAAGGATAACAAATTTCTGACTTCTTTTGGCAAGAACTCTTCCACCCTATAGATACAAAGTTGACCCTAGCACAAGTTACCATCCACAAATGGATGGGAAAATTGAGATTGTCAAAAATGGATAGAGGGGTACCTAAAGAGCTATGTTACAGGGCAGCAGACAACATGGATAAAATGGTTATACTTGGGGATTTTCACTACAACACATCTTACCATATGTCTCCTTCAAAGATTTATATGGTTACGATGTATTTTCCTTTATGGATGTTGTTCTTCCGGATAATAGAGTGCTCGGAGCTAAAGATTTGGTGAAGCAGAGCCAAGATATTTTAAAGGCACTCAAGGATAACCTCTCACATGCACAAAATCAGCAGAAATTATATGCGGACCAATGAAGGGTTGAGAGGTCATTTGAGGTAGGGGACATGGTTTTTTTGAGATTACAACCTTATAGACAATCTTCCCTCAAAGGGAAAGGATCTGAGAAATTGAAGCCAAGGTTCTATGGCCCTTACAAGGTCATAAGGAAGGTTGGGAAAGTTTCCTATGAGCTTGAAATTCTGGCTCAAAGAAAAATCCATAATGTGTTCCATGTTTCATGCCTAAAAAGGGCTTTGTGATAACATATCTCTCCTTCCATGGAGTTTCCCCCTCTTGATGATGAGGGCAAATTAGTATTGGAACTGGAAGCTATCATGGAGGTACGTGAAAGAAGGTTGAGGAATAGAGTTATTAGGGAATATTTGATACAATGATAGGGGTTACGTTTTGAGGATGCAACATGGGAGGGTGCAGAAATTTTAGATCACCCAAATTTGTGATTGATTATGGGCAAACAATTTGAGGAAGGGAGGACTGAAATGTCCCTCTTTCTAAAATAACAATGTTGAAGACCCTTGACCTATTTTGTCTACCCGATGGCTAAGGGGTGAACTTAAGGGTGACTTAAGTCATAATAAATTATTATAAAGTGCCAAAAAAGAAAAAGAAAATTATAAAGCACTTATAATTAATTATTATGACTTAATGATAAAGTGCAAATAGAAAGGTGATTAATTTTTTTAGCAAATGTTATATTCCTAAGGGAAAAATGCGACCACCCTTGGGGATGAAAACATGTGAAGGAGGCATTAAAAATTGGAGAATGTTGATTGGTTGTGGTGGGTGGTCATTTTGGGTCCTTTCTTTTCATTAAGGAGGCAAGTCGACTTGCTTTGGGCATCATTCTATTTTTATCAAAAAATCTGAAATTTGCTTGTTAGCCTAGAGCTTGCAGCTGTATTCTCTGAGGACGAAAACCCTCATGAGAAGTGAAGGGAAGAATGAAAACTCTTCTCTTTGGATTCATCTAGCAGTGTGTTAAATATTCAAGGGAAAATTATTGGTTGAGGTATTTTATTTTCCCAATTGGAGTGACTTAGTTTGAGCACTGTTTTGGAATGAAGGAAGGGTATAAAAATCAGATCTAAGTGCTGTTGCAAGGAGCTGATTTTCAGTCATCTATTTTACTATTTTTGGAGTATTTTCTTGGGTCCAAACCCTCCTTTTCCAGCTGTAACTGCAAACAAGGGTTTGCAGATTTTATGAAATAAAAATCAGATATTTTTGGAGCTCTAAATTGATACATCTCTCTTGCTTGACCTTCAAAAAATTATTACTTTCATTTGGAGAAGAGAAAAATTTTGTTTGATAGCTTGTGATGCATTTTCTATTATTGGTGCAAGTCACATTTTCTAATATTAATTTCATATCTGCATATTATGAAAAATTTATGGTACATTTGAGGTTGGTTTTTGGCAAAAATCCTTTGTATGCCCTTTAAGGTCCTTTGGGGACATTACAACACGTTTGTCTAGAACCAAATAAAGCAAATTTGAAATGAGCATTCATGTAATCTTTGAGTTCACTCGATTGCGTATCTCCAATTCAAGGTAGTTGATGCCCATAATATCCTTGATTGTCTTCATCGCCTCCCCTGTTTGAATAACAATGACTATTTTGAGATGCTCATAGACACATGAACAAAATGACATTTCCCATTTTTCCCCAAACAAAAGAAGATCAACAAACAAAAGTTCCCATTTTCACAACATAGAGAATACAAATGAGACAAATTTGTGATAAAAGAGGCCTTTGAGAGAATGCTTTTGTTGTGTGTAATTGTAGGCTCCATGACTAGTGTGGAGCCACCTCTTCTCAACCCATTACCCCATTCATTATTAGAGTAGAACTTCTCAAGCTCTAGTTAGCCTAAGTATTTATATTGTCATAGTCTGCGCTCCACTTTTTAAGTAGATTATTATACATGTTCCACATCAACTTCTCCCTTAAAGCCATATTTTGAAGATCCATGTTCGTTTCTAGTAGCTCCTAGGTTTTTAGCTAGAAAAAACCATGTCCTAACCGACCAATGGAATAATTTTCTTTTCCTCCATTCCTTGCCATAAGAAGTCACTCATAATTTTGATTTGTTTGGTATGGACTCTAAGTAGTTGAGATTCTTAATACTAACGTCATGTAAATAGGAAGGGAACTCAAAACACATTTCATAAGAGTAATTTTACCAACTAAGGATAGTCATCTTCCTTGTAAGCATTGAGGCAATCCTGAAAAACCCAAATCATATATTTTCCAATGGGGTGCTCTTCATGCCCAATAAAACAAGGAATCCCGAGGTACTTTTGTGAAAGGGACCTAAGATTGAAGCCCAAGATATTTATAATTTGTTTTTCTACAACATGGTTATTTGTAATGACATGAAGGCTTGGCCCAGATCTAGCAATATCATTTACAAAACTTACAATGGACAAAGTGTAGTGGACTATGTAATATGCACCTAGAGCTCTATTTGTAGGTTGCTTGAGTTTGAAATTGGAGATTGTCCTATTGAGCTCAAATCTGATCATAATCCTCTCTTGGTCAAGCTTGGTACCATTTCAAATCAGCAACAAGGAAAACAAGTCCATCGCATGCAAGAGACATCTCCAAAACAAGGAAAAATCATTTTGAATAAAGAAAATTAGGAAATTTTTGTGGTTGCCCTTGAACAACAATTTCAGATGGCAAGAAATGATATCGAGAGCAATACAAACAAGGGGGCAAGGGGTTATGTTTGTAGTAAGTTGTTGATACCTTTAATTCACAAGGCATTAAGTGCTTGCAAAAATCTAAGCCTAGAAAGGGGGCTGCAAATACTTTTCCAACAAACCCGTGGTATGACACAAATTGTAAGGCTGCCAAGAGAGCTATGAGGGAAAGTGATGTGAACAAAGAAAATAAAAAGAAATACGAGATATTGGTATGACAAAAAAAAAAAAGAAAGCTATGTGAATAGAAGAAGGTTTGAATTAATTTCTCTTGGAAAACACAATCCCAAGGGATTTTGGAAGGAGCTACAACAAAAGAAAACACACATAGAAAACAATATCACAGAAGCTCATTGGTTAGAATATGTGAATACTCTCTACGAGTGACCGCAACAGAAGGATACTCCTCCCATCATTCATACTTTGATCGAACTTTTCTCAGAGGAAGACATCAAACATGACATAAAGAATCTAGCAAATGGTAAAGCTCAAGATGTTGATGGGTTGTAGGATGAATTTTTAAAGTGGGGGGTTGAGGTGCTCACTTTGCATATCAGAAAAATATTCAATGATGTAACTTAGGTTGGGTTCCCACTAGAGTGGATGACTAGTGTTGTTATTCCTCTTTTTAAAAGTGGGGATATCAATAATCCTTCTAACTATCGCACTATTATGATCAATCCTCTTTTTGGTAAGTTATTTGGGGGCATGATAGAGCATAGAATCAACAGTTGGGCAGAAAGAGAGGGAAAAAGAGAAAAAGGACAAGTAGGTTTCCGATCTAAACATTCAACCATTGATCATTGCATCACTCTTAGGCACTTGATTGAAAAGGTATGGGATACCCAAGGGGATGAAGCTTTTTTCTATTTTGTTGATTTTAAGAAAGCCTTTGACACGGTTCCTAGAGACAAACTTTGGAACAAGATGGAGGAACTTGAGATTCCAAATGAGCTTAGAGCAAAGTAGTACATAGACTTTATGAGTAGGTCAGAGCTAAAATCAGAACCAGAGAAGGTATGTCTGAATGTTTTGGTAGTGACATTGGGGTCAAACAAGGTTGCCCTCTTTCTCCCACTTTGTTTGGTTTATACATTGACAAGCTTGAAGAATGGTTACGTAAAATCGAAGGAGGGGGTGTTCAGTTGGCCGAGTATGTGGTGAAGTTACTCTTATATGCCGATGATCTTATCTTAATTTCAACAACTCAAGGATTGAGGGAGCATCTAAAAGCTTTAGAATTCTTTTGCTAGGAAGTCGGGATGCAAGTGAACATTAGCAAAACAAAAATCATGATTTTTTCCCTAAAAAGAAAAGAGAGGCAAATTAACTTTCTTTTTGAGGGGAGTACATTGGAAATTGTTACAGAATATAAATATCTTGGGATTGATTTCCACAACAAGATGAGCTGGGAGACATGCAAAGAAAAAAGGATATAGGGAGGTTGGAAAGCATCTTACCTACTTCAAAATAGGTGTAGGAAAGCTGAGCTTTGGGACTGGAAAACTAAGAAAACCCTCTTTGGTTTGTTGGTTACTCTAGTTGCTCTTTACGGTTGTGAGGTTTGGGGAAGTAGCATGTCAAAGCATGGATGGCGACAATTAGAAAGAATCCAGAAACATCTAATCACAAGCAATCTTAAATTTAAATCAACAATTCCTTATGAGATCTTATTAGCTGAAGCGAGTACCTTCTCGATGGAAGCATTGGCAATAACTCGGCTGATAAGATATTTGAAAATTTTTAAAACATAGACGATCTTCGCTGGCCCAAAATGGTTACAGAGGATAAGCTAGAGCGCAAAAAGAAAACTTGGATGAAACAAAACAACAAATAGATGAACAAATGGGGATTCAATTTTCAAGAGTGTCCTAACAACAACAGGAAATAAAAAATTATGTGATGGAGAAGTTTAGGACTGCCATGTGAACAAACAGATGGGTTGTAAGAAAGCACAATATATCAAAGAATTCAACCCCACTTGGGAGCATGATTAAAAGCTTATCTAGGGGCAATTATCAAAGGTAAGGCAATGATTTTAGTGGCTCAATTAAGGACCAGATCACATCATCTTCATTGTGGCGGTAGATGGACTATTCCAAAAGAGGATTGGGAAAGGAGAATTTTTCTTTTTTACAGAAAAGGGGTTGTTGAAACGGAATGGTATTTCATTATGGAGTGTTCAACATATGATGATATCCGTATCGAAGACGAAAACAAACTAAAAGTGGACAACTTAAGTGAGTTATTTGTAGAAACAATACTTTAAAAGATCGTTGGTTTAGTGCTCAAGATTCATAGTAGAAGAGATGATATGGCAAAGAGTTTGAAATCAGCTTAAAGTATTGGTTTCCTTTGGTCCCATAGACTCTTTAGTCTCGTGGAAATCATTAAAATCTTTCATTCATTCATTATAATGAAGTTGGGGTATTGAAAAAGAAAATGTCTTATTCTTTTCCATTGATCACTTAGCCGAGGCTAGAGCATAAGCCTCCAAAATTCTCATGAAAGATCTAGCCTCTCATACGTGATCTACCAAAACAAATTCAAAGAAAAGGGTGCCATAAAGAGCTCAATCTTCTTGTTATCGATTAATCTAGGGATATGCTAGAGGAGGGGCTCCAACACATTTCCATTGGATGTTTCCTTATTTGGGTATAGGTTTTCAAAAACTCAACGAATTTAGCTCGATCTCCAAGGCGAGTTGATTGAGTTTCTTCAATCACTGACCAAGTTAAGGAAGAAGTACCTAGGTGTTTCACTCACCATCTTTCTCTATATTTTTGCTTCATTATATCTCTTCCCTTATGAGCGTCTCCTCGTGTTCAACCACTAGTGCCTTTTCATTCAAATACTTTTCCCTATCCATCCCTTTTTGAAATACTTCTTCATTTAGGGATCTCAATTTCATCTTCACTCTTAATTTTTTCTACAATTTGTTTTGAAATGAGTTATGTTCCATTCTTTTAGGAAGGATTTCACATGGGCCAATTTCTTAGCTAGAACAAACATTTTTATCCTTAGTCCTCAAGAATCCCACCAAATATTTATTGTTTTTGCAAGTTCAAGAGCTCTAAACCACATGAGCTCAAAATTGAAAGGGCATTTAGCCGGTACCAAACCTTTCATAATTCTTGAGACCATGCTAGTGATATTTTGTCACTTTGGTTATTTTATTGATTTTAATGACCCGACCCATGAAAGTGGCATAAAATTCCCTAACCATGGAGAGATCACCTATCACCTATTGACAAGGTGATCTTCCTTTACATTTGAGAGGGGCAGCTCCCTCATATGATTTGAGTATTTTTAGATAATTTAAACTAGAAATTACCCTAAGGGAGAGAAAAGAGAAGAATGAAGAAAATATATAGAGGAGATAAGATGAAAGAGAGGAAAGAAGATGGAAGGGAGAAGTCCACAACAGGCTAAACATAAAGGGATGTTGGGACAACTCAAGGATAATCATAAAATAGGGGAAACCCTCTTTCTCACATGAGGAAAAGAACATGGGCAACAACTGCAGAGAGAACAAGAAACACCTAAAAGCACAAAGTCTTCACCATTCATGGATTACTAATGTATGTCACAAAGTACACTTGCATAAATATGCAATACAAAGCCTGCAAATCTTAACATCACTTGTAATACAAATGAATGGAAAGGTGGACAACATTCAACCACAAATAACTAAGCATGATTTCGTGATTGGAAAACATCCACACCATAAGATGAATTCTTCTTCCAATACTCATATCCTTTATTCATGAAGTATGAAAATACATTGTACACACAAAGTTGTAGCAACTCTCTTCATAGCTAAGAGAGGAAAAGAGAGAATCCCTTTACAATTGAGCTCAAGCCTTTTATAGGAATTTACAAATGACTCTTCATATTCGGGTGACTTTTCAACTTAAAGTGCAATCCCAATGAAGAAATAGAAACTCTAAGTGACTTAAGTAACTTTTACAAAAGTGATTTCACAATGGAGAAATAGAATTGGGGAAGAAGAGATAAGCTCTAATTGTGATCGATCCAGTCATCCGTCAAATCCAAGAATCCAATCCACCAAAGTATTTTTTTAACTCAATTTTATCTTCAACATATCCTTGTCCATGTCGGACCAACTTCTAGTACCAATCCTCCCTTTCAATTTGATACAAACTAGGTGATCATTGTTGCTTTCATTAGTGGTGAGAACAAGGTAACAACTCAATTTTGCTACAAATTATCTTTAAAATGTTTCCAAACCATACTATAAGGATCCTTCCTTGATAAGAAAGGTGTGGACAAAATTTTACAAAGGTTTAATGCGTGGAAATTGAGTTATGCCTAAAACAAATTTTCCTCCGTGTGGACAAAACAACAATTGGAAGATGGTTCCTCCAATGGGCACCAAATTTGTCTTGGATATTTGAAACCTCTAAAAACATGACCTTGGTTCCAATATATCTCCATAAAACCCAATGGTGCCAAAAATTGAGCCTATATGCAGAAGTTATGACCCTCACAACAATGGTGAGTGTTCCACATTGCATTTGAGAACACCCTCTCCGGAAAAGACAATTTGCAAGGAGAGGAAGGTGAGAAATATGTTTCATAATTCCAAAAATAGAAAGAATCATATTTATCTCAATTAAATCCTTCAGGAAATGATTTGAAAAAAATAGGAACAATGTGTATCGATTTTCAATCGAGTCTCTCGATGAGATTAGGTAGAAATCCTCCTTACTAGATGTGGAAGCCATGAAATTTCAGGTTTAGATCTTCAAGAACATAAAAATTTCATTGGAAGCAAAGGAGGAAGTCAATTCATGTTTTATTCCTTCATTGTTGGGGAATTTGCATGGGGATGCTTGTGAGATGCAATTGCACTTGAGAGAGGGAGAAAAATTAAGGTTTTTAAATTTTTTCAATGGATATGGTAGAATATGATGAAAAACACAGTCATCCATATCTCCTAAAACACTCCACCTCACCATGTAAGAGATGGATCAAATGAAAGGTGTTTTCAAGAGGAAGCTATGCTCCAAATTTTAAGTCATTTTTCTCCCTAAGTCACTAGGGAAAAAAGGATTTTGAGAAAGTTGGAGAAAAAAATAGTTTTCATGGCTGGAAAATACTTTCCCACATTAAAAATAAACCAGTTTATCATTCACCACAAGGTTTAGCTCTTCTTAAAGGCGTTTTCAAATGGAACATTTTGGCAAAGTTTCATGATTTTTCTCCCAAGGAATAAACTATATACCCATAGCTATATACGGCCAGGCGGACGGGTCGAGACCCCCCGATCTAGATCTATATACGGCATTAGCATCGGCTATGTACTGGATTGGGTTGGAGCCAGCTCGAGACCGTCCTGACCACGTCGATGACCGGATTCTACTTTCTCTATATAGAACCGGCTCATTGAAGGCCCCTACCGCCTAACCCTCATTTCTAATATGTCATTGGAAATGTTTATAGCACACCTAGATAGATAAGATAAGATATATAGGGAGGGGGCACTCCCGTCGGCAATATAGACTCTATAGGGCCGCCCAGATAGATAAGAGATCTAGGGAGGGGGCCATTAGGGTGAGCAACATATTGTTTTTACAAGCTAGGGTATAGAGCTGGTTTTCTTGGATTCATGGATAAAAAATTAATGTCATGATATGTTTTCCCTTGTACTTTTTCTATTTTTCTATTGGGGTCATTGGAGGGAAATTAAGAAGTTCAAAAAACAACGTAAGTGGAGGTGGGGAATGGAGTTTGCAAATGCAAAGTGGGAAATGCAAAAATTTACATCTCCCTCCTCCAAAGTACGCCCCAATAGAAAGAGAGAATACTTTTGGCATGCAACATGCATTCTCAAAGTGTGCTCTGCATGAGGGGTCTCCAAAATGCGCCTAGGGCCTTAATCGAAGAGTTAAAGGGGGAACATGAAGGGAGACCAATGAATTTGATTTTTGGTCAACAAAATGTTAACCAATAGGAAGGGGGCACACTTTTGCAAGTTCAAATACAAAACAAATGCATGGAACCTTCCCAATGGCCACACCAATTAGATCATTTCACTTAAACTTGTTGATGTCATCACCTCAACAGAGAAATATAACAAAAAGTAAAATTTTCATGCACCTGAAGTGAAAATGTGAGTTTCCTAGGCATATAATATATTATTTTGAATAGAAAACACTCAAAAAATCCATTGTAACCATTTTCAAGAGCTGAAAAATACCTCATTTTTAATTTTAAGGAAACTCACCCTTTTATTGTAAGAAGGGGCAATAGTGAGTTGAGCTGCAGAACTTGAGAGGAGTTGGAACAAAACAAATTCTTTGGTCATGAAGAGGATTCCTCAATATTTAATTTGACCATTTTTTTTCTTTTGAATCCACTAGAAGCTCCCAAAATGTCCAATTGAAGATGGCATTTCTCTAGAGACCAAAAACATTGTCTTCACAAAAAGTACGAGGAGTGAATGGGTTCTCAAGACCAGTGTAGAAATTCCAAAATATGACTTAAACCATTCTAACATGAATTGAACTCTAAAACCTTTCCAATGACTATAATCATGATTCTCGAAACCACCCAAAACTCATTGACACTACCCAAAAGTTGACACTTGTAAAGGGTAAAATTTGTAATTTTGACCAAAACTCCTAAAAGAGGAAAAATTTTCTTTGGGGTTGTCAAGTAAAATGCCTATAAATTTTACATACCAATAGACCACAAGGTAGTGATTTGAGCCATATATTGGAAGGACCATGATTTCGTGATCCAATCCAAATTCATCAATTCAAGATAAACCAAAAAATGATCCAAGTGTTCCATTATATCGTCGAAATAAAAATCCTATTTCTCTAAATCGAAATATACTTTTTATGTTTATTATATGTTAGAATGTTTGATGTCACAGATATTTTGAAGTTAGAGTGCCAATGATAAGAGTAACTTACCCTAGACTTATCCCGAGCTAAGAGAAAGGTATTGAAATATCTTCCCAACACTATTTCATAATGATCTTGATTATGGAGCTTCATAATTAATTCATCCCAAAATATTTTTCAAGAGTAGGGTTGTTAGGTCCATACATATTTAAGATCAGAAAATTCAAATTCATAGAAGATGATTGGACTCTACATAATCGCTAACTAGAACCTTCATTTAGCATGAAAATCGTGACTCAATTTGGCTTCCAAGTTACTCCTAGACCAACATATGCCCCATCAAAATTAACAAATTTATCTTCTAACTTGTCCAACCTTTCCTCGCTAATCCTTGTGCTTCCTCTATTTTCATTTTTATTTCTTGAAATGAAATTAAATGGTTTTAATTACATCCATAGGACTAAAGGTTTAAGGGACCACTATAAATTGCATTTGCTTAAAGTTACGTGGGTTTAGAGATATATTTTAGGAGGTTGCTCCTCTTCTTATTGAATTGTGTTAGCATCTCCCCCAAACATTTTATTTGTCTTCGAATATCCCTATAATGGAATCAACTCTTAAAATTCCTCATAGTTGGATATGATCCTCATGTACCTTAGGCATTCAAGGAAAAAATGATCCTCCATTTTAAGTGTCATGAATGTGTCTACTTATTGTGCTATGATTTCATGACATGATAAGTGTTGCTTGTTAGGATTAATGAGGAAAAATCGAGGCCCCTAACATTCCAAGGGATGATTTTTAATTGAGAGAGGGAGACTTACATCCCCACTTTTCAAATTTGAAGAAATTATTTACTATATTCGTGGTACCTACTTCCATTTGTCCATTATCTTTGTCAAACCCATATTTTTACATCTTAGTTTTGGACAAAATTAGCTTTCTTCTAAATATTGACCATGGGATGAATTATCACTTCCATTGGATCTTTAACTTCAAATTCATCATCTAAGAAATTCAAATTAGTTTGTTTCACCCATTCTTCCATATTGCAGAAATCATCACCCCTCTTCCTTTCTCCAATATTTGGTGGAGTAACATTGCAATGCCACTTGATTCTTTTTTGGTGCTTTTAGTTTCTTCCTAAATCAACCTTGGAGACATTTTCTCAAAAGATATTCCCATTTTGAACTTTCATTGAATATGGTTTGATTAGTCTTGAATGTTATTGTTTTCTCGGCTTCTTGCTTATTCTTTTCTTATTCATATCAATGTCCATTCCTCCTTAGGAATGCCTCCAAAGGGCAGCCAAGTTTTGGTTTCCATACTTTGGACTTTAAGACATTCTTTTTGTTAGGGTAGTGCTTTCTTACCTCTATTATGTGTTGTTGAAAATCATCATGAAAATCCTCGTTGACATGAATCACAAAGTAAGGTTTTCACCCCAATTCGTTGAACACCATTTTCCACAATTGTTATTGCATGTTGTTTCCCTATAAATTTACCAAGGAACAGATTTTGAGATCATTGATTTCTTTAGTGAGAGGAAATCTAGTTAAGTCAATTTGAACTAAGGATTCTTCTTCTTTGCTAGGGATAATTTCCATCTTTGATCTCTCTATTCTAGAGTCTTGTAGTCACCCCCGCCTTCCATCTTCATTAATACACTAGTGAGTATTAGGAATTAGAAAACTCAAATTTAAAATAGTATCTAATCCCTCTACCCATATAACCAATAACATATATTTAAAGGTATTATAGTTATATCTTAATTTATATATTCTCTTACCCTATTTCAAAATAAATTTCCTTTCTTAAAATAACTCTATACATGCACCCATATAGCCGAGCATACCCTAACATACCTTATTTCAAAATGACAAAGTAACTCTCTCAGCGCACCCATATCACCTAGAACCATATTTAAAAATAATATAGTATTACCTTAATCCATACATTCCTATATCCTATTTCAAAATAACATTCCTTACCTCAATTCCCATGTCACCATGTCTATTAGCAATCTTATTCTATATGAGTTTTATTAGAATTGAAATTGATTTGGGTATATGTAACTACTTTGTGGGCTACCACTTGTTTTAGTGATTCCACAACTAACACTCCATATTACTTATAGGCCCTTAAAATTTCTATCGGTTGTTGTGGTGTTAGCTCTATGTATCAAACATGAGAGTAGGTTCATTCTATATATGCTTCTTGTTTCAAGTTAGAAGAGAGGATAGAAAACAAATATTAGGGAATTGATTGATAAACTCAATATATTATATTTTGCGTGACTCAACATATTACAAGTGCAAGTTATTTTGATTTTTTAAAATGCATTATATTTATTACTGTTAATATAATTGATGTTTAATGGCCTAGATTCCATACCTTAGTACACATTTGTGTTGATTACTATTTTGAATATTAGTAAGATTTTTTATTCAAGTTGTTAGATTTGAATTTCACATTACATAGCTCTTGACAATATATTGGCATCATAATTAAATAGACAAAATCCAAAATACATCTCATGAAAAGTGGTATTTCCATGCCTGGTATTGTATTATATTGAGACATCTACAGGGATAATTTTAGCGGCAAATATTCGTAAGATGGCGAAAATTTCATTTTATGAAAATTTGAAAAGGTGAATTATTCTGAGTGGGTGGTGCCTGTTCGCGTAAAATATATAGTATATTTTTTTCGGGGTTGGCTTCACCTTCATTTGAAAACATCTCCTATAAAAACCTAGTTGATTCGCCGGGTAGTATACCTCAAGTAGCTTAACAAATTACCAATACTGTGAAATTTGAACTCGCATACCCTTAAGCACCAGAGATTCAGATTACTGTTAGCCTGTGATTGTTGACGCGCGACAAATGCAGTGTTGACGTGTGACAAGGGCACGCTGATGCGCGACAACAACCGCATCGACGACGCGCGATGGCGAGAGGAAGTGTTGACGCGCGACTTGGGCAGTGTTGACGCGACAGAGGAAGTGTTGACGTGCGACAGAGGAAGTGTTGATGCGCGACAGAGGAAGTGTTGACGCGTGACAGAGGAAGTGTTGACGCGTGACAAGGGCAGTGTTGACGTGCGACAGTATATTCAGACAGTGGACGTGTGACAGGAAATGGGTTGTTGATGCGTGACAAGTGCAGAGTTGACATGTGACAAAGACCTCAGACAGAGGACGCGTGACAAGACCTCGATTGGGACAGAGTCGTTACTTAGTTTTTGCGACGCAGACTCTTTTCGGAATAATGGAAGGTGTCAGCTCAAAGAATATGAATAACCTAAAAGTAAGTAAGAAATCTTAGAAATCACTCTTCAAGTATTTTGGAAACTCATGGATACAGATATTGTAAATACCAATCATATAGATGCCACCACAAAGAATCAGAATACTGACTGTGTGGAAGGTATTATTGAGGTGGACATGCATTCTGCACAATATCAAAGTCAAACAAATGAAACCTATGATAATATGCCAGATCTTGAAGATATTGTTCCTATTGGGGTGCAACTAGAAGTGCAGCTAGATATCATAGATACAAACACTCAGCAAAATGGAAGACAAAAATCAAAATCAAACTCCGGTCCAAGAAAGAGGAAACCAGGTGATTGTGATATTGCTCAAAATTCTACTCAAAAAAGTAAAGCATTGAAAACGAACAAGAATATGTGGACCATTGGCAGGACATACAAGTTTGATTGGGCAGCTAAATTTCCGTTTATTGAACCTCGTATAATCATCTAATTTTGAAGAAATCCTATCCGAATGTACATGTAAAATATGTATGTGGAAATTGGGAAAGCAACAAAAATGCAAATCAAGTTTGGACACTATAGAAAAACATTGTGGAAAACAATATTTAACTGTAATGGGGGCGGATGGCCAAAAATCAAAACACATAGGTGGAAAACTGAAAAAGAATGCATGCATGTTAGATACGCAGTGGAATATGAGGCAGAGTAGAAAAAACACAGACATCTATTGGAAAAGGGAGGAACGATCACATCACATATTGGTAAGATGAAAGAAACAAATCTACATGCAAAATTCATACAATTCTCTACTCTTTTTCAAATACTAAAAAAAGGAAGAGCGATTTCAGATTTCCTCGATTTCAAAGTTTTGTATCAATTTAATGGAATGCTGAATGTACCTCAGTCTCATTGGTCTAAAAGTAGTGGATGGGAAATGGAAAAATGCCTCTCGATGATAGAGAAGGAAGATTTGAAAGAGAATGTAAAAAAAGCAAACTTTATCTCTCTTTCAATTGATGAAGTGATAAAGAATCAACAACACCGCATGGGTATGTATTCACATCTATACTTTAGAAAATCATATAAGGACACCTCATCTGTTGGGTGTTATGAAAATGGTTGAAAATTGCAATGCCGAAAACCTATATAAAATAGTTGTTTCTCATTTGAAAGATGTTGCTGGTATGACTGATTATGAAATTGCTACGAAGTTGGTATGCGTTGGAGCAGATGGTGCATCTGTCATGCAGGGTCACCGAATAGGGCTCTGTGTTAGATTACAAACAACAGTGGCCCCATATATGCTACCAATTCACTGTATGGCTCACAGAATGAATTTAGCGTATAAAATGGTAAGCAACCATGAAAATGTTGCTAAATTAGAAGACCTTATAAGAGAACTTCATGCCTATATGTCAAGCAGCCCAAAGCGTTTTCTCGAGTTCCAAAAATTTGCAATTGGAATTACAGATGGCAAAAAACTTCTGAAGGATGTGGAGACTAGATGGATCTCTTTGTATGAACCTGCATGCAGAGTTCGTGAGGAGTATCCTTCATTGGTTGGTTTCATGCACAAATACCGTCATGAAGTTGATAGGGCAAGGGACTTGTTGTTCGTTTAATTGATTTGGAGACATTGCTTACATTGGTTGGTATTCTTCCAATGTTAAAGGAGATCAATACACTGATGAAGCATGCACAGGGCAGATTAATCTATATTGTGGATTTTATACGGATGAGGAAAATGGTATGTCAAAGTCTTGATATATTGTACTGTTCCCAGGATAGTTTTGATGCACCTGTTTTTGAAAATTGGAAAGATTTATTAGATCTTAAAAATCCTAACACCTTTTTGAGATTTAATATCCACGATCACCTATGCATCACTGTTAATGGGAGGGAAATACCAATGCACATTTTGCAAAAACGTCAAGATATTACAGATCGGAACGAGAAGATGTTCCCGTGACACGTAATTTGTTTGAGTTTGTTATAGTTGAAACAAGAATAAAGCTTAAAAATTTTCAGAAACCTTGTCATCAGAAATTAGGGAACGTTTCTGTAAAGATAAAATTCTGGAAGCCATGGGTGTGATGAATCCTAATTTTTGGAATATCAAGGTGGCGTCAGTGCAGACTTTGTCGAGTAAGCATTTCCATAATCAATGGGTACAATAATGGAACAATTTACAAAGACGTCAGAGCTCAAGGGTATGGAAATCAAAGGTATATTGAATGCCGATTTATTAAAGTTTCAGTCAACAAATTTTGCAACAACAATGAGGAACCAATATAAGAATTTAGATCAACCTTCTGAAAGTGGTGCTATTACAAGGCTGTGGCGAGGAATCTATCAAAGTTATATCTTACAAGAAGATATCAATGAATATTTCAGATTATATGAGTTATGCCAAACAATGATTTTGGGGTCTGTGGAGGATAAAAGGGTTTTCAAAGTGCATTGTCATTTATAAAATCAAAACCGAGAAACAAAGTCATGGATAAAAATCTGGAAAGTTTCCGAGGTGTTATGTTTCGATACTCCATCGAAACCTTTCCATTCGATAGAGCAATTGCGCACTGGAATTCCCTTTGCAAAAGAAGAGGTGTGAATAATACAAACTACAAGTACAAATATTCCCAACCTTGAGAGTGTAATTGGCTCTTCGTCACATTCTACGTAAGACAACATCGACTTTGATGAAGCTATTGATAATGGATTGTTTCAACTTTAAATAGGTATCTTCTTTATCTATCTTTTATCTTTATCATTAAAGATGTTACAGGTCTATATACTAAAAATGTCAGAAATTCACCCATCTATCTATTAATACATTTCTTGTGTTGGGTTTTTTTAAAACACAGATCTAGCTCAGTACCAGTGGCAATGATGATTTCAACTTTAAGGAGGTATCTTTTTCCCCTTAATCTTATTGTTTTTTACTATTCATTTTTTCAGCTCGGTTATCATTAAAGATGTTACAGTGTATGTATTTACATTACTTAGTTAAATACAATATTTTTATTTTTTGAAAATGTGGGTTGACATCCGTCCGAGGAAGTCACATTTCTGTGGACCGACAATGTCAGAAACTCACCCATCTATCTACTAATCCATTTTTGTGTTGAATTTTTTAAGACAAAGATCTAGGACATTACCGGTGATGATTTCAATTTTAAATAGGTATCTTCTTCAACATAATCTTATTGTTTGTTACTTTACATTTTTTCAGCTCTTGTTATCATTAAAGACGTTACAGGTCTAATTCTATATATTTACATTTATTTAAAGATATTGTTGGTCTATCTATTTAAAGATGTTGCTGGCACTTCTCAGGACTGACAATGTCAGGCAACTCACCCCTCTATCTACAATGTCATGTAAAACAAAGATCTAGCATGTTACCCTTGATGATTTCACAACAATCTAATACGCAAGAGGTAAGCTAAACCCTAACATATTTGCAATTATGTTTAATTTCTTACCAGTGATGATTCTTTCTTGATTTCTCAGAATTATATTTAATTTATTTTTAAATATAAGTCCACATAAAATTCCTCATAAAATTCACATAAAATTCGGGATAAACAATACATTATACGATTTTAAATATAAGTCCACATAAAATTCCTCATCATCCATATATATCATATCATCACCATATCATTATCATATCCTGAGTCCTGACACTACAATTATTATTAACACAATTATTTATCTAATTTTAAATTTATTAAAACAATTTCATTTTTTAAAATAATTCATAATCATATCATTACAATTCTATTCGTTCTAATGTCATCTATATCCATTCTAATCATTAATGTCATCTATATCCATTATAACACATTCCATTTATTTATCATCTATATCCATTCTAATGACATTATGATCATATCGTTACAAGTATAGAGAATAATTATCTTAAAACAAGTTCAAAAGTCTAGAGAAGAAGAATTATTGTGCTTGATGATAAATCTACGTCCACATTAAATTGATCATCGTCTTTCATCATCATCTATCATTAATTATCAATTATCATCATTCATCATCTACGTCCACATACAATTCATGACAATGCAAGTAAACAAGAAACATACATATAATTCATGATAATCACCATCTAATGCAATTAAAATTAAAGATTGTATATAAATCCATATAATTAAATTCAAATACCATAGTACATACTCAATAGTAGAAGTTTTCAAATTCAATATTTAAAGTTTTCTCAATAATAAAAGTTTCTAGTTTTCAAAACCCTCTTTTTCTTTATCCAATTCTACTCCTCTGCACTCTTCCCCAACGGCTTCTTCCACTGTGGCTGTACCTCTTTCCCCAACACCAGAAATCTCCATGCGACAGCAAATTTGGATCAGCTGCAGCGTATAAACTATCCCGTTGCCAATAATTTTCATAACGACTAATAATCTCATTGATAAGAACCTTAGCCCTTCTGTCCCATTCTATAAGCTGATTGATATGAGGAAGCATCTCCATCTTTCTCATCAACCCACACAAAATATTTTTTGTACTTGTCTAGATCTATGAAATACTCCTTGCCCTCTTTAGAAGTACTTGTGCCAAAACCCTGTATGGTCCAAGAAACAAGTGATACCTAATCAGCAAGTGAACAAAACCAAAACTTGAAAACATATAAAGAGAAAACAAACTAGCATTACTTTGTAGTACTATATGGTCCAGCCAGTTATCGATCCACTCAATGATTCTCTCCAAGCTTCATACTCAGGAATTGTGTAAAAAGATAACACATTTCCATTTTTGTGAGTTGCCTACATCAACATGTGCCAAAATTAGACATGGAGATACATAACATCTGGAGGCTTAAAAACAAATATAAAGAGTCTCAATACACTCAACCAAATATACAGGGGGAACATTTACCCTGACAATAGGAGTGATAAATTCCACAACAAATGAAGGAATTTTAAGCAGTGATGGCCAGGTATGGTGTATGAAATTGATCAGCAATCCTTTGATGTGGGAACCATCATGGTCCTTTAAGAGACAAAGGACAAGTCAAAAAGGATCTCACTAGAAAGGATGTGTCAGAATTAAGCAGAAACTAAACAGCGCTAGACAAAGATCATGTACCTGGTCTGTCATTATCATCAGATGGCCATATCTTAAAGATTTAATGTTGTCATATATTTTATCTTCCTGTAGACCAAGGATTTTTTTTATATTTACTATCTCTTTATTCTCCATTTGTTGGTGAGTGGTAGCTTCCCTGACATTGAGCAGCTTACCTCTGAGAGGAAACACGCCATAATAATATTGACCAACAATAGATATTCCTGCCACCTGATAGGATAAAGATAACTAAAATAACAAAAAATTAAATTGGAAAGTGATGTCGAAACATGTCACAATACTACTAAATTCAGTATTCACATTTCCCTGATTCAAGGCACAAACACTTACAAAGCAAGAGCCTTGGCTGAGTCACCCTCCGTTAATATTAAAGTACATTGATCAGAATTCTTCCCCCCTGCTTGATTTGCATCATCAAGTTTGGGAACATCAATTAATTTCCCCTTCTTGGTTCCATCAGTTTTCTTAAGATCTTTTTTTGTTTAAACTTTTCCACTGCACTCATCAGGTCAAACAAAGTTACAAAGCTCATCTTAGACCCTAGCATTGCAAAAATTACATGTACTCATAAATGCTACATCTTAGACACCACGCCTTTATTTATTGACATGGGCTGCAAATGCGAAACAGTGAAAATTACTATAAATTTATAACAGCAAATTGTATCAGAATAAAAAACAGAATAAAAATATGAATTAAAACGAATTATACTTACAATCAACATGGAAACCGAACGTTGATTCGAGAAAATTATTTTCTTCCACGAGTGTTGCCTTGGTTGTAACAATTGGTAAATTTTTGAACGGAAGGCCCGTAAACCGATGGATGTCATTTGCTTCGATACTGAATTGAAAAATTTGGCCATCGCTCGTGAGTCACATAAAAATGTCGCCCTCTCAATGTAGGATGACAGGTAATTCAAAATATCCGGATCTGTTTCGAAATGGGGCATATTAACGAGCCCTGTAAATTCACACGCATCCATCAAATCTTTATATTCTGAAGACATCTTTAAAATAGTATGGATGTGAGGGCATAAGGGATTCCTGTAGTTGATCTTGGAAATCGATTGAATTGGATTCTCTTGATTTTTGTTACTGAACTTGCAGTTGGGAAGCATTGAGACCTATAAAAATTCAAGAGCTGGAAGGTGAAAACGAGAAAATGACCGGTTGAAGGGTATTTATAGGCTAAATCGGGCGTCAATGGCTTCAATTGACGCGTGTCAAAGGTCTTAGCTGACGCGCGACAATAGTCCTAGCTGACGCGCGTCAATAGGATCCAGCGACGCGCGTCAATAAGAGCAAGCGACGCGTCAATAAGATCCAGTGACGCGCGACAATAGGGAGTCGAGCGACGAGTCAATCAGGAGCGACGCATGTCAATAGGATCCGTGCGACGCACGCGTCAATAGAATCCAGTGACGACGTCAATAGGAGTTAGTGACGCACGCCGGTAGGAGCGATGACGCGCATCAAAAAGAGAGCGACGCGCGCCAATAGGTGCCATGACGCACGCGTCAATAGTAGCCAGTGACGCACATTGGTCAAGACCATTGACGTTCCATTGACGCACGTCAGGAGTGATGAGTGACTAGATGGATCTCTTTATGCACAGAGAAAGCCTAAGACTACCAAATAATTGATTTCTTATCCAAAATTTAATGGAATTTGAAGTTTTCACCTCTTTTGCACTAGAGGAAATTCCCTTCATGTTTGCAATGCAGCCAATTGAGATGAAGCCTTCAAATTTATCCCCAGACCAAAGAAACAAACAGTGTTTGGTGTGTACTTGATGATGATAGGGTCTTGTTTGATAAGTTCAAAAAGAAACTTCATGATATATGCTAAGAATGAGTTTGAGATGAGGTACCAGTAAGGCACTCTTGACAAAATTTACACAATGTTACCTTTTTAAGATGATCCAACCTTGCACAGAGAACTTTATGTTGAGCTGTAAATTTTTTTCAATATTTGAGACACTTCATTTTATCAATTGTACTTCAAGAAGATCATGATTAATCAATTCAAGGCATAGAAATGGGGGAGCTTCAAGAAAATTGTCTTCAAACATACACTTGAACATTATATCTTCAGCAAAGGAAAACAAAACAAGGTGGTAGCAGGAATTTTATACTTTGATACTCATTGCAAGGGTCAACCAAGTATTTCATTAGCTCAACAATGATAATTAGAAGAAAGTAAAAACAACTTTCCGTTACACACAACAATTTTGATCACTTTACCCTTATTGTATCTTTCAAACCTCATACTTGTGCCTGAATATCCTTACATAGGATGAGATGAATCTACTAAAGGATCAAAGATTTCAAGTTCATTCTTGTAACTAATATGATATGTAAACAACCTTATTGAGCTATGATCATATGCACCACCTTAAAAATTTGAAAAAAAAAGAGAAACATATTTTAATTCAACCACTCCAAGAAGCAGTCCTGAAGAGAGAATCTCAAGATGTGAATCCTATACAACATATTTTGATACTGATCCATTTTCCCCAAAACATTTTACAATATCTCAAGATGTGAATCCTATACAAAAATAACTTCTATGATTTATCTGAAGAAGGCACTGTATTTTTTCTTGGATGCTAAGAAGACAGGTTGTTTAGTTTGCATTTCTAAGCGATCCAGTTTTATAAAAACTTGAATAAGTTTAAATACTCATTTCAAAATCTGATTAAATTTGGCATGAAGCACTAAAAGACACTCCTATACACATTTCATGTTTTGGTTAACCATGGGTTTTCCTAAAGATGTTACAGGTCTATATACTAAAAATGTCAGGCAATTCACCCATCTATCTACTAATCCATTTCTCGTGTTGGGTTTTTTTAAAACACAGATCTAGCTCATTACCAGTGGCAGTGATGATTTCAACTTTAAGCAGGTATCTTTTTCCCCTTAATCTTATTGTTTGTTACTATTCATTTTTTCAGCTCTGGTTTTCATTAAAGATGTTACAGGTCTATATACTAAAAATGTCAGGCAATTCACCCATCTATCTACTAATCCATTTCTCGTGTTGGGTTTTTTTGAAACACAGATATAGCTCATTACCAGTGGCAGTGATGATTTCAACTTTAAGGAGGTATCTTTTTCCCCTTAATCTTATTGTTTGTTACTATTCATTTTTTTCAGCTCTGGTTATCATTAAAGATGTTACAGGTCTATGTATTTACATTTAGTTAAATACAATCTTTTATTTTTTGAAAACGTGGGTTGACATCCGTCCGAGGAAGTTGTTACTTCTCGGATCGACAATGTCGAAACTCACCCATCTATCTACTAATCCATTTTTATGTTGAATTTTTTAAGACAAAGATCTAGCACATTACCGGGATGATTTCAATTTTAAATAGGTATCTTCTTCTTCAACATAATCTTATTGTTTGTTACTTTACATTTTTTCAGCCCTTCTTATCATTTATTTAAAGATATTGTTGGTCTATATATTTAAAGATGTTGGCACTTCTCAGACTAACAATGTCGCAACTCACCCTCTATCTACAATGTCATGTAAAACAAAGATCTAAAGACGTTACCCTTGATGATTTCACAAAGAATCTAATATGCAAGAGGTAAGCTAAACCCTATCATATTTGTAATTATGTTTAATTTCTTACCAGTGATGATTCTTTCTTGATTTCTTAGAATTATATTTAATTTATTTTTTATATGTGCAAAATCCTTTGATATATTTTTTTAACTGCGGGATAAACAATACATTATACTATTATAAATATAAGTCCTGACACTCTTCCTAAAATTCCCTGCTTTGTCATAGATCCATCACTTCTTCAGATTTCTCCATGAAGAAATAGATCTATTTTTAGACTTATAATGATCATCCTCTAACACGAAGTTATTCAAACTCAATTCTAATGCTATCTTCCATATCCTATAGTCTACCACCCAAATCTACACTAATCACAACTATTTAAATCAAAATGCTGAATTTGTTCACCGAGAAAGCATTAATTTGATACTACATATTGGGATTTTTAGAAATCATGAATGTAATAAACTAAACCAAAGAAAAAAATTAGATCTAAATGGAAGAATGAAATGCGCAAGGGAACTTGACAGAGTCTTTATCTAATAAAAATCCTTTCTAGTAATAAAACTGACTAGAACATTGATAATTCTATTAACTTCAAACTATCCTGCAAATGTAGTGTGCCTTCTTCAAGGCTCTACATAAATACTTACACACATAGTTTACTATGATCTAGTTTACAACCTTCAATATTTTCTTACACACTCAAAATTATTCCAACTTATAGCCTCCCAGTTCTAATCCACAATTATTCTTCACCCTTATCAAATATAAAAAAATGATAGGATTCTTCAACCTATGAACTTGATCTATACAGACTAATCTTCATGATAAAAACCTTATATGTTTTACATTAAACTTCAAAGTTCTATATCGAGCTTGACCTATCTTTTAATCACATGGTTATTCCAACTTTGGTTAATCTAGCCTCCATAACCTTGACTATTTACAACAACTTGTCAATCTACTCTACACAAAAAAATATCCATGATAACAAAACCATATCTTTTAAACCATGGTCTTGATTATTTCCCAAGCTCTAATTCTTATGGCTTGGAATTTAACTATTTCATAATTGGCTAATCTAGCCTCCACATCAATGATTGTTTCAGAAAACGTTATTTTTTGACAAATGGTCTTGACTATTTTGGATGTTAAACAACCTCTCTAATGAGAGATTATGCACTTATATAGAGGTGAATCTCTTTAAAATAGAATTTTCCTACACCATAAGTCTATTAAGGAGAAATCCTAAAGATCTGTTTCAAATCTTAGTTGTTGTTTTTTCCCAAAAACATAATTTTCAAGATAATTAAAGTCCCACAAGATATTTAGGCACTACATTTTACATCATACACATTAAATTGATCATCATTTTTCATCATCATCTATCATTAATTATCAATTATCATCATTCATCATCTACGTCCACATACAATTCATGACAATGCAAGTAAACAAGAAACATACATATAATTCATGATAATCACCATCTAATGCAATTAAAATTAAAGACTTTATATAAATCCATATAATTAAATTCAAATACCATAGTACATACTCAATAGTAGAAGTTTTCAAATTCAATATTTAAAGTTTCCTCAATAATAAAAGTTTCTAATTTTCAAAACCCTCTTTTTCTTTATACAATTCTACTCTGCTCTCTTCCCCAACGGCTTCTTCCACTGTGGATGTACCTCTTTCCCCAACACCAGAAATAACCCCTGAACTTATAAGATCTTCTGCAGCACTGTCCAGATTTTTTAAAATTCTTTCTTCTTGATTTGTTGCATCTCCATGCGACAACAAATTTGGATCAGCAGCTGCTTTGGCTTTGAATAATATGTCAGGGTCGAGACCATGCTCTTTAATTATCCGCTTTAGTGTATTGTTTTGTTTGTTAACCAAAACAATATTTTGCTTCAAATTTTTTGCTGCGGATAAGTTGTTCTTTGTTGTTTCCAAGTGAACTTGCAAAACCTTCGCCTGACTCTTCAAATTTTCATATTTCAACTGCACAAAAAGAGTAATGTCAATTCAAAATATTACTAAAAAATGAAAATTTCAAATTAACAAGAATGATTGTTTGAATGTAATAGTACTTACAACCGCTCTATCTCTTTTGGCATTTGCGATTGCTACCAAATCCTTGTCCTTGGACCATTTGTTAAAATATGCCTGGGCCTCGGCACTAATATTTTCCAATTTGTTTAATGCCTTATCTAAAATGTCGTCTTTATAGTTGTTAAACGTGATACCCCACTTCTTACTTAGGTAAGTAAGGAATCCATCTTCGCAGTTGTTGATTTGGACTCGGCGTATAAACTATCCCGTTGACAATAATTTTCATAACGACTAATAATCTCATTGATAAGAACTTTAGCCCTTCTCTCCCATTCTATAAGCTGTTGGATATGAGGAAGAATAAACTCACTGACATGGGATTGACAATCATAACCAATTAAGTTCTCCAAAGGAAAACATGGCAACTGTTCACTATCTCGAATCGATGACGATTTATCTTGCTGGAGAAGAATGGGGGCTTTCACCAAGATCAATTGCTCCTTGTTTCTGCCTTTGGGTGGGCTGATCCTGTTTTTGAAAAAATTAATCAAGATTTAGATAAATAAATTTAAATCAGAATGTAATTCAAAATTGTAAAGCATATTAAAATTGAAATTTGAAGTATACCTACTGGCCTTGAATCATCTCGCGGGTATCGAAAAAACCAGTTGGGTCATTGCTATCAATGCCCAAATAATCTTCATCTAAATTTATATTGTTCAAAACAGATATGCCCGTCGCACGGGCAAGCCACCAAGTGATAGAGTTGGAATTCGAAACGAGGAGGCAAGGTTTAGTGTCCCACTAGGGGCCGAAGCAAAAGGCATGCGTTTACCAATGTTCTTTTTCACTGTTCCTCTGGTTGGCATTTTAAAAATTAATGGTTGAGTGGGTGTCGGTGCTATGGTTTGATCATGACTGACATGTGCTGAAAAGTACAAGAAAAAAATGAAAAATATTAAAACAATTCATAAAGTCAAAACTACGAAATTAAACGTACTATAGAAAAGTTGTACCTTGTTGTCGAGGGGTTGTTTTTCTCGGTGCTACGGGTGGCCTTGTAGGAGTTGTACTCAGTGGCTGTTCAGAAGATATGAATGCATGCGACTGTATGGAGTGAGTTGGGGAAGAAGGTTCCAAAGTCCCTGCAATTCATCAATATTAAATGTTGTCAATTCATTTGGTTAAAATTTAAATTGAAAAATAAATATGCAACTTTGGAATTTGTAAATAATATATGAGAATGTATTACTTCTCTGGCATTTAACGAGTTCAAACTGTTGAGGGTTTGGAGAGGAGTGAGCTTCCATTTCAGATTGGGAGTCCCCCGAAGCCTCCGCGTGTTGTTGGCCTCTTCCTCTCGATAACTTCTTTTTTCGGGGAAGGGCTTCAAGATATCTTCTCTGCAAAACATTAAAATTTAAGTTTTAATAACTGTGCACTGTAATGTCGAAAATTGAAATACAATTACAAACTAAATAGTTTATACCTGTTGTTCTTCAAATGGAATTGAGAATTTCTTCAAAGCCTCATCAGAGCAAGTAGGAATTTGTTTATCTTTTAAATTTAAAATTGCCTCATAGTAGAAGCCGAGGAGATAGTTTGTTGAATAAATGAAAGGTTTATCTGAGAGTTTTGAATTTGTTATGTCAGTTCTTATTTTTTTGGATAGATATGTGCACCAATCGAATTTTCGTTTTGCGATAGTGGCACAAATGTATGCAATGGCCCAATTTGGTATATATCTATTTGGCGAACTGCAAAACAATTCTGGATTGAAAAAATGAAATAAGTGCAGTAAGAAAGTGGTGTGCAATTGATTGTGTATCCACACCACGCCTGGATTTATTGACATGGGCTGTAAATGCGAAACAGTGAAAATTACTATAAATTTATAACAGTAAAATGTATTAAAATAAAAAATAGAATAGAAAATATGAATTAAAACGAATTATACTTACAATCAACATGGAAACCGAACGTTGATTCGAGAAATTTCTTGTCTTCTTCCAGAGTGTTGCCTTGGTTGAATAATTGGTAAATTTCTGAATGGAAGGCCTGTAAACCGATGGATGTCATTTGCTTCGATAGTGAATTGGAACATTTGGCCATCATTCAGAGTCACATAAAAAATACCGTCCTCTGAATTGTAGGATGACAGAAGGTAATTCAAAATATCCGGATCTGTTTCGAAATGGGGCATATTAACAAGCCCTGTAAATTCACACTCTTCCATCAAATCTTGATATTCTGAAAATGAGCGGCAGAAGGGTATTTATAAGCTAAATAGGGCGTCACTGGCCCCTATTGACACACGTCATTTTCTCCTACTGACGCACGCGTCACTGGCTCCTATTGACGCGCGTCAGCTAGGACTATTGTCGCACGTCAGCTAAGACCTTTGACGCGCGACACTGGCTCCTAGTGACACGCGACACTTTCCCCTACTGACGCGCGTCACTTCCTCCTATTGACGCGCGTCTCTGGCTCCTACTGACGCGCATCACTGGATCTTATTGACGCGCGTCAGCTAGGACAATTGTCGCTCGTCAGCTAAGACCTTTGACGTGCGTCAACAGGATCCAGTGACGTGCGTCAATAGAAGACAGTGATGCGCGTCATTAGGGGACAGTGTCGTCAGGCGTCAATAGGAGCGATGACGCGCTGCGCCAATATACTCCGACGCTGACGCGCGACAGTAGGAGACAATGTCGCACGTCATTACGAGCCAGTGTCGTGCGCCATTGGGAGCCAGTGTCGTGTGTCATTAGGAACCAGTGGCGCGCCAGTGACGCGCGTCAGTCTAGACCATTGACGTTCCATTAACACGGAGTGGTTATTGATGTCTTGTTGTTGCACGTCACTGATGGAGCCATGAAAAACCAGGCGAAAATTTTGTTTTGGAATACTGTCAAATTCGCGTTTTGCTGAAACTGGTTACGGGGATATTCGCCAGGTATTTTCCACCTACAATTTTATAGGGGTGTCTTAAAATGAACCCTGGACATCTATATATATGCCACAATATTTGTAGGGTTAGAACATAAATTGAGATAACATGGGTGGGATTTTAATGATACAAAGAGTATTTGTAATTGGTAATGTAAAGGTTATTATAATGAATAAATGATAGATGGATTCAATAAAGTCTCGTCTCTTATGTGTGATGATAATTTTTAAATGCATAATCAAGTATTAGCTAATTTTGTAGTAAGAAATGAACTATTAGATGTTATTGAAATATGGCGTATTTTGTCATGTACATGTTCGTTATAACTAGGGTTGATTTTCTTTAGTTGTATATTTAGTTATTATTGTTTTATGTCAACATTGGTTTTGTTGAAAGCATTGTAGTTGACCAATGCCAATGTGGAGATGCCCAATATTGTTATGGAGAATATATGAGAACACTAGTGTCAAGTAGGATCAAGATTTTGTAGAGATCAAGATGATGAATTTTAATGTTCTTCTACTCATTTTTGTGGCCCTAAATTTTAAGGAGGGCACAAACCTCATTTAGGTTTGAGATTAAGAAACTAAATTTCAGGATTTACAAAAGTTGAAATAAATAAAAGGCATCAAGAAAATTCAAAAGAGGTCCGTAGGTTTGAGATAACCCATGTTTCATTCATAATCAATTGGTCTATTTGGTGTTCAAAAATATTTGACATTAACGAAGAAGGAATTTTTAATAGGAAAATTGAGAGATTCTATTAGGTCCCTCACCCTTGATAATAACTATTTTTAACATCATAAGATACGGCATATGGAGAGAGAGAGAGAGAGAGAGAGAGAGAGAGAGAGAGAGAGAGAGAGAGATATTGTAATAATAAATTTTAAATTTTAATGCAAAATTATTTGAAATACAAACCCCAATGCATAACATAAAATCACTAGCCAAACCTATAGAAAGATTAGAGCCAAATAAGATCTCATAGAATTATCCCTTTTATTGCATTTTCAAAGGAGTATGTACTTGTCAAGAATCTTCTCCATGCATTTGAAGGATGCTCTCGGATTGTCTACAACCACCATTATGTATTTGATACAAGAGGAAAAATATGCAACCATTTCATACTTCACAATTAATTGATCCAAAGTTATTAGGGGGTTAGAGAAGAGCTACAAGATATGGGGTTTGGAGCAAGGTTAGCCCTTATGATTCCATCCATGTTTCTCCATCAATGGAACTAGATGTGCATTTGTGCCTTTCACTCTTAAATGACACAATATGGAGGATTTGGGGGCATGAGGAACCAAAGGAATCTAAGTGCCTAGATAGGGGATGATGTAGGGGCTTAACAAACATTATTTCTTAAGAGTGTTTTGTGAAGGTATTTCTCAAATGAAAGGGAATCCTCAACAGGTTATTTCATACAATTTCAATTTATTGTGGCGAGAGAAAGAGGAGGAAGAAAAAATGAAAGAAATTTGTTTAACTAGATGCTCTAAATAAGCGACTCTACCTCGCCATTAAGGGTTTTTATTCCATCTTCAATTCCAAAACTCCACTTCCACATCAATAACATCTAACATAAAATTGGGTTTGAAGATGTTCCATGATGATTTAAATTCCGCTATGCTTGGGAGGAAGGTTGTTAGTAGTTTATTCTTAGAGACATATTGGAAAATGTTGAAAGTTGGTGTGGTGGATGCCAAGTGTTCACAGATTGAATATAGAGTATTGTAGTGCCCTCAAAATTTATATGCATTATTCCAATTTACCCTAGTTTCTCTAAATGTTTTTACTTTTAACAACTACCAAAGGGTATACAAGCATAGTCAATTTTGGGTGTTCATTTCTAAAGGGCAATCTATGTACAAACATTCTATGTTTATTTATGTCCGATAGGGGTGCCTTTATATGGGTAAGTGCACCAAGTTGGGGGCAAAAGGGGGTCTTAAGTGGACACATTTTTCTGAAAAATAAAAAACTTCAACTTGTACAAGTTTTTTGAAATAGTTACACTCAAAATTGGAAAATATTGTATAAACATGAATCGTAGCATTTTGAGTTTAGTTTCTAAGCTACTAAATTTTATTGAAAACAAATAATTTAAGTGGGTCAAATAACTAAAATACCAACATGTGCTCTTTTTTTGTTAAAAACATAATAGAGTGACTTTCGTGCCCCCACCATTTTTTTAGCACCATTTAGTATTTTTGAAAACCCTTTAGTAGAAAGATAGATAGGAACATCTAGTTTGTGCTAGAAGTTTTTATAATTTTTATAGCGAGTATTTTTTTAATGATTTTTCTAGTACATAAATTTTAAGTTTTGAAAAATAACGGAGCTCTGACCATGCCTCCCCTAACTACCTCAAAATTATTATTATTTAAATATGTATAGAATTAGTCCTAGTTTGTGCCTAATTTTTTTATTCAATTTCAATGAGTCAAAAAAGATACATGACAAAAGATAGACATGTTTAAACTTCAAAAAATAGCTATAAAAAGGCATAGTTAGAAAATAAATAATATGGAAACCTTATATTTGTCAAAAAATTTGAAAAATTATATATTTTTAGAAATAATAAACTCTGCTCTACATCGTGGTATAATTGTTTTTAAACAAATCAATCGTTTTATGTTGATTTATCATGGCAGAAGTGGCATTTTTGCATTTTTATACAAAAACAAGTTGTTTGTTGTGTTTGTGCAGGTCCATGCCTCAGGCTTGGGGATCCAAACTGGATCCAAGCCTAGAGGCATGCCTTGGAAATGGGGAAAAGTAATAAAGTGTACACGTTATGCTTTTTTTATATGTTGTGGCCCCCCAACGTCCCTTTCATCTCTTTCACGAGATTTCTTCCTCCTTTCTGCTTGATCTGCAGATTCATGTACATTTTACATGATATTTGAGTAGTTCATCTTGTCCCCTACCACACTAGTTGAATTTTTGTAATCATGAGCGATAAAAGTTGAGCTAAGTACAAGACGAAAGTCAAGAACAAGACATTAGATAAATTTGAAGAGATGACAATAAAAAAAGTAAAGAGAATACAAAAATTTCGTTTAGGGAAAGGTACATCTGCTATATCAAATGTAGCTAATGTTTTAGAAAATGAAGATGAAATACATAATGAAAATGTAGATAATAATGATTTTGCAATGAATATTGATATTGAATTGAATGATAATGTTGGTATGGATGAAGAAATTGATATGAATCCAAATGTTGAACCTTTACCTAAGAATCTAAATGTTAATCCTAAAATTTGTATAGAAACACTGAATGAAGAAAGTAACCTTATTAACGAATCTTCACCTCTAAGAACACCTCCTTCCATTTTGTGAAGAAAACTAATTCACTTAATTGAAATTGATGAAAACATTATAAAACCAATGCCTAACAAAATGTCTAGAAGAAATGCGAGAAGAAAAGCTAGTGGAATTTGGGATAATTACTTTGAGAATTTAAATGACACATAGATGTCAATTATTTGTTACATTGATGAAATTAATTAAGATGAGACCTACAATGAAGACCCTAGGGTTAAGAACATCTAATGTTGTTGATCGAAATGCGTCAATTGTTGAAAATATACATAAAGCATACCAAACTATAGGTGTCAATAGATGCACCAAAGATAGTAATACTACATGTGCACACTTACTAATTGTATAGTAAGTGATAAAATAGTTAATAAACAATTGATTAGAAAAATAAGTAGAGCTTTGAAGCTAAACAGAAAAACACTAGTGAAAGCAATAAGGAGATGCAAAATTCTTGAGTCAGTCAATAACACCGACTATTGGGAATTCTCTAGCAGAATCCCATGAAAAGACAAGAATACGTATGATATTCTAAAATAATTACTTGTAAAGTATTGGAATGAGAACACAAGGGTGTCACCGAATAGAAGAGATACAATAAAAAGAAGAATAGGTTCTCGTAATCATGAATCGTGTGCAAAAAATTTCTTGGATATGAATCAAACATAATTGTTCTTTAAGTTTAAGAATGAAAATCTAGAAATTAACATTAGCTAAAGATTCTTTGAAATGAACAAACCATTTTATGTGAAAATCAATCACTCACGTACCACTTGTTGCTACAGGAATCATGTTGAATTTTCAATGCATTATGATATTTTTGTCAAATACATTGTGTTTTGCATACTGACATCATGTTGTAGGAGTGTGGATTAAATGTCCCACCAAAATTTGCAAGGGAATTTATTCCTACGATATTTTGTGAAAAATCAACTGGATAATTTTTTTATAACAAAACATGTTTGGATGGAATATGCAACGTATGTGGTGGCTTGCCAAAATTGAAAATTTGTATCCATGAGGAGAGTACAAATTCAATAGGAAAAGAATTAGTTGGTTTCAACAAATATAAATCAATGGCATATCAATTAAAATATGGAAAAGAATCTAAGAGGTGTGAGCTTGTTACAAAATAATTACTTGTATTAGAATATATGGTCAAATTCAGAGAGGAAATTATTTATGAGTATGCAAGGCACACACATAGAGCTTGATGGTTGGATGAACAATTTAAGTTAAGCAAGGACACATTCCCACTTGGTATTATTATTTTAGTAGTTGGCTTCGTAGAGAATTACACATTGTAGCCATAAATGCGGAGTTCGGTCTCAATACTATAACTTAGTGCAAGTTGCTATTTTCGTGCATATAACATTCATGCACTCTCTAGAAAGCATTGAGAAAGATCGAAAAATATTAAGAGAGTATCATTTCTACATCAGTGATGATCGGGCACACTATACAGAATATGTCCAAGGGTGTTTCTAGGTGTTTTATGTGAACTTGAATGAGAGGAACATTATTTTCAATCAACATTATATTTGGTCGACAATTGCACATCACAATTCAAGAATGCATAGATGTTTTATTGGCTATGTAGGATGAAAAAATAAATAGGTGTATAACATATCTAGAGTTTTACTAAGGTATGACATGGAAAAGGAGAGCATGATGGTGTAGGAACATGTGTGAAAAGAGCACTTGCAAGAGAAGAGTTAAAGTTCAATGATGGTGCAAAATTTACAGATGTAAAAAACATTGTTGATTAGTGTGTTAAGAACACGGGACATGAATCTTGAGAGAGATCAACGCTTTGTAGATATTTCTAGTTAATAGAGGAACAACATTTGGCAAGATATGAAGATTTTATAACAGTTGCAAGATCAAGTGATATGCAATTATTTCGTAGTTCAAATGCAAATACTTGGACTATTTATACTAGGTGCATGCCATGTTTTTGTATATTATGCATTGATTTTGCATGGAATGAATGTGAGTCACAACAGTGGGTGGACAAATGGATTTGCAGACCTCTAGTTCCACTCGACACATATCATGTGCCATGAGCATTAGAACTTGCAATGTCTTCAGATCATATGACAACATTACCTGAATTTGACGAAGTCTCTGATTTAGTGCAACAAATTACCTATATGTATGTCATGTTTTAGATTTATAAATGATTAAATGATCAACTCTTAATGTAGTTTAAATTTGACTTGAGTTTTAATTTGTGATGTAGGGCACGTTTTTACAGTTATTGCGACAAAATTTAATGAAAAGGGAACATATTACTTCTTGTCTCGTTGCGTAGAGGGAATTTTTTTTAACTTCCATAGTGATTGATGGTGAAAGCCTTGAGTATCCCATTGGGTTAGTGGTAGTCACTAGAACTTGGCTTTGACGATATACTATCAAAAAATCAAATACTTGGTTGTTTGAAGAATATAAAGTACATTGAAAGATACTTCACTATTCACATTTGGTTCTTACAACAAATATTCAATTGATTAAATATCGAGGTAGGCCATTAAACAAGAATCTGTGGAAGGTTCATGAATTAGATCATGAAGTAATTATTGCTACTGTCAAGAGTAGAGTTGATCCTTACAATTCATTGGATTGAATTTGCAAAGGTATGTTCTTCATGAATTTAATTTGAATATTTACTTTAATGATTTTGTTTAAATTTTGTAGGATTTAAAATTCTATTTAATTGCTTACTAACATGTTTATGTAGGTTAGTGGTGCCTAAAAAGATTCCACTTTCACATGGTTGGCACTGTTAGGAGAGAATTTATTATTCTCGAAGCCAAGTGAATTTAAGGAAAATTAAATATTAGAAAGGAAAAATAACCATAAATTCTCATTTCACCACCTATATTGTAAAAACCTCTTATTAAAATTCTTGTTTCACGACCTATATTATTCGAGGTGGTTGGCAATGGAGAACATTACACCGACTCGGGCCAAACTATTTGATGCTTTTGCAAACAATAGGATAACGAGAGGACTGAATTGAGATGAAAAAACCGATATGGGATTTCATAGAGGGTACCAACACGGATGTGTATGATCTCGATGGGACCTGTCTAGGTGTCATGGAGTCTGAGATATCACCCAAAAAAGTTATAACCTTTTCTGGTCTCAAGGATCTTAAGGGACTACACCTAGACGAAGTAGCTTGCAACACCGGGAGTGTAGGGAACCAAAACGACACCTTGTTAAGTGTTTACCAAGCCATCTTGACGTGTGTACGATGGTTTGGTTCCATGAGCTTTCGTTTGCAAAATATTGCATCAACCACCTTATCCGACTCAAACCGCATTATCTCGATGCTTTTGCAAACAATAGGAGAACGAATAGGAAGCTCTCTTCACAAATCGGTTATTCAATATGACGTGGAAGATGAGAAAAGCAAATGAAAGTTGGAGAATTAGATTTCATGGGTAATTAGTACTAAGAATCAACAAGACTAATATGGCTTCGACTTCCTATCAACATAATCATTGTACCTTGAAAATTAAAACTTTGGCATTGTTACTTAGTAACAAGAACTTGTAACTTCCGTACTACTCATGCCTAGAACCATCATTGAGTCTTCTTGTACAAAATAAGCATAGCAACTGGGGAATGGCTAAGAACACACAGGGGTTATCAATCACCTAGTAAATCTTTCTTGTTTAGTTCGAATGGGAGTCAGCTAGCCTACGACTTAGTGACCTTCCATTCATTGATAATTCCTTCTATGATAAACCCATGGATGCTTTCAAAAGTGCCTTAAAAAAGATAGGGGTAGTCATCAAGCCTAGTGAAGGGTGTGATGTGATTTCCAAACAACTTGAAATGCATATAGATTTAGAGGTCATAACACAAATTTATAAATATCTCTATCATTATAAATGGAAGCCAAGTAATGGTGTCTCCCTATATCCAAGGATCGAGGACTACTAGGGTCTGTGGTAGGATTGGACATTCAAGAATCATCGAGTGTCTAAATCAAAATGTCGTTTTATCTAGAGAAATATTCTCAAACATTAGAGTAATGCATCTTGGAAAATAAAATTGAACCTCAGAAATCCTCTCAAATTTCTAGTCTAGGTCGTGTTCCTGGTCTTGTTTTTGTTTCTAGTTCTGGTTCTGGTCATGGTCATCGAATATGGAATTTTCAAGAAATAAATCCACACTTGAAGAATTATTCCCATTTAGATTGTTGGCAATGCCAATGGCAGTGGTAGTTCTGTGGAATTCGGTTGGTGGAAGGTGGGGTTGTGCCCTTGTTGGTTTTTTCTCATGGCATCATAGGTAGCCTTTCTGGTATTATCGGAGAGAGCTCTCCATGCTTGTGTGATAATTTTAAAACCTCCCTCGGCTCCTAGGAACTTGTTTTTATTAGGACGTAATAGCAAGGCAATTGGACTTTTCAAGTTCGTAATTAATGCCAAATTTGGGGCGAATTGACATTTTGCACCTCTGAAAGTGTGAAGAAAATGGCGAGTTCATTTCCCCAACCTTTCTTGAAGTAATTGTCTTCCCACCGATTTACTTATTGATGATTAATTGTTATTAGTTGGATTTATTTGCCATTATTATGATAAGTACATTTTTGAGATTTCCAAATCACCGTTAGGTTTATTCATGAGAATACAATTATTATTGTGGCATGGTGGAAGAAACTCCTTAAATCCTCCCACAATTATGAATACCTCTCCTATGAAACCTCATACAAGTGGATATATGTTACACAATACAGTGGTTTCAGGGCTCTTAAGTTATAATGTTTTTTGGGCTCACGGTTCTTAAGGAACTGCACCCAGACGAGGTAGCCCAAAAGCATCAGGAGCATAGGGAACTAAAAAAATGCATCCCTAAGTGTTTACCAATCCATCTCGATGTGTGTGCACAATTGGTTCAGCCCCACGAGCTTTCGTTTGCAAAATATAACATCCGACACTTTACACCGACTCAAACCTGCAATATTTGGTGTGTTTGCAAATAGTAGGACAACGAGAGCACTAAATCGACATGGAAAAAATAAAGATAGGATTTTTTAGAGGGTCCCTACATGGAGGTGTAGGATCTGATGAGACGTCTCTAGGGTCCATGGATTCCGATAAATCACACGATGAAGTTATATGATTTTTTGGTCTTAGGGCTCTTAAGGGACTACGCCCAGAAGTAGCCGAAGCAATGACATCATCCCGCACCAAAATGAATGCTCCACTAGTGTTCACCAAGCCTTTTAGACATGTTGGTGTAGTCAGTTTGGTCAACGAGAAAAGCTACCATTTGTAAAATATTGCGTTGGACATCCTTACACTGACTCAAACTACAATATTTGGTGCGTTTGCAAACAATAAGACAACAGAGCATCGAATCGAGAAGGAAAAAACTGAGATATAATTTTTTAGAGGGTCCCTACGTGGAGGTTTAGGATCTAATGAGATATTTATAGGTGCCATGGAGCTCGAGAAATCACCCAGTGAACTTATACACTTTTTTGGTCTCAGGGATCTTAAGGGACTACGCCCGGGTGAAGTATCCCGTAAGCAATGACACCATCCCGCACCAAAACTAATCCTCCACTATCATTCACTAGGCCATCCGTACATGTTAGTGCAATCAATTTGGTTCCACAAGATACCGTTTGCAAAATATTGCATTTGACAACCTTACATTGACTCAAATTACAATATTTAACGCATTTGCAAACAATAGGACATTGAGAACACCAAATTAAGATGGAAAAATATGAGATATACTTTTGTAGAGTGTCCCTACATGGAGGTGTATGATATGATGAGACATGTCTAGGTGCCATAGAGTCCGAGATATCACCCAACAAATTTATATCATTTTTTTGGTCTCAGGGCTCTTAAGGGACTATGCCCAGACGAAGTAGCTTGGGAGCAACAACACCGTCCCACACCGAAATGAAGCCTCCTCAATCATTTACCTAGCCACTCAGACGTGTTGGCGCAGTTGGTTCAATGCCACAAGCTACTGTTTGTAAAATAATGGATTGGACAACCTCTCACTCTCTCTCCCTCTCATGTTTTTTTTTCTCTCTCTCACACACACACAATCTCAATCTCACTCTCACTCTCTTTTCCTTTCTGAAAAAAAATTCACATTTCTCATATTTCCATGTATGGTATTATGTAATCTAGGATGACCCATTGGAAGCTGGAAAAAAACCACATGTTTGACACCTTGTGACACATGTTCCCGACCTCCACAATGTATTGAGCTCACCATGTTCTTGTTAGTTGTTACTAAGTGTTTTAACAGGGGAGAAGACTAAGAAGCATTGAAGAATGCAGTAGGTGCATGATAAGATAAGAACCAGTACAAAGAGACCATGAGAAAGAAGAAGTACAGGTAAGGTAAATACACATATACACATTGATAAATTGAATGAATAATTACTCAGATTAGGTAACTTTTTATATACATACATTATATAAATATTGATTTCCAAAGTTTGATGCATATTATACATTGAAAATTCTAGTACATACATCACCAATAAATGAAAAAATAATCCATAATGTCTTAAATATTGTTAAGTGCACCTCATATTAGTTTCATACAAAAATAATCTTAGAAATGTAAGGTCTCATACAAAAATATTGAGTTCCAAATAGTATTAATGTGCATAATAAATATAAAAATGCACGAATAGGTCATATAATATCAAGTTCAAATACAAAATAAATGTCATGTACACACACACACACACACACACACACACACACACAAACACAAAACCACATATCCTAATCATCAAAATATATCCCTCTCTTGGCCTTGCTCGAAGAAGGCCCTCCCTTAGACGAAGATGGAGATCTGTGAGATGAATTTGGATCGTTCGTGCCCATGCTACAAGTCCTCTTCCGCTGAAGACTCACCTGTAGTTGAACCTGTAAATGCAAATGATTTTTTTGTCAAAATTTAAGTTATATATATTTTCAACATGTATTTAAGACCATGCTAATGAAAGTATTTACATAAATACACACACTTATCACAAGAAATCATCTCACGCCGAATCGTCATCTCACTCTCAAATGAGTCATCGAGGAGCTACTGGAGCCAAAAAATGGAACTATGTTAACAATAAATTTTTTGAATGCAGATCAAAAAAATTATGCCAACTAAGTACATGTATGTGTAATGACAATATTTTAACTAATTTTATCAATATACAACTATTTTTTTACTACGCCACACCTGTGAATCAAATGAACAGGGCTGCTACCTATCGTAGGTAACTCCTACGTATACACAATGAAGGAAATTATTAACATAATTTAATAATGCTACAATGAAGGACATTATTAACATGTAATTTAACATAATATGAATTACATGAGAAATTTAACGAAAATACATGTTGTTTGAATACCTCGGTGAGTTGCTTTGCACAGATGAAATCACAGCTGACAACACCTTTCTCTACTTGTTGTAGAGATGGTGGGGTGTCTAGTGAAGTCATCAACTTTATCAAACATATATCACATCAAGTTAGTTAAACATACATATATTTGAGTTCAATATATATATATATATATATATACATGAAAATTTTATACAATTAACATTCTAAATTACCTCTATGAATGTATGTGTAAGCATGGTGCTCGCAGCCTATGGTCGGGATGATGACGCCCCTCCCGCGTGCTTTAATATCAATGCATACATGTACAAATACAATTATTTCAAAAATTTAACATATATAAGTAAATCAAGTACTATGATCTTTTTATAACACACATAATAAAACATAACAAATACCTGTGAAGGTGATGCCGATGACTGTAATCCAAATGTCTCGCTCAAAAGGCATCTGACATAGTGGCATTATTGTGTGCACCACCAGCACCAACTCCACCAAAACTAGTATGCATGAAATTATCGTCCTCCTCGGGCCCCAAACATATGCTACCACATGTCGAGCAAAGATGTGGCATCATGTTAGTAATCCATGAAGGATTGTTTTGTGTACCTCCACGAACATCTGGATCAGAAATCTCCCTCATATGTCGAACAAGGGTATCAGATAGCCCCTGAAGTGTGTGGAGTGTATCAATCTCTATTGTCTCCTTCACTGCTGGAGGGATAGTCTCAAGGTGAGGGGCTTCTGTGCAGGGACTCTAACTTGCTAAATAGGTACACATTGTGCACATGGTCGATCTTGTGCAGAGCCTTTTTCTCGGCCCTGGAAATCATGGAAATCAAAATACTTTGGGATCTTGTTGTGGATAAACTCGCAATAGAGTTTCCTCAAAAAATATAGTGGCACCTCGTTGTTATTGCAAGGTGGAAAATCAAACACCATCCACCATTAGTCCCAAAAAATAGTTTTAATCAAATCATTATTGCACTTTGGTGGATGTGAAATCATTTCGCATGACAATAGAACAAGAAAATTGGTTCGGAGGGTCCGTGAATAAGGCACATATGAGGTCTTTTGTAATTTTTTTTCTTTACATCCACATATGAAAATTTGTTGGAATAATAAACCCTACAATGCTATCTATAAGATGTCCAACAATCAATTTGACCCATTTCCGTGTCAACTTGAGCCATTAATGCCTCCAATGTGTTTGCAAGAGAGGCGCGGTGAGGGTTTGTAGAATGTGAATCCCTCATTGTTTTGATTAAATCCTCAATTTCAATATTGTTTTCCACTATATGGGCTGCTAAATCTTCTTGACTTCCCGAGGGATGTTGAGCAACTATAGGAGGGCTAGGAGGGATCACAAGAATTGTAGGGTTTGGTTGTGGTTGATTGCGTTGATGTGGAGCTATAACAATAAAAAATATGTATTCAATTCAAATTCTACTCTATAATTACCAAATTTCAATGCAATTTCAAGAAAATAATTGTGCCTACCTCTTCTCCATGGCGCCATTGTCGATTCTCGATCTTTGCGGTGATTCTCAGACAATCGTTTGAGCAAGATCCAACTAAATTTAAAACGTGAGGGTAGGGTTTTGTTGTAAAACTTGTGTTTGGGGGAAATAAAAATGAATAGGGCTTGGGTTTTTTTGTTTATAATTTAACATAACACGTACGTGTTATAGGTTCGTGAATCACCAAACCAAGGAAAATATAACGTGATGCGTTATTACGAATCACGACGCGTTTCATACATTTTTCAGTTTTTTGTCCACTTTTTGGCCCCCAGATTGGTGCACTTACCCACATCATTTGTGAATTTTACATAGTTTAAAGTGTCATGTTTTTCTTAATAAAATAAATTACATAATTCATCTAACTCATAATAAATTACATATAGCTCAATAAATGAACAATTAATTATTATTTTACAAATCATTGCAACACGAGTAATGAATACAAGAATCATAATTTGATTAGAATGCATTACAAAATTTATACATCAAGTAATAAATTACAACAATTACAAATTTCATCAATACACGCCTAGAATAATAAATTTCAACCAATCGATTCTTTAAAAATATTCAATAATATCAATGAATTATATATAATATTAAGTGTAAATCCACATATATGTGTCTAAGAATGATTTGCACTATGAATGCCAAGTTTTCTCATCATTGTAAAGCCATAAAAACAATGTTATTTTCCTAGCTATAAGGTTACTCTTACCACCCCAACAAACTCAAACCACATAGACAAAATGGATTTTAAACAAGAAACTCTACTTTAAAGCACACATTACAAAGATTACATCACATACATGCAACATTATCTCGACTAATAATATAAGACTTTGGTAACAATAGAGAAGAGAAAAATCAAGATTGAGATTGATCAATTAGTGTGGTGAGTTTGTAACCCAATATGGAATACCCATACCATTAGTCTTGTACCACTATATGTGAGCGACTCGCTTAGTGCAAGTTCCTTACGTATCATCGCTTAAAACTAGCCATACGATAACTTTAGATAGAAAATCTAAATAATCACACCCCTAACGAGTGCTAAAATGACATTCAATCAAATTTATTTAAATTTAAAATTCATTAAAAAAATGAGAAAAATAATATTTAATATTCATGATTTTAATCCTATCTAATGAAGAAACACATTTATCAAATATTGTCCTAAATTTACATTGTGAGCATTGTCCGATTTACATCATTTGCAACGACTACAAATTCCAATACTATATTGTACATATTTCAAATAGTTAGCATC
The DNA here is from genome assembly GCA_018340775.1 of Taxus wallichiana var. yunnanensis. Taxonomy (NCBI): domain Eukaryota; kingdom Viridiplantae; phylum Streptophyta; class Pinopsida; order Cupressales; family Taxaceae; genus Taxus; species Taxus wallichiana. The sequence goes on along the minus strand of CM031239.1, from coordinate 805,124,084 downwards.
CACAACAATCATTATAACCAAGAAAAGAAGGGGAAAGACATCCATGAAGGTTTTATTAAGAGCCACCTTGACAAACACCTTCCGGTATCTCCGGACCGAAACGAGTTAAGACACTCCATAATGTCCAAACACCTCTAGGAGGATGAAGCATATAATCAATTAATATTATGACTACGTGAGATGAATTCACTTAATCGAATAATATCTCACAAGCATAATTCTCGTTATCCTTTAAAATACAATCAAACAAGGACAATTCTTTCATGTCAAACCACCAAGATTTTTATAGTCTTCTCTTACATAATCTTCTTTTTTTATATACTTCAAGCTTAACCCAATGGGTATAAATATTTATTTAAGACAAGACTTCTCTTGTCCTTTACTTATCTATTAGGACAATTCATTTTTAATAAATGAACATGAGTCCTAGGGGAGAGGAGCTAGTAGTGGGGCAACCTAAGTTAGGGGCCCACCAAATCAATTCAAATATAATATGAGATATTGATTTTTTCACCAGCACATAGTTCAATATTTTTTAAATTATTTTCTTTAGTGTTGAATTGGAGGGAAAGACATATTTTGAATTGATTTAAAATTGTAAATTTGAGTTACACTACATTTTGATTGGGACCCATACTTGATCATGGGTGATAATGGTTGAACATTGACAATTTAAAAATGACAAATCTTACATGGCATGATGGGATTGGGTGTTGTCATATCAAAAATGACTAATCACCAGGTACTTTTATGACAACTATTGGGTGTTGTGTATTCAAGACACTATATCAACAATTGGACCTTGCTCAACTATTGGTGTCTCTCCCTATCTAGAGAATTTATATTAAAATGAGTAATCATTCAAACTCAAAATCACAATCCCATGGACTTATTGAGTTTATATATTTGTAAAAAGGGAGAATGTTAAATGGTTTGGTCTCAACAATTAGTATGATTTCAATAGAATATAAAAGTAATTTTTAGTTCTATTTTTGTACTTGATGATAGTTTTTTTATTTTTATTATTATTGGCAAATAGTTTTTTGAAAGGGACTATACCCTTGATGATAGTTGTTATCTTAGTGAAACTACTATAATTATGTTGATAAAATTATAGTGAAATCATAACTCCAAAATCTCTAACTAGATGATAAAAACTTAGTTCAAATCATTCGTATAAATTCTATTACCTTTTGACAAGTTACAATTATATGTCAAAATTCATTATGCAAGGATATTGATTACAACTTTATATAAGGTACAAAATATACTCTACATAATTCAAGTTTCGCTTTTAATGGTTTATAAATTGAAATCCTAGCGAGGTGCAATCATCCTCAAGTGTAAGTACCAAAAGGACAAGATACAAGTCATAGATCTTACATTGCATGCTCTTAATCAAATTCATGCCTATAAATATGTATTTAAATTTAAATAGAACTTGAAGACACAAATCATATAGTATTCTTACTTTTCTTCAATCTCTTTAATTTTGATTAACAAAAGAAAGAGATAATATAAATCTTTATTAAAATTCTTTATTATTATCTCAAAAACACATACATGCATATATCATAAATCAATGAAAGCTTAAAATAAATACTTAACATGTATTTATAACTCATGTAGTATTACTACGTCTTTCATTAAAAATTATGACTTGAATTCTCCAAAGATAATAGAACATCTTTCTTCCAAAATGAATATTTAAAATACTAATTGTTTTTGCTTTTATAAAGACAAGAAGAGATTAATATTAGGTTTAAAGAGTAGTTAACATGTATAACAAGTCGACTTAATATATTAATAGAAGAAGTCAATTAATTCAATAACTTGATTGATGCTCATTACTATAAATAGATTGTGGATAAGTGTACACCAATTAATAAATTATCCACTAATTTATTACATTTTAATATTACATACAATAGTATATAGTTAATTAGTTACATTAACAATACAATACAATATAATAGTGTATATTTAATTACAATATAATAGTGTTTAGTGTTTAGTTAATTAAATACACTAACATCTCTTCTAACAATGTACTTCAATGAAGGTAAGGATGGAGGAATCACTAAACTACCCCTTGATGAAACCTTCCTTCTTAACCAAAAGTTGTCAAAGATGGAAAAATCATGACTAAAGCAAGGGATTTGTGAAGATGCTTGCAACTTGATCATATGTATAGTTAAAATTAAGATAGATGACCTTTTCCTATACTTCCTTAATATAATTCATATGAACTTCAAGTTGATTTAAGTGTTTATATTCCATTGGATTTCAAGAGATGTGGATAACACTCTAATTATCGCACCAAAGTGTTATGGGTTGGGTTTGCATAAATCCAAACTTAGAAACCATTTACCGAAGCCATACTAACTCTTAGTTGGTAGTGACAACTACAATATACTCAGATTCTATAGTAGACAAAGTAATGGTAATCTAGTTTTTACAAGAGCAAGTCACATGACCTCCCCTAAGATGAAAGATGTATTCCTACATTTGACTTGCAATTTTCTTGATCACCTACACAATTACTATTTGTGTAGCCTTCAACTATTGTTTTACCACTAAAATGAGTAAGATACTTTGTTATTCCCCTCGCCCCCCCCCGAGGTGTAACTAATTTTTTTAGCTTTATAATTTGACTTGTACTCTATTCCATAATAATATTACTATAAATATACAATAGAATGTGTTTCATAGTCAACCAATGACTTTCATGGGGTCCTTCCTATAACATGATGCAAGGTTTACTACAAAAAGAGATATTAGGAGATGTATGAGTAAAGTCTAATAGAATTCCCACCAACTGATTGTAAATTTTACCATCAATTGAAGAAGAAGAAAACTTGGTAGAAAGTTTGACCCTAGATTGAAAAGGAGTTTGTGCAGACTCGCAATTTTCCATGTTGAAGTGTTGTAGAATATCTTGAGCATATTTATATTTATGAATGAAAATAACTTTCTCAAAGCTGTGAAATATATAGACCAATGAAAAAATGTAATAAACACAAGTCAACCATCTCAAAAGACTTCATTAAATGTACTTTCAAATCACAGGTCTTCTTTGTGGAAGCTCCTATGGTGATTATTTCATTAGCATAGATGACCAATAATAGAAGTTTCTGTATATTTTTTGTTGTAGATTATAGGGTCAAATGGATTTTGTGTAAAAAAAGAATTAATTAAAACTAACCAACCTTCACATATAATCAAAGTTATCAATACTAACCAACCTTGGAAGGTAGGAAATGTAGTTTTTTTAAAAAATCATCCATGCGTGAATGCATGTTTTACATCCATTTGATTGGTTTCCCATCCATGTGCTTTGCAACTAATTATATTAATAGCCATATGGAATTCATCTCGCTACTAGAGAAAATATTTCATAAGTAATCAACACCTTCATCATGATAAAAACCATTTACTATATGTTAAGCTTTATACCTTTCAATGGACCCATTGACTACATACTTAATGAGATATTCCCATTTACACCTCATTATTTTTCTTCCTTTTAGAAGATGAACTAAATTGTATGTGTTGTTCTTTTTCATGGAAATTTATTCTTACATTACTTCCTAGTAATCAAGATGCTTAGAAGTTTGATAATAAGTCTTTGGGTCATGTGTTAGTACTATATGTGCTAAATGTGTAAACCCATATGGATGTTATGATATTTCCCTGTTTGGTTCTCTAGTATCCCCTGCCATGTAACTAACATAGATACAAACTGTGTGAAATGATTTTAGTAGAGGTCGTGTTGGTTGTAAAAGTGTAATTTGAATATCTTTTGGCCCTGGTAGTGGAGGATAAAAATGACATCATCATCAAGTATGGAGTCCTTAAGATGTAAATAAAAAGTTGTAGTGATTGATGGAGAAGATGAAGGTGAATACTCCAGATGGGTGATACGCTCAACAAACTATACATCTTATCAAAATATAATATCATGAGTTCTTTATTCATCGTGTCAAATAAATGACAAGCCTTCATATCCTCACAGAGCTAATAGAAGCGATTGGTTGAATTTTCATTTCCATTTCTTTGTGTTTTTGTCAAAAATAAAAGCTCAAGCCTCACTACAAAAAACCATGAACACGGAAACCTCGATCTTTATATGGGACCATGCCTCCTCAAGTGTTATTTTTTTCACTACCTTGTTAGACATATTATTTTGAATGCGGGTGGTACATATCCTACCTCGACCCAAAATTCAAGTGTTATGTTCTTAGACTGGATCATACAATTTTTCATCTCCCTCGATTATTTTTTCCTCTTAACATCACCATTAAATTGAGGAGTGTAGGGAGATGTGCACTAATGTTGAATACCATGTTCTATTTATAAGTCCTTATAATACTTACTAACATATTATCTATGTGTGGGTAAGTTCACAAAGATGGGGTGCCAAAAAGTGGCCAAAAACATGAAATCAACTAAAATGCGTACACATTTTTAAATAACGTGTTCGCGCTCTTGTTTGTCAAGTTTGGTATTTTTGAACCAAAAGCACATACATGGTATAGAGTGTACATGGAATAACACATGCGTGGAATAACGTGTATGCACTATAACACGTACACATTCCTATGGTTAAGGAATGTGTATGTGTTATAATGCATACGCATTCTTATTGCTAAGGAACGTGTACACGTTATAACACATACACATTCCTATGGTTGAGGAATGCGTACGTGTTCTTAGTATTAAGAATTTTGAAAGGTTTTTGATGTTGCATGTGAGGGAAGGGGGCATATTTACTAAAATATATGCACTATAATATTTACACATTCCTATGTTTAAGGAATGCGCATACATTATAACGTGTACACGTTCCTATGGTTAAGAAATGTGTACGTGTTATGACGTGTACACATTATTCTAGTTGAGGAATGTGTACGCGTTCTTAGTATTAATATTTTTGAAAGCTTTTTGATGTTGCAGGTGAGGGAAGGGGGCATATTTACTAAAATAAATGTAAGTACGCGATTTATTTTATTATATTTATTTTAGTAAATATTAAAAATTAGGGTCACTCTGCACCTGATAGAACTAGTCCCATAGCTCTAACAATTATAATCTAGAAGATAGTTTTTAAAAATATAACATGGTTAGTACTTACTCATTTTTAGGATTTCAACAATGCCCTAAAGATTTTAGGGCATAGATATTATAGTTAGTGTTTGTTTTGGGTAGACATATAGTCATTTTGTAGGAATTTTGGCCTTCTGGATTGGTTGATGAGATTTATAGGAGTTTTGGATGTGTTGAAATTAAATTATACAAACCACACAACTGCCAAAGATGATGCCACTTACTTGAGAATATAGACTTATGATTTTCCCCATGAGTGTGGAGTTGAAGCTTTAATTTCATCTTGGAATAAGGGTAACATTGTATTAGGGATGAGTACATACTTTACAATCTTGGGATTATCTAATCAACTATATAAATAGGTCTAATAGGTGAAGTGGATATTAGCTATCTCACCACACCAATCCATGCATTCATCTTGGGAGGGATTTAAAGATATTTCCCATACGAGATGAGGGATTGATAGTGAATCAACATACTCAAACCCAAAAAATGACACTCTTTCTCGGGAGAGATTTTAGGTAGATAGAATATAGGGAGCCCATCCCATATCTATATTGAGGATAGGGGTGGGGAATAATGAGTAAATATAGGGGTGCACACATATGGGATAACCAATACATAGAGAGATAAGGGTGTGGGAGTTCCAACTGATTATATAAAATCCATAACCACCCTCCCTCATTTATTTCAAATAATCAAAGGTATGTTAGGGATAACAAGTTGATGAATCCTTAGAGATTTCATCAATGGATTTTTTTTGTGCCATAAGAGGAAAGGAAGGGGATGAACATAGGTGCTATATCAATTAGTTCACTACGATTAGCCATATAGAGATAAGGGCCCTACCCCTGATCAAATTAGTACCAAGTTTGAAAGTTGGTCCATACTTTATGAAATCAAATGAGACTACTTTGAAACACGTAGACATAAGGGCAACGTCAGTCACTAGTTACTTATAAATAAGATGGGAGGTAGGACATGCACTTATATAAATATAAGGGCACATTTGGTTGATCGAGAGGAAATAATACATAAACATAGATGTGAACATAAACATTATGGGTCTATATTTATGCTTTGAGGAGCCATAAATTTATCCAGAGATTAAGCCACAATCTTGAATTTGAAGTTAAAGTTTCCATATATACCATAATTTCCAATCTAGAGGCATACTTAACATGCTCTTGTAAATAATATTCACAATCAATAATGTATGGGAGTGACCTTGGTGCCCATCCACGCACAAAGATAATCCTTTGATCCTGATAATATAGATTAGTGATAGTGAGGGTTGAGCAATAATATTATCTATCTAAGGACCCCATGATATCTTCATTTTTTCAAAAGAAGAACAAGATATAAATGGTATCTAGTTGGAAACGGAAAGAGTGAATCACATTGAACTCTATATAAATTTCAATAAAATTTGATGTAAGAGTTTGTGGAAAATGTTCCAGAGATTCCAAACATTGATTTCCTTTCCCTAAACCCTAAAACCTAAACTGGTTAGGGTAATTTTTCCAATTAAATCCCTATGAACTTAATTATGATGATGTGATGCAATTTGGGGATGAATTGACCTCAATAACATCATGCACATTAAATCAATCATTACTATATGATGTGATTTGGGGTTTAATGGGCCCTAATTACATCACTAGTTGAAAAAAATAGTGAGATGGTTCAATCAGAGAGGCAATTTGGGCCATTAGAGCCCCATGAAATTTATTGTGACTATATACAATGTGATTTTGGGATCAATTGACCCCACTTCATCATTACACATACTAATTAGTTGATTTTCTCAACTAGAGTGTCAATTTAGGCCAATGTGAGACACTAATCATATATGTGACTATTTGATGTGATTTTTGACTCAATTGGTCCCCTAATTATATCATGAATTACATAGTTAGTTGATTTGTTCAAGAAGAGAGGAAATATGGGTTAATTTGATTCATTTGAAACTATTTAGAACTTTACGATGTGATTTGTTGTTTAATATCCCTAATTACAACTTTAAATGAACTAATCAGTTAATTGGTTTGAAATAGAAGGAAATTTTGATGTAGGATGATGTAGGGGAAATCAAGGTGTATATAAGTGCAATTTTGGTGTGTTGAGGTCTAGGACCTTATTTTTTCCAATAAGACATGTAATGTCTTTTCTCCTTGTTAGAGATCTCAAATTAGCTTGAATCAATTTTCCTACCAAAATTAAGAATTTAAATTTTAAACTTGTAAGCCAGGATTTGAGGTCATTCTAAGGTCTAAATCTTGTTATCTTTACATGTTTCCTTCAAAGTGATATATATATATATATATATATATATATATATATATATATATATATATATATATATATATATATATATATATATATATATATATATATATATATATATATATATATATATATATATATAATGTTTTATCACCTTGTGTCTTGCACACACATGTACTAACCTAAGAAAAACCCCATTGTTACCATCTTGGGTTGATAAAATAAAGGTGGTTACGTTCCTTGTAAGTAAATTTTTGAAAAAGGAGGGGTGTGAACTCTCATTGATGTGAACAAAGAAGGATTCAAAAACTTAGAAGAATAAGGTTTTGTATTAGTTCTATCTTATAAAGCCCATGAGGACTTTCCTAAAGATGTCAAGGATTTAATAACAATGATTTGGTCATGTATTTTCTTCTTTACTCAATGATTATGTTTGTAATTTCATCAAAAAAATTCTTACATAAACATGACTATGTGGTGTTTCAAAATTTCTCTTGATATACCTGAAGATGTAAGTGGTTCCCTTAGGACTAGTTAAGTGTGTAGATGCTAGTGGTTTGATGTAAATCTCTATGAACCTTCCATATGTCTCAAGGGAAATTTCTCGGCCTATATGGTTTGTACTAGAACAATAACATATCCGTCATAAGCTATTTATGCTTCTCTATTAGATGACATCATTTATCCTGATAAAAGGAGTTGTTAGCATATACTCATAATTTAGAAGGTATATTAGGTGTGTAGCACAAGTTTAAGGTATGATTTCATAAATAACTTGACTCCCACTTGAAAAGTTGAGAAAGAACACAAAAAACAAGCATCCCTAGAGATTTATTTGATTGGAAAACCCCATTATTCAGTTATTGAAAATAGTGACATTCTCATTTTGATCATTAATCCTTGTTTAGAATTTAACCCTTGTTCAAGTACTGGAAGGTGAGATCCACAACCACTGAGACTCCATCATAGGAACAATATGAGAGAATTGGATATATTGCATAAGTCTTGAGATTTTAGCTTAGTAAGGGCACACACAAGGATGGTAAGTAAGAAAATGGAGCAAGGAAAGTACAACATAGAAGTTGGGTGATGGAAATGAGTGCATAGGGCTTGTGCAGATGCATTGTGTAATGATTTGATTGCACAAGGTAAAGAGGACTATGCTTCTATGAAGTTATGATTGACATGACTATTTTTCAATGTGGTGTAAATTCTCAATGTTTTCACAATGTCATGATTTAGTCATGTGGGTTGAGCACAAATACTTATGTCAATGGCTAACCAAACATAATAATAGTGCACAAACGACATGACTTATTGACAAAAATTGTTAGAAGAGTGAAAAAGAGTCATGAAAAGAATCTATCTATGGACATGAATCACCAAAAGAAACAAGGTCAACATATAGGCATGTCTCACAAATTAACTTATAGATATGAGCAAGATATCAAGGAGTGATTATCCTTAACCACCATATTTGAAAAATGTAGTAGGTCATGTAGAAAGACAATGTGGTGTTTTAGAGGAGTTATTGAACTCACTTCCAATGCAAAAAGATCTAGAACTTGATAAAATATAAAGGGAGTTAAGTTCACCATTTGAGGGGGTAGAGTGGTGAAAAGAAGAGAAGAGAGTCGAGATGAATTGAACAAGTGAATCTTGTGAAGGGTCTGGAGAAACACCATTGTAATAGGTCTAGGATATTAGCTCATTTTATTTGTAAGAGTCCTGATAGTGGGAGTAGTATTTGTAGATGTCGTTAAGGATGTTAAAATTGAGATAAACCTAACTATATGTGTGTTGATCTAATGTGTATTCTAAGGAAATTCATGAGTCCATATATTCAAGTAAATGTCAATATATTGGGAGTTGTGAGGTTTGTAAAATTTAATTTTGACACATCCAAAACTCCTATAAATGTTAGCAACCAATCCAGAGGCCAAAAACCTACAAAATGACTATATGTTTTCCCAAAACAAACATTGGCTATAATTTTATACCCTAAAAGCTTTAGGTCTTTGATAAAATCCTGAAAAATGAGTAAGTATTGACCATATTAGATTTTGAAAAAATATCCTCTGGATTATAAGCTGATTGGAGCTATGGGACCAGTTCTCACAGTGTCAAGTGACCATAATTTCTTATATTCATGAAAATAAATTTAAAGTGTAAGGTTTATTTTATTATTTTATTATACTTTTATTTTAAAAGTATAAATAAATGTATAAAGATATAATAAAATAAATCTTACACGTAACATTTATTTTAGTAAATATGCCCCATTCCCTCACTTAAAACATCAAAACCTTTAAAAAATCTTAATACTACCCATAGGAACATGTATGCATTATAATGTGTACATATTATTCTACATATGCACTATACCACGTATGCATTCCATTATTTCTTCACACAAACCAAGACCTCCTAACCGCAAAAGGGATTTATTTTTTCGAGCATTAGGCCTAGAACTATTCAAACACAACAACCTACATGTTTTTGAGTAAAACATGTATAAATTCATCTTCTACCATGATAAATCATATAAAAAATATCAAGACCTTTATTAAAAATATTCCTACAAATGACAAACAAACTATCCTCTTTCTAAATATATAATTTTTCAATTTTTGACTATTGTAAGGTTTCCATCTATATTTATTTCAAACTATGTCTTTTATACCTCTATTTTCAGTGATTATACATGTCTATATTTCATCATGTATCTTTTGTTTAACTCATCCAAATTGAATAAAAATTATACAGTCCCAAACTAGGACTAATTCTATACATATTCAAAAAAAAAATCTAAATTTCGATATTTTTGAGGTAGTTGGGGGCCGCGGGCGGGCACGGTCGGTTATCCATTATTTTTTAAATTTCAAAATCCTTTTACTTGGAAAATCATAAAAAAATATTCACTAAAAAATTATGAAAAAAAATCTATCCCAAACTAGGTGGTCCTATCCATCTTTCCACCATAGAGTTAAAACAAATATTAAATAGTGCTAAAAAAATGAGGGGGCATGATAGACTCTTTAATTTTTTTCAAAAAATAGGAGCACCTCATAGAATTTTAGCTCTTTGACCCACTTACACTTAACCATTTTAAAAAAATAGTTTAGAAACTAGACTCAAAATTCTACAATTCATGCTCTTATAACATCTTCAAATTTTGAGTGTAGCTATCTCAAATAATTCGTACAAGTTAAGGTTTCTTGTCTTTAGAAAAAACCGTCCAGTGAAGACCATCTTTTGGCCCCCATTGACATGCACTTACCTATGTAGATTCATGATAGGATGCGAGAATTGTTTCTCAAAAATCATTGAATAGTTTAAAATGTTCTAAGAATTGAGTCTTGTATTTCATAAAGTACATCCAAGTGTGATGTGAGAAGTCGATCAATGAAAGTAATAACATACATGGCCCATGAAAAAAAGATGGAAAATATGAGGTCACAATACACCAATTCAAGGGAAGCCGAATTTTTGAAGTTTTACCTTTAGAAAAGCGTCTCGATGATGCTTTCTAAGTACAACCTATACAAACACTATCTCGCACAAGACACCTTAGGTAGACCAAGCACCAAGTTTTGTGAACTCATATGTTGAAAATATCTATAGTTCAAGTGTCCAAATCATTCATGTTAACATTTTATTACTGAATCAATGTGACCTATAAGAGCGAGCTATGATCAACACTACTTGAAGCAATCACAACCTATGGATTCTCAGTAGCTCTCTAATCAAAACTTTAAGAAGAGATAACTCCATAGTCTTACTTGTTTCATAATGAAAAATCTAATAGATGGAAGGAAAATTGTTGGAGGTATTGAGAACTAAAAGTATATCATTGATGCATCCATCTTACATTTGAATAGTCAATGAACATGAAAACAAGTAGTTTTGTATAATCCCCAATGAATTGTTATCTTTGAAGTGTTCACAATTTTTCGTGAAGTCAGATTTTTATGTGAATGTGTTATATGATAAGAGACACTTGAATATAGAATCTATCTTTAGATTCAATAAATGCATAAGATCAAAGTGTTTGTCCTTTTCCCTTGGAAGAAGAAATAAAAATTGTAATTTTACTTTGTTTCAAAGTGCTTTATCTAATGTTTTCATCTTATACTAACACTCTTTCTCCGAATGACATGATCTTCCACAAAAGGTACAATTATCACTAGTATTTTTTGTTAGATGACGACTCTTTGTATTTAGTTGAAGTAGGATTGATGTGACTTTTGTGTTGATATTGGGGTTTATTCTTTGGATTTATCTTACCTTTAATTTTATGTGTATTGACCACTAGTGCCATTGAACTATGGATGCCATCAAGTTGAGAAAATTCTACTGTTTTCTAATGAGATGGTCACAAAATTTCTCAAAGAAAGGCATCTTAAAGATATTTCCTAAGGAATCCATGGTGGAGTAATAGGCAGAGTAAAATACTTGGTATGGACCCTTCAACTTAGACAAAATGAGGAAAACACACTCTTCATCCTTCTTTTCTTTACCATATGCTAAAAAATGTGAGAGAATGGAATTAAACTTAGAAATAAATTATTTGGTAGAAGGGAATATTGCGGGTGAATGATATGACAACTTGACATCCAATTGCAAAGCTATGAATTCATTGATTTTAAAAAACAATTGTTCAAATTTATCTCACATTGATTTTTGAGTTTTTAGAGAAGTGATGTGATACAACAGACTATTAGAAATATACATATCAATGAGCCCCATGGTTTCATCTTGTTTGTTCTTATACATTAATCCTTTTGAAAGGTGATAGATGTTTCCTTCAACATAAACTAAAAACACTTATATTGTAATAATTATTTCATTTTATATTTCTATGTGTGATGATTGTGAGAATTTAAGAGAGAAATAGGATTATATTCATCCATTGTGTGGTGCAGAAGTTTGCAATGGGTCTAAAAGTAACCTAAAATATTAAGTCACAAAAAAATAGTTTTGGGTGTGGCCATAGCTATGGGGTCCCTGATCACTGTGGATCCAGCCACAAAGGCCAGATCGAGACTATTTTTCGCTAGGGAGGGTACAAGAATACCCATGAAGATTATCCTGAAATTCCCACAAGGAGATTGGGAGCAAAGAATAGAGGTGGAAAGATCAAAGATATATTGTGCCAAGTGTTGCAGGGTGAGAAACAACTTGTCCTCTTACTGCATGTCTGATGACTCGGGTCTGAAATGTGAAGCCACTGATAGTGAGCTAGAGAAGGGTGTGTGCAGTCTGTAACAAAGCACGTTACCCTCAGGCTGGAACCAGTGGAAATGAGCCTGGGATTTGCGTGTTGGAGTCTACGACCGGTCCTGGCGGTGTTAGTGACGGTTTACTCCTGGTGGCTGGGAGGGAAATTTTTTCAAAATTTGAGTCGGCCTTCGCCCAGGGGGACAGAATTAATGTGAGCCTCATGGATCGTACTCAGGGTAGGGATCCCTCGGTGGACCATTTTATCTGTTTCCTCTTGACGCGGATTTGGTGGTTTACCTTGGAAGAGGTAATTCATTGCTCGAGGATGTGGCCTCTTTGGAGGATTCTAGTTTTAAATATGGTTGGTCATTTGTATCTAAAAGTAAAAAAATTGATGGCCTTCCACCTTTGAACATGTCTCGCCATTCACTTAGGGGGGAAGGTCTTGGAGATTAAGACTTTCTTTCCTCTTGTGCTTCCTCCTCTGTGGTGTCTTGGCGGCCTGCTTCTCCTTGGTCCTTTGGACATGTTTCTTCATTTTTCTTTTCTTTGTGCTTCATTGTTTTTATCTCTGGTGTGTTTAGGGTTTTGGGGCTCCTTCAAAACCCATTTTTACCCTATTTAATAAAAACTTGACCCAGAAGAAAAGTTTTCTATAGAAGATTAAATCTACTTTCAAGTGTAATTTCAAGTCCAATAGAGAACTTTTATTTTTACATGAACTCTAAGTTGGCCCAAAAGTACCATATATCGACTTAATCAATGCCTGTGGAAAAAGAATTTTTTTGTGTAGATCAAGCTCCATCTGAAAGTGAAATTTCTATAAAGTTTGAACATTTTTATTTTTGTATTAATTCCAAGGTATCCCAAATTGTTGTTTAGAATTTGATTCAACATTTGATACACAAGGACATTTTTCTATACGGGCTAAGAAATACTTTATGATAAAATTTCAATTTAATCAGAGAACTTTTATTTTTTATGTTCTCAAGGTGGCCCAAAACTACTTGAACAAAAACATCTACCAATTTTACCAAAAGGCGCCAAATCTAATTTTGGGATAACTAGGATACAAAGTGATTTATCTATAAGCTCTCTAATTTATGTATCTCGTTTGTAAATATAAAAAGTAACTTGACGGGGCTAATCGCTTACTAGTGCACCGCGTAATGAAACAATTGAATGGCTTATTATTGGTCAAAACATAAAAATCCCTAAGAACTTTGGATATACTATGAGGTATGTGGAAGCTAAAATATATACATAGTGTTGTCTAAAAGTTCGAGTATTGGCACAATACTCCTCACACCATAGATCAAATAAATTTGATCACCACTTCACATGCGGATGAAAAAATTGACATTTATTAATGTTAATATTTTTTATTTCACTTAGCGAATTCTCTTAAACAATTTTACAGAATTTATTGTTTGAGTTGTGCCCTTCAACCATGAATGAGTTTAAGAATATTACATTGAACTTTCTAAAGTAAGGTGAAGTAGAATAATTGAAAAGTTCATCATATATACATTTATTTTGTATTGGGTGCCTATGTAACGGAGAGGAGATCAAGACGACTTATTTCATGGTTACTTGGACTTGTAGCTATAAATTTATTGTGCACCAAATCTTGGGCTGATGAATGTAAAGCTCCTCCTCCTTCACAAACAATGATACTCCGTGTATTAGGGATCCTCTTGTTTATTTTCTACATATACTGATACAATAAGAAGCATTTTAGAACCAAAATCCTTTGAAGGACTCTGAAATCCCTGCATATTTCAATACTCAGGAATTTGTAGCAAAGCTTCCGAATCAAAGGAACCCAAACCCTTAAGCTTAAATTCAGAAGAAATCTTTTCTGGCTACAAGTATGGTAATTTAAATTTTGGCATAAACTTTGATAACTTATTTTTTTAGTATGTCTTTATTTGCATATACCTACATAATATATTTACTTTTGAATGGAGATGAACATCAAATAGAATCAACGTCTTCGTAGTCAGGGCCGACACTTACAAATGTACAGTCTGCACTATCAATTTATAACACAATACTACTACTAAAACACATATTTCAGTGCCTCCGTTGTTTAATTCCTTTTGAAATGTGCCGAGTCTCGTCATCGTCCTCCTCAATCTTAATAATGGCTACCGGATACATTTTCTCCAGAGTTGTGAATTATACTACTTCCCAAAATCTAAATTTAAAATTTGAACACCCCACCAATTTGAAAATTCCCCCCAAACCACGTGGCTTTATCCTACCTATATCTTTTGAGATTGGTTACACACATGATGAATGATGTGAGTTATATGTGAGCAAAAACAAGAAACATGAATGCGAAATATGCAAGCTAGTACTCTACATTGAGTGAATGTTTATAAAACCTTTCAAAGGTTGTAATTGTGTGGGATCAAGGAAATAGTGGGAGTGTTAAGTGAAATTCAATTCTCAATAAAGATAAGTGATATTTTTAGTGGGTTTTTATCAAAAAGTTTTCCCACTTAAATCTTGTGTTATGTGTTATTTACTTTCACTGTTATGCATGTAATCTATGATTTAATTCAATCTAATTTGTTGTACATTCATAAACTATAATCCTTGGTTGTTTTATATGGTGGATATCTAATCTATGGTTTATTATTTATCCCATCTTTCCTAACATCTAGTGGATCTTGGAATTTCTTTCGTGATTCTAAAAATCCTCACTCAATAAAAATTAATCTCACATTGGTCGGTTGGATTGGTCTTTAGTAATATATAAATTCCAATATATCATCATCCATATGCCAATAGAGATGACACCCCAATGGATGTGAACATCTTACTAACATAATGGTTTGATTCATTATGAGAAATTGAATATATTTTCTTGTTTGACCTTACCCTCTACTCCTTTGTGGCTTTAAAAATACCAAAAACAAATCATATAAAATTACCACTAAATGTACTCCTTATTATTGGAATTGCTTCTAGGACTCTAAAAATCCTCATCAATAAAAAATAATCCCATATTAGTTGGTTGGCTTGGTTTGTTATAACATATAAACCCTGGAATATATAACGATCATTATACCAATAGAGGTGATGTCACAATGGAAGTGACCTACTTATTAACATAATATTTCATTGGTTGTAGGATGAGTATGTTTGATTGCTTGACCATTCCATCTCCTCCTACGCGACTTTTAGAATCCTAAAATACATCATGTTAAATTACCTCTAAATGCATGCTATATTACCAAAGTTAGATATGCCTCTTTAATCCATCTTGGAATTACATCTATGACTCTAAAATCCTCACTCAATAAAAACTAACCCCACATTGGCTAGCTTGGTCTATGGTAATGTATAAACCCCAACACATCATGATCTTTATGCCATTAGAGATGACCCCACAATGAAAGTGGCCAAGAGCTCTTACTAACATAATGGTTGATTAGGATGAAAATGTTTGCTTACTTGGTCTTCCCTTCTCCTTCTCTGTGACTTAAAAAATCTTTAAAAAACTATAATATTACCTCTAAATACATGTCTTACTACCTATGTTAGATGTGCCTCTTCATTGCATCTTCAAATTGTTTCTACGGCTCTAAAAATCCTATCTTAATTAAAAATAAATATCACTTTGGTTGATTGACTTGGTTTTGCGAAGCATATAAACCCCAATATATCATGATACTTATGCCAATAAAGGTGACACCACAATGGAACTAGCCCTCTTACTAATATAATGGTTAATTAGTGGTGGATGAGTATGTTTTTTTGGCTTAGCCTTCCCTCTTCTCCTTTTTAGTTTCAAAATTCTAAAACAAATATTGTACAATTTCTCTAAATACAAAATCTCACATTGGTTAATTGGCTTGGTTAGTGTAGTGTAGTGTAGTGTGTGTGTGTGTGTGTGTGTGTGTGTGTGTGTGTGTGTGATACTTATGCCAATAAAGGTGACACCACAATGGAAGTGGAACTCTTACTAACACAATGGTTGATCGTGGTTGCAGGATGCGACGTTTTCTCGCTTGAAATTTCTCTATCCTCCTATTTGACTTCAAAATATCAAAGAATACCTATAAATACATGCCTTTCTACCAAATTCGGATATGCATCTTCAAAGACATCTTGTAATTTCTTCTAAAACTCTAAAAATCCTCTCTCAATAAAAATTAATCCCACATTAGTTGGTTGGCTTGGTCCTGTGGTAGGTGATCCTTTTGCCAATAGAGGTGATACTAAAATGGAAGTGGCCCTTTTACTAAACTAATTGTTTATTAGTTGTAGGATGACTATGTTTTCTTACTCGAACTTCCCCTTTCCTCCTCTATGAATTCAAAAATGTGATGTTCTAATGTACATGAAGGCTTGCTTGGACTATTCTTCACCAATCGATCCCTAGTACACGTCAAATTGTTGCACTACTATAGACATAAATTTGGCACCTCTACCAATTAACATGGCACTTTTATTGACATGTGCACATGTAGGGATCAAACAAAAAATTCACACTTAGTGGCACAATGTCTAGTCCTTCGTAGACTCATTTAAATACAAATTTCCACACAATTTCATAAGTCTACAAGTTTTTTCTAAGTCATGCACAACCTCGTATGTCTTCAAATTAGTATGAAGTCCTTGTAAATTCAAGAACATTATTTTTTTCTTAAAATTTCTATGCAAGATTTGGTCTACGAAGCTCTACAAATTCCATGCAAGCTCTTGTATGTAAAGTTTTGTGAAATATATTGTGTGCAAAGTTATATAATTTTTCTAAAAGATACTATTTAAAAATTTATTTGAAGGGTTTGATAGATTTATATAAAGTGTTTGCATACGATACAAAAATTGGGTTAGTACATCCATCTCAAAGGCAAAAGATATTGTTTTTGTATTCACCCGGTTCCTTGATTAACACGATCATTTCCATATCATCCATACAATATAGAGTTTCATATTGGCTTAGAGTGTTGGTGCATTTCACTTACATGGAAAGGAGTATGTTGATGGTTACGTTCTATAAAGTGCATCAACTATCACTATGATGTGAAATAGTACATCATTTACTTGTGTGTATAATCCATGTATCACACAAAACTTTTTTAAAACACTAGAATGGTGCAATGGGTTAATGCGTAATGTCACATATTAATTTCCATGACAATCTAAGCATGTAATTGAAAAGAATTTTAAGTCATGAAGGAAATATGGCATGTTTCACACATGGAAGATGAAGGGATTAGGTTTTAATGGTAATCTTGATAAATTGACAGAATCCTTTTGTAACGGGGGTTTCTTGGTTAGCTAAATGTCATATAGATAGTGGTGTTAGTATTTATTCTTCACATTAGTCAATTAGAGTTGGATCGTGAGGAGACACTTCTTGGTCCTACATGTTCTGCACAAGACTATATAATTGAATCACACCCTTTTAAGGATTAATATTGTATCCCAAAAAAATGTAGCTCAAAATAAGCTAAGATTTGTATTTTTATATGTCTTGAGTTTCCCCATTGAAACTGAATAAAGATAAGATATGTGATGTTTTATTATAGTGAGAGTTTGTGTGGATATACTCATTGAGTGTTGATATCCCTTGTTGCATGATCTAAGGTTGTTCACTTGAATCCTAACTATGAATATATTGTGCACTAATCCTCTAATGAACCCCTAAATATCACATTTTTTTCCTTATATTTGAACTAGACTTTCCATTCTAGGGAGTAAATAAGAAAGTTGATGTTTCTAGGTTACAATATCAGAAAGACATAGATCAGTTGAGGAACTAAGAAATTGAGACAAGGAAAAATAGTCTTCAATTCATTTTAGGAATTTCCTTCAACTTAAAAAAATGCCCCAACTTTAGTAACATCCAACTTTGATTAGATCTAGACTCTTGAGAAAGGTTACTTGATACTTCTAGGTGCACGTTTCTAGGTTCAAATTTATGAAATTATCCTTACATAATGACTAATTCTATATACACATCTAAACCCTATGTGAATTCCCTCATAATTACTTTGGAAAATAATAATTTAGTATTGTTGTTTTATATGTTATAAAATTACACGTGTTTAGCATGCCAAATGAAAAGTATTACACTTATTTGTGATGCATTGAGTTGTAATCCATTTATTTGCACTATATTTTGGTGAATTGACAATAATTTTTGTATTCATTAAAAGATGTAAAATGCATTAGATAGGATTTGAGACTAATGATTTACTTTAAAATGTGAAAAATAATTAACCCTAGAAAGTTTCATACTTTAACTCCAATGAATAGAAAAATAGAAAATAGTATCTATATATTCATTTAACGCCCAATGAAATTGAGCTCTCTACTCCAACGACACCATGATTCTCTCCATAATTTTTGTTGAGATCAAGCTAGCCATGATTTCCATCAATAATGTCGGGCCTCTAAGCATCTACACATGTCTTTCCTTCCTAATTTATGCATGCATGCCTTGAATTTCAGTTCTCTAATACTTAGTGAAATTGAGGGGCTAAAACCCCACAATCTTTCTTAGATATAGTATTTTGAATCCTACACCTTTGATATAAGTGTGGATTATTGTCTTCTAGATCCACAACTATTGCACCCTTGACACTATCCTTCGATTGTATCTTGGTCACGGAATGGTCTTCTTCTTATATCGTAATCTATATTATTTATAAGAGAAAGAGAATAATCATGTTAACCATGTTAGTTAGTATTTAGTTTTTTTACTCATATTGGTTGAAAAATTAGTCTTTCATGTGAACATTCCACCATTACATCTTGACTTGAGATATAGCATCACAATAATACAACTATATAGAGGTTTGATGTAAAAATTAATGTTGTCCCCCATCATCTTGAATTTCTAAGATCATATCATACTTTTCCCTTTGTTTATAGTCACATACAACAAAGTGATGATATTTATAGAAATATTTTAATATTGTTTCATAGGTACATATCAATAAACCTCCAAATCCTCCACAAGTTTCTTCTAGACCAACCTTCTTTTGTGGTTGAAGCCAATAATCACATTTTCTCCGTTCGAATTATTTATCTCACCTTCAATGGAAGTCTATAATCCCTATATTTATGGCATGTTCCCTGCAATTTTTTGCTTTCAAGACTTGAGTGACCTCTTACGTGAAATCCTCCAAAGTAATGTGTTTATCCCTAGTTCTGAAAAGGTTGTGGTATAATTCATTGGGTCATCATCTCTTTTATTTCATCAATCAATCAAAATTTATCGATGTCATATATGTTGGCATCACAAATACCGCACCAATACAACACTTCCACCTATTTCACCCTCCACAATATTACAAATATCTTGGTTTCGTGTGCCTTTAAAAAATTTCGCACCCAAATGTTGTTGAATGCAATTGCTTCCACTAAAAATTCTTTCTTGTATGTCATTATTGCATTTTTTGCACCACAACCCTTTGTGCATATCTTGTGCATTTTTGTTGTAGTGATATTTTACAATCATGATGTCATTGTTGAAATTTGGGCCTCCATAAACATGCCAACACCATGTTTATGTTTTATGTGAGTTCCACTCACAAAGCTACATCCAATGCCTCCCAAGGATCCTTGAAATTTTCCATAGCCAACTAACTCCTAAAGGGGCTCAATAAGCCTCCCATAAACCAATGTTCATGTTATAGTTGATGGATATCATAGGATATATTTGACATAAATGTCTTGAACCTTGTGTCATAAACCGACATAATATCAGTTTTTGTTTAAATTTTATCTCTTTGAGTGTAAAAATTCTCTATTGTTCAAACTTGAGGATGTGAAACTCTTTTAGCAACACAATTTTGAACACACGAAAATTTACCAAATTTTTATTTAGTTTGTACTTCATATATACCAAATATGTGCCCTTCTTCACAGTTTTTGGTAAAAATAATTTCCTCAACTTCAAAGGCTATTATACTCTTTGTCCTCGATGCAAGTTCACATTTATGGACATGCTCCACAACATCCTTGAACCTCATGTATTCCGGAAACTTCAAGTTCATTGGGTATACTACTTGAAGCTACGAAAAATTATAGACATAAGTAGTTTGGATTTACGAGGTGAAATTTCTCCTCCAGTCCTCATTAATGCAATTATGATGCTTTCAATGAATTTTTTTGTTCGTCAAATGAAATTGATACTCCTGGACCATTGGAATAGAAAATGGACTTGCTGGTATCCTAGCTATTTGTGGGGAACTTGTTTCCCTAAATACTAATGCTACGATTTCCCTTGGTAACATTAACCTTTTCCATTGAAACTTTTTATGGATGCAACCAACTCCTTTCTAGTACAAAAGTAGTGTTCTTGGCTCTCATTATTGCAAAATTTTTCTACCACATATAACTCAATTCTCTCACGAAATTATCTTTACCAACAACTCCACCTTCCCATCTTAGGCAAAGGTTCTCTACTAATTTATGCATCATCTTTCATCGGCTGATGGCTACATTTAAGGATTTCCTCAAAATTAATGCATTCCTCATCCTCATCCTAAATTTCCATATTTTGTGAACTCTTGAACTCTTGGTTCTATGGTATGTTGGCATTCCCAAGGATGTAAAACTCAACCCCATGCTCTCATTGACCTTAGTAGTTCTTGTCGACATGTTCCTATGTGGACCCTCCCACACTTGGATCCCTCGGCTTGTCTCTCTCTCTATCGACTTTTTATATACCTCTTCAATTGAGTTTTCTTTTCAATTGAGTCTTCCATTGGAAACTCTTAGCCACATTTAACTTTGTTGTATATTGCTTCAAATTTTCACCAAAAGTGTTTATTGACATAAAAAAATATGTCACTTTATGTTACTTGTAAATATTTTAGTCTTATGTTACTCTTGGACGACTTTTTCTTGGTCGTTTAATGCTCATTTTTGGTTTTCTTATATAGAAGAGGGTCCCTTCGACACTTCCATATCGTTTAATAAATTTATTGTGCATAAATTTGACCAAAAGTGTTTATCAATCATTAAAAAAATTGTGTTATTAAAAATGCATTAAAATGTTATAAATAAACCAACACTACTATATAAAAATAAATTTAACTAATATATAATTAATTTTTGTGTTTCTTTAACCAAAATAATCAATCTTGAAGACAAACAATATGTTTAAAATGTAATAATTCCTTAACCAAATTAACTGAAATCAATTAAATTTGATCCATTTTTTTTTGTGTGAAGCAATGCATTCTTATATGCAAATAAAATCAACATGCAAATATCAAAACTGATTTATAAACTATAATTGATATTTAAATCTTTTAGCCCACTTTTGTGGGAGTAAAAATACCACATGCATAAGTAGTTTACAAAGTATAGGTACATATAAAATAAAATAAAATGGATGTGGAGGAGAGTTTTTCTTAGGGAAGGACAAGTGTTTTGAACTTTTCTTGTGTCGGAACCTTTCTAATTTAAATTTCTCAAGTGAACCTCAAATCTATGGGCTATGCATAATCAACCACATATCAAACATGGTGGTGGTGCCACTCCCCAACTAAGTACAAAACATTCCATATACCACATTAGCATCCTAGGTAGAGAGGAAGACCGATGATAGGAGATGACCTAGTGGATGCATTCATAGTCTTCTTCACGACCACCTATAGATGGGGTTTAACTTTCATCTATCTAAATCCCTAAAGCATGTATACCCTTTCCCACCATGTCTCCCAACTTGTCCTACACCTTCCTACATATGGATTTCAGAGATGAAAACCATTTCTATCAAGCCTACCTTGCACACCTACACTGCTGTATGCATTGGTTATTTGAAATATTCTTTCGGCACACCATTAAAAGTTACAACCATGAACATGAATGAATTCCTAACCAAGAAAAGTGAAAGTAGAAAATAAGAATGTGTGTTGTTCCCGGATAACATAGATCATATCCTCATTGTCCAACTTATCCTTTTCGACAGGTTCAAGTTTGGTGAATTTGCATGTGAGGCAAAGAGATTTGTAGGAGATATGGTGCTCGATAGGTAGAAATTTTATTGTTTCTCTAAATAGTAAAAATTACTTAGTTGTACAACATATGTGAAAGGTACGAGGGAGCTTGTTCTCTTTTTTATTATATATCCTACTTTATAAAATTGAGCTTGGATTCGTCTCTACAATGGTGTGGTCTATGGGGTTATGAAAGGTGTTCAAGCGGATAAATTATTAATAGGTATTCCTTCCTTCCCCTTACATTTAAAGGGGAAGAAATCATAGTTGCTTAATAAATTTGATAAATGGTATTCTTCCTTAACGAGGTGCTTCAAGTATTTTATTCTTCTTCTATCTCTTCTTTGTTTCGTGTTGGGTCAGTATACACCTAACACTATGGTTCTCCTTAGCACAACAGTGGGGTGATCACCCCAATCATTCAACACGTTCAAAAAAAAAAAATTCAAGCACAAGCAAAGCATGAGAGATTCTCCTTTGAAAAATAAAAGGGTTTATTCCTTCCTTGTTTACATATTTTCTTTTCATTTTTATGCAAATGCAAATCTTTTGTGTTACACTTAATATTTGAGTTAAAGTTCAATTATTTACGATGGACATCAACTACACTATGTGTTGGAAGTTTCATCATGGAACATGCCAATACCAAGCACAATGGGACTCTACAAAATAAACTTGAGCGAGAAAAAGTGTAATTTTTATTTCATACGTAAAGGGGGGAAATGTAGAGACTCAAATTTAGTAACATACTTTTGACACTACTAGATTTGATAATGCACTCTTGTTAAGATAAACAAATTTCCGTTCCCTCTTAACACATTATGAGAGAACAATACTGAAAGTCTATATGCTAAGTCATCTTGATAGGATGTAAGCTTCATTTAGCGTGTTTTCCATCCTTGGTCAAGTATGTATAGTTTGGTTAGGAATTTAGATCCAGTTATGACCCATTATTACGGTTTTGCCTTTGGTATATCCTCCATCTCTTCTTTCAATTCCAAATTCTCGATGGTTCGTTTAGTCCCTCTAATTCAACCTTTCTTTGATCATTCATCTTCGGAATCCTATATAAGCAAGTTAAAACTACCTCATTTGCTAACCTAGAAATCATATGAAACTAAATTGATACACTCACTTCCAACACTTGCACATTGCACCCAAGACTCCCTAACTATTATAAAATCACATCTACAATCATAAGGAAACAATCTCTACACGTTTCGTGATTCTTATCAGTCAATATATCAATCTCTCTCATCCAAAAGCACTCAAACATCCCTTCTCCAAGTATTTTAGCAAGAGATAAACTCAACTCAAGCATTGTTAAAGAGGTTTCCAAATCTAGTTGCATTCATTCAAATATCACATACTAAAAAGTCGTGTAATTTGAGGCCTCTTTGAAGTAGTGCCAACATCAACTGCGGTGCGGGCGCCCATAACCCAACTAATGTTTTTTATGCAGGTTTTTCCATCCATGGCTAGGGTTTGAGATCATGTTCAAAATATTCAAAGAGCTTTGTAAGATTACCAAAATCGGGGTTTGGCAATGATAGACATTTCTTGGAAAGCAATAGTGTTGGGAAGTTACAAATATAGAAGGGTCAAGACTGTGTAAACGGTCCAAGCATATGTGTATAGTCTTGCCTCGAGATAAGTTTCAAGTCACATTTCCTAGAACGAAGCATCGCAGTGAGTTCAAATCTTCTTGTTTCAAGAGTAGTGTGTACTTTTAGAACCTTCTAGAATTGTTTGTAATCATTTAAGTGCACTCATTTCCTTGTGTTTTCAATTTTGTAGCATCTAGTTAGATATTGAATGTGTTGTTATGATATTAGAATAACCCTTGGTAGCTCCCCTTACATCCTTTGGTGTACTTAATTCACTAATTCTTATATTTTACATAATTTATACATAAATTTTGGCAAAAAAATTGCACAAAAATTGTTATACTCTTTCAATCGAAAAAATATCAATTGAGTATCCAAAATGTCAACAAAACAATCAAATACAAACCTCTCTTTTGAATCCTTAACATCTTTGGCAATGAAGAAAAATGGATTTGTCTCCCACCAATCAAAATTCGTATCATGATTATTTTTTTGAAAATGATCAAAACCCAATTGAATGGTGATGGTATATTATGTAGATTAGCAACAATCGTGAATTCATGTCTATAGATATAACGAATGATGTAGAGTTGTTGCAAGGAGTTCCATGAACTAACCACCCATTGTGGCATCCAATATTTGCCATTGCTCCATTATATATTTTTTTGCCAAAAGTTGATGAAGGAAAACATCTCCTCTATAGATCTCATAATTATAATCATAAGTGGTACTTACAAAGGTGCTAAGTAAGCAATCTCCAATACCATAAAATATAACCCAACTATCCATACAAAGAAGAAATCTAGTTTTCAACAAATGTTTATGGCTCGACACTAATTGTTATCTAGAAAATTATTTGAAACGAGTCACATTTGAGAGAAGTTAACGCAAATTAAGGAATTTTAAAAATAAGATTTTTTTAATATTCCTTAAGCATTAGTGTGTGTCCATTGCTTAGTACCCATCCACGAAAATAAGAAAGACATTTATTTAGGTAGTTTATAGACATTTTTAGTTGTTCATGAAATATGCATATTTATTAATAGAAAATTCATAAACCCTTGGGAATTTTTACATCCAACTACATTAAAATTCAAAAAATTATTTATTGACATAAATATTATGCTAACAATTATAAATGGGACGTGTTTAGTTGTGATGGGATAATATAAAATTAATAATGTAAAAGTTAGTGGCTATATCTGCCTTTTCTATCTTAAACCATATAATCTTGACATAAATATTGGGGGATGACTAAATGAAGTAGAAAACAGATGGTCATTTTTATTAATTGAAAATTTCTCGCTTAGAAAATTAATCAAGCCAATGATAAAATAAAAATATATATGTTTAGTTTTTAACACCTTTGTAATAAAATAGAGAGCGCAAAATGTTAAATAGAGAAGAACGTAAATCTTAATTTCAAGTTGTTCTTCAGAAAATATATACAAATGCAGAAGTATATAGATGTCACCTCAACTGTTTAAAATATGTTCCCATAACACAAAATTATAAGTAACAGCACTTTCATGATTCAAAATGCTGGCGTGGCGTGACAGAAGCTTTAGATCAAATATATAAAAATAAAATTGCTGTTATGTTTTAACTTTTGTTAATGTTATTTCTTAAGACGAAAAATAATTATGTTGTCATATATTAAAAAACAGCACTTTCTATATATTTAAAAAAATAGTGGTGCATTGAAAAAACATTGTCTCCTCTTATTGTCTTACAAAAGTGGTAATTATCATTTATCCATTATACCTTGAATCCCAATTTCAAATGTTTGATTTGAACTTCTTTTTATGCAGAATTAAGTTTGAAGGTTATGTAACATAGTTGTTACAGGATTTTTATTTTATAATAATGTAAAGATAATTTTTATTAAAAAACAACCAAACTTGATCCTGGATATATTTTCTAAATCAATGGGAGGGGCGTTTTGTTGTGAAATATCAATGATTTTTTTGGTTATTTTTTCTGCCAAAAAGAAGAGGCGAATATCAAAATATACATTCGTGCTTTGGGTGTTTTAAGTCCGGACTCCTGTCATTGTCAACAACGGGTTACATTCTAACAGTAATAACGTCCGATTAGAATTATGTTCCACGTGTCCTTCGATATAGCGCTCGTTGCTTAACAAATCGACAGTATAACAAACTGCGAATTTCAACCGAATATACCATCCCATTACCTTTCTTGATTACCAGTTCTCTGTTTGTTTTCTTGGAATTGTGGTCTACTGCTGAGAAGAACCGTATCTACAGTACTGTAAAGAAAGTTACTACCAGAACATAGAGTTCGATTCAGCATCATGAAAAATATGATAAATTCAATTCGAGACTCAGAAACTTGCGTATATTGATTTGAAAAAGGAGAATAAACTCTGAGAAAAGGATCACGACATTACAGTGAATAATGGTAGTACCATCATTGCAAGGTAAAACTGGAAAATACAGAGCAGCATCCAAATTGCAGTCCAGAGTAGAAAGAAGAGGAAGAAGAGATTGTGCAGGTATGATTTACGTTCCCCGACTATATCATTCGGTGGCGTCTGGGACGCATCAAGCAGCAGTAGCGGCCTGTGCCGTGCGGAGGAGGAGGACAGCAATGAGGTCTGAAAACTCACACACAAATATTATTTTCCAAGTATAAATCCTGGATAAAACCTGCAACAAAGCGCAGTGAGGATTAAGAAACAGAGATTGGGCGTACTTACGTTTGCAGGAGCCATTTCTTTTTTATGAGAGGGCGAGGGCGGCGTAAGTATGCACAGGCCTCCAAGTAGGTGATCTCTCCATCTACATTTGGTGTGCCATTCTTCAAATCAAATGTTGAGATTGTGAGACCTGTGTCCAACATGATGCCTATGCAGGTGCCATGCATCCCTCTCTGCTCAAATGACATAAACTGACACCTCTCTGCGTTCTCCTCTATAATCTGAGGAAGCCCGCGAATGGTGAGCCAGGAGCGTGTTGCTGGATTGTATGCCCTCACGCTGTATACTGATCCCTTGCTCCTCGTCTCAACATAACAAGTGATCAAGAGCTCCATGTCAGGCCCGGCGGCTGCCGCATTGCAGTCCATACACCAGTGCTGGAATAAGTCTTGATGGACGCGGGTACCTTCAGCAGCTTGATGAGTCCACCCCAGATTTGTGGCGGCGAAAACAATTCCACTCGCTGCGTCGCGTATATATGCGATGCCCTTTACTAGAACAAACTCGAATGGCGGCTCAAGTGCCCTGGCCGGGTGGTGACTATGAACTTGCAGGGAAGTCCAAAATTGTCCGATTCTTGGATCGAAAACCTCGGCCAGCGGTGCAGTGAGATCCTGGCATCCTCCAAAGACGAACAGCCACCCATCTGGCCTGGTAATGGCGACCGCATTTCGCCTGGGTGCTCTCATAGAAGGAATGCGCCTCCATCCCTTTAAATTCACCAGATCGCACACATAAGCACAGTTGGAAGCCACGCCGCCGCGCAGTACGCCGCCTATGACATACAGCTTTCTTCCCAGGATTGCCATGGCCGACCCTTCCACTGGGCCGTCTTTCAGATAAGGAAAGGGCAAACACATGTTTGCCTCAATATTCAAGGCATAAAACTTATGCTCGCCATCACGTCCTACCAGCTTTGCAAACACCCAGTCGTCCCATATGTTGAAAGCATAGCAGGGCCACCTCCACAGAGCGGACATGAACAAACATGGAGATGACCTGCAAATGACAGAGGGAGATGCGATGAGCTCTAACTCCTGATCGCCCTTGTTCTCTTCCACTGCAAAACCATCACCATCATTCTCGTTCTCAAGCAAATTTGCCGCGCTCTCATCACCCTCAGGACGATGACGCGAGCTGCTGCAGCACCCCATTACTGATCAAAAACAAAAAACGCTGGAAACTGGTAGCCCGACGAGCACAATTCTTGAAACAAGAAAACAAGCAAAGCAAAACATAAAAACCTCCACAAATCTTTTCTGAATTCTTTCTCTTCTCTTCTTTTTCCCGGTAGCCAGGTTAACAAATCCACATCGCCAACCGTATTTACCGTCGACGTCGTATTTCACCGGACACGCGTAACATAGTTCTAATCCGTCCCGGATTACTGTTAGAATGACCAATACCATTTAAAAAAACACAGCATGAATCCTTTTCCCTTAAATTATAGTAAATCCGAGGCTCGCTCGTTCCTCCCGATTCACAAAACAATTTTAGTGGAGACGATAAACAGACATCAAAAGAGACAATTCCCTCCTAATTTTCTAATGGAGTTACTCGCGGTACAGTGTTCAAATATTTTGTTGTTCTTAACACCCATTTTCTTTTCAAATATAAATACATATTATTACACATCTTAAATATATTTGTCTGAACAATGATCATACATATTAATTTCGAAAAAATTATATTGGGTTTTCATGCTGATTGATGACGAATGGCATCAATTTACCTCTATTAATGTATCATGCTCAAAATATTTATTAAAAAAGAAAGGTTCCAAATTCCATTGGATAAGATATTACAAATTTTCAATTGAATTTTTACCAAAAGGGGGAAAATATTATACGATGGACACCAAATTTTCCTTATGATTGTCAAATGACCATGAAATTTAAAGTCATCATTAATTATTTGTCCACATACATTATAACCCTCCACCACCCATACCCTCGCACCCCCACTTTGCCATTATATGATGCCTATCAATGTAAATCAAAAGAAACATATACCCAATGTTTTAAATATAGTTTATAATACTTCAAAACTTGGATTCATGAGGTCACAAGTTAATTGTCATGCATTATTGCATTCGACAATTAGGTGAGCTTCCTCAAATACTATGATGATTTAATTGGAAAGGCAAGGTGATGTGTTGCTTCCTTACAATTGTTGAGGGCACTCACGGTAGATGTGGAAAGTGGATTTACATTAACAATTCAAGTACAACTATGATTACAAAATAAGAACAAACTCACATACGTTAACGATATGAGGAACATTAAACAAATTTCGCTAATCCTCTTTGTTCTAGTATGGCTCCTTAGCCCAATAGTGGATGACCTAATGGGAATCCTAAAAATTGCTTAAGCTTGGCTACTATTTCAATTAGAAACTTCCAGATGATCTTCAATGTTCATCTAAAGAGCGTGTAGATATGAAAGGGTTTGGATTGCATATGTTGTAGCATGCAAATGATTTTTCAATAAAAGGAGAAAATTGGGAGATACCAACATTGTGATCGGTAGCTTGGTCTTTAACATCCATATCCTAGGGGAGTGGCATTATTTAATTGGTTGAGGAGGTAGTGGACATGTATCTTATGGAGTGTTGTGTAAACATTTTTTAAAGGAGATGGGGAGTTGTTTAAACTCTTTTTAAATTAATAGATGTTATGAATGCACTAAAAGAGGATGCTAAGATTATTACATGGGGTTATTCTAATTAATTAACTTCTAGAATTAATCATGCAATGTTAGAACAACACGTTAATGCTTGTAACTAGTGATAACAATATGTATAAGCTCAAAAACACAAAGGGAGAGATGCACTTAGTTACATACAAAGTGAAACAAGAGAGATTTGGGTGCATATCTTTGGAGAATTTGGGAGTAATAAACCTGAAAATGCTTCGCTATTGAGACTACAAGTTGAATATACCTTGGTATGAAACTGTACAAATGTACTAAATATGTCTTTATGGTCTTGGACCTTCTCAGTGTGGCTTTTTAACTTCTTGTGCCCTTCGCTTTTCTATAAATGAGTGTCTCTATCAAACCCACGAGTCTTGCATAGTTTCAAAACCCTATATATAATCTAAATCCAACTCAAACCCTAACCATGGGTGGAAGAACTTGCAAAAATGTTATTATTGGGGTTGAAGTGTAATTCACACACTACCTATGCTAGCACTAATTTGAAGAGGCATGTTGTTCTCCCCAAGCATGCATTATATATATGGATGCAACTAGATCGAAACTTGAACCACTTTGACAATTCTTGGGATGATTTTTCTCTTGTTAAGACATTGGATTTGGATCTTTGGATGTTTGGAAATGAGGGAATCTTAACTCCTTCATGTAGTTGAGTGCCTTAGAAATTTAGTGGTACTAACCTAATGGATGTGCATTAGCTTTGGGAATATTTAGGGAGCATTGAGTTCCTTTTATGTTAGTATTTACAATGAGAGCTCATGAGAGTGTTAGGTAAGTAAATGAAGTGATATTAACTTTCGTATACAATATTTCAAATTTACCTTGTTATGAAAATTCGACATATGAGGAAAAAAACCAAAAATATAATATAACTCAAAGAAAAGTTGGAAAATATGTCGAGTCAAGTCCTTAAAAGTCATTCAGACCAGATATTACATTCTTACTATACTCTACAATTTTGAATATGGGGATAATGCATGCAATATGAAAGATGTATCATGATAAGAAGAGGTTAAATATTGATTTTATGCATTTATATTCAGAATGTGATGACACATTAGTGTGTAGAAATAAGCAAGTTGGGAGAGAGGTCGTAGGATGTCTTTGGGCGGGGATATAATTTGGATATTTGTCTTGGCGGAGGAGAATTTTCACAACTAACAATGTGAAAGGTATATTGCCAAACTCGAGTGTCTACATCCCCACTTTAAGTATGAAATGAAAATTACATGCTTAAAGGAAAAGATAATTGAGTGTGTAGAAACACTTTGTCTTTGCTCGAGTTTAAATTATCATGTAGATGTGTTGGTGTTGGTGTTGGTGTTGGTATGTTCCATGGCGAAACCTACAATAAAAAGTGTAGTCAATTTCCATAGTAGAAATTAAATTGTAATTCAAATGTAAATTTAGAATCGATATTGAACAAAGTGAAATAATGAGATGTAAAACATGGAAAGGATACACTTATTAGTTTTGTGGAGGGGAGAGCTCCCATTCTTTGCTTGCACTTGGAGATTCATATTGTAGTTATTGAAAATTTTAAAGATTGAGGGTGATAAATCTATGGTTATGCTAAAGAAGAAATTGGAGTATTGGGTGCATCTGACCCAACATTGAATATGAGATAGAGAGAGAAGAAGAGGTAGTGAAATACCTAATGAAGGAAGAATACAATGTATCATTTTTATAGTAATCTTGATAACTTATCCTTTAATAGGATATGAATGATTTCCTTTGAATAAATTATCCTCTTTGATACATTCCATGACCCCATAGACGAGCACACTAATACAAATGGATCTAGGACCAATTTTTATATATAGACATAAAATATGAACGAGAATGGGTATCGCACGCCCTCCTCAAGTACCACGAAACTAAGTAGGAGTGTGTAATATGTTGAGATGATGATGGAGAAGGAGACCCATGCCCCCAAAATAATATATGTATAACTAAAACTGAGTACTAAACTAGAGGAGTGAAATATTCACACCCCTTGTAAATTGTTTTGAATTGTGTCAGTTGAGTTTGAAATTGTGCCAAAAATATTAATATATAAGTAGAAATTTGAAACTATAGAAAAATCCAGTGTAATTTCTCCCAGAGAAGAAACATATGGGAGGGTTAGGAATAAGCATATAGTTATGACTCTATTGTACATTTTTGAACCTATATAATCATGGCTCAATTTACGTATCTCGGATATATTTATAAGGACCTATACCATATGAAAATATGTACCTAATCTTGGAATATATCTCTAGATGTAGAATATAACTTGATGAGATTCATAAAATATTTGAGCATGTGGCCCAAAATAAAATATGTCTATTCACATCAGATTAGTGTGATAATTTGGATAGAAACACATAGAATGTTATAGTGGTGGCCACCTTTGAGAACTTGTACCTATAAAAGGGGTTATACATGGTGGAAACCATGGAACACAAAGAAACAAGAAAAACAATAGTAACAATAGAAAAAATAGAAGTAGTATCAATAACTCACGTGTAATAGAACAAACATAGTGATATAGCAATAGTCAAGTAAGAAATTAGAAGCAATAATATTTAAAATATAGTCGCATCAAGGCATAGAGTTGTAAATATGGAACACCCACGATGTCACAAGACAATCAAAGAACTTAAATTGCATAAAATATAAACAATGTCACACAAGAAAGGCATAGACCCAAAAACATGGGACACCCATGGTGTCACAAGACAATAAAGGAACTTAGGATGCATACAAGAGAAGTAAACAAGTAGTAACACATACAATAACAACCATGTATAGAGAGAAATGATGGAAAATGATAAAATCATCATAGTGAGTAGTAAAGAAGCACACAAGTAAGATATGTCAACAATGCATAAGACACATGTGTTGGTCATGTTAGCTAAAAAGATAACATTTATATAATGTATGTAATCAAGCATAATGAGGAATTATAAAGTAACTATAATGAAATAATAACACCTATATAAAATATGTATAGGAGATGCCCCAGGATAATCTTGGTATTGTGGAAGTGATAGGTTGGTACATTTCATTGTGTAATGACCTATATGTGTCTTGCATCGAGCTCAATATAGCTTATAAATGCATGTGTGTAAGAGTATATAGAAACGATTGCACTATCTATCAAACCATATAGACAAACAACATATGTAATGTAAAGTACTAACAATTAAAGATATGTATATAGATCATGGTTTTATATTTTACAAATATTTAAATTTATTTGTACTTTGTAATTTATAAATGTACATGGAGAGGGTAAGTGCACCAAGTTGATGGACAAATATAGGGTCATCCGTGGACGTCATATTGCAAAAAACAGTGAAATCTCAACTTGTAGGGATTATTAGCTATACATGCACTCTAAATTAGAAAAAGTTATATAAATATGAATCGTAGCATTCGGAATCTAGTTTCTAAAATACTAATTTTTGTAAAAAACGGACAAGTTTAGCTATATTAAACACTTAAAATTATATGACTTACTTTTTTTTTTCGAAAAAACTTATAAGATTGTAGTCCGTTTGCCCGCATTTTGGATGACCAAATCTTGTTATTTTTTTTTCCTTTGGTGAAAAGTTAGATGTAGTTGTCTATCTTGGGATGGATTTTATTTTGTATTTTTTTTAGCAATATTTTTTTTTTTATGATTTTTTCCGTGAAAGTGGTCTGAAAATATTTAGAAAATGGAGCGCTTTCCGTTTGCCCGCCATAACTATATCAAAAAATATCGAAATCAAATTTTTTTTTTTTTTTTTAAGGTGCATAGAATTTGTCCACACTTGGGATGGTATAATTTTTATCATATTTTGATAAGCGAAACAAAAGTTCTGATCTTAAACGTAGACATGAACATTCACGGGAAAAAATGTCTTAAGGACCTATTGTTAGTAATAAATTATAAAATGATATTTATCTTATTCTATTCACTTTAAAAACAATATTTTTACAAAGCTAAGAGTCTACCCTACGTGATGGCACCATTTTTGTGAAATGTTTTCAGTTTTTTAGCATGGTTCAAGTCTTTGGAAGAGCAGATTTGAGGTTTTTTGATCTTTTGCACTTCATAATGACCTTCCATAGCTTTGGTTGGGGAAAAACAAAGATTTTCCGAGGCTAAGGTTCGGCAAATAGCTCCGCGATCGCGGTTTTTTTGTAAAAATACCGCGAACGCGGTTTATAAAGCGCGTTCGCGGTTTATAAAGCGCGCTCGCGGTTTATAAAGCGCGCTCGCGGTTTATAAAGCGCGCTCGCGGTTTA
Source organism: Taxus wallichiana var. yunnanensis (assembly GCA_018340775.1). Classification (NCBI taxonomy): domain Eukaryota; kingdom Viridiplantae; phylum Streptophyta; class Pinopsida; order Cupressales; family Taxaceae; genus Taxus; species Taxus wallichiana. The sequence goes on along the minus strand of CM031239.1, from coordinate 805,090,171 downwards.
TAAACCATATTTACACACATCCCAACGTCTGAATTACCATGTGATTTTTACTCTCTGACCTTACCGTACGAATTACTGCGAAATTCTGTCTTTTTCCAGGCACCTTTTTTATCACCGAAAGCAAAACATCATGGGAGACAAAAAACGAAGTCAAAAAAGGAAGTCATTAAGTAAAAAAACACCAGATGAATTAGAGGCCAACAAAATTGAAAATGCTGAGCGGATGCGGAAACTTCGTGAATCTAGAAGAGGTTCATCTTCAATCCCAACTCACATGTAAGCAATGAAGAACTAGGTAATGTTTCTCTATCATCGATGTTGAAGTTGAATTGAATACTCGTGATGAAGAAGTTTTTACTGTCAATGTTGAAGAAGAATTAAATACTCATGATGTAGCAAATGTTGAAATTGAAGGAGACAATGAAAATGTGAATAAGGAAATTCATGTTGAAACTGTAGACAAACAAAATTTGACAAAAACACCTCCTAGGATTTTACATAAGAAACCTAATTTTTTGATTGAAATTGATGAAAACATTTTGAAACCAATGTCTGACAAACTTTCTGAACGACAAATCAGAAGAAAAGCTAGTGAAATTTGGGATAATCATTTTGAAATTTTAAATGATTCCCAAAGATGTCAGTTGTTGGTTAGTTTGATGAAATTGATTAAAATGAGACCTACATTAAACACCTTAGGATTGACAACATCTAACATACGTGGTCAAACCTCTACAATTGTTGAAAACCTTCATGATGCATATCACACTGTTGGTGTAAAGAGACGCACTAGGGATAGTAATATTGTGCGTCGTGTACTTGCTACTAGTGTTGTAAGTGAATCAATAAAAAAACAACGTTTGATTACGCAAACAAGTCGAATGTTGCAAGTTAATCGAAAAACTCTAATGAAAGCAATTGAAAGGCGTAATATCCTTGATCACTCAATAATGTCGATTTTGGGCATTTTACGCTAGAGCACCGCGTAAGGACAAAAATAATAATTACGATGCTATAAGAGAAGTTGTTATTAAATTTTGGCATGATAACACTAGAGTTTCACCTAATACAAGAGATGTTATAAAAGCGAGAGAGTTGGTTCTACTAATCGTGAACCACATCCAAAGCATTTCTTAGATATGACTCAAACTCAATTTTTCGTAAGTTTGAACAAGAGAATCTAGAAATTAAAATTAGTCAACGTTTTTTTGAAATGTTGAAACCATTCTATGTGAAAATCAACCATGCTCGCACCACTTGTTGTTGTAGGCAACATGTTGAATTTGCAATGCATTATGCTAAATTTTTACGTATTCGTTCCATTTTTCATTCTGAAACTATGTTATCTGAATGTGGTGTTCAAGTTCCACCAATATCTTCTAGGGATTTCATTCCTACTATATTTTGTGAAAAAGAAGTTGGACAATTTTTTTATAGTCAGGATTGTTTAGATGAAAGTTGTAGTACATGCGGCGGATTACCTAAATTGGAAAGTTGCATCCATGAGCAAATGGAAGGTACAATAGGACATAATTTAGTTGAATTTGATAAATATAAATCAGTTGCATACCAGTTGAAAGATGGAAAAGAATCGAAACGGTGTGAGCTAGTTACAGAACAAATGCCCATTTTTCAATTTATGAGAAAATTTAAGGATGAACTTGTTTATGAGTATGCGAGGCATACACATAGAGCTCGATGGTTGGATGAACAATTCAAGCTATGCAAAGACACATTTCCTATTGGTACTATTGTTTCAGTGGTCGATTTTTAGAGAATTACACATTGCAACCACAAATGGAGGTTCAATCGCAATATTACAACTCAGTACAAGTTGCCATTTTTGTGCATATAGCATTTCTACATTCTCCTGACAGTACAGAGAATGATCGAAAATTTTAAGAGAGTACCACTTTTATATCAGTGATGATCGTACTCATTCTACTTTGAATTTGTGCAAGGGTGTTTCAGTTATTTTATGGAAACTTGTCGATAGGGACATCCACTTCAAACAACATTATATATGGTCGAGATAATTACACGTCTCGGTTTAAGAATGCACGAATGTTTTATTGGATGAGAGAATGCATGTCAAGATGGGTGTGCAACATATTTGGAGTTTCACCGAAATTTGGACATGGAAAAGGAGAGCATGACGGTGCGAGGGCATGTGTGAAAAGAGCTCTTGCGAGCGATTGGGTGCCACACCCACCGTTTGCAAAATACAGCGTTTGACAACCTTAAACTGGCTCCAACTGCACTATTTCGCGCGTTTGCAAACATTAGGACAGCGAGAGCACCGAAATGAGAAGGAAAAAAATGAGAGAGGCTATTGTAGAGGGTTTCGTATGCCGAGGTGTCGGATCAGACGAGGCCTCTCTAGGTGCCACGGAGTCCGAGTAGTCACCCGACGAATTTGAACGATATTTTGGTCTCAGGGCTCTTAAGGGACTAAGCCCGAACGAAGTAGCCCGGAAGCAACGACCCTTTCGCGCACCAAAACACCGCCTCCTCTAGCGTTCACACTGCCACCGGACGTGCCGGCAAAGCGGTTCGGTGCCACGGCCCACCGTTTGCAAAATACGACGTTTGTGCAACCTTACACTGGCGGCTCCATTGCACTATTTCGCGCGTTTGCAAACATTAGGACAGCGAGAGCACCGAAATGAGAAGGAAAAAAATGAGAGAGGCTATTGTAGAGGGTCCGTATCTTTGAGGTGTCGGATCAGACGAGGCCTCTCTAGGTGCCACGGAGTCCGAGTAGTCACCCGACGAATTTGAACGATATTTTGGTCTCAGGGCTCTTAAGGGACTAAGCCCGAACGAAGTAGCCCGGAATCAACGACCCTTTCACGCACCGAAACACCACCTCCTCTAGCGTTCACCTGGCCACCGGACGTGCCGGCGCAGGCGGTTTGGTGCCACGGCCCACCGTTTGCAAAATACAGCGTTTGGCAACCTTACACTAGCTCCAACTGCACTATTTCGCGCGTTTGCAAACATTAGGACAACGAGAGCACCGAAATGAGAAGGAAAAAAATGAGAGAGGCTATTGTAGAGGTTCGTATGCCGAGGTGTTGGATCGAGGACGAGGCCTCTCTAGGTGCCACTTGAGTCCGAGTAGTCACCCGACGAATTTGAACGATATTTTGGTCTCGGGGCTCTTAAGGGACTAAGCCCGAACGAAGTAGCCGGAATCAACGACCCTTTCGCGCACCGAAACACCGCCTCCTCTAGCGTTCACTGGCCACCTGAAGTGCGGCGCGGTGTTCGGTGCCACGGCCCACCGTTTGCAAAATACAAACGTTTGTGCAACCTTACACTGCTCCAACCGCACTATTTTTCGTGCGTTTGCAAACATTAGGACAGCGAGAGCACGAAATGAGAAGGAAAAAAATGAGAGAGGCTATTGTAGAGGGTCCGTATGCCGAGGTTTCGGATCGAGACGAGGCCTCTCTAGGTGCCACTGAGTCCGAGTAGTCACCCGGCCGAATTTGAACGATATTTTGGTCTCGGGGCTCTTAAGGGACTAAGCCGAGCGAAGTAGCCCGGAATCAACGACCCTTTCGCGCGCCGAAACACCGCCTCCTCTAGCGTTCACCTGGCCACCCGGACGTGTGCGTTTGCGCAGCGAGGCGGTTCGGTGCCACGCCCACCGTTTGCAAAATACGGCGTTTGTGCAACCTTTACATCAGCTCCATTGCACTATTTCGCGCGTTTGCAAACATTAGGACAGCGAGAGCACCGAAATGAGAAGGAAAAAAATGAGAGAGGCTATTGTAGAGGGTCCGTATGCCGAGGTGTCGGATCAGACGAGGCCTCTCTAGGTGCCACGGAGTCCGAGTAGTCACCCGACGAATTTGAACGATATTTTGGTCTCCCGACGAATACTTCCTATGTTGATCAACTAAAGTTATATCATATTGATAACAATACAATTTACAAGCTCAAAGGATGATCTAATGTCATATTTTATCGAATGAGATAGTTTCAGGAATCAAAAGTAAGAAATCAAGAAAACTAGGATGAGCTACAGGTACTACTTCTTTAAGATACAATTTACAAATGACTCATATAAATTGTCACATTTAAGGAAATAATTACGTAAGAATAAAAATAGAGTACAATAAGGTCCATCATCCATTACAGATTGCAAAGGAAGTAGATTGTATTAAAAGGGGCGACATTCCAACTTATAATCAAAGCTAAATGATCAAAGTACAAACTAAGATATCTGTCAAGACTAATGAAATAAAATTGAAAGCATATGTTTAAAATTTTAGCTCTAAGAACTTGTCAAGCTTCAAAGATTAAAAAATTTATAAGAAAAGTTTTCCAGTGATATTTCAATATGATTAAGTCTAAAAATTTGCAAAATATTGCAAGAAGGAGATCTAGAATAAGCTTTGAAAAAGTAGAAAGAACATTACAAACTTCAATAGAATAAAATACATTGCATCCATAAGGTTATAATTTATTAAATGTAAGGAAAATTTCTATACAAAGAGTGTATCATATGCAGCACTTGTATGATAATCATGGTTAAATGAGTAAGATGCAAAGCAAGTTAGAAAAACACTAAAGAGGAGAACCAATTTCCATGATTTTTTGAAGTCATGAAGAATAAGTACACAATATATGAGAAGAAATTTGTGAAGAGGCCTTTAAAGGTCTGATTTAAAAATTAAATACAACAAGGAATGAATCTCAGAAAATATAGATTACAAGTGTACAATAGGTACAAAAATTATCTAAATACCATAGCTCTTACAAGGAAATCACAGATTGAGAGAAAGATGAAATAGTTATGCATGTACAAAAAGAGTTCATGTTGCTAGAGATATAGTTTCTTAAATGAAATAAAATCATTAAGAAAAACCTCTTATTCATAATAGTCAAGAAACTCAAAACTACTTAGAAGATGACAAAGTGCATATAGAATCATAATCTACATGTATTCAAGAAGACAGTTCACAGATCCACATCATCATTGAAGGTAGAAGATACATAATTTAAGAATACAACTTATTCCAGATTAGTTTAAAGTTTTAAATGGCTAAGTATAGTTTTGAGTTTTCCAAAAAATTAACTTATTTAAACAAAATAAAAAACTAGAGAAAAATAATGAGAAAAATAAAAAGTAATCAACCTACAAAAAATATCCATCTTTCTCACTCCCAAATTCTAAGTCCGCCATTTCATTACTTTTTCTTCATGTAAATTGGTACCTCAAGAATAAATGTACGTTATACATAGCACATCTCTAGTTACTAATACTTAAGTTGGCTTGATATAGAGCTAACAATATTGTTTTAGTTTGAAAAATAAAAATTCAAAATGCCCATGGCACGAAATATACCACAAATAATAATCAGAAAGATACTAGAAAATATATAACTAGAAACTTAATACACTAAATCCACCGAACAAAGATCAAAACCCACTTTCTCAGAGTTAGCAATAATACCAAAATAACCAAATTTATAGCCTTATTTAACCAACACACATGGATATATATATATATATATATATATAAGAATCAAATAAAGTGTGCTCCAGACGCGCACGTCTCTGAAAATATATATGTACATGTATAAGTTCATAATGTATGTATACAGATCTCGAACTAAGCACGTGCCATAATGTACATATGGGACCACATGCGGTCGCAAAAGGCTAGATATATATACAATGGACTGTGAATAGATGTACTCATGACCACATATATGTGGCATCCAAGTGGACTATAAATCTACTCATGAAACATCTTCCCTCTCTTCGCCCTGCTAGAAGTAGCACGTCCACGACCTGGGGATGTAGTGGAGGGAGATGCCACTACGGATTTCATCCGTGTGGTCCTAGGTGTCTCCAAGCATGCCTGCAACCTAACCTGCACATTCATAAACAACAAGTTTTTAACACCCAAAATTTTAAAATACCTTCAAAATTTAGAAACTTGTACAATTTAGTTAAAATGCATGTGCAATCTTACCGCAATGTCATGATCCCTATCGATTTGTTGTTGACGCTTCGCAGGGACAACAATAGACTCACGAGGGGTAAGCTACATACAAATAATTAATTTTCAAATTAAATATTTCACACTCATATATATACCTACAAAATTTGATATTGTAGATTTAAGTTTAATAAGAAATAATGAACCTCCAAAATTTAACAAATTTAAAAAATTGTGTACCTCGGTTAGTGGATTTGCAGATGCTATGGCGGTATCTACAGCAGCCTCCACAGTCTGCATATGTGGAGGAGTCTCTGTAGCAGTCATAAGCTATACAAAAAACATGTACAAATCAATTTATTAAAATCTACTTAAGAGCTATACAAAAACATGTACAAATCAATATTTAGTTACTCAAGAAAGAATAAAAATACATTATTAAATTTTATCTTCTATTTAGGCTAAATACATAGGATCTATAAATGTTAGCACGGAGGCCATCTATCTTCATATGTATTTGTGTCCAAAGGTTGGGATGGAGAATACTCGTTATCTAGTAGAAGCGAAGTGGATATAGAGTGAGACATTGGTCACATTGGGAGCTTTTTGTACAGGAATAACAACTTCAAAATCTGTGATCGACTGATATGTGTTGCTTGAACAAGGAGAATGAGGAGGAACATTCTCCTTTGCCGCTACATGCGGTTTTGATTTAGTGTTTCCGGTCCTCTATGTTTCACCCACGGATAACCCCTTGTTTACATGATCTGTGATCTCTCTCAAAGGGGTTGCTAGGAAAGATTTGACCATGTCTTCCTCCTTAGTGTTTGAATTAGGGATTTACTTAGATTTAAATACGATATGTTTAGGGAGGGCATTTATCCACCAATTATTATTCTCTTTTTTAATGTTTTACCATCTCACAATCAGGAGCAGAATGCCCCAAAAAAATACATCTCCTACATCTGAAAGGTAGGCCCTTATAGTCCAGAGGATGAGTGCAAGTTTGATTTTGCACTTTAAGATTAAGGTGGGTTGGAAGATTCTTTGAAGTATCAATCTCAACTAGGATTCTTGCATATACATTGTATGTGTGAAATCATAGGTTTGGGATTCGACGTTAATGATGTTTCCCAAGGTATTTCCTATGGATATCAGACAACTATGGTCCTAAAATTATAGGGGTAAGTGGGGTAATTTGATCTAGATTGGTTTGTGTGATAAAGATTTAGTGAGAGGGTTGAATGATGTGAACCATGGTTTTAAGATAAGGTACCTTTGTTGGAAAACCCAAAGTTGTTTAAAAATTTTGTCCTTGTCAGCTATAGAGGGGAAAAAATAATAAAAATTCCCTTAGCATAGGGGTAGAGGTCTAACCTACCCGCTAGAAGCGGGAACCAATTCTTGGAGATCTAATCATGGAGGATAGGGAGGCTAGGCTAAAGATGAGTGAATCTACAGATCAAGGCATGATCTTGGTAAAATGAATATATTTCGAGGACTTCATCGCCAAAGGTTACACTTGGGTTTCTCTTAGTAGGCCTCATGGTTTTGATCTATGTCTTCTTTTACAAAACCTCATTAAATGAGTGATTGACTAAAGCTTTAGTTGTAGCAGGAGTTTCCAAGCTATCAACAAGGGAGAAAACCCTAGTGTTTGCACCCCTAACAAAGATGTTAGGATTCACTCAACCTCCCAATGGGTTATTAGTGTCCCCAACAAAGATAACAGGATTTTCCATTCCTCCTTGCAAGTTCTTGGCAACATTGGTGCCAGTAGTGTCAGATCCAACCCCAACAATGGCTCCATTGCCACCTGCAGTTTGAGCAACTGAAGCCCCACACCCAGTGCCCAAGAATATTTCTAGAAACAAACCCTTAGGGGTCTACATGTTCTGCAGAGGGGGATGTAGTTTCTAAAATGAAAGGACACCTCCATCACGTAATTTCACACAACCCTACGTGTGCACATATATATGTCCGCCGCCTCCAAATCTATTAGGGTTCATATGAGTGGTGGAGTTAGGGTTCGCAGGAGTTGTCATAAATTGGAGGAGCTGTCTATTAAGGGTACAATGATGTTGTAAATTCTTAAATCTCAGTACACCAATCCATATAAAACTTATAATCATATGGAAAGGACGCATAGATTTTTTTAGATAAAGGGTACGAGAGGATTTAACCTTTTTTACATTTCTTCATCACTCTTATCATTCATTAAAGAGATTTGTAACTAACCTGCGTAAAACTCACGCGAGGCATGCCAGTAGCTTCAGTTCCCTGAGCAGATGATGACCCGCCAGGCTCCTGTGTATAAAAGAGAAAAATATTAATACATGTGCAACATACACGTGAAACAAATTATAATAATAATCTAGTGCAATTAAATGATTTATTAAAAATGTAAGTTTGTACAACTTGAAACTTACGTTTGAAACACGCCCAACCGCAGTAGCTAGCATGTCAACACCGGATGTTTCCTTCACCGGCTCTTGCTATTTAAAATAAAATAAAAAATTAGTTTTTTACATGTATGTACATGAAGTACAATCATATATATATTAATATCTCAAACATGTGAATTAAACTATTGTACATATATATATTATTTAAATTTATTTAAAATTTACCTGTGAAAGACCAATATCAGTGGCTCCAGTTCCAAAAACATTCCCCAGCATCTCATCTATAGAAAAAAAATCCTGTGAACCAGCAAATGATGTCTCGCCTGCAGTGCATACGGCACCACATGATCCACAGTGGTGTGGTGCACTAGAACTGGCACCTCCACCAACATCACCGGATGCAACTGGGTGCTATCTTTGGGTGAGAGTGTCGATGAGCTCCTCAATGCATGCAATGTATCAATCTCCACAACCTCCTTCACTTGTGGAGGAGGGATAATCAAGGCAATGGGGTTTTGGGGCATGGGGATCCTAGGCGACCTACGCGTGCACAGTGCGCTGCATGCAGAGCCACCTCCTCAACCAAAAAAGTCTGAAAAGTCAAAATAATTCGGGACCTCATTGAGCACAAACTCACAATATAATTTCTTCAAAAAATAAAGAGGAACCTCATTGTTGTTGCATGGTGGATAATCAAAAACCATCCACCATCGGTCCCAAAAATTGTTTTTGATTCTATCATCATGGCACCAATGGATTGGGAACCGTTTGCAAGTAACTGCAGGGGGGGCATTGGTTCTAGGGTCGGTAAATAATGCACAAATTAGGTCTTTTCCAATTTTTTTGTCTTTGACGGCCGCATGAGATAGTTTATCCGCATACCACCGCCTACAGTCACTTCTAAAGGTGTTCCATCTATGTATTTGGTTGGTTGCAGACTCGACTTCGCCAATCAATGTTTGCAATGTATTGGCTAAAGTCATGCGGGATGGATTTGTAGCATGGTTTTGTCTTATAGTTTGAATTAGGTTCTCAATGACAATTTTATTTTCTTGGATTCTTCCAATGATATTATCTTGCATTCCTGTTGGCTCAGTGGGGACAGAAGGAGCCACAGGGGGCGGATCTATGTTTGGAGGAGGGTTTTGAGGAATGTTCGGAGGGTTTTGAGGAATGTTCGGTGGGTTTTGAGGAATGTTTTGACGGTTTGCACGAGCCCGAGCTTGCCGACCAACTGATAAAACAATAAAATTGTATACATAAACAAACAATTCACAAAACCCATGAAAATGCCAAAAAAAACCTAAAATGCAAAAAAAACAACCTAAAATGCAAAAAAATGATTACAATCGGGGACTTACCTCCTCGTCTTGGCGGCATGGTTGAATCTATCGCTATCCAGAAGTCCGATGAGCAATTTTGAGATAGTATTGAAAGTGCGAGTGAAAAACGTTTAAGAAAAGTCGCGGTTCGAAATGAAAATTAGGAAAATAACGAGTCGCGGGACTGTTAAATTTTGTCTCAGAGTTCCGCGATCGCGGTTTATAACCGCGCTCATGATTTATAAACCGCGATCGCGGAACTAGGTTCGGTAATTACCGAACCTAGAATTCAATAACCGCGATCGCGGTTTTAAGCGGTTTTAGGACGCTTCGCGGTTTTAAAACCGCGATCGCGGTACCTTTATTTCAGGTTTTTATGTCCACGGAATTGTCCACCAACTTCGTGCAAGTGATAGGTTGGTACATTTCATTGTGTAATGACCTATATGTGTCTTGCATCGAGCTCAATATAGCTTATAAATGCATGTGTGTAAAGAGTATATAGAAACGATGCACTATCTATCAAACCATATAGACAAACAACATATGTAATGTAAAGTACTAACAATTAAAGATATGTATATAGATCATGGTTTTATATTTTACAAATATTTAAATTTATTTGTACTTTGTAATTTATAAATGTACATGGAGAGTGATAGAAAAATATCTACCCAATGAGATTCTCATGAAAAGGAAAAACAAATCCTAAAGAAAAGAGAGGTTATGGCATCAATTGTGCCAAATAATGATGCTCATGTGCAAGTGGTGTAGAATTGATAATACGTACCATAGAATTCCTCATATGAGAACTAGGAGGACTATATCTATGTGAACTAGTGTGTGATATACAATACCTATGGGTAGGAATATAATAGTGAGAGACATTAAAGATAACACATGCACTAGAAGGCCTATGAGGGATCCTAGGAGTGTGGGGGCCACTAGAGATAACATGTGAAGTAGAAGGCTTATTTGGTGAACACAAATCTAGCATAGATAGAAATGAGGAAAATTATAATTGTAATATTTTAGCGAATTCATTGAATATATTAATTTAAAAAGGGTGTAAACATTTGGGGAACTTGATTTTGTTCAAACCCTTCACCTAATATGGGTCCTTTTTAGCTTCTTTCTATGGGCCTTTTGATTACCAAGACCCTAAGGTTTTGATAGTGTGTGTATGATATTACATGTTGTATTTATTATTATTTGGTTTTTAATGGCTTGCTTTCATTCCTTGTGAAATAAAAATGGTTACCAACCCTCAAATCGGGTCCATACCACTTCTAGGATTGCAAAGAATGTTATGCCTTCTCCATATTATGATATGGATGATATCAAATATAATTATGATCAATATACCAATCACCTTGTAGCTCAAAAACTCCCACCCTAATTTGAACCATCCCTAATGAATTCTCTTAGTCACTTGCCTTCTATTATTCATGATTATGCCTCAAAACCTAAAGTAGGAGTCTCTTTGTGAAAGCCTTGTATTAATGATCAAGTTAATAAGATTACATCCCCTAATCATTCTTACCTCTATGATGATGATAATGAATTTTATTTTATCACTCATGATTTCAATGACTGAGATAGTGAATGTGAAAAAAATTGTTCTCTTCCACATGTGAATTCTCCTACTCATGCAATAGAAGTTATATAATTTAGTGATGATGAGAGTGTTTCTAGTTTAGATGATGATTATGTTACTTTAATCTACACTTTAACTTATGGTGTACCTTACTCTTTTTCTAGTGACATAAATTCAATTAGTAGCGAATGTAAAAGTTATTATATCAATTTTGGTATGTCTCTACCTCCTTAACATACTATGACTAAATCTACTTGTGTCTCTACTCTTCCTCTTGAATGAAAAAAGTAATGAAATTTATTACAATTATTATATCACTCTTACAAATTCTATGAATGATTATATTTGTGTCTCTACTCCTATCCATGAAAGTAAACATAATGATTTCATTCCTATTTCTTCTTTACTAATTGTAGATTATAATGCGAATAAAAATAACATCATTTTTTCCTAGCATTTGTGACCATGTGGATTGTCCTCTTATTTCATGTGATGTAAGAAATATTTTTATTCTCCTAATATAGATACTTTGGCTATAAATAACAATGATATTCCTTTAAACCCCTAATGTGAGACCAAAATTATAGAAACTCATGTTATACCCAATGACACATAATCCCATATTATTTTTAAGAGAAACGATTTTCCTATGGCTACTATTCATGGTAAAGTGCAACACTTGACTAAAAATTAGATATTTATGTCATACCTCCTCAAGAGGTTATCTCCCTTATGCATGCGGATTATCTCCCTTATGCATGCAGTAGATGATTTAGAGCATAAAGTGCATACCTTAAATTTAGAGGGTAAACCGTACTATGCTAGCATTGATTTTAATACTATTTATGGAAATCTAATACAACATAAATTCATTCAATAACCTTTTTCTAGGAATTTTTTATTCTTGCATTCTAATTATTTGTGGCACTTTATATCATTACCTTTATCTTAAGCATCTTCAATCACTCATTGCTTCACATAATAATGGTAGTTTTCTTCTAAAATATTTTCAAAGAGCCTTAGAGATGATGTAATGTATTGGTTTACTCGTCTTCCTAGTGGATCTTTGAGTACCTTCCTTGAACTTGAATAAGATTTTATTCTCCAGTATATCCATCATATAGGCCCTAAGGTTACATGTGAGTGTTTACCTTCTTTGCATCAAAGTGAGATTGATCTCTTACTGACTATATTTTATGGTTTAAATAAAACATGCACCTTTTATTGTATCATCCTATTGATATCGAAATACAAAACATATTTTTCATGGTCTCATACTTATTATTAAAAAGAAATTACTTTATAATACATGTGTTTCATTCATAGATATTTTTCTCCATGTTATAGATTTAGAACGAGACCTCATTCTCCCACATCAACCCACACATTTACATAAGGAAATTTTAATTAATTCTTTCATACCCAATTGTGATGTGCAGCTAGATTCATCACCTAATGAAGGTCAAGTTAAGGTCCTACATCATGGTAACAATTTTTATCATCCTAAACCCAAACTTACTATACATTCTCTTCTTAGTCATAAGCTAGAGCCATTACAGTTCAAGAAAAATATATCGATTGGCCACACAATATTATACTCACTTTAATAGATACATAGTTAATTAGATTACTTTCTAATTATTATCAACCTCCTTATAGGCTCGATAGTAGAAATATGGTGAAACTGCGAAAAAAAAATGTAGTCAATGTCCATAGTAGAAATTCAAATGTAAATGTAGGATTTTAACTTGAATAAATTGAAATAATGAGATGCAAAACATGTAAGGAATACACATGCTAGTTCTACAAAGGGAAGAGATCTCATTCCTTTCTTGCACTTGGAGATTAAAATTGTATTATTGAAAGTTTTCAAGGATTGGGGGTGATCGGACTCTAATTATTCCAAAGAATAAATTGAAGTATTGGGTGCATGCAACCAAATAATGAATAAAATATAGAAATAGAAGCAAAGAGAGGTAATGAAGCACCCCATGCCAAAGGGAGAATACCGTGTATCAAAGTTTTTAGTAATCTTGATATATTATCATTTAAGAGGATATGAATTCTTTCATATGAATAACTTATCCTCTTTGATACATTCATAACCCCATGGACCACACCGCTATAAATGGATATTTTTACACCCCTTTTTAGATTAAGATAATGTTTATCTAAGATATTTAGTGAATTAAATTTACACCAAGTGGATGTATGGTTAGAGAAAAAGAGCTATCCTAGTTAATTAACTTCTAGTATTAATTATATATGTCATAATAACATTTTAAATATTTACAACACAAGATATGAACTTGAAAACAAAAGAGGAGTGCATTTATCTAATTGTAGATAATTGCAGGAAGTTCGGGGAATGTGTAGTGGTAGAATAGGGAGTTATGAACCTAGGTAAGCTTCAAAATGGAACTGTTATATAAAATATCCGGGACAGAACCATGCCAATTTTATAGGGCCATGTCATATGGTCTTGACCCTTATGTATGAATTTTTACTTTCTCTTTTTCTGAATTTGTAACTTTATGTGTTGGTTATCTTTTTAGATTTTTCTATCACTATCAAACTCTAGTTTTCGATCATGTAGTGAGGCTCATTGAACATACTGAACATCATCTCAAACCCTATCCATGAATCAAGAGTCTAAATAAATAAACATTAGTTGATTTGTGGGAACCTCGTGTACTACCAATAGTAGCACTACTATGAAAAGGCCTCAAAATACGTGTCATCATCCACTTAGCATGTGATATATAGATAGATGAAACAAAATTTGTAACTTCTTTGGTAATACTTGTTTTTACTTTATCTCTTGCTCAAATAATTTGAGGGATGTTTGAGTGCTTGAAAATGAGGAGTATGTTTTCTTAACATGGTAAGAAGCTTCAAACTTGATGTCAAGATTACTACCTAATGACTGTAGATGTTATATTGAGATATTTAAGGAGTTATGAGTGCTTTTTACAGGTGTGTAGTCCAAGTGTGTGTATCAATGTCTTGTCATATGATCTTTATGTTAGCAAATGAGGTAGTTTTTACTTGCTTATATAGGGATTTGTAGATGATTTATCTAATACAATCCGACCTATATGAAGTAGAAGACCCAATAAAAGATATGAATTTGAAAGAAAATTGGAAGACATGTCGATACAAGACTACATAATTTGGCCCGGGACGTATATAAAATTTTGACCAAACTATACGACCCTTCCCTATGGTAGAAAATATGCCAAATGAAATTTGGAACTTGTTTCTCCGTGTCTTAGTATGGATTTTATGCATTGTGATCTTAGAATTTTTTGATGTATCAATGTGTAAGGATAAACATGATAAACAAGAGACATCAAAAAGTGATAAGAGGGAATGGAGAGATAGTACTTATCATTCAAGAGTGCATTATTAAATCAAGTGTTGTCAAAAGACAAATTTCCAAATTTGAGCATCTACATTTCCCCCTTTAAGTATGAAATTAAAATTGCACGCTTAAAGAAAAATATACTTGAGCATGTAAACACGCTTTACCTTTACTTGAATGTTTGTTTTGCAGTTGTCCCATTATGATTGGTGTTAGTATGCTCCAGGATGAAACATGAAACATAGAGTGTAGTCAATTTATATGATAAAGGATAAAACTTTAACTCAAATATAAATTGTAATGTGAAGTATTTTCATTTGTATAAAAGCAAAATTAAAGGATGTAAACAAAGAAGGAATATATTAATTTTTACATGTGCTTGGAGATTTGTATTGTTGAATTGGCTGAAGGATCAGGGGTGATGAGTCCCTGATTTGTGTCAAGGAGAAGCCTGAGTGTTAGGTGTAGGAAACCCAACATGGAATGGTGAGTAGATGAGAATAAGAATGGACGCTTCCAAAACACCTTGCTAAGGAAGAAGACTAGTTATCGAAGTTATTCAACAACTTCGATATCTTCCCTTTGATTGTAAGAGGAGAGGAAAGTCTAACATGAAGAACATAGATACTTTGATAACTTCCATAACCCCACTGACCACACAGCTTCAAATGGATCCAAGCCCAATTTTTTGGATTATGACACATAGTAGAAAAGAGAATGTATGTTTCTATACCCCTCCTATGTACTACACAATTGAATAGAAACTTAAATGTGTTGAAATATTGACAGAGAAATGAGATTCAGACCCCCAAGATATATGAAATTGTAGTAAAATTTGAATACCATAGAAAGGAGTGAATTACTTCATACCCCTATACTTGATATGGACTAAGTGCATTGATCCTAAAATTGTGTCAAAAACATGAGGATGTAGCTAAAAACATGAATTTACTGATACAATTGATATTTATACCATGTGAATAAAAAATATGGGAAGGTCAAGATCATACTATATGGTCTTGACCAATATGTATGGTTTTTAACATGTTAATGTTTTGTATTCTTTTTAATTTATGAGTACATGTACCATGTTTGTACCTTTATCATATCTCATAATTTTACATGTCTCTACTTTAAGTGTCGATATGAACCCAAATGGATGGACCCTCTTTTGATGCATGTGGATCAAAATAAATAGATGTGTTCTAATGAAGGAGATGTAGTAAAGTGTAAAATTTTCAAGAGGCGACCACATGGTACCTACATAAAAGGGAATGGATTTACACATGGTGGAAACTATGACATATAAAAAAATCTAGAATAAATAGAAACCATATAACTAATAAAAAGAGTAGTCTAAATGCATGTAAATACAACAATTTTGTAGTTAGATGAAATATGTAAATAATGTCACACATAAGGTGTAAAGCCACAAACATGGAACACCCACGATGTCGCAAGACAATCAAGTCATGTAAGCTTGTAAATAAGAGAAATTAATAGAAAATAAGAGCATGAGACACCCATTGTGTCACAAGAAAATAAAGGCATGTAACCATACAACCAAGAGAAATAAATATCAAACAAGATAGGCATGATGCCATAAACATGGGACACCCACGGTGTCATAATACAATCAAGTCACATAGGCCAGACGTAAGTAGTAATATACAACCACAAGAAAATATGTATGAAACAAGAGTGTAAAAACAAGGTAACATGATATATTATTCAATATAGGTGATGTAGTGCCCACTTCCCTTTGACACCTTTTGATACTAATCATGATACCATTGATTATATTATAGACATGATTATGGACCTTATTATAGTATGATGATAGATGTAGATCATGGATTATTGTTGACTTGATTCAGTTATGATGCATGATGATTATTAGAGGCATTTTGGATATTGATGATGATATATTGTTTGACATGGTTATATTATGGATGTTGTTCGGACATGTGATATTTGGATATTGTGAGTAGACCTAGAAATGGAAATTATTTGATGATGATATAGTTGTTGAGTAAAATTGCAAATGATATTGTTAGATTGCTTTGATGTTGTTGTGATTCATATATCTAGATGATTTTGGGAATTATATTTATATTATTTTGGATGTTCTGATATGGCCACGAGGCCGAAGGAGGTATTTGTGTTTTGCAAGTTAAAATATCACAACAAACATCGAGGGATTGGAGACCAACCACATTGGAATTCTAGATGAATTCAACAAGGTCACCATGACAACTAGTATTTGTTTGTGCGTGTTTGTGTGTGTTAGGGATTCCCATGGGGGATCACCTTTAAATGTGACCAAGGGGTTATGTGTTTTTAATTATTTGACCCTTTTGTTTAATATTGCATGTGTTTATTTTGTGATGCATTGCCCCTTTCTTTATTTATTAAATGTTGTATTAATATTATGGGTAAGCATGTTGTTGATATTAATTAAATAAAATATGTCATGAGAAAGTAATTAATAGAGTTGTTGGCCTTGATTTAAAGTGTTGTAAGAGATGTGTAAGTTAAATTTTGAGTGTGAAACACTCCACCTTCTTGGAAATTCGAATTTGTTCTTGGAGGCTGATTTTGGAGGCTTGTGGGACAAGTTAAACTTGTCTCATACCTCTTAAATTTAATTACCAACCATACCTACGGTTGGAGAGTTGAGATTAGACTTTTATAATACTTTTGAGAAGGCAAATTGTAGGTTTTAATTGCACTTTTCTTACATGATTTAATTTTAGTCCTTTGGGGTGTGGGTTGGATTTGAGTGTGTAAGTAAACTATCATATTATTCACCCACCTATTTATTATGCATTGGAGAATGAAGTTGACTTTGGGGGTTGGAATTGAGGATGTGTGATGTGACATCCTACATGGACCCACCTCATCCTCTTCTCTTCCCTCTTCTATAAAATTCAAACTCCTTGCCTTGTTTTGGGTTGCTTCACTTTGGAGACTTCATTCTTGGGAGAATTCTTTTGCTTTTTTTTGGGAGCTCTTGCTTTGAAGAAGTTTTTGGAAGATTGTTGCATGCTTGTGCTTGGCTGATTTGGATTGCTTGCATTGGGATAAAGCTTTTGTTTTGGAACTTGGAACAACTCCATCATGGAGAGGTAGGAGCTTGGCTCTTGAAATGCTCTTATTTTATGAATGTATATGTTAATGTATGAATGTTTTGGCATGTTTGTGGGTTGTTGGGTAGATGGCCTAGGAAATGGTGTAGGAGAAGACTATGTGGTTTATTTTGTGGGAGGAACAAGTGTGTTTTAGGGAGGTATAAGGGAGGAGGGAGTTGGGATTTGGGTTCCACCTTACAAAGAAATAGTTTGCATTTCTTTACTCGTTATGGGGTGCCATAAGAGGTTGGGGAGGTATAAGGAAATGTGAGGAATAAGTGGTACTTGGGGAGGCATAAAGAATGTTAGGGTTTTGATATACTATATTTTGGCGGTTTGTAATTTAGGTGGTGATACCCATTTCCCCTTTTGGGAGGCATAAGAAGCATCCCCTAGATATTTTCTTGCTCCTTTGGCTTGATTGAGGAAGCTTTAGTATTATTTTTCATGCTTTAATGTAGTTGTAAACTACATTTTGTTCTAGACTGTGTTTTTTATTATGAAAGTGCTACTTGTATGTTTGTGAAAGCATGTTGTTGCCATGAGTTGGATCACATATTTTATTGCTTTGTGGTTGGGGCTTAGGGGCCAATGAAGAAGGATGGATTCTCCTTTTCATTGGATGTCTTGGTTGGGTGGAGAGCGTTGCCTTTCCCCTACTCTTGTTGTGATCAAATTGGAAGAATGAGAAATCTACATGTTGTTGTTCTAGAGCTGAGATAAAGACAGTTTGACAGTCCCTTGTGTAATGAAATCTTATTGTAACCTTTCCCACTTGAATTGGATGAACTTGTATATGTTTGTAATGGAAAGATGTTGTAGTGGTTATGGAAGTGTAAATTGGAATGTGAAAGAATGATATGTATTTTGTATGTTGTATTTTGAAATCAAATGGAAAGGAAGTTGTAAGAGTTTCATTTGAATTAATGGAAGTGGTTTTGTTTTGTCCATATGATATTATTCCATTGGAAATATGTGTTTAACATGCACTATGAAATCCTGTTTGGAAAGTGGAAAAGTGAAACACGTGAGAAGAAAATGTATTATTCTGCCCTGTATATAATATATGATTTTTGGAAAGAATAAAAGAAGGAAGTTGTAAAGTTGTCTTTTGGAATAAATAAAGGATTGCATAACCTTCCTCAAATTGTATCATTGTATTGAATTTAATCATCTAGATGTGAGTTGTAATCTCTGTTTGAAAGGAAGAAATGCGTATAAAGGAAGTGTAATACTCTATCTTTTGAAATATGTGAAAATTTGAAATCAGAGATGTATTTTAGTTTTGAATAGTTGAATTGAATCAAATAAATGTATTAGATTAGAATTGGAACATATTATAATACTTGGAAGAAGAAAATGGCAAATAAACCCTTTAAAAATTTGATCTCTGTCTTGTATTTTCAAACTGGCAATTATTTAATCCAAAATGCACAGATCGAACCTACAACAATGAAATAACAAACTAAATGATTAAATTGAAGTATTTTTCCCTAAATGAATCCAATTAGACAAAAATACTTAAAGGAAATCTTTCAAAACCTAACAAAACCGAGTTCAAAGCTTTCACAGTTGTTTTGCTGTCAAAATTGTAAAATTTCGAATTGGAATTCAATCAAATAGATCTACCTCACAAACTTATCCTAAATCCACCTAAGAAAAATTCTCCATGTCTATTTGACATGTTGAGAGAGGAAGAAGATCAAATTGAACAAATCTCACAAGTTAAAATTTACCAGTTTGCACTATAAAAGCCTGCAGATCGTTTTCTTGAAATTGACCCCTTAAAATTTATCAAAATCAAAAATTAATGATTCTTAAGTAAAGAGGATGTCGAGAGCTTTCTAGAAAGTCCTCGTTTTCCCAAAACTGAGATCTCTATCAAAAGTTATGGCCTTATGAAGTTTTTCTTCACTTGGCGTCAAAAAAATTGAGAAATTTTTTTGATGGGCCCGCGGGCCCAAATTTTTCCCTTAGAGCTTTGGAATTTTTTTGGGAAAATTTTCTAACTTTTCCTGCCACCCCATACCTAATTAGAGGATGCCACATGGCACCATGAGGTGTCAGATAGGGTGGATCCCTTTTAACTTAGAGCTTCAAAAAATTTTGGGAAAATTTTCCAACTTTTCCCCGCCACCCCGCAGCCAATCAAGAGCTGCCACATGTTGTCACGAGGCATCGGTAGAGGATTGGGTTCCTTTTTTCCTTTTGCACTTTTATAAAATTTTAGGAAAATTTTCTAAAGTTTCCTTGCTACCCCGCAGCCAACCAGGAGATGCCAAGTGGCATCGCGAGGCGTCGGCTGAGGCGCAGGTTAACTTTACCCCTTTTACCTTCAGGGTGTTGAAACCTCGTTTATCCCCATTACCCCACTTTCCCCACATGGCTTAGGAGGTGCCACATGTCCCTAGTGGACTCAGGAGCGTGGGTGCAAAGTTGGCTTTTCACCCCACACGGGAAACTGCCAAATTTTCTCCCCGTTGCCCCGTTTTCCCTGCATTGGCTTTGGAGACACCACGTGTCCCTCGCGGACTCACGGGAGCGCAGTGCAAAGGTGGATTTCTGCCCCTTGGGAAATTTTTCTCCCCCAGCTCGCAGACCCGCCCATGGGAAAATTTTCCTCCCCGTGGCCCGCCGACCCGCCCTTGGGGAAAAATTTCTCCCCTGGGCCCGCAGGCCTGCTCTTGGGGAAAATTTTCACCCCAAGGCCCGCCGGCCCATAACTTGGAAAATATGAGGAGTTAGGAGGACTTCTTTATATCAATGGAAAGGTGAGGAAATTTCCTATCCAATGGGAATGATTTAGGAAAATTTTGAATGTGTTAATTTTGAGAAAAATCAAGTTGAATCTTTAAAGCTTGTTAGAGAGTGGGTATGGTGAGGAATTACCCTCTGAACCTAATTGAACTTTCTAACCCTAAATTTTGGGACCTTGTGACCTCTAATAATGGTTAATAAGAGAAAATTATTTTCTAGTGGATTAGAATTGTTCTAGAACTTGTTAGTGACAATTGTTGTCTTGTAACCTGGTTATAGACTCTCTTAAACAAAAAAATTATTCCATAATTTTCCTAACTATTCCTAGGTTGTTCCGGGTCTCAAGTGGGATGTTTTAATGGGCATCACGGGTAAAATATGTTAAACAAGAGATGTCAATGCTGCCCAAGATACATGTGTTAGTCATGTTAGTCTAAAAAATAAAAAGTGCACAATGTATGTAATTGAGCATAAAAAAGGAAGCATAAAGGAACTATAATAGAACAATAACACCTATATGTAGTGTAAAATAGATTCCCTTAGATGTATATGAAGTCTGGGTAAAGGAGTCGACCAACACCTATCATTGTGTGATACTATGTGTGTGTCCCGCATCACACTCAAAATAGCTTGTGAAAAAAATTATGTAAAGAGTAAATAAACATGTTATCTATCAAACTAAAGTGAAAAACAACATGTCTAATGTAAAGTTCTAACAATCAAGTAAAAAGCATAGGTCCCAATTTTTTGTTTTTTACAAATATATGAATGTTTTTGTATTTTCAAATTACTTAGCTATGTACACAGAGAGTGGTAATATTGGCATACCAAATGATAACCTCCAGAGGAGGAAGAGAAACCGATGAAGGGAATGAAGGATTTGGCCTTGATTGTGTGAAGGGATGTTACTCAAATGCAAGAGGCATAGTAGTGGTAATGGTTGCAAAATAGGATCCAAAGGAGGATGAAGATGAGGGTATGGGAAGTAGAAGACCTTGAATTGATATTTTTTATTAGAATATCATATATTGAATATTTACAATTGATTAGTATTGATTTTGATTTATGTGTGAAACTCGTTGTGATAGAAGAGATATGACATAAAATGTTATGATTAGGGATATGATTAGCAGGATTAATAAACATATTAGAAATGCGACCCTTGCAAAAGTACACAAGGGAATATACGGTGCAAGGAAACCTATTATTGGAAAAGAAGGAAGGGAGATCCACAAATGCCCCGAGGTAATTTAGAAGGGGTTATTAGAAATAATGGGATAAATTATAAACCATGATTAGATATCCTTTGTATAAAACTTCCAAGAATTATAGTTTATGAATGTATAACATGTTATGATGAATTTGATCAAATTAAATCATAAATTACATGCATAATAGTGAAATTAAATAACACATAACACAAGATTTAAGTGAGAAAACCTTTTAGTCAAAATCCCACTAAAAATATCACTTATCTTTATTGAGAATTGAATTTCACCCAAAGACTCCCACTATTTCCTTGATCCCACACAATTACAACCTTTGAAATGTTTTATAAACATTTTCTCAATACATAGTACTAGCTCATAGATTTCGCATTCATGTTTATTACTTCTACTTGGATATAGCTTGCATCATTCATCATAATGTGTGCCACCAATCTTAAATGACATCATCTATTATATACTGAGAGTGGGTGATGTGGTTTATTTCTTCAACCTTATAATTTAAATTTGAATTATCATCCATCTTACACTAGTTAACATGGGGATCAACTTACTTATGTTTTAAACATAATTTTTAACCAAATCCTTTTAACAGTCTTTGGCGTGTTTTTAATTAAGTGGTTTCCCACTTAATATTACAAACCCCAACACTCCCCCTTAATATTAAGTAGGGAAACATGCAAAATTTCCTTTTTATACAAAAGGAATTACAATCCATAAATCATCAAATGAATATTTAGGCTAGCATGTAAACACATAAAAATTGTTCCAAAACACATGCCAAATAACTTTTTATAAAAAAGGAATTACAATCCATAAACCATGAAAAATGATTTATATTAGCATGCAAACAAATCTCTTTATCCCACAAGTTTTTAAAAATGCGCAATACACAACTTTAGGGTTTCGTGGGGTTTGAGAAAAACATGTCGTAGTACAAAGCTTTAGCATTTCATAGATTTTGAAAAATGTGGTACAAGGCTTAGTTTACTGCGTGTTGTGGCACAAAACTTATAGTGCTTCATGGATTTTAGAAAATCCACAGTACATTGTATAGTGTTCTGCTCATGGGTTTTGAGAAATAGGAACTCCATAGTGTACACATGAACAGAACAAAACTACGAATATAAAGTGATAAAGTATAAAGTCTTACATAATATTATGAAGTCTTTTATAGAACAATAATCTCTCATATCTAATACTTTGTTGGGTATTACAAGTAAACTCACATGTTGTGATTATTTACTTAAGATTCACTTATAGTGATCTTTTACAAAATGGAAATAGTATTGGGAGTTTACATCAGGTCGTTAAGAGGTGGCATTGTTATGTGCATTCCCCTCAAGGGAAAATATTAAATGCCTAACATGACACAAAATTTGCAGCATGAAATAGATTTGTAAAAATATATGCTACTTGATCTGCAACAAAACAAAAATTGAGATTAATATCAGCATTTATAACTTTCTTTTGAGTGAAGTGCATATGTATTTCAATATGATTTGTTCTTTAATTTTGAACTAGATTTCTTACAAGATAAATTCAACTTTGGTTGTCGCATAGAAGAATATTACTTCCTTTGACACCCATATGGAGTTTACCCAATAGTATTTGAAGCCACATAGCTTCCTTTGTTGCTTCCATAATACTTTTATACTGCTTCAAAGAGAAAAGATAGATATTGTTGATTACTTTCTTGCTACTTCAAGTGATTGCACTGCATGACCAACTTGAAAACATATTAAAAAGTAGATTTTATATCCACAATATCAATGGTCAACATGGTCAAAATCACAATAACTAAATAAATTTCCATCAATACTAGAATAATAATACAATCCATAACTTATTGTACCTTTGATATACCTGAAAATATTTTTTTCCATCTTCTACTTATAGTCATAAGGATCTTGCATGAATCTTGAAACAACTCCCTTTGCATAGGAAATGTCGGACCACTTGATAGTCAAATAAATTAAATTACCAACTAGTTTCTTATATGAAGTAAGATCAAATTTTATCACATGAAACTTTTGGGTGTAATTTAACACCAACTTCCATCATGTAAAATATTTGAAGTAAGTTAGAAGCATGTTGTGATTGAGATACAACAGGTAGATTTTTTATCTTAAAAATGACCATTCTCAAAAATGATTCAATAGTCCTAAATCAGTCATTTCAAAACGGTGTCTTAATTTCTCTTTGATTTTAAGAATTAAATTCTTATCACTACTAGTAATCAAGAGATCATCAACATATAAGACAATAATTATAATATGATTGTTTTTAGATTTTACAAACAAATCATTATCAACAAAATATTTTTGAAACCAAGATCTTGAAATAATTTATTTATCTTAGCATACCAAGATCTAGGAGCTTGTTTAAGACCATACAAATATTTTTTAAGCTTACAAAAAAATAATTCCTTACCAATTTATTCAAAAACCTTTAGGTTGATACATGTATATTTATTCTTTCATATCACCATGTAAAAAAATATTTTTAACATCCATTTGGTGAATCTCCCATCCATGTTGAGAAGCTAGAGCTAAAATAATTCTAACAATGGTCATTTTGGAAATAGAAGAAAAATTTATACTTGATTTTATACAACCATTTGGATCCTACAATGCTTCTTTTAGGAGGAAGAGGGACTAATTCCCAAGTTTTATTCTTGATTAGAGCATTGTATTCAACTTTCATAGCTTCAATCCACATTTCATTTAGGATGGATTCTTCAAAATACCGAGGTTCATTATCATAGAAGGTTGTCAAGGCATGATAGGTATGCTGACTATGGGCCATCTTTATTAGATTATTAGGATGAGAATTAGAAACCAGATTTTGATCCCATTTAGGAATTATAGATTGAGACACGGATTGAGAATACTCCCCCTCAATATCCACATCCATCATGTCTGAGTAAAGATGCCCATCCTCTTAGAATTTTGTTTCCGTATTATCTAAAAAAGGGTTAAGGGTTTTAAACTCAGAGGAAACAAAGGAGGGAAGAGAGGAAGTCTCACAAAATAGTTTCTCAAGAACATGAACATTCCTATTTTCTATGATCTCATGTTTTGATGGATCATATACTTTTAATCCTTTTGTGTGACCACCATACCCAAAAAATATGCAAGAGTAGGAGGTAGGATCAACTTTCTATCTCTTAGCTTTAGGAATGAGAACAAAATCGGGACTACCAAATATATTTAAATGAGAGATATCATGTTTTTGTTTGGTCCATACTTCATGAGGTATAGTTTGATGCAAGGATTTAGTAGGAACCCTATTTAAAATGTGGACAACAATGTTCATGGATTCAATCCATCGAAACTTAGGAAATTTAAAAGCATGAAGCATGGTCCTAGCCATTTTTATTATGGTTCTATTCTTCCTTTCAGTTATGCTATTTTTTTGTGGGGAATATGGAGTTGTTAACTATTTTTGAATTCAAAAAGACACACAAAACTCATCAAACTTATTATTCACATACTCACCTCCATTATTAGTTCTTATTATTTTAATTTTTATATTATCCATATTCTCAACTAGGGCTTTAAACTCTTGAAACTTAGGTAGAACATCAAATTTTATTTTAATGTAGTATTACCAAGTCATTGTAGAAATATCATTAAAAAGGCTCCATCGAGAGAGGGAAATTCCAAATTAGCTCTAACATCACTATGGATTAACTCAAGAAAGTGAGAGGAATTAGACTTTTGATGTTTGTTAAATGGATCAATATACTTCTTACAATGCAATCAACTTTCACTAGATCTATGGTATGATTTTATGTTAGGAGACCTATCACAAGGTTAAGCCAAGATATTTTAGAAAAACTCTTAAAGTTCACATACCCAATCCTTTCATGCCATAGTTGAACATCATTACAAGAAGAACAAGAAAAATAGGTTTCAAACACAAATCCATCAAAGATATACAAACCATTTTTTTGTATACTAACAATAATAACTTTACCAATCTCATTCTTCACATACCATTTATCTTTCAATAACACAATTTTACAATTTTATGTATTTATTTGAGAACAAGATAAAAGGTTCTTTTTTAAGTTAGGAACAAATAAAACATTTATAATAGTTCCATTTTCTAACTTAACATTTCCACAACTTTCAGACCTAATGACAGAATTATCACCTAGATATATATTTTCATGGCATTCCACAACATATGAAATAATTTCATGAATATATGTCATATGCCTAGATGCACCACTATCTAGGATCCATTCATTTTCATTAGAGGTTGAGAGAGAAGTATAAAGAACAATAGTTTGCTCGGTATTGTTATCTTGGGTTTTAACATGATTCGATTCTTATTCTTCTTTTTATTGAATTCATTCATACCTTTAGCAGTTTTATTAAAATTATTTGAATTAAAATAACAATAAGATGCTTTATGACCAAATTTTCCACACTTAGTACAAGTTCCATCAAACTTAACTTTAAAATTTTGATTATTCCAATTATTTTTAGGATTAGTTTTAAATTTAGATTTAAAGTTTGGATTTGGATTGTTATTATTCTAATTTTTTAAATGATTTCTAATTTTGTGAGAAAAAAATCCAAAGAGGTATTCTATGGGTAAGTGCAACAAGGGGGCCAAAAAGGGGTCATAAGTGGACGTCATATTGCAAAAACAACGAAATATCAACTTGTAGGGATTATTAGCAATGCATGCACTCAAAATTAGAAACATTATATGAATCGTAGCATCCAAAATCTAGTTTCTAAAATACTATTTTTTTCTAAGGACAAGTTTAGCTATATTAAACACTTAAAATTCAATGACTTGGTATTTAAAAAAACTATAAGATTGTAGTCCGTTTGCCCGCGATTTGGATGACCAAAACTTGATTTTTTTCCTTTTGGTGAAAAGTTAGATGCCATTGTCTATCTTGGGATAGATTTTATTTTGTATTTTTTTAGCAATTTTTTTTTTTATGATTTTTTCTGTGAAAGTGGTCTGAAAACATAAAGAAAATGGAGAAATTTCTATTTTCTCACCATAACTTCATCAAAAATTATCAAAATTAAATACTTTTTTTTAACATGTATAGAATTTTGCCACGGTTGGGATGGTATAGGTTTTATCACATTTTGAAAAGTGAAACAAAAGTTGCATTCTTAAACGTAGACATGAACATTCACGGGAAAAAGTGTCTTAAAGACCTATTATTAGTAAAAAATTATAAAATTATATTTATCATATTCTATTCAATTTAAAATCAATATTTCTATAAAGCTAATAGTCTCCCCTACACGATGGTACCATTTTTATGACATGTTTTCAATTTTTTGAGTGGTTCAAGTCCACGAAAGAGAAAAATTGATGTTTTTGGCCTTTCACACGCCATAATGACCTCTCAAAGCGCAGGTTCAGGAAAAATGGAGATTTCCTAATCCTTGAGGGTCAAATTTGATGATACAGTTAAAACCGTAATTGTGGTTTATAAACCGTGATCGTGGTTCTAAATTGACCTATGGTGAAAGAACCACGATCACAGTTCTTAGAATCATATCTACACGAATCATGGTTTTTTTAGTATTAGAGTACCACGATCGCATTTTAGAACCACGATCATGGTTTATAAACCGCAATCACAGTCTTAGGTTCAGGAATTTCCCAAACCTAACAAATCGATCGCAATCATGATTCATAAACCATGATCGCGGTTCCTAAAATTCGAGATTTGATGTCCATTGTTTGGTTCCCCAACTTGCTGCACTTACCCCTATTTTAAATCAAAGTTCTCCATTACTCTTTCTTCCTAAATTAGGAGAGAAGAGAAAGTATCCAAATTAGGTAAATCATATTCATTTTGATATTTAGAGTTCAAAATAAAGATATAGTTTATAAGAATTTCATGAATGTTAATCTAAATGATAAAATATAATAATTTATCTTGAAATAACTCACATTTATAGTGATCCAAATACAATTTAATATTCTTAATTTTAGTTAAGTAACTATATTTTCGTCTCCTTTCATTGGAGTTGTAAACAATTCCATGATAAGTTTAATTATCATAGAAATGTGACTACCTTCATACATAATTTGCAATTGAGTCCATGCATCAGCTAGAGACTCCATGTGTCACAAGAATTCATCTTTAATGCTTTACAACATGATCGACATAGCCTATTGGGATTTTTGGGAGAAGGCACTTAATCTTTTAGGGTTATCTTGCCTCCCATTGGGTTGTTTTTCAACACCATTAACTAAATCCCATAGCTTTCTTTCCATAAAGATGGATTTCATCCTAACTCTCCAAATACTATAGTTAGTACCATTTAACAACTGAGATTTATCCATGGAGAAATTAGATGAACTATCTATGCTTCAAAAAACTTAGAAAATTAGTGTTATGCAGTTTTAGCAGTTATAGAGATCCATGATTATAGTTACGTAGATTTAACAAAACACATATTTCCACAGAATGAAGACAATAGAATTTTGTAGAATTGAAATAAAGGGGATTACTTGCAAATCAATAAACACTCTCAAATAAAGTATGAGAACCAAGAAGGGAGGCTTCAAAACACAAAGAACAAATCATGAGAAGTTTGTAAAGAAAGAGGCAAGAAGATAAAACTTTTTCAAATTTGGAAGCCATAGAACAAAGAAATATTGTTCCAAGGGATTGAAAAATGAAGATTTAAACAATTCAATGAAGAGATTCAAACAAGGTGTACAAACTCAGAAGAGATTCCTCCAAATAAGAAAAACAAGCCGAGAGGAGGCATGAGGTAAAAAATAAGAAGTTATAGAATTTCCAAATTCAAAATCTGCACAACAAAGAAACAATATTCTGTGGGTTTTTTAAATTTTTAGTGCTCCATAGCTAAGGAAAAATTGCAAAATAAAGGAAAGAGAAAAAAATCCATGAAACAAAGACTTTCAAAAAATAGTGTTTCACATAAATTTAAAGGAAAATCAACAAAACAAAGGAAAAGTCTGCGAAACAAGGTAGAATGCCACAGAGTAAAGATAAGTCCACACAACAAGGAAAAATGTCACAAAGTGAAGAAAATTCTGCACAACACACAAAAACACCGCACAAGTAGTAAAAAGTCACGCAAGACTAGAAAACACCAAGGAAGGTCGCAGATGACCAAAAACACAATTCCAATCACTCAGAAGGTTGTGGAAGATAGGAACAAAACAAAAACATGATTTTGATCTTCCTTAATTATTTAAAACTTAAAAACTATCAAATTTAACTTATTTCATAGAGAATTGGAGTTTTACACCTATAGACCTTGAAAAATTTGTGAAACAAAAAAGCATGGTTTCATGATTTTGAAATCTTTCAAGCAATCTTCTTCAAATCAATCTATAGATGAATTTTCCCCTACAAAATAGATTTATCCGACAAAATCACAAACTCCTTGATCTGATACCATGTTAAAAAATACGACGATAAATTAGAAACCACATATTATATATCTACCAAATAAAACTGCCAAGAATTATATAGTTTATGAATGTACAAAAAATTATGATGAATTAGATTGAATTAAATCATATATTGCCTGTATAACGGTGATAGTAAATAACACATAACACAATATTTAAGTGGGAAAAACTTTTAGTGAACAACTCACCGAAAATATCACTTATCTTTATTGAGAATTGAATTTAACCTAGCGATCCCACTATTTCCTTGATCTATAGATGAATTTTTCCCTACAAAATAGATTTATCCTACAAAACCACAAACTCTTTGATCGATACCATGTTAAAAAATATGAGGATAAATTATAAACCACATATTATATATCTATTAGATAAAAGCTGCCAAGGATTATAGTTTATGAATGTATAACAAATTATAATGAATTAGATTGAATTAAATCATAGATTGCATATATAATAGTGAAAGTAAATAACACATAACACAAGATTTAACTCGGAAAAAAATTTAGTAAACAACTCAATGAAAATTTCAATTTTTTTATTGAGAATTTAATTTAACCCAATGATCCCACTATTTCCTTGATCCCACACAATTACAACCTTTGAAAGGTTTTATATTTACATTTTCTCAATACAGAGTACTAGCTTGGATATTTCGCATTCACGTTTCTTGCTTCGTTGGCATATAACTTGCATCATTCATCATAATGTGTATCACCAATCTCAAATGAGATCGCCTGCTATATACAAAGCAAGTGATGTGTTCTATTGATTCTAATTCAAAATTGAATTAGTATCGCATATTTTACACTTGGTTGGCATGGGGATCAACATTGTATGCAATGGAAAGGTTTGCAAAGCTATGGGATGAGGTTAAATAACCTCAAGCTTGACTAAACTCAACCATGCACCATAATATTAGATCTAAACAAGAAACTATCTATGCATGCATAAATTTGAAACAAACATTCAAACCCTAGCATATATACTACTCTCTACTCCATGAAAGCTTAATGAAAGTGAACCTAGTTAGATTCTAAGCAATCAAATTATGTATAGTTTACTATCAAACATAGTGAAGATATCTCTCCAAGTTGGCTACATGGCCAAGCTTTAGATCTTCCCTTACTAACTATATTTGGAATGGATGGATGCAAGATGGGGGAGCTTTAACAATGAAGGATAGCCAAGATCAAATGCCTAATTAGCTTGGCTAATGCAAATGAGGTCTAATTCCAAGATCTCCAAATGTGAGAGAGAAGGACTTATGAGTGAAGTTGTGTTCACAAGGCGTAAAGTTATGTGTAAAGTTGTAGGTTGAATGGGTAGGCTTAGCCTTGTATTTATAGTTTTCCACTTGGGAGAGTTTGGAATTTGGGTGAATGTGGGACAAAATCTCAAAAGCACTTTTAGATTAGATTAGTATAAACATGCTTTAGGATTTGTTAAGCTAGGATTAGGCTAGTTAAACTTGATTAGTAAGTTATTAGAGACTCATTGAGATTTGGGAGGGGTGCGGTTAATCAATTTCGAGTGATAGATAGCCTAAGAAGCCAATAGAAGTGGTCTAGATAGGACTAGGGAGGTTTTGAATGATCAAAAGGAGGAATGTTTAGCTAATAAGAGATATATTAGCCAAATAAGTTGAATATGGGAAGGATATAACCGAAAGAGTGTCGTGAATAGGCATCCAAGAATGGGGAATTAACGAAGTGTCATTAATTGGCCCTGAATTGTAGGAAATGCTAAGTGTGAGCATATTTTAGGTGTCTACATTTTCCCCTCTTTGGGGTGGCATAGGTGACGTCACTCACTACAAAGAAAGTAGAAAAGAAAAAACAAGTAGAAAATTTGAAAGGATAGAAGAAAAATGAGTAGAATGAAGGATGCCCCTAGATTGTCGATGGGGTGATAGAATAACTCGATTGACGATCAAAAAGATGACAGAAAGAGAAAAGAAGAAAGAATAGTGTGAAGAAAAAGAAAAGAAAGGAGATATAGAAGAAAAGGATTATGAGGAAGATGGAATGAACTAACATCCATCCGATTGCATTTTAAACAACTTTATTTTTCATCATATTGCTAGTGATCTTCATCATCGGTCCTTATTAAAAAAGAATGAACAAAAGTGTAGTATGACATGAAAATTCATATACGAACAAATATCCATTGCTAAAAACACCAACTCTATGTAGCATACCAAATGCAATGCAATACGAGAAAGTAAAATATTCCTAACTCCATGCAACATACATAATGCAATGTAATACGAGAAAGTAAACAAGCTAACCTAACAGAGAAACATAATGTAATTTTTTTGTTATCAAGCTTCAGTTCTAACCTATTCAAATTAACGACAAGGGTTAATGACGGTGCCCCAAGAAATGATACATGCGAGGGGAATAACGGAGGACACTTGGGTCCAATGAAAAAGCAATGTGCACTACAAAACAATAAGGCAACTCATTATGCTCCCAGTATAGACGAAGTAAGAAGCCTAGCTTTTGTTAATGGAGGTAGATCAAGATGATCCACGAGTCGCACACATGAACATGTGAGAACCAAAGAGAAACATTTTGTAGGATGATTTATATTATTTTTGATGTTTCTTAAAACATATTTGAATGTTTTTTTTTCTAACATATTTGAATTTTTTTATTTTTCTAACATAGTTGAATGTTTTTGATGATTTTGAAAGTTTTTGAAACTATGTACAAGAATACAAGGAAAAGTGGATACCCCTAGAGATAAATGGGATGTACAAGGGAAAAAAGGCCATGAGCGTATGAGAAAGGTGAAGATGTGAAAATGACCCAGCGAGTAGGTGGGAGTATTCAAAGACAAACTCTTCACGGGTAGAAGCGAGATCCAAGGCCATTATGGATAGGTTCAACATGATGATGAACATAAACCAATGAATTGTTGGGAATAAGCAAGGATGCCCCCAGCGTAAGTTGGCCTAAAAGCACATGATAGAAAGGAAGGAGAAGATTGTTTTTGTGAAAGGGGACAAAGGTGTCCTAAAACATGGCAAAAAGGTAATCTTATACACATGGATGTTCTGAAAAAAAAGTAGAAGGATGATGTGAATGATATGAATGTGGCCTAGAATCATCGTAATGAAGAAATGATTAGCCAAAGGCACAAATTGTGAGACAAGATAATGACCAGAGTAAGAGTTTGAAAAAAGTTCAAAAAAAGACATTAGGTAACATACTAATCTTGTTTACTCATAGAGATCCAGTGTGTGCACGTGGAATTTATTACCTCTTGAAGGGAAGATTTAATGAGACAAGTGAAGACACCCTATCCAATGTGTAGGAATGATATAGTTTGAAAGGTGATTTTGTGAATTGATGGTGGAAGGATAGCTATACATTGCTTCGCCACCAATCAGTGTCCATAGCCTTGGCGGAGATATATTTGATTCTAATCACAACATTGATCTACTACCAGTCAGATGTCCATAGCCCCGGTAAAGATTATTGGAAATACCCCAAGAGAGAGTAATATATAAATTTGCTTTTGCTTTTATCTTTTAGCTTTTTATTTTGATTGATTTTGATTCTTTTACTTTATAAAAACTTATTTCAGCTCTCTTTTTTTTGACAAGGGGTTAAGAACCATAGATGGCTTGATGGAAGGATATGGAAGTGATTGCGATGACGACATTGGCTAGTGTCAACAAATATGTCCAAAATTTCTTCGTAACAATTTTATTAGATGTTGAATGTGATAGGATCTCTAAGAGGTCAGTCGTTCTTTAATTTACCAAGGTGATAAAAGACCAAGGTCAAACAGATACCATAGAGATAAATGTCAAAAAAATCTGTGCGAATAGGCTAACCAAAATATCACCGAAGGGATGAAAATGGTAGGAAGACTTACAGAAGAAAAGAAAGGAAGGGAAGAAAGAAACATCCATGTGTACGCAATACCTGATTGCAATGTTTGATCTTTGTACCTTTGATTGTTTGAAATGTTTTCTCTTCTTTTTTTTGTGTATTTTTTGAATTGTTTTTTATTTTTAGATTTTTGATAGTTTTTGGAAAGGTGGGAACAACAGAGTCACTCTGCGTGGTAAGATCCAACAACAATGTTTGCAATTTCTTTGATAAGGGAGACTAAGCGTGATTGTTTATCAAGAGTCATGTTTTCCCCGATCTCGATGATCATGGTGAGCTCATACTCAACAAAAGACTATGATCTATCTTGAAACATGGATTTCATATGTGGGAGATTGAATTCCCCATCCATAGGTTTATGCACTTTGTGCCATACTTGATGGTTGAGTTGGTGTGCGTTCTTGAATCGTGTTTGATTTTTAACCTTAAGATCATTTGAGTTATTGGGAGCTTTAGAGATCTTTTCATTTTTATATCGAGCTTGATTAAGAAATTGTTTGGGTTTCTTTTAAGTGACGCGTGACTTGTCTTATCTCGAGAAGGAGAAGAAAGTGAATGTGG
Organism: Taxus wallichiana var. yunnanensis; assembly: GCA_018340775.1. Lineage (NCBI taxonomy): Eukaryota > Viridiplantae > Streptophyta > Pinopsida > Cupressales > Taxaceae > Taxus > Taxus wallichiana. Next base: position 805,056,501 of record CM031239.1, on the reverse strand, counting down.
ATGTTTAGAACTGATGTGAGAAATGACCATGGGCTTGCTACAACCATTGATAAAATAAATGTGTGATGGATGAAATGGATATGGTCCAAGAATTGAAGAGGATGGGCTTCCGGAGGTGAGCTACTAATAGAAGATTATGAAGGGCTTCAGGATGTGGCCCAAGAATAGAATAAGTGCTACTAGGACGTGACCCATAGATAGAAGATGAAGTGCTACTAAGATGTGGCCCAATAATAGAAGAAGAAGGGCTCTTAGGACGTGGCCCATAGATGTAATATGTTGGGCTACTAGGATGTGGCCCAAGAATAGAAGATGATGGACTACACGGGGTGATCCATACCTAGAAGACAAGGGGGCTAGTTGAGCGTGCCCCAAGAATAGAAGATAGTGGACTACTCAAAAATGTACCACAAATAGCAGAGGGAGGGCTACTAGAAGGTGACCCACACCTAGATGAAGATGAAGTGCTACTTAGCATTGACCCCATAAGAGATTGTGATTGAGGGATTATGATAGACAAAGAGTTATTGGGTGATGATAAGATAGGCCATGGATCAATGCAAGACCAAGGAGTTTCATCACATAATGAAGAATGTGAAGATGGAAGAATAAGAGGAGGATCAAGTTACATGATTTGAGGCTCTTCCTCTATTTCTTGATAAAAGGAATAAACCTTTTTCTCAAAATACACAAATGCATCAAAGTCTAAAGAGAATCCTTTCTTGTAATCTGCTAAAGGAATATCTTCATATGCCCCTATAAATGCCTTGATTGTTTCTTCATTCTAAAAGAGATCAATCGGTATGAGTTGTTGATCAACCACCAGGGGTTGATTGGAAGAAAGAGATTCACTTGGTGTGGAAGACTTATAAGATGTTTGATGATGATTGATAGAAGAAGATGATGTGGGGGATGAAGAAGATGTGTAGCTAGATGTCTCAGGAGTAGAAGAAGGTGGTGTGGACCTACCTAGATGATGATATATCGTATGTAAACTAGTAGGATTCAGTCAAAGTACGTAAATTGCAACGCATGGGTCGATTTAGATGTTTGACTCGAAGGACTTTGAGTCACACGAATCTTCAAAGAAGGTCCTACAAAGAAGGGGAGGACCGTGATTCAAGAATCACATTGGATGAATAATAACAAGGGTCCTACAAAGAAAGAGAGGACCACAATTCAATAATTGTATTAGATGTTTGATTGGAGGGATTTGGAGTCACACGTATCTTAAAAGGAAGAAGACGTTGTTGAGGTGACTGATAAAAGGGGTCCTACAAAGAAAGGGAGGACCGTGATGTAGGAGTCATATTAAATGTATGATGAAGAGGTTCTGTGAAGATAGGGAGGACCATGACATAGGAGTTGCATTAGATGACTTAGGAGTCAAATTAGATGAATCCGAATAGTAGTTTAGATCCGAATAGTACTTTGGATCCAAATAGTAGTTTAGAGCCGAATCATCAGAAGAGTCAGAGGAAATATTTGTATTGGAATCCTCAGAAGAAGAGGAAATGTTTACATTAGAATTAGAAGAAGAGTGGGGAAATCGAATAATAATTTGGATCAGAAGCATCCAAATCATACTAGTGACTATGAGATGAAGGTAGGGAACTAGTTACCCGAATAGGCTCTCTAGCCTTTGTTGGGTTTTGAGAATGGAACATGGATAAAAACCACAATCGGGGACAAACGCGTCCCTCCTCTTTAATGGGAGAGGTTTCCTTATTGAAAGCAGGAAAAAAAAATGTACAAATATATAACTCTCAATGTTTGGACCACGATATCTGGAATGTTTTCATACTTAAAATATTATCAATACGAAGGATTGGAAGATTAGGGAGGCGAAGAAGGAAGAAAACAACAATATTTTCAAGAGATACATGTAGCGAGAATATATCCTTACTCACATTGAACCAAGAAAATATAGGAAAAATATCAATCACTTCATCACCAATGTGAATCTGCAAACACAAAGTTCTAAAGATTACAGAGACAAGAACACAAAGCTTATTTTGAATGCAAAGACAAATGATCCATTGAATTGAGCAAGGAGAGAGAGATATAACAGAGGAAATGAGAAAGAAATCTTTTGTATTGAATTACTTCCAAATTTACAACGTTCCCAAAAACAGAATCCCCTTTTCTATGGCCAAAACATGTTCTTATAACAATTCATGTACATCCATACTTTGTCCCCAAGAAAAGAATATCCAAAAGGAATAATGTTTGTTGCAGATCTACTTTTGGAAAGTGACATGAAACAAACACACTCATGAAAATTGGAGGTTCAAAAAGGTGAATATTTCATGTGTTTGAGCATGATTACTTTAGCAAGGGGTATCTCATGATTTTATTCTTTATGTGGTCCCACCATTTCCACATTTTAACCACTTTCATAGCACTCAAGTGCTTATTGATAAGTTTTCCCCCTTTTTAATGTGTATGCCCGATAAAATTTGTTTTCTGATAATCAAACTTTACATCTCTTTAAACTTATCGATTTGGCTCCACAACAAACCAAAAATGCATCTTATGAATAAACGACAAGGAAACAGAGAGAGAAGAACGAAGAATGGTTCATATTTGTATTCTTTAAAGCTATGGTTTGTTAATGGCATCAAAAACCAGATGAGTGTATTTTGGCCACTCTTTCCCTTTGTCAGCTTTGAAATTGGACCCTACGTGTGGCAAGCTCCAAGCAACGACGGACTGGGTGAAAAAATCCTCATTTTAAGACATTTGGGAGAAAAAGTGCAATTTCTCATTTTTCTCCGCCCCGTCCACATCCCCTCTAAAGGTTAGACACGTGGCACACCCTGATTGGAAATGGGGTGACGGCTCAAATTCTCATTTTCCTCCGCTGGCCCGCTATGATTTTTTTTTAACATGAATGCGTGGCACACCCGATTGGAAATGGGGATGTGCTTCACTTTTATACTTTATCTATTTTGAAAAGGGGAAAAATTCCAACTTTTCCCCTAAAATCCATGCCTCCGCCATTGAATTTTCAATGTAGGCCACGTGTCCCTTTCTGATTCGCTGCAGATTCAACTCAAAATTTATCCCTTTGCATGAGTGGGGCCACGGGTTATTTTAGAACTTTTTGCCCTTTATGGAAACAAAGCTAAAATTCCTAAAGTCCTCCATCGGCCCGTTGTCCCGATTTCATTCTTCAACACATGGCATCACCTGATTGGTTATGGGGATGTGATTAACTTTTATATATCTATTTTGAAAAGGGGAAAAATTCTAACTCTTCCCCCAAAATTCCATGCCTCTATCGCTGACTTTTCAACGTAGGCCACATGTCCCTTTCTGATTCGTTGCGGGCTTCAACTCAGAATTTATCCCTTCGCATGAGCAGGGCAACGGGTCATTTTATAAATTTTCACCCTTTCACCGTAATGCCTTAGAGAATAAAATGGATCCATCACCCCAAACTTCCGCCAAAACTACTCCAGCTAATTAGGGACCCGCGAGGATGTGGGGCAAATCTGACATTTTTTCCAAAATTGATAAGTTCAAAAAGAAACCCGTCCAGCCACATCCAATGAGAATTAAATGCGTAGCTTCACCTTCTGAGAAATAATTTGATGGGGAAAAGAATGTAGAAAATTACAAAGAATGAGAAAATGTCATTTTTGCACCCAATGAAGATTTTCTTTCTATATAAGGTTAATATGCGAAGAATGCAAGTTTCGTGTCATTCAAATGCATAAAATAAGATCATAAACCCCCTCCCATCCATGAGAAATATATATAACATTATAATGGCCGCAGATTGAGGAAATGCATAAAATGTCATGGGGGATCAAAACAAGCACTTGAGGGGCTCGAAACACAAATTCCTCCATGGCAAGACTTAAGTTTTCATGAAATTGGATTTCAAAAAGGGGGCAATTGATTATACCAAAGGTATCTTACTTTTGGAATTTACCTTGCAAAGTACACTTCGTTATCTTTTCGACGCCTATTCAAACTCCGAAACCAGGTTAACAAGTCAAAAGTTATTATCAAAACAAGGAGCATTAAAAGTTGTAACCAAAACCAAATTAAACAGATATACCTATGCCCCCTTTTATGCATGTGTGCCCCACCTACAATGACACATTCACTCGGGTTTAAGCATGTGCACGTGGCTTAAGGTGGATGTGCCCCTTTGTGTTTTTAGACTCATAGTGCACTGTGCCACCCAAGAGGTACTGCGCTAGGGTTAGGGGGTGTGTATGCCAAGGTATATAAATAGTGGTATCAAGTTCCAACAGAGCGTGTGTGCCACCCGAGAGGTTCCTATGCCGGGATTAGGGTGTGTCGCCACGGTAGATAAAAAAGTGGTACAAGTTCGACAGAGTGCCTGCACCACGAGATAAGTGCATGTGCCATCGGAGAGACACTCGCACATGGGTTAGTGTGTATGCATCGGCCGACAAGTTTTTTCTCTGCGGTGAAGGTACAATACAAAATATCATCTACGCACGGTTTGGTGTGCCTACGCCTTGGTTAGGGTATGTGCACTAGGGTTGGCCAACAAAGATACAAGCTACGCGGTGCACTTACGCCACCCGAGAGGTGCTCGCACCAGATTAGTGTGCCTACGCCCGATTAGTGCGCTGCGCCACACTATGTAAAAACAAAATGCGGTCAGATTTGTACTGCACACACGAATGGTATGTGTGCTCTAGTTCCCGTAGGTGGCTAAAAAACATGGGATTTTTCAAAAAAACTCCAAAAATGTCAAAATTTTATCAATTTGATTCAATTTCGGCATCACTTTTCCTCCTTTGATCCTGCAAAGAGCACAAAAGCAAGACAATCCTAGCTAAAATAGTTAAGAAACATGATATTTAGCCATTAATACAAAAAGATTAGTGAAATCAAAAACTTGAACTAATCTAAAAAAACTTTGAAAAACTAATCTAAAAAGCTTGAGAAAAGTTGAAACTAAGAAACAAGTAGAAACTAAAATGAAAAGCTTCAAAATGACTCCATTAATGGAGGATGGACAAAGTGTCCCACAGGTGTGCCAAATGTATGCAATGGAAAGGTTTACAAAGCTATGGGATGAGGTTAAAGAACCTCAAGCTTGACTAAACTCAACCATGCACCATAATATTAGAGCTAAACAAGAAACTATCTATGCATGCATAAATTTGAAACAAACATTCAAACCCTAGCATATATACTACTCTCTACTCCATGAAAGCTTAATGAAAGTGAACCTAGTTAGATTCTAAGCAATTAAATTATGTATAGTTTACTCTCAAACATAGTGAAGAGATCTCTCCAAGTTGGCTACATGGTCAAGCTTTAGATCTTCCCTTACTAACTATATTTGGAATGGATGGATGCAAGATGAGGGGGCTTCGAAATGAAGGATAGCCAAGATCAAATGCCTTATTAGCTTGGCTAATGCAAATGAGGTCTAAAGCCAAGATCTCCAAATGTGAGAGAGAAGGACTTGTGAGTGAAGTTATGTTCACAAGGTGTAAAGTTGTGTGTAAAGTTGCGGAGTTGAATGGGTAGACTTAGCCTTGTATTTATAGTTTTCCACTTGGGAGAGTTTGGAATTTGGGTGCATGTAGGACAAAATCTCAAAAGGAACTTTTAGATTAGATTAGGATAAACATGCTTTAGGCTTAGTTAAGCTAGGATTAGGCTAGTTAAAATTGATTAGCAAGTGATTAGAGACTCATTGAGAGTTGGGAGGGGTGCAGTTAATCAATTGCAGGTGATAGATAGCCTAAGAAGCCAATAGAAGTGGTCTAGAGAGGACTAGGGAGGTTCTGAATGGTTGAAAGGAGGAATGTTTAGCTAATAAGAGATATATTAGCCAAATAAGTTGAATATGGAAAGGATACGACCAAAAGAGTGTCGTGAATAGGCATCGAGAATGGAGAAAAGAATGGGGAATCAACAAAGTGTTGTCAATTGATGAATTGTAGGAAATGCTAAGTGTAAGCATATTTTAGGTGTCTACAAACATACTTGTGTTTTAAACTTAAGTTTTAACCAAATCCTTTTAACATTCTTTTGCGGGTTTTTAATTAAGTAGTTTCCGCTTAATATTACAAACCCCAACAGGATGATGCATTGGTGTATGTAGCCAAAGAGTGAAGATTGAGGAAACAATTAATAGAGCTATTAGCAATAATATGTTATGAGCGAGAATGTAATGTTGGATGTATGAATGGTTGCAATTTCAAAGTTATAGAATAGTGACATATGAGTTCTACCATAAGAACTTTTCAAGAGTATGAGGATATGGATTCATGGTGCCCCTATATATTTTTATTTGTGCATTATTCTCAGCATCTAGACGTTGAGAAATATGTAGTGCTTCTATTAAAATAGTGTCCTCTTCTTCATCAATAGGCTCATGACTTTATAAATACTCATCGAGGGTGTTTATAGTCTTCATAAGAGTAGGTAGAATCATGTAGTCATCTTTATCATCAAAATTCAGTAGTAGTGATGAATCAATCTTTTTATGAGACTATTATGCATGCTACCCCCATAAGAATTTTTAGAGGCCAACTTAGGATTTAACCTGTATGTTCTTACGGTTGTAGATATCCACATATCATCATCGATATTTTAATGGGATAATTCTATGCATACATAATAGGTGTCACCTTATTATTAATTGGTATATAATCATTTAAATTTTTAATGTAATTGATATCGATATGTGGATTATAACCTATCTCAAGTTTTTATGGAGTAGATATATCTATAGAATCCATTGCTATGTTTCCACCAAATTGGGCTTGCGGTGGCTCTAAGTGTTGTGAGGTGGTGTGAAATTGTTCATGCTAAACTAATATTCTGGTCATTTTGGTTTGCATGATAATAGGATATAAATCACTTATTGATAGTGGCTCTACCAAAGGGGGTATTGCAATCTTATCCTCTTTACGATTATATGATTCTTGTTATAATAGCGTATCATTTAGTATTGTAGTATGCTCATCGGATATAACTATTGTAAATTTTGGTTTCTATTGAGATGTTTGAACTTGGGATGATTGCATAGGAGAATGTTGGGTATTAAATGATATAAATGATGTGTTGATCTTGGTATTTGTATTAGTTTCTAAAGGTTTTTAGCTTCTTGATTATCTACCTTTTTATTTAATAAATGTTTACTTCTTCCCTTATCTCTTTTTAGTACTTGTTGTAAATAACTATTTCTTATACTTCATTAAATAAATAATTTTATTCTCTCTTCTTACTCTCTTCCTTATATTTTTTAATTATTAGGTGATTCTTCTCCTATATATTCCTCCTTAAAAACATTTTTCCTAAATTTTTCAATGGCACAAGGGATGAAACTTGGTATAAGGGTTTCATATCCTTCAATGATATTTTGTGGGGTGGGGGTGTAGTGAAACATCACCTCACTTTCGCTTTTTTATTTATTTTTCATCTCCTTCTTTTTCTTCATTAAATAATCTCTTACTCCTAATAATCCTTCCTCTAGTCTATTATCTATAAAGTAACTAAATTCTTTCATCTCATGTGTTTTCTTTTTTTCAAATCTCTATTTCTATTTTTTTCCTTTCTCTTTATCAAAAATTATAATTTATCTTTCTAATTAATTTGTCTTTTAATCTACTCTCTCTTTCTTCATTACTTCCCTTACTTTCTTTTATTTATCCTCTATATTTATCTTATCTCCCTTCATCTACTTCTCTATTGGTTAAACAAATTATTCAAATCAAAGGTGATTGTTCCTCTTGTTATTCCATTCCGAGAATCCTATTACATCCATTCCTATGTGTTCCTCAATATTCCTATTTTTCCTTATAAATCATTCATGATGTTTTATGATTCTCATAGACACTAAATCACACACTTTGGGTATCTATCTAGTCCTGATCACATACTACTATTCATATGATTCCTAAGTAAGAAAATTACTAATTAACCCATGTCTTTGGCCATCTTTGTTTTTTTTTTTTTTTGTTATCCTTCTTGGTCTTACACACCTTCTTTCCCAGTCTTTCTTTCGTCACTTCATATTTTCTAAGTCTGGACACTAGTACCCGACCAAGATACCACTCTCCAGGGCACCTCTATCCCCTATGGGCACCCCTGACCTATTTGTACTTTAATAACATCTTTTGGGTCCTTTTTATCCATTTGGGCATCTTATCTTTTTGGTAGTTAGCCTTTTCAGGGTTAATTACAAAATTTAAGCAAGGGAATCATATAAACATAAGTTTATGTGACCATAATAAAGGACCAAGAACTAAGCATTAGTCTGCTACCACCTAACGTTGCATGTAAGAAGAATTTTAAGAGAATTCAAGCATCCATATAGCTCAAAAAAGGAACAAGGGATTGTTATTTCTGCATACACGCATAAGAGGGGAAGTTCATTCTTTTATGCACACATCTATTTATATCTTTTACATCTAGCTATTGCTCGTTATCAAGTGCGACACACACAAGAGCCACCTAGGGTAAAATTTTGCACACACGCACATAATACTACCTTGGTTCTGAGATGTAGTTCAGCACTCAGTCATAAGTTCACTTGTTTAACAACCGAGGAAACTTCAACCCCTCATTTGCATTATTTTATTTTTGGGATTCGATGCACTTTTGGGGTTTTGCATGTCATTTCTTCATTGCAAGTTACAGGAAACATCTATGAGCTTGATGTTACATAATAGCAATAGGAAGAAGAGGACAATAAATATCTCGCAACCCTCCAAAGGAGGTTTACTAAAGTTCGAGTAGTCACGGGCACCTAGAGAAGGTATGCAACGCTTGTAGGTGCCCTTGACCCATTCCAGGTGCCATAGTCTAGGTAGATATTGTGGTCACTCAATTTTATAAGCTTTTATGTGAAACTTCTCCCTCTCTGTTCATCGGTTATTTACTTTAGCACATTCCGGATTGATTGCGAATCAACTAAGTCTTTTTATCCCTTCTTTCGCAACTAGGATTTTATATTTACTATCTTATTTTCTTGGGTGAAATATGTATGTTATTGAATTTTTAATTGATAGTGTTGTTACATATTCATAATAGGAATTCTATTCATTTTCAATAATTTTCTTAATCATTTTGGTGAGCACAGGCGTGAATGGGTCTTTACTCGATTAACTACACACAATTGTTTACCAAGTCTCATATGCATCTCCATTCAGTTTTGACCATGAAAATGACAATCTCTTAGATGACGTAACTTAATAATTCTCATCATCACACACGTGGGGGGCATCATACTTATTTCTCCCCCCTTCTAACCTTATCATATGTCTTACATACCTTGCACATCACATCTATTTTCTCTTGCGCATTATAGGCATCTTGATCATCCTTGTATCATCATTACCCGATGACGCACTCTCATGTTTGGGATCACACTTGAATGTTAAGGTAATACTATACAAATGAACCTCACACAATAAAAACTTCACAAATCATCCATTCATGACATCTCTTTATCACATAATCTATCATGCATCATGCACACTACACACTCTACGTATTCACAATACACATTTCTTGCTTCTACTTCTACATGATGCGCTCATTACCCTATGATGCACTCTAGTTCCGTGGTTCATACTAATTTTCTAATGGTTTCAATCTAAAATTAACCTCACCACATCATTTACACTCTACACTCTATGCTTTATCGATCACATATTTATAGTGTATAATTCAAACCATTTCCCGATGATGCACTCTTGTTCTACGATTCATTCTTGACTATTGAGGGGTATTTTATCAATAAACCTCATCTCATGCATACACATCCAATCGGGGTCATTTGGCTCCTATCATACTCACAATGCATCCCATTCCATCTCATCCATAACATATTGCATATCTTGGTCGCATTTACTTTTGTTTTCTTATGCTTACATGTACACTTTTTATACATTCTAGATAAATACATTGTATGTCATTATCTCTATCTATATACACATGTGTGTTCCCTTTCCTTCTAGTTGTGGATGTAGCTTTCATATAGATCGATACACACAGCATGGATGCTTGGAGCAATACCTCTTACCAGTCCCACAACGACTCCTTGGGGAAACCACTTTCGTACACTACAGGTGCTATTGTTTCATTTTTCATAGCACACTACTATATCGGATCATACATGCTTTTAACATAATTTTTTTTTATCTTTCTAACATGTTAATGTGTGCTTCATGTGTAGCATTTGATTTGCATGTCTATTTACCACCATGTTTGTCTACTATTTTGTTTGTCAATGTTTGTCATTTCTTGTCATTATATAACATTGTTTGTGTGCTTTGCCCTATGTCTTCCTTATCCTCTGATGTTTGTATTCTTTTGGCCACTACGGCTTGATCGTCTTATGACATCGTGAGTGATGTCTCATGTTTGTAACCCACTTTTCATGGTCTAATTTGTTTACATTATTTCTTGTCTACATTGACTTCTTGTGTGCTTAGCTTACATCTTGTCTTCTACATGCTTTTTTATCTTACTTGCACTAACACTTATTTCCAACCAATTTGTTTTCACGTACCTCGGTTTTACCAAGCACACTCCCTCCTCTGTAGGGCATCTTTTTTAACACGGTGGTTGGTCTTCCTTTGGGCTACATACTCCTTAGTGAAGTCGCATGCACCCCAAATTATGGGGGAATCCATTGGGTGAATCAATCACCCCATACATCGTTTTACATTCATAGTTTAGCATATCTCAACACACAATCAACACATTCTTACGCCTCAAAGAATGGCCCAAAACTTGACTTGAATCTTCAACACAACATAGACACTAGCTTCCAGACTCGAGACGGTAGTGCCTAGGTTCCCTTGACCCTTCCTGGACGCATGTGACCGGGGAAGTTACAAAACATTTTTAAGTTCATCACAATTTTCAGTAATTTACAAAGATATTTTACAAGACACACTGACCCTTAGCACTTGGAATTCATGTACTAAATCATGCACTTTGGGTATCTATCTAGTCCTGATCACATACTACTATTCATATGATTCCTAAGTAATAAAAGTACTAATTATCCTCTGTATTTGGTCATCTTTGTTTTCTTTATGTTATCCTTCTTGGTCTAGCACACCTTCTTTCTCAATTTGTCTTTCATCACTTCATCTTTTCGATTTTGGACACCGGCGCCAGCCGGGACACCAACTTTAGCCACCCTCGTCCCCTCGGGTGCCCCTAACCTCTTTTTACTTCACTCACATCTTTTTGGTCCTTTTTATCCATTTACGCATATTATCTTTTTGGTAGTCAACCTTTTCGGGGTTAATTACAAAATTCAAGCAAGGGAATCATATAAATATAAATTTATGTGACCGTAATAAAGGATCAAGTACTAAGAATTAGTTATCACCACTTAAGGTTGCATCAAAGAGGAATCTTAAGAGAATTCAAGCATCTATCTAGCTCCACACAAGGGACAAGGGAATGTTATTTTTGTATACATGCATAGGAGGAAGTTCATTCTTTCATGCACACATCTATTTACATCTTTTACATCTAGTTATTTCTCACTATCATGTTGTGACACGCACAAGAGCCACCTAGGGCATAATTCCACATGCACACATAGAACTACATTGGGTTTGATATGTAGTGTAACACTCGGTTCAGTTATAAGTTCACTTGTTTGACAATGAGAGACAGTTTACCCCCTAATTTTTATTTTTTTCTTTTTGGGATTTGATATGCTTTTGGGGTTGTGTAGGTCATTTCTACATTGGAGTTTATAGTAGATATATGTGAGCTTGATGCGACATACTAGCGATAGGGAGAAAAGGACAATGAATGTCTCGTGACCCTTTGAAGGAGGGTTTTGAAGTACTGATAAGTCACAGGCACCCAGAGCAGGTCTACAGTACCCCTGACCCATTATAGGTTCCCTAATCTAAGCGAGATCTTGTGATTGCAAAAATTTTACGAGCTTTTGTGTGACACCCTCTTTGTTCATCATTTCTTCACTTTAGAATAGTCCAAGATTGATTGTGAATCAACTAAGTCTTTTTATCCCTTCTTTGCAATTAGGGTTTCATAATTACTATCTTATTTTTATTAGGTCAAATTTGTATTTCATTATATATTTAATTTACAATGTTGTTACATATTCAAATTAAGCATTCTATTCATTTTCGGTGATTGTCTTAATCATCTTCATGCAACCATATTTTATCTATGAATAACTCTCCTACTTCATGTCATCGTGTTCTTTATTTTTACTTGGGAGACAAAGATAATTGTCATGTGTCATCTAATCATTAAATTGTATGTGTGTTCTCTATTTTTTTATTATGCCTTGGTTTCCTTGTTTCTATTTCCATGGGCCTCGATTCCTTGTTTCAACTTTGCGGAGGACAAAACTATTTTGTACCCCCATTTTTTTCAATTTCCCCATCCTCTCTTCTCATTCCATTATTTTTCTTTCCATCATCTCCCTCAACTATTCCCTTTCTTATGCTAATCTAATCCCTCTCTCTGCTACACACATTTTCTTAATCTAGTTGACTCTTTCTTCTCCACTCTTTCTCTTCTCTCTCTATTTGTGGTTCTTAACTTACTTTTCTATCCATAAGCACTCTACTTTTCTTAACTAATATCTCTTATCTATTTCTTAACATTTATCTTAATCACTAAATTATCACTAATATTTTTATCTCTAAATAATGTGTTCCCAATTTATATTTCCTATTGGTAGACCATATTTCCCATTCCACTAGGATAATTTGGATTAGAAGTAGTACTTTATCTACAAATAGTCTCCTCTTTCCTTCTAATAATTCAAATTTATTTATGTAAAAAATAATCCACCCTTGGATCTCCCACTATTATTGTATTTAATTAACTATGTATTGTAGTATGTGATTAACAAGCACTTGTAAAATTTAATTATAATATAATATGTGAATAATTCACCCATTAGTGCAAAGTTATCCACATTTATTAATAGAAAGACTATCAATCAAATTATTGATTTGATTGAGTTGTGATATTAATAGATAAAGTAATTACTAATATATTTTATTTATAGATTAAAGAAGACTTTCTCTATCTCTCCAACCCTAATAATATCCTCTGCTTATAAAAGCATACCAAGATAGTATTAGAGGTCACTCATTATGGAAGAGAGTTATGGGTATAGTATTTAATTCAAACTAAATATTTTAATAGATAGGTAGTAATGCTTCTGAATTTATAATATGTGTTGTGTATTTATTTATAATATATGTATGTATGTAGGTGAATGTATTATGTTTTTTACAGTGATTTTTAGAATACTTAGGACTTTAGTACACAAGTGATAATGAATGAATCTAACATTGTTTAGAACTAGTAATCCACCGTGTAAGACGAATGTTTTTCTATTTCCTCAAGGTATGTATGTATGTATGTATGTATGTACGTATGCATGTATGTATATGTGTGTATCAAACTCAATCCAATGTTTAGTTATAATATAACATGGAATACATACTCATACAATACTCAGTCTCCTCTTACTGCTCATACCTACAAATATTATTCTTGTATAATTATAAACTATATATTTTTATAGAAAGATAAAAAAATTGATCGCATCTATAACACATACAACATCTTCATTCCACATCATAAATCAACATCTAATATTGTGTGGAACTTAATAATAGTTTGTTGCATAGTTCATCACTTTGGTATATTCAATATTTTTTGGTATGTTTATTGTGATTTTAACTAATAAATAACCCTATAAAAGTGGACACATTACTTCATTTCTTGGTGCAATATGTGCAACCATTATTTTTAAATGTAGACACTCAAAATCTTTTTGCCCCTTTTATTTGTACTAAAAAACATGTCACTTGAATCCATGGTTTCCTCTACATGTGTGCCATCACTTCACACTTCATCTTCTAGCATGATACTCTTCATATTCTAGCATCATACTTCCTTTATCGTCACCTTTTTAGCTACCTCGGAAAATATTTCCTTTTCTTTACATTGCACCTTGTTATTTGCATGAAAAAAATCCTCTACCCTTAGTCCATAATAATAGTCTTCCTTCATGGATCATCCTAAACTCATCTTGAGTCAAGATACATAACACATTCATGTTACACATGATTTTCTGCACATCATCATCTACATGACCCACTCAAATGGAGAGTATATAAAATTACTCAGTGTATTCATGTACATTGAGTTCTCTTTGTAAATTATGAAATTTCTAGAACAAATTGAGTTAGTAATCTATGGGAAAGAATTTATCCTTCAATTTTTACACAAATATTTCCCAATTTTTATCTTCAATTTTCCTCTACACACTCACTCCATTTTAATATTCTCCCACTAAAGAGATGCATGAGCCTTCAATTTTTATATTAAATATTGAATATTTTGGGATCCTCCATGTCTTTATACTAAAAATTTTCTCAATCTAAATTATCTAATTAATTAGTTCCCCGACTCCATAATTCTGAATAACTTGGGAAATAAAATCTAGGCTTACTCCTTTTTCTTCCAATAACATGTGTGATTATCTCTTTTGGCCCATCATATTTTCATTTATTCATTTTATTTTGTGACTTGAACCCTTGGTTCTATAAGTGTTGCTTCATCGTCACTAACATATTGTACTTATGTTGCCTTTACATTGTGTGGCTTATGTTAATCTCCAGATAAAGTTTCATACATTTCATCAACTTGGCTAAGACATAAAGTCTTGCACCTAATTCTACTAAACTTATCCCATTTTATTTTCCTATTTTCTATTAGTTCTTCCTTGAAATCACAATATCTACAATCTCTTAACCTTCTTAGAGTGAGATTAGAGGATTCCTAGATGCCCTAAATAGCTTAGGGCATGTTTGTATATATGTGACCATTCATATGATTTCCCACTTAAAAACCCAAAATTACCCCCTCAATTGACTAAGATAAGTTAAATAGTCTTGAAAAGATGACTCTTAGAAGTGCAAGGGACATGTGAGTGGAAGGTGGGACATGATTCATGGTTGAATGTGTCATGAACCTATGAAGCTATCTAGAGTGTGAAAGGAATTTGTTTTGAGACAAGTAGAAGTTTGTATATGTGTTATGCCATAGATGTAGTGATTCCCAAGGAGTTGAGGTAGAGAATACTTGTTATCTAGTGGGATTATGATGTAGGATATAACATGATGGTGCCTCAAATTGTTTATTTGTGTATAAATGTGATAAATGTTAGAATAAGTGCTAAATTATATATTTCCAAGTTCTCATACTATATTTTGTATACACCATAGTTTTGACACTTTATAACCATTTATTTTGTATAGGGAATGTTAATGCATTCTCCACTTGATCGGAGTTCCTTAAGGGGTGCATTAGGATTGGGGTGTGATCATACTTGGTCATGTGGGCTAGACCGCGACATTTGTGAGATGTCACTATTTCATCTTAGTTACCTTATCCTTGCATAGTTTCTTCCCTTTGTTCACATGTTGTACACATTTTGTCTAATTGTCCCATAACATCTACTTGCTTCTTCTTATTGTGCACTATAATCCTTGATTTTGATCACTCTTAACCTTCATCTTTCACCTTCATTCACCTTAGCGCCATTCCCCATTTTTCCACCTCTTTACCTTAGAGATTACCCCAAGGCCGATGTCGCACTCGTGGCCAATGGTGTTTGTTTTGGTTTTTCCATAGACAATGCAATCACCCATTGGTGATTGCGAGCAACACGTGCACGCACGCACGCACGCGTGCGCATGCACACACACACACACACACACACACAAAACACACACACACACACACACACACACACACACACACACACACACACACACACACACACACACACACACACACACACACACACACACACACACACACACACACTTGATTTTCATTATTTCAAACCACCACAAATACAATTGATTTGTAATCACTTATTTATACTTACACTTATTATTGTTCACACTTATTAGTTGACTTTGGAGTCTTAGAGCTTACCTATTTTACATTTGGGTCACCATATTGAGTTAGTTCCAGAGATAATATTGTTGATTTTTCCTCTTCTCCACCCATAAATATTCTCTCTCGGTGTTGTTTTCTTTGGGGAGGATTATGCATCGATGGTCACACACATGTTATACATAAGTATTTATAACCCTCTTTAGTCTCTTATTTTTTATGTGCATGTTGTATGTTGGTCACATGGGGGATTTGCAATCCAAAGCATTACCTATCACATGAGTTCATATAGGGGTTTTAAATATTAGTCAAAATGGACCCAATATATTGCCTCATATAAAAAGGTATCATGGGTTGAATTATAAAGGTTTTAAAAATATATTGGAGTAGTGTATGTAGAGAAATTTTGAGGAGAGACAAGGATTATTTGTGGGGTATATAAGGAATCCCTAAATTCATATCATTTTCATTGTGTTTTTTTTCAAAGTAGTGGTGTGTTTTTTAGAGAAACATATATTTACATATTAATGACACTACATAACTCTTAATAGTTGTGACAAACTCCATGTAGTATCATTTCCATTGTATTATTTTTTTCATTTGATTCATTTTTTTAAGGAGAATGGATGTCATGAAGATTAATAAATTTAACTAACAAGAATAAAACCATATATGACCCTTCACACTTCTATAAAAGTAGGATTAGTACATGAAAGATATAGATATAAAATAAAGGAAGAGAGATATCAAATTACACATAATGAGGGTTTGTACTTTTCAAGTCCAATATGAATTTGATCAAGGTTTTAAGTGGAAATATAAATAATGTCTATGAAAATGTAATACATTGAATCGACTATGAATAAGTGAAAATAAAAAGGAGTATTAAAAATTTCATACGGAAAATGGATAATTTGGATATATGGTAAAATAAGGGGTATGTTATAATTGAAAAGGTGTATCGAGAGAGGGTATTAATAATAGAATGTTGATAAATAGATTTGGAAATAGGGGTATTATTTATTATCCTATGAACACTTGTGATAGGACATAAGTTTATATAGTGAATATTCCATGGTTGGTCATTCATTTCTATATTCTATAGAAGATGTATGTTTTATTTGATCTATTGATTTGTCTTATCATATTACACCCCTTGGATTTATCCATCCTCTTAGTTACTCTTGTTTCTATTTCCTAGTAGGATATATATCTTTATCTTAGTTTTATGCCTTGGAAACATATAGCTATCTTAGGTTTAGGGCTAATATCCTTTAGAATTATGATACTAGCACTCCTTGAGCACTTGTGGATCTAAACAAAGGTGTATGGTATTATAGTGCATCCTTATAATTGAGAACCTAGTTGATAACCTCTATTTTAACCATCATACAAATTTTAGGTACTACAATTATAAGTCAAAATTTATGACCACTAAAAGGTCAAAAATAAGAACTAGTCAAAATTAGGGGAAAACATATAAATTATGAGGATTTTTTTTTCATGCATAGAAATGTATCCCACAATTGTGTAGATATAAAAAAATATGTATCATGAAAAATAAATCACCCTCATAGGCTTCTGGATTAAAAAAATGATCCTGAAGAAAAAATAGCTTCAAAAAAAAAGGCCAAGAGGGAAAGGGTCACAAATATAAATTAAAATGCATGCCACAAGAACCCAAATTGTATAAAAAAAATTTCCTTAAGATTTATGGAAAAATATTAGAATTTAGAATCCAAAATAATATAATATGGTTATGTTTTGTAAAATATTACAAAGTATTTTTGAAATGTTTATATGCCTATAACCTAGCTCTAACAAAATTGATAGACTTTCCAAATGAACTAATTATGTTTGATTTAGATGAAACATAATTCAAACCTAGTTATTTAACACGTTTAATGAAATTTTCATGTCGGATACACATCAAAATCACTTAAAATATAAAATGTATAGAAATTTATAAAATAGAACTATCACTCACACAATTCTATAGAAAACTTACAAATCTAACCAAAGGAAAAATGGATCTAATACAATAAGAGACATATATTGGAGAGAAAGTATTCACATTGTATCAAAAATAACATTGATAACATGTCATAATTAACTCTTATACCATGTCACATAGAGCATTGATACCATATCCTAAATGAGAAGGACCCAATGAAACTTTATAATGGAAACACACCATGCATAAACATATATTATAAATATAGATATCACCTATAACATGAAAGCATCAAAGCTATATAGAAATGTGTATAACCAACAAATATTTTCACAATAAAATCAAGGATTGATTCTTTATCCTCTGTAATGAATACATATTTACCTCATCTCTACCAACTTATCTTAACTTCCATAAAGGAAAAAAGGTGTGTATCTAGTAAATTCAAGAGTGATTGGGAGATTAATTATTAGTGGAGTGTAAGGGTGAAGATTTAATTAGGTACATCTAACTTCACCTAACTCTTTTCGCATATGTTGAAGGATAACTACCACATTAAGTAATACATATTAACTATGTAATGCACATAAATATGTCTCGTTATCTAGATTATAAAAATACTTATGTGAAATTCACATCAAGTGTGAATATGATACACACAAACAGAGATACAACCTAGAGAGAAATTTACATTCCCTTCCTTTTAGGAATCCCCGTATGATTTATGAAAATATGGTTCAAAGAGTTGATATTGTTATTGGGTTATTATCCCTCTCTCCCTCAATGGTAAGTTATATGTGCATACTAGTATATTTTCATCTATTTTATTTATCATTTTCCTTATTTTACAAGATGTATAGTAAAATTTAGAATGCCTCCTCAATTATTTCCTCTAGGTCAATTTAAAAGGATTTAAAGGTTTTAAAAGAGTTTACCAAGATATTTTTACATACCTAAGGAGCTACGAGGTCTTCTCCTTCTCAATTTAAAACTCTAAGGCACATACTTCCATTTCAAGTGGATTATTCATAAACTTTAAGAATATGATACCCAAAAGGTTTAAATTTTCTATTACATTTATCAAGGCACTTCATACCCAAAAGGTTATGCTTATGTAATTCAGCTTTTAGCAATTTATCCTTTTGTTTATATTTTAGTAACTACTCATGTAGTAGCTTGTGAAACCTATCTCATTCCAATTTTTCCTTTTTAACCTGTCCCTTTCAAATTGTTCTTGTTGTATCCTCAAATTTATCCTTTCGTAATATTTCTTTCTCCCTTTGTAATTGTTCTTTATGTACACCCTTTTTATTTCCTCTTGTGTAGTAGTATATGAATCCTCACACATTTAAAAGGTGTAATAGAATGTAAATATGTCATAATAGATGCATCTAATTGTAAATTACCTCTATCAAATATTACTTACTTACATGATATGTCACAAAGCTTGACACTTGTTGGTATGATGTCCCACAATTTTATGATAAATATAATAAGGCATAAATTTTGGAGGCCACATGTGTTGGAAGGTTTCCCTTGAAGACCCATTATACCTAAGTAAAGTTTTAGGTGCATTAGGCATGGATTGATCTTTCCTCTTAACCATTATTTGATGAACCCTCTTGAGGCCAAAAATTTTGTGTAGAGATATGGGTGATATATGCACGTTCTAGATTCCTTAGTATGCAATCTCATCTTTGATTGATTTGATTTATAGACTCATAGCTTGAATTTAGTTATGAAAATCATTTTGTAATGCTTGAATAAATTATAGGATATTCATATAATTTATTTAATTTCCCTTAGAGTTTTCGTATTGAATATATCTAAACATTAATCATAATATGAGCATCCTTCCTTTTGGTTGATTGATATTGTGGACCTAGTGAGAGAGATTTCTAACCATCATAACCTCAAGGAAGAGTTGAATTATTATTGATATGTGCATGGTTTGATGAAGGATCCATAAGATGAGACCTAAGAGGGGATTTTGACTTATTATCTGTTGCAAAATTAAGAAATCATTCTATATTAGTAAATTATAATATAAGACCTATTTCTAATAGGCCATAAAACATAGATAACAAAGTCATATTGAGAATCTTGAAGGTAGGATACCTAAATGACCTATGGTTTACGAGTTTGATAAATAAACAAGTTCAAAAAATTATTTAAACCGTTTGATTATAATATTCCTAGGGAGTATTATATCTAAGTAGGATTGAAATGTAGAAGCGTATGCATTAATGTTATCAAATTAATATTTAACATTAAATTTTGAAAGTGCAATAAGTGTTTGTGGGATCCAATTTAATTAGGAAACATGATAAGTACATAAATTGACTATAAAATAGAGTATAACATGCTAGAAATCCTCTATATGTGTTTTGTCTCTACAACTAGGGTTGAATCTACCCTCTAGAAAAAATCAACCAGTAGGAAAAATTGACCTACATAACCTTCTCTAAGTTAAAAAAATTGTGCCAATCAGAAAAATGATTATATGATTACATGAAAATGTGTGATTATCGAATTTGATTCTCTCTGTGTGTAATATAGAATCCTTACTTTGTGTATAAGTCGCCAAAATTAGTATTCTTCTCTTGAAACTCTAGCTTCCAAGAAATTATTGTAAAAATAGATCAATATTTTGGATTAAAGCACCCCTCTTCCACCTACAAAGCATTAGTCTAAAGAGGATTCAAGCCCATGTATTTATTGTCTTGTTAAATGTGTAATTTTATTATTCAACTACATGTATGTAACTAAATTTTGGTCCAATCACTCGACCTAGATAAGGATGGTTCCCATCCTCTTGATAAGGAATCTCAGGTGTCCACTCCCTTGGAATTATTAGAGTACAATACTCTCATCTCAAAGATGATTTCATAAGAAAAGTGACAAGTTGTGTGATCGAAGAAAGGAAAGAGGGGAAACACTAATATTCCTCTTTCCGTCTTCATTCCCCCTCTTTCTCAACTTTGTTTCCACTTTCTAGTCTTGTATCTTTTTGGGATGCATCCTCCCTTCATCTCTTTCTTCCTCTTTCAATTGCTTTTTGCAACTTTTTTGGGGTTATCACTTCCTCTCCTCTATGGTTGTTGTTTGTTTTTTGTAAATGGGTCAGTAGAAGCTCCTCTTTCTTCTTTGTTTGGGGTTTCCCATGTTCTTTTCTTTGCTCAGTTTGGCCCTTCTTGGTCTTGGTTCCTTGGGCCTACAAGATTTTCCACTATTCTGCTCCATCATTTTATTTGGCCTTTTGGGAATGTTGTAAAAGGATGTGGGTCCTTTCAAAACCCCCATTATTTACCATTTTCCAAAAAAAATCGACATTTTGGCCCTTGAATACTTGATAATGATTTCTATAAATTGGCTTTGAATTATTTATTATTTTATTTTCTTTCTATTAACTTGGTTTAGAATGCTTCAAAATAGTATAGAGTTTGTTCCTAATATATTCTCTTGAAATAGCAAATAATAAGGTAGCTTTCCTTGATGCTTCATAAATATTTCTAGAGGACATCTTGATAAGTATCAGTTTCCAAGTGAATAAATGAGTGGGTTTGATTCACATTAATAGGAATAAAAACGTAATATTTCTTACTAAGTTCAACCTTGGGAAAATTATTGGCTCATAATAATATTCCCGTTTGATTTTTTTACCATTTGAAGGCCATTTATAGGATTAACTAGTTGATCATGTTCCCACTAGGCAATTCTCTCAAGTGGGTAAGAAATCATAGTTGAAGGTTGGGGAAGTCTACACATGAGATATAAGTGTTTTTGGTGATAGAGGTGTTCTTGTAGTTTTCTAAGAAAATTAATGAGGGTCTTCAATCTTTGGGACAGCCTAAGATAGTGTGTTTGAGCTCAATTTGTGTGCACAAATCATGTATAAGGAATTTAAGCCAAAACTAACACTATCAAATGCCAAACTCCAAATTTGGTTATCTACATACACATACCACTACTCTAAAGAGGGATCAAAGGAGATGTAGTTCTCCTAACATAGTGACAACATGAAAATGAAATAGAAAAATAATAAATGTTGATCCTTTTACCCAGCCCTCATACTCAAAAACATGCATTTGATGCCTAATATTGGCTCATAGTTAATTTAGGGTAGAAATATAGATGACCTCATAATTGCAATATCTTTGATGTTGTGATAGCTATATAAGGAATATAATAATGCAATATTTTATCTTAACCTTATTATAGTGAGAGTATAGGATCCCAGATGTCCCTAATAGCTTTCTCACTCAATTGACCTAAAATTTACCCTATAAACTAACTAATCTAAGTTACACTTTTTAAAAGAGGCATTTGTTAGAAGTGCAAGGAAATTTACGTGGAAAGTGGGACAAGTTCATGTCCAAACCTATTATGGACCTACGGACCTATCCAAAATATGAAAATAATTTGTTGTGATACATGTATAAGTTTTTATATGTTTTGTAATAGGTGTAGTATTTCCTAAGGAGCTAAGCTAGATAATAGTTTTCATCTAGTGTGATTATGATGCAGGATAGAAAATGAGGCGCCTTAAATTGGTCATTAGAGTATAAATGTGATAAATGTTACAATATGTTTCAAATTTTATATTTCCAAGTCCTTAAACTATATTTTAGGTACTAAAATTACAAATAAAAAGTTATGACCTCCAAAAGATCCAAAAATACGATTAGTTAGAAAATAATGAAATAAATTATAAATTATGGGAATTTTATTGATCATGTGTGGAAATGGATCCCACCACCACGTAAAGATAAAAAATAGGAAAGGTGGTAAATAAAGCATCCTCATAGACTTCTTGGATCAAAATATATTACCCTGAAGTGAAAATAGCTTGAAAGAAGAGACCTAGAGGGTAGGGGTCATAACTAAAAATTCAAATACACACCACTTTGGAACCCATATTGTTCGAATTGTATTGTATTAATATTTATAAAAATTTATCCAAATTTATAGTCCAAAAATATAGAATCGTGTCATGTTTTGTGAAATATTGCAAAACATTTTGTTGAAATGCCTCTATGCACATAACCTAGCTCTTAAAAAAATTAAATGCTTTCCAAATGAGCTCAAGGTGTCTATTTACGATGAAACAAAAACCAAATCTGATTCTTTGGCCCTATGAATGTAATGGTAATTTCATCGTCTCAATAAAATCACTCAAAATTTTTTAAAAATGGCTACAAATTTCTACAACATATGTCCTTCACATGGTTTTACATAAAAATGCAAATTTAAGTAAAAGAAAGACAAATCCAAGACAAATAAGAGACAATGCTTGGAGATAAATATTTTATACTCTTTCAAAAATAACTTTGATACCATGCCATAATTAACTCTAATACCATGTCACAAATATTTTTGATACCATATCCTACATGAGGATGACCTAAGGAAAATTTGCAATGGAAACACACCACACACAAACATATATTATGAAGAGAGATATTTACCATTACATGAATGCAATCAAAAAATCATTGCACAGTAATATCAAGGATTAGGGAGTGATTAGGTATTAGCCTAAATTGATACATATTTACCAACTTAGCTTGACTTCCATAAAGGAAACAAAGGTTACTTATATAGTAAATACAATATTGGTTGGAATATTAATTATTAGTGGAGTGGAAGTATTAATTAGCTTCACCTATCCCTTTTCACACATGAATATGAATACCACATTAATTCATACTTACCAAAAACATAGTGAAAATAAATATGTCTCACCTAGATTAAAACATGCTTAATGTGAACTTCACATGAAGTGTGAGCATCATACACACCAACATATACAACTTAGAGATAAATTTGAATTCATTGGAATTCATTTTACCTTTAGTAATCTCCTTATGATTTAAGGAAATATGTGGTTCGAGAGAGCTATGAAATTTTTGGCTATCGGGTCACTAACCCTCTCTCCTCGATGGTATTTTTCATGTGCATCCTAAGATCTTGTCAATTATTTGTGTTTATCATTCCCTATACTAGGTATATTCATAACCTTCATACTCAAAATTAGATGCCTCCTCAAGAATTTCCTTTAGGATAATTCAAAAGGATCTAAAAAGGTTTTCATAGGGTTTTTGGAGATATGTGTTGCATAGATAAGGGGGTGGGATGTATTAGCCTTCTCAATTTAAAACTCCAAAGAGAATCCATCTATGTCAAGTGGATTATGCATACATTTCAAGGATATGATACCTAAAAGGTTATACTCCACCATTACGTTTCTCAAGGCACTATATATAGAATAATTGCATTGAAGGTTCTTGGTCTTCATTCCCTTTTAACCATTCATATTCAATTCAAAATTGTAGGAAATTTTATGCTCGGGGTATTTGGAAATCACGAGAGTTTCGAAACCTCATCTAATTTGGGATGGGGATTGTTTAAATATGGGTTATCATTAAATTATCAATGTATGTGGTGATGTTTAGTTCTATCCTATTATGAT
The DNA here is from genome assembly GCA_018340775.1 of Taxus wallichiana var. yunnanensis. NCBI lineage: Eukaryota > Viridiplantae > Streptophyta > Pinopsida > Cupressales > Taxaceae > Taxus > Taxus wallichiana. The sequence goes on along the minus strand of CM031239.1, from coordinate 805,032,133 downwards.
GATCCATTCTCTATAGTTTCTTGGGGAAATTTTTGTTTATTTTTCAAAATGGAATTAAGGTGATATATGAGATATTTTGTAAACAATTCAAAGATAATATTCCCTCTCCTACCCTTTGTACTCAGTTCCATCTTAATAATGGTAATCATAAGATTCAACAGAGTATTCCAAATTAACATATCTACAAAATTGGAGTTAAGTCACCTTTAGGTGGTGGAAATACTAGAAGTGGATTGTGGAGACCCCCTTTCACTTGTACAAATCCCATCTTGGATATGAATTAGTATCTCCTCATCATATTTTAGTTGTGTTAGAGAAAAATCACAACACCCCCAAATGAGTCATCAGATCTTCTTTTCTAAGGAAGATTCATTTGGTGTGATTCGCATAACATTGAGTTTTCCCCCAAAGTGTGGGACTTTGCAGGTGGGAAAAAACTCTCAGATTAAGGATGGTTCCTACTCCTCTGTTTAGGTGTATGCATGAAATTGCAGAGGATCTATCCTAAATCATACTCTAATTTCCAAGGAGATAGAGTTAAAGAAGGGATGCAATGCAAATAAAACTTAAGCTATAAGGTGATACACTAAAGGAGTGATGAATAGTTGTTTTGCTGGTAGACACAAACCAGAAGAATGTAACACAAAAACATGCACAAATAACCAAAGTTGTAATGAAGGATCAGAAGACAACAATTAACACAGAAAGGGATGAAGATCACCCAAAGAACATGTATTATTTCTCTCATGGCTTGATATGATGCATTACAATAGTAATAATGCAAATTTGTGTTTACAGTCTATATGGGAGGTCTGAAACTCCATGAATTCACTTGCCGAGGAATGGAACTGCCGCAAAATAGAAGAATGTCCAACCCTTTACAATGAGTCCCGACCCTGTATTTATAGATTCAATCAAAGAGAAGAAAGAAAGAGAGAGAAGCAGGAAAAGCATGTTGAAGCTCAACCACTACTATTAATGCATCCTACAAAATTTGTCCCCAAATCTACCTTGATTGCATCAACCACTGGTTCGATTCCTTGAAGGAAGAGGAAATGGTGGAACATATCGAATCTAATCTGGTTGTTGAGGTAGATAGATCCGCATTAATGGCCCTGAAGATGTTTTCTCCATTTTTCTTTACCTAACCTCCCAAACTTAAATTTTTAGATCTCCATGGCATGGATGAAGCCAAGATCTTTCCAACGGTGTCAAATTTACAATATTTCAAGCCCTGAGTTCAAAGATATGCCCCTTTAAATTTTTTATCAAGTTCGTACAACAGGGCAGGAAAACTAGTTTGAAAAATAGGCCCCCTTTTTAATATGGGACACGTGGAGGGCTAGCGCTTGTCTGAAGGCGGCCTCTGTATTTTTCTCTTGGAATGGCATGGGGCTGACACGTGGCTTCCTCCACCGGTCTGCTCAATTTATTTGTTTCTCGGCTAAGTTCTTTGTTCGGTGGGGTCATATTCCTTGATCGAGGACACGCAGCAGTCTGGTGCTTGTTTGAGAACCCTCTCTCTATTCAACCCCTGAGTTAGCATCGTGTGGACACTTGGCACTCTCTACCGCTTGCCACTTTGCATTGAATATTCAACCCGACTCTGTCCCCTTTGAAGAGATTGGACGCGTGGAGGCTCTGTGCTCTGCTGAAACTCCCGATCAAGATTTGCCCCTTGAAGGAGCATTGAGTTGACTCTTGGAAGCCTCCGTAGGATTTTGGAATTTTCAATGATCTCCTTCCTACCTTTTCGGGCCTTGGGATACATGGTGAACTAGCACTCATTTTAGCTTCCTTTCTTGGATTCAACTTTAGAGAAGCGTCGTTCTGACACGTGGCCTTCTCCACTGCCTCATCCATACTTAGCCAATTTCTAGACTTGTTCTGAACTTTTTTGAACCCAAAGACTTCGGATCTTCATCGTTTCTTCCCTCAATTGTCCCTGGCTTCTTTGACACAACTCCTCCTCCTCTAACCTTGTTGTTCTATTTCTGAGCCTACCTGAAACCTATAGAATGGATTCTGGCCCAGATCCGCTTGACATAGCCATCTTCTGGATTTCTCCCATACATGGTTGTTTGACCTTCGTAGGCCCCGCCACTTCCATTATAGAGTCCTCCTGCAATATGTTTGCAGGAACCAAACATGATTTCTCAGGTTCTTTCAATGTGGGGTTGTTCGATCTTTCTCGGGGGGGAAAATATGGATAACAATTTGGTGACTCACAAGGGTATCTGCCTGCTAGTTGAAAAGACCAATTTCCTTATGGTATCCTTTGGGCATGGAGTCGAGAATGATGGTCGATCTGATTCAACCTCCAATTCATGAGGCCATTTGTTTGCACTCTCAATCTTCATAAGAAATCTTGAAACAATGGTTTCTGAGAGTAGAAAATTGTTTTGACCTGGGGCTTCATCTGTCTCTAAATGGGTTATGCAAGAGAAACAAAATAGCACCACAACTATATACAAAATTTGAAATCATACATGCTCCAAGTAGAACATGCAGAGCATGCAAAGCACTTAGGAGAAAAGTAACCTAAACTACAACAAGACAATGTGCACAAGCACTTAGAGGAATGAGAAACTAAACTAATATGTACAAGGTGAGAACTTTCCTTCTAGTAGTAGTGTTTAAGATAGATTCCATTCACTAGAATCTATAACTCTTCACCATCCAATGTAGACAATTGGAAAGCATTGCTACTTTTACATTTTGTGACCATGTAAGGGCCACTCCAAATAGTATCGAACTTGGAATGCCTTCCTAGTTTTTCCTGAACTACATCCCATTTCAAAACCAGGTCTCCTTCCTAGAAATTCCTTATTATTTCCTTCTTGTCGAAGCATCTCTTGATTGAGGCATGATCCTTCTCTATTGTTTGAAGTGCGTGACCTTTGGTTTCTTCCAACTCCATCAGCTCCGCATACCTAGCCTCCATTGGTTCAAACTCAAACATATACAGCTGCTTCATGAGTTCCAATGCTAGCAACTCAAGTGATATAGGCAACACTACCTCTTTCCCGTAGAAAATTTTGAATGGAGAGTTGTTTGTAGACCTCTTGGGTGTTGTCCTATCAGCCCATAAGGCTGATTTAAGTTTTATGTGTCAGGTTCTCTAATTTTCATCCAAATTTCTTCTGATAATCTTTAGCAGGTTCTTGTTTGTGGATTTTTCTTGGCCATTACCCTGAGGGTAATAATTTGATGAAGTTCTCAAGTAAATCTCGTTCCTCACGGCCCATCTTGTTATTTTGGAACCCATGAATGCCAATGCATTGTCTGATATAATGGTGACTAGCACTCCAAATCTAGTCACTATCCCTTCATATAAATCTACTATGCTAGACTCATTTGCTTCCTTGAGTGTCACTGCCTCAGTCCACTTGGTGAAATAATCTATTGTTGTCAAAATCCATTTGTGGCCTTGGCTCGAATTTGGATTGATGACTCTAATGAAGTCCAATCCCCATTGCATGAATGGTTGGTCAACTAAAATTGGGTGCAATGAAAGTGTTGCTAGCCTTTCTTTGCCTCTGAAGAACGTATAGTTCTTGCACTTTTTGGTCCATGTATAACATTCACTAAACACCCTGGGCCAATAATAACCCACCTTCATGATCTTGAGCACCGTTACTCGTGAAGCAAAATGGCCTCCATCTACTTCATGATGGAACTCTTGTAACACTCTCTCAACTTGATATGTCCTAATGCATCTTAATGAACACCATTGGTGTCCCTTTTGAACAAGACGCCATCAATAAGTACATATAGGATGGCATGTAGCCTAAAATGAATCCTTTTGTTTTACTCATTTACGGAGGACACAAGCCTATTTGTAGGAAGTGCATAATGCTCTGAGTCCAACAAGGAGTGGGCACATCCTCATTCTCTTCCTCTTGACTATTTTGCAAGACAAAAACAGCTTCCTTTCCTCCACTTGCTTCTTCTTGCTGACTCGAGGCCAGATGTTCAAATAATCCCTTCCCACAGACCAGCTTAGTGGCCTTGATCTCAATTTCATACTCCTTGACATGAGTGATCCATCCTGCATGTTTCTCATTCAGATCCTTACTGAGAAGGAAGTCCTTAACTTCTGCATGGGAGACTATCAGTTGGATTTTATTGTTTGAAACCAGATGCTTAAACTTCTTTAAACCTCTAATCACTACCAGGACCTACTTTTCGATGGAGGAGTATCTCACTTCATAATCTTCTAGACCCTGGCTGAAGAAAGCAATCGGCTACTTTGTATCCTCTTTGTTCTGTCCAAAGGTGTATAACATGAAGTCCTTATAAAAATCTAGGTTCACGAGAGTTGGGGCTTGTGATATAGCTTATTTGATGGCCTTAAAACTTTCTTTTCCTTCATTTTTCCACCTAAACGCCAAACTCTTCTTCAACATCAACGTTATTGGCTTGACAAGGGCAGCAAAGTTTGGTACAAACCTGCGGACAAAATTGATTTTCCTAAGAAGCTTTGAAGAGCCTTCTTATGGCTTGGAAATGGTAACACTCTTATTGCTTCAACTCTCTCTGGGTCAATTGCCAAACCTTCCTTTGACACAATGTGGCCTAGAAGCCTGCCCTCATGGGCTAAGAATATGCATTTTTTAGGGTTCAATGATACCCCGAATCTCCTACACCTTTGAAACACTTGTCTTAGGTGAAAAAGGTGGTATGCTACATTTCGGAGAACACAATAATGTCATCTAGGTAGATCAGCACTATTTTGTTGATCAACCCTTTGAATGCCATATCCATTGCCCTTTGGAAAGTGGCTCGGCATTAGACAATCCAAATGGCATTTTTCTATAGGCATAGGTGCCCCATTTAGTGGTGAAAGTTGTTTTGAACTGATCATCTTCTTTCACCATGATCTGGTTGTACCCTGAGTAGCCATCTAGGAGAGAGAATCTCTCTGATCCAGACACCACCTACAAGATTTTCTCCATTGAGGGGAGTGGGTAGTGGTCCTTGAGGGACGCTCTGTTCAAGTCACGAAAGTCAACACACAACCTAATCTCTCCATTATTCTTCCTGATTGGGACCAAGTTTGCAACCCACTTGAGTGTTTGATTGGGAATATGATACTTGCCTCTATCAACTTGTTCAGCTCTTTCTTCATCAGAGGCTCAATATGTGGATTGACTGGTCTCTGCTTTTTCTGATGGGCTTAGCAGTTGGATCTAGTTCGATTGTGTGTTGTGCTAACTTCGGATTGAACCCTCTGAGGTCCTCATAGCTCCAAGAAAATACATCTAGAAACTCTTGGAAAAGTTGCATGAATTCATACCTTTCTTGCTCGGTGGCCACTTTGCCAATTTGAAGCATTTTTCCTTCTCCAACTAGAATTGATTCTGAATATTCTCCTTTGACCTGTATATTAGCCTTTTCTTTTGGCCAGATCATTGTGATTGAAGATAGACTCTAATGTCACTAATCCTTTAGGAAGCTTGTTTGTATGTAGTTGCACTACTTGGTTTCCATATTGCTGCTCTAGTCTGCTTTGATTTCTAGCTAAGAATTCAGCTTCCTCTTGCAAAAATTGATGATCTGCTGATCATTCTCGAACACCTACCAGCATGTGTTATTATTTGGCACTGTTGGCCTCACAATCACATGGATATGTGGTTGTTCTTTGTCCCTCTTGGTGTTATCAACCACATTAAATGTTACTCCAATCTGCGCTAGTCTATCAAACTTTTTTCTCCTTCCCACGGGTATGGACACAATGTTGAAGGCTTCGAAATCCTCAATGATCCCATACCCTATTCTTGTAGCTTTTGAGCAGGTCATTCTTGACAACATTTTGTCCTTTGACTTGATTGGCAACCAGTTCACTATCACCAAACACCTATAGGTTCTTGATTCCTTGTCTTCTAGCCCAATGCAATCCATGAACCAAAGCCTCATATTCTACAGTGTTATTTGAGTAGGCAAACTAAAATCTAAAGGCTGAATAATATTTCATACCTTGGGGGGACACAATCATAGCTCCTCCTCGGCTCCTGTATCGCTCCTCAAGCCATCAAAGAATAGTTGCCATACTTCATTGTCATCCTTGTGCTTTGGCTTAATGATGTCAGGAAGAGGATGATTCTCCTCATGTAGGCAGTAGAATCCTAGCTCAGATTCTTCCATCTCCTTATAGGGATCAAAAGCATGTCTTTTGACCACCCATTCATCAAGAGTCAGGTCTGGGATATACCCCACCTTGGTATCTACTTCACAAGTGTTTAGGAGGTCCTCCTGATCAAAAGCTGAACAATTTGCATTGATTGGGCTTGGCACATAAGACTCAATGTGATAATCTGCTATGGGCTCGGATCTGATTGTGGCCTTCACTCCATACCTTGTTCTAAAGAGCATATGCGACCAGTCAGCAGACAAATAGCCTCCAATTTTGGCAGTGAAGTCCCTGGACAAACACAATGTAAAATGTGGTGGCAAGTCTATGACTAATATGTTTTGCAATATAGTCACATTAGGGCAAGGCATGCGAGTGAGGCTAAGATCCTTGATGACTCCAACAGTGGTCACTACTATCCCATCTAATTGTACTACTCCTCTATAGATGACTTCATACTGGATACCTAGTTGATCAGTTATTTGTTTGGGCATTACATAACTACTTGCCCCCAAATCAATCATACAATTATGCACCAATTTTTCTCCAATGATTAATGAAACATAAAATGGAGGAGGATTTAGATTATTACCTCATTTTTCTCCATTATTTCTCTCGGGTTGAGCCGTATTGATAAACACTTTCTCTTCTTGCTTTAGTAGGGGTTGATTTGATCTTGAACAATTTTTCATGGTAGTTTGCAATAGATCCCTCTGCCCTGGAATGGCCAATGAATCCCATAGTGAAATGTTTAAAATTATCCTCTTCATTTGCTCAATGATATTAAATGAAGCTGTCCTTCTACCGCCCCTTCCACGGCACATTTTCTCTTGCACATGGGTTGTTACAACCGGTATCTAAGTAGGTGCGGAAGGTGGCTTGGATTGAATCTACACATTGGGATTTGTATTTTGAATGCCAATACCTTGTGGAAACGGAGGGTTGAGGATCACACGATCTTGGTGAACATCCTTCTCGATATTTCTCTTCTTGGACCATGCATTGGTAGCCATACTTTGAGAAGGAGTCTCATTCATTCCACGGAATTCTTCAGCCTACCAATTGACAAGCATAGTTTCACTTGGGGTCCCTCTTGCTGAGCTCCTTGTTGTTGATTTTCTTTGTGGCTAGGTTCTTGTGACACACCAATGGTTTGCACCATCAGAGCTTGATTTAATGCACCATTGAAGCACATCGATTGATTATGTGGATGATTGCATGGGAAACACCAATCATATTCTTGTGTCATGTTATTTTGTGCTGGAACTAATGCTCTTGATGTTGAAGATGTGTTTGGATCATATGAATTGAAAGGTATATCAACTTGAGGTTGCCCTTGGTGTTGACTCTGATTTATAGCACAAATTTTGGTGGTACGTTTTGCTGATATGGGGGTCTAGCCTGATACTGAGCCTGAGGCTAATATGGCTTAGAACTTTGAGCATGATGTCTTTTAATGGTCACTAACTCATTTCCTAGGTTTTGCAGTTGTTTCATAACTTTGAAGCTCCTTTGAGGTGTTAGATGATGAAGTGGAGGCTTCAGCTGAACTTTGACTCTGGGGGTGGGTATAGGAGCTAATGTGGGTGTTTGGCTAGTACCTGGGTTTCCTAACTCGGGGTATAGAGGCATGGATGGCCTAGGAGAAATTTTTCCAGCATGAATCAAACGATTCTCAGCTCCTATAGAAAGGCTATAGGCTTCAGGTAAGGTTGTGCCCCCCATTGACTGGATCATCAAAGAAATATCAAATTTTAAAGCTCTAAGGAAGTATAAGAAGGTACCTTCATTAGTGGGATTTACTGCTATTGGAATCATGTCCCAGGTCCATTGAAATATGAGGTTGAAATCCGTCATTTTCTCGTTCAGGGCTCTCTTCATTGTTGTCAGTTGCTTCAGCAAGGATAGGTTATCTCATTTCTCTCCAAACTGGTTGTGAAGAGTTGTGCACAGATGGTCCCAAGATTGAATAGAGCCTGCTTCTAGGCTCCTAAACCATTGTGAAGCTTTTCCCTTGAGTGAAGAGGCTAGAAACTTGACCGCAATGTCCATCTCAACGATCTCATGGATTGTATAGACGTTTGTGATGTCTTGTACATGGTCACCGGGACAAGTCTGGTTTTCTCTAGTGAAATATGGGATGCTCTTCAATGCTACCACCAGGACTGGGTTTTTTGCATTCATAACAAGTAAGCTGCTGCCAGTGAAGTTGATGTAAGGATTTGGTTGTTGGTGTGCCATCATGATTGGCCTGGGCACCCTCCTTGATTGAAAGAATGGCCTACTAGGAGGAGGTGTTGATAAGGCTCTATTTGGAGGAGATAGAGAACTCTGGGCTCTTCTTCATCTTCTCCTTCTGTCTGGAAACAAGTGTATGTGTACAAACTATCCTTCTACTCTTGTTCTTGACCTTGTTTGTAACCTTTTCATGAACTTGGAAAACTTGGATTGTTGAAACCAGTGGATTTTTTTCCCTTTTGGAGTCTTCGGATGTGCAGTTCTTAAAAGATTCTTAAAAGTTAGAATCGAGCAAGTGCACATCAATCTTCTTGTGATAAAGATGGAGACTTCTCGATCTTCTTGGGCATGCCAAAAATGTTAGTGCAAAATCACAAAGCACCCCCAAATGAGTCATCAGATCTACTTTTCTAAGGCAGATTCATTTGGTGTGATTCGCATAACATTGAGTTTTCCCCAAAGTGTGGGACTTCGTAGGTGGGAAAAACTCTCCAGATTAAGGTTGGTTCCTACTCCTCTGTTTAGGTGTATGCATGAAATCACAGAGGATCTATCCTAAATCCTACTCTAATTTTCCAAGGAGACAGAGTTAAAGAAGGGATGCAAAGCAAATAAAACTTAAGCTACAAGGTGATACACCAAAGGAGTGATGAACAATTGTTTTGCTGGTAGACACAAACCAGAAGAATGCAACACAAAAACATGCACAAATAACCAAAGTTGTAATGAAGGATCAGAAGACAACAATTAACACAGAAAGGGATGAAGATCACCCACAGAACATGTATTATTGCTCTCACAGCTTGATACGATGCATTACAATAGTAACAAGGCAAATTTACATTTACAGTCTATATGGGAGGTCTGAAACTCCACAAATTCACTTGCAAGGAGAAGAAGGGAGCCCAAAATAGAAGAATGTCAACCCTTTACAATGAGTCCCAACCCTATATTTATAGATTCAATCAGAGAGAAGAAAGAAAGAGAGAAGCGGGAAAAGCAAGTTGAAGCTCAACCACTGCTATTAATGCCTCCTACAAAATCTGCCCCCAAATCTGCCTTGTTGCATCAACCACTGGTTCGGTGCCTTGAAGGAAGAGGAAATGGCGGAACAAATCAAATCTGATCTGGTTGTTGAGGCAGATAGATCCACATTAATGGCCCTGAAGATGCTTTCTCCATTTCTTTTTACTTAACATCCCCAAACTTAAAGTTTCGAGATCTCCATGGCATGGGCGAGTGAGATCTTTCAATGGTGTCAGATTTGCAATATTTCAAGCCCCGAGTCGAAAGATATGCCCCTTCGAAGTTTGTATCAAGTTCGTACAACAGGCGGGAAAACTAGTTTGAAAAACGGGCCCCCTTTTTAATATGGGACATGTGGAGGGCTAGCGCTTGTCTGAAGGTGGCCTCTGTATTTTGCTCTTGGAATGGCACAGGGCTGACATGTGGCTTCCTCTGCTTAGCCTACTCAATTTCTTTGTTTCTCGGCTAAGTTCTTTGCTCGGCAGGTCATATTCCTTGACCGGGGACACGCGGCGGTCTAGCGCTTGTTTGAGAACCCTCTCTCTATTCACCCCCTGAGTTAGCACAGTGTGAACACTTGACACTCTCTGCCAGCTCACCACTGTGCATTAACTATTCAACCCGACTCTGTCCCCTTCGAAGAGACTAGACGCGTGGAGGCTTTACGCTCACTAAAACTCCCGATCAAGATTTTCCCCTTGAAGGAGCGTCGAGTTGACACTTGGAAGCCTCCGTAGGATTTTGGACTTTTCAATGATCTCCTTCCTACCTTTTCGGGCCTTGGGCTATGTGGCGAACTGGCACTCGTTTGAGCTTCCTTTCTTGGATTCAACTTTGGAGAAGCATTGTTCCAACACATGGCCTTCTCATTGCCTCATCCATACTTAGTTGATTTTTGGACTTGTTTTGAACTATTTTGAACCCGAAGACTTCAGATCTTCGTTGTTTCTTCCTCTCGGTGCCCCGGCTTCTTTGACACTGCTCCTCCTCCTCTAACCCTATTGTTCTATTTTTGAGCCTACTTGAAACTTGTAGAATGGATTTAAGGCCCGGATCCACTCGACAGAGCTGTCTTCTGGATTTATCCCATATAGGGTTGTTTGACCTTCGCATGCCCCGCCACTTCCATTATAGAGTCCTCTTGCAACTGCTGTTTGTATGAACCGGATGTGATTTCTCGGAGTTCTTTTAGTGCGAGGTTGTTACGATCAATATTTTCCTGGGAAAAATATGGATAACAAGTTGATTATCTAAATTATCATTAGAAGGTTACCTTTTTGTTGAAACACGGGGTTATAGATTTGCCAAAATTTGAAAAGTTATCATTGAGCCCAAACTATCTCTTCTCTAGTGCATTATTCACGAAGGTTTACCATTCGAAAGAAATTTGTTTACTTAGGGGTTATCGATCTTATTTCCTATTTGATCAACACTCTAATAATATCAAGCATCTCTTTTAGTTCTGTAAACATGACTAATCAATTTATAAGTGGATTCACACCCTTTTCTAGCCATTTTATCCATATTTTTTTTCTTAAAAATGGCAATCTTATAATATTTACACATGTTATGAGCACAATACAACCAAATATCACACATTTTTTTGTTTTGAAATTATCCTTAAGCTATGGAAGGAAATAAATAATCCAAATATTAACCATTTATCTCTTGATGGTTGTTTCTTTTTAACTAACAAAGTGCAAATGAATCCAATGTCAGCTATGAATTTAAGTTCAAACAAAGAAGCTCTATCTAGAGGTGGAGCACCTCCAGTCTCTATCGGACCATTGTGACTATGCTTCGTGTGTAGTCATCGAGGTTCCTTATGTTTCTCTTCATTGGCAATCTCCTTCTTAGGGTTGTGGTTTTGGAGCTTGTTGTAGGCATTTGTCTAGAAGTAGAAAATGGGATTCTTCGTTGTATTCACAAGTTACTTTGCCCCATCATGACTCTTATGGTGGCAAATGTGGTGGGTGAAAATACCCCTTAGCACTTCAATTGTCTTTAGATATCTCAAGTTGGGAACTATAAGATACAAACAAGGAAAATAATAATGAAAATTGAGAACCTATACTTGATATGATGGATCCACCTACTAGTGGTGATTGGGGTGACAAGCCGAATGACCTTTCGTCTCCTCCATTTGCTCGATTCTTCTCATTGCATAGTGTTGTATGCCTTGGTTATTGGACTTTGTAATTTGTTGCTTGCATATCACTATATATTTTGCATTGAAATATTTTTATCTGTCTTTATTAACTAATTTTAGTTAAATGAAGTGCTTTGAACTCATAATTTATGTAATCAATATGTTTACTCCTAGAATATAATGTTGTTTTACTTCACTTCTTTTTAAAAATTGATCGTGTATATTTTTAATCTTCTCAATAAATAATACGTTTTAAATATAATATATGTATATATCATATACATGTGTGTGTGTCACTTGTTTGATCCAATATTTATATCGATAGGCATTCCTTATAATGAATGGAAACATGCCAGTACTATAGCTTTTGGTCAATTATCCAAGGGCTAACAAATGACTTGACCGGAACTTTCAATCTTGGATGTTAAATTTTGATGGCTAGATTTTACGCACTCTCAAATCCAACGGCTGCTACACACAATACCTCTTTTTCTAAAATTTTCTTAAACATACCACACTCCAATGTGTGGTAGACATACCTGTATATTTGTAAGGCATGAAATCCATGCAGGTTAGATATATTTGTATACATGTCAGCATCAACATTCCCTTGAGGTGGAATCTTAAAGCTATCTGTTGTTGAATGTTGCAACTAACGCACTGCCAAGGCTCTTATTATAAAGAAAAAAGCGGAATGTATTGAGCACGTCAAAGAGATGATTGACATTGAGAAGTCTACAGACTTCGCTATGAATCATATGTACATGACAGCTTGGTTGGAATTGCTTGAGAAGAAAGAACAATCCATGCAAGCCTTCTGTAAGGAAGAGAAAAGATTTTTATAGAGGGAATTGGAAAAGTAGATTTAGGCAGTGAATAAAGAAATTTATGGTGAACTTTTGAAACAAGTGTCAGGATATTTGAAGAGATCCCTATTACTGCTAGGAAAAGGAGAAAATTGATGAACAATGTAACTCTCCTCAGAGATGCTTAGATTTTTGTCTCCAATATCATAATGCACAATGATAAGCTTGAATGATGGTATGTTGTTTTTTTCGAATTTCTTTAACTCGGGTAAAACTTGAACGCCTTTAAGGATTTGATATAGAGTATAGGCAATATTTTTTTAAAAATTGGTGATAAAACCTAGATAACATGTTTAATTATAGATATAGAGTATAATCTTGTTAGAAATATGTTATAATTTTCGAGGATTAAACATTTTACTTAAACTCGAGCTAAATTTAGAAGTGTTTTAAGTATTAGACATTATAAAAGCCTATATTGGTGATTTTCTCATTTTTGGAGATATATTTGCAACTCAATATCTATTGTGTATATTGTGTATACCATCTTTATAGATCTACCTGATTTTGCAATATTTATGTTTTACCATGTTATCATTGTTCTATATTCTACTATATTTTTAACATTTTTATTCAATCCACTTAAGTGTCTCAATATAATTAGAGCAAAATGTATGATGTGATGATTCTAATGGAGGATAGATACTAGGGTTTGAATTATTGTTGATTATATCATTATACATAATTGAACTGTTTTTGATGATTGTTAATTAGTGGATATATTTACAATATGATTTCAAAACTAGATTTCAATGAACAATGGGCACCAATGGGGTTTCTCACTCTAAGAGCTTAGTTGTTACGGTGACAAACATTTCTTATAGTGGATGTTTTAGTCAATTATACAAGGGCTAACAAATGTCTTGATTGGAGCTTTTAAATTCCTAGATTACTCTTGAGATCACGTGAATTAAGATTTTTATTTTTATTTTTTTAATGGTGGATTAAGTGACAAGGGTCATAGATAGATTGTACGCCATGTAATTTCTCGACATCGATACTATAATTTTTCCATTCTAAAATTCAGAAATTGGTGACAACATCATTGAATATTTTTTATTTGTTGCAAGTGAATAGCGTTGAACATTATGGGTTTACTTTTAGAGGTACCTACAAAGTACATTAGTTCAAATTTGTTTACATTGCATGCCCTTTCTCCTTTGAACGATTTACAAAATATAAACGTTGTATATTTGTTACTTGCGGAAGATCAAAGAGCAACGCTCACCTACAATCCCTCCAATACTTTCCCGAACCTTCATCGCCTCTATTCCTCCTGTAATGAACACTTTCACTCCTTCAACTTTGACACTTTCATCGCTTCATGTTGGTGTCCCTATTACACCGCTCAAAAACAATTACTAGTTTACATCAAACTATTAAAAATTAAAAACCGGAAAACTCCAATTTGAAACTTTCATAAAATACAACATAAATCTCACCTAACATCGATAAAGAAAGTTGGAATGCGAATAAAGAAGTATTATGTAAAAGGGGATTTGTGTGGTGGGTTGGTAGGCTAAGTTGTACATGGAATAGATGTTAAGAGCATTAAACAACTCAAAACTCTCCGGAGTCTCACTAACATAGAAACATTCAATGGGAATTCCGTGTGGTGTGTTGGTTTTCTTGTTAAGATTTTATTTGCTCTCCCACTCCGCACCCACCAAATTCCAAAGCATAACAACACAACCACCATGCCAGAAAATAATGAAGTTTTGGTGAGCGAAGGGATTCTACTTCCCATTTCCTTTGTGTAAGTTACTGCAAAAATTGCATGAGTTTGCCTTAAAAAACTTGTTACCTCGTCAGCAAATATTGTGTGGGTATCAATACACACGTTGGTGTCTACTTGGATTCTTTGTACTCAATTAATGCAGACCACGGCATATATAAAATGTATATATTCTAAGTTTAAGAATTGGGTTTGCATCATGGCAGCGGCAGCACGAAGAAGAAAGATAAGAAAATTTCATGACTTCTTCATATTGACTGCACTGGGTATTACAAGGAATCTGCCATAGTTGTTTTGAAACACTTATCTTTCTTCACTTGTATAGCAGTTTTCCTAATATCCCCTGTTTCTGCTGCTACAATTATCTCCAGGACCTTTCTTGATCATCTCCCTGTCACCCAATTGGCACTACAAATCCAGGGACTGTGTAATGCCCTCAGCTATCCCAAACTAATATATCACAAGCTTGCTGAGACAATAATTTCATACATGTTGTGTTTTCCTATTGTAGTCACATTTTCACTGCTTGCAAGAGCAGCCGTGGCCCATACGGTGGCTTATATTTATGCAAGTGGCAACAGGCCTCCATGGGAGAAAGTGATTGAAGATCTGCCCAAGCTGTGGAAGGGTCTGGTGGTGACATATATATGTGGGTGCCTGATAATTTTTGGATCAAGTGTTCTCATTGTTGGGTCTTTAATGGTTGTGATTAATTTCATATCTATGTTGGGATTATCTGCAGATTTTGCTTTTGGGGCTGCATTAGGTGGGGGTGTTGTTTATTCAATTGTCTTTGCACATGCCATGGTTGTGTGCGATTTGGCCACAATTGTGTGTGTTTTAGAAGATGGGTGTCAGGGGATGGAGGCCATTTTCAGAGCAAAGTTTTTGATAAGGGGAAGAATACAGGTGGCTCTACTCATGCTTGTAATAACAAGCTTAAGCTTGACCTCAGTTGAGAGCCTGTTTGAATACAGAGTGATGGGGCAGGGTAACATGTATTGTTTTGGGTGTGTGGGGGAGACTTTAATGGTGATATTTGTCTATTCTTTTTTGGCTTTAATGGATGTTGTGATGAGCTGTGTGTTTTACTACACATGCAAGGCAGCTCAATTGGAGGGCCTCTCCCTCTCCCTCCATTCTTCCTTCTTACCAACTCCTTTGGAAGATCAACTGTTTTCTTCGTCACACAAGATCTTAGTCAACTAGTTTTATTCCATTTATTTATTTATTTTGTTGAAGGTCTGGATTTAATCCAGTCTCCTTTAGTTTAGATGCAAGGTCTGAGGGGTATCCATTCCGCCAAAGTCATCCAGGGTATGATCCTGGCCTCATCTCTTTTGAAGACGCCTTAGGCCTTTGCACTCAGCAAGAATTGATCCCTGGTGGGCTCTTTGAGAGCCTAACAACTTCACCAATGGACCAACGGCTGATTGGCATTTCATTTATTTTTCAAAGATTAAATCACTCATTTCATTTTGTAAAAAGAGTGTACTTAAACTCCTCGAGGACATAAAATGTACTTCACTTATTAGTACCTAATAGAATGTTTCCAAATTTAGGATTCTGGAAATCATTATTTTTTAACATATCTTTGTATTAGCCCCTCCCTTATAATGATTTATATTTCTTATTTATGACTGAAAAGAGAGACACCAACAGTTGAACGAGAGATACATCCCTATGCCACTATAATGTGTTTGGAATATCAAGTTCTAATATACATTGTTTTCTTTTCCTTTTTCTTTTTCTTTTTCTTTTTCTTTTGCTATTTCTTTTTCTTTTTCCTTTTTAATAAATAGAGGTTTTCACAAATTTATTAGTTTTGTTTGTTTTTGTTTTCATTTATAAAACAATATATTATAATTTTAAAAATTGTTTAATGTGTAAATAAACATTTATAACATATATATGAATTAATGATTGAAAACCAAAACAATAAGAGAGGGGAAAACATTTAACTTATTTGATAATCAAGAGAGTTTGAATTTTGAAATGAATATGAAGAGTTTTTAGTGAGACAAGGAAAACCCATAAAATTCGTATTTGACCAAAGCTAAAACACCCAAATTGCACATTTGGCAATTTGTACATGTAGAAAGCATGCACTTGTAGTTCCTAGATAAATTAAAAGCAAAAAAATATGATTAAACATTTGGAGCTCGAAAAACATCGATCAACATTTTACACAACTATAATAATTGTTTGGTTCTTTAACATGCTTGTAAGTGCTTAATAGATACATGTGAACACTAATTAGATTATTGTCTCTAGCTTTCACTTGATTTCTCTAGAATGCCCTTAATGGATGGTACATTGATGCCTAAATGCACTAGGTTACTTATGTATTTATAGACCAATAAAATTCATATCAAGACTCGATTGGTAGACAAGCCAACTTGAAATGGTTGAAAAAGGTCACAAAAAGATGAGAAAACGTTTAAATGGGCAAAAGGAGGGAAGGGCCCAAAGAAATATGTGAGTCATATAGACCACAATCATGGCATTCCTAGAACATGCATTACATGTTTGGGACCATGTTGACCTTAAGTCTCAATGATATTGTGAGGGTTAAGTAGTTCGCCCTTTTGTCAAGGACATATCGGGAGTATGGTTTAAAAATGTAAACTATAAAGGAATCAAATAACAACATCATTTATTGCATATTGCATAAAACATCTCTCTTTATTTATTTAATAGAACTATTACATATCCTCACTATAATCTTTTGTCCATTACATCATATATTCATTCTCCTCTCTATATCTATAGTCTTTCTATCCTTCCATCTATTTATCTCTCTATCTTGTTTCTCTATCTCTACAAATACACACACATATCACTATATCTAACTATTACATTCAATTACAATAAGTATCTTCACTCTATCATTATCCAAAGGTCACTTCCTTTGGTGGCGAATCTACATTGTTCAGTGTGTATTCTTTCTTAATTTTGTAGTTGTCTCTATGTTATGTGGCTTCTTGTGTACTTCTACGGCTTTCATTGTCTTCTGCGGCTTTCATGGTCTTCCAAAACTTTCCTCTATTTATGCCTTAGTATACAAAATTGATGAAGAACACTATCAACATCATCCCCAAACTTCAAATTGTTGTATCGTCCTCAGGACAACTAAATGATGAAGAACCCTGTCAACTACCTTGTTCTATTTTTTTGTACTAAACCTCTCTTATTTGTACAGTTGATAAGTTCCACCTTACAAAAAACACTAAAGGCTTCCATGCATAATATTACGATAGTGTAACATAGGAATACCAAAGCATCAACTTACTAGAACTTAGACGTCGGTGTAAGGAGAAATTCCCTCGCTCCACTCGCCTTAGGATGGGTTTACAGGACGTGATGGTTTCCAAAAATTTATAGATAGATTTGTATATTCTTCTAGATTAAGGCGTGGGTGCAGGGAGGTACTTCGTATATTTCTTTGTGATTTGTCCTTCAAATTTCTTCCATGGTGTTATGTGTTCTTTTGCCGATTCAAGCTAGAGTTCTAACTTTGTATTCTCCTAAATTATTGATATAAGTTTTGCGGGGGCTTAATTTTTTTAATGGCCACGTAGTTATGTTTGGTGATAGAAAAATCTCTTTGCTGTGTGTGAGTTCCCTATCCATGCTAGCATTGTATTTTTCCATATATGTTATTTTATCTGCTCTATATAGTTGTTTTATGCGGCACTTTGCAGCTAAGTCCGCTAGTTTCTTTCTCCTTGTGCCCTCTAAATCCTTTGTAACATCATAGGAGGAGGATTTTGTGTTAAGCTCTTGTTCTAACTCGTCCAACACAGCTTTTTTCCTCCTAGCCGACTCATGGAAAAAGTGTAGTATGCGGTCGCATTTGATATTTCAATTTCTAGTGATTGGGGAGCTTGTTCGACCTTGCCATGGTTTTCTTTATTTTTCTCATCCCTTTTAGCATTTCAACGAATTTTTAATTATCTATTTCTTCTTAGAAGATTCTTTGGCCTCTTTTCTCATTGGAAAGAGAGTGTGACAAGAAATCTTATAGCATTTGCTCTACCCTCTTTTCTATTGGTAATGTGGGATCTACTACATATAGTGGTCTGAAGGGTTTGACTTGTGTGATCATCCACTCCATTGTCTCTTCAAGATCTGCACACCGTTGCATCCAGTCATTCTTCGAGCTTTCTTCAAGGATGCTACTAAATTTTGATTTTTGCATGGGGGTCAATTTTTTTAGGTGCATTGTGCACCCTTCCTTTGTTTGTTTTACTACCCCATGTTGTAGTTGAAAGCTTTGAGCTTCTTTTGTCTATGCCAATACCTTTTTGATAATTTCTAGGTAATCCCATGAAGGCTCAAAGCATGAGCAAGTCCACTAGATACCAACAATGTATCCTTGCTTGGACTACTTGGCAAAGGTGTGCTCTTTATGGATGGTGTTCCTATGACTTTTGTCATTTCTTCCTCCTATTTTTATTCCTTCTTCTTCTTCTCTTCCTCTTTTTCGTGTTCTCCTCTTCATTCTTCTTTTTGTCTTACTCATCTTCCTTCTTCTTCTCCTCTTTTTTTTCTTCTCTTCCTCTTCTTCTTTTTGCTTCTCCTCTTCTTCTTTTTCTTCCTTGCTTCTTCTTTTTCTTCCTTTCTTGTTGTTCTTTTTCCTTTTCTTTTTCTTATTTTTTCTTCTTTTCTTCCTCTCTCTTTTGTTCTTCTTCTAATTTTCTTTTCTTCTCCTCTTCCTCCCCGTCTTTTTTTCTCTTCCTCCTCCTTTCTAATTTTTTATTTCTCCTCCTTCTCTTCTCTTCTTCTTCCTTTGTGTTTTTCTTGTCTTCCTCCTCTCTTGTCTTCTTCCTCTTTTTCCCTTCTTTTTCCTTTCATGTTCTTTTTTTTGTTTTCTTTTTTTGTAATTTCAGTAATTCTTGTATTTCTTTGATGCAGCTCATGTCCTTGGTTGTTTTCTTTTTCTTTTTCTCATTTCATGAAGTTCTTTCTCATTTACCCTTCCAAGTATGATCTCCTCTAGTTGTATTTGTAATTCTATTTCTTTTAGTAAGGAGTGTGGAAGTAGATGGATTATATCTTCAAGTACTAATGAAAATATCTTTAAGTAATGAAGTATTGCCTCTACCATAGCAATTTGTTGGGTTCAAAATAACCTTCATATTGTTGTGCAATATATGTTATACCCCGTGGTCAAGGCATATTTTTAGAACTTGTAGGTTGACCTTGTAAGTTGAGATTCCTCCAATTATTCAATCACCTCTATGAATTTTGGGCCACTATCTTCTTCATGTTTTTGTTGTGGGGGACATGTTTTTACTTGTGGGGGTCCTTCACTATCGGATTCTATAATTTGTATTAGATCTTCACCCAAATATTCTAGTTCATCACTTGTTTTTGGTTCCATTGTTAGAAGCACGATGACTGAAAGGGGGATGAATCAATCATACAAAAACTTTTACTTCATTTTCCATTACATACATTCATCATTCAAACCATCCATTCAACATCCATAACCAATGTGAGCTTATTAAGTGTGAATCAACCATTTACAAGTGCATAAGATAAGAGAGAACACAAGTACACAAGATATAATGTGGGAAACCCTCAAGGGGAAGAAAACCCACTGAAACCTCTGCTAATATTACTCATAACAAAGGACTTGCATGAATATTACACATCACACAATATTTATTTAGTGAAGCACCCACTTCACAAGGAGCACCCACCCCTATTTAGTATAACACCCACTATACAAGGAGGCTACCACCCCCTAAGGTGATCAAGAACCCACTTAACCACCTAAATATGAAGACCACTTAAGTATTTTTACTCCCAAAATAGATTGTGATCAAAAGTTCAGCTCCATACTCTTCAAACCCTCTCAAAACAAGCTCTTCTCCTACTCGCTCAAATTTGCTCCCTCATTTATTGATTAAGTGTAATTAATTTTCACATATTGTCCCTTATGTTTATCATCCCTTAATTCCTCTTCTTATCTCTTTACTTGACACCTCTATACTCTTCTTATCCCTTCGTGGCTCGCTCACATCCCTGATGTCTCAACTCACCTCAATGAGCAAATACACTAGCCTTTATATACATGACACTAGCTCATAACACCCTTAGGTCGGCCACAGTACCATATAGGCCAGTCATGTCAACACAAAGATACATTCACAACATCATATAACATCATTTCAAATAACCTCAAGGGTCGAAATAACTCAAACTAGCACAAGGCATCTCAATTAGGCCTAAAACATAAGCCTACTCCTCCAACAAATGGAATATGATCTTCAAAGGAATGTAGAGGCTTTGCCAAAGCTCCACAAGCTCAAGATACATCAGGGACATCCTCTCAACATCATCGGTGAGGAAAACAAGCTCTTCCCATTCTATCAACACCATGAAACACACCAATTTGTAAGCACCTTCAACTAGGTCTAAGCACCTAGAAAAATAGTCCACAAGAGTGAACAAATTCACATAGAAAAACCACTTGTTAAGATGACTTGGAAACATGAATGGATGCACCATGACTCTAACTCACTCTCTAGGTCCATGAGACACCACCAAACAGGTAACAATACTCAAGACATCCATCTCTCCTACTTCGCTTAAGCATGTTGATCATTCCCAGACATAGGTGATCCAAACTAAGATGGTTCACATATAAAATCACCTCATAAAATCAATGGAAATATCATAATGTCTACTATCAGGAACAACTAACTTCATCCATAAAATTAGGGCACAAGGCACCCAAACATCTCAATCTCTAGAACTTGTCAAAACTTCTTTAAGGACTCAAGAACTAGTCTTGAGGAAACCATGCTCTAATATCTTAAAAAACATTTCCAAGCTCAACCAATACATGTAACACATCATCAATTACAAGACACACCTCCTCAAGCACTAACAAGCATATGTCATTTGAAGAAAATCACATAACCACAAGGCTTTTTGAGAGACCTAATAAGGCTATTTAGGCCCCTAGGGTTTCAACATGAAACCACCTCATCTGATCAAGAAAAATGATCAAACATATCATGTCAGGTTTCAAACAACTCTCCATGACCAAAAACAACATCTCCAACAAGCATTTTATAGCAAAATCATCTCAAGCCACGACACAAGGTTTTAGCTCTTATATGCCAAAATCAGTAGGGTGACTTCGACAACCTGTAACTCAAATTTTATCAATCTGTACCGAAATAAAAATTTCATGACCATCTAACACACCTCTCAAGCTTCTTGGAATAGTTCACTTTTCTTCATGAAACCTCCATCTCAGCCCTAAATCTACAAATCTCCACAAAACTAGAGTTTTTCTCTATATTGTTGAAACACCTAGAACATGTAACCACCACCAAATTGACCTTTGGGGAGTCCTCTACAACCTTGATACATAAAATTTTCTTTCCCAATACATTTGGAGACCATACAACTCATTTTTCCTCCATCACTTTGAACTAGGGTTTTGGGGAGGGTTTAGACCACTTCTTCTTCTTAGCAATCATTCATAAATTATAGGACATCATTTGACTCCATTCCAAATCTAAACACTCTTAGTTCCATGCCCCAACTATGGTGAAAATCTTAGGACCCCATGTAAATATTTTACGAGCAAATGAGTACTCAAAACATGACCTCGAAAGCTGGGAAATGCACTTCTAGAAACTCGATATGACCAAAAGTAGCTTATCTTGCAATTTCTTCAAAGTCTTGACTTGAAACTTGGCATGAAACACTATGAAAAATTTATTCAACTATCCCAAGTCTCATTTTGACATGTACACTTTTGTATCTCTCCAACCACTAAGACTTACCCATGCATTTTGGCCTTGTTCTCAAGAAACTTGCTTCAATGGACCTTGAAACAACATCATACCTCTAAATACTGACCTGATATTCCTTCCACACTTCATATGTAGTGTCAAAACACACCTACCATGCTTAAAAATACTTTCCTGCTCCATATCTCATGCCACTATCTCATCTGCTTGACCTAGGTCTAGGACTAGGCCTAGAATGACTGACTCAACACAAACTTCTCATGAACAGACCATGATGACCTCTTACAGACTCATTAACACCTCTTACACATCTCATGGAACATTTTTGACCTCATACCAACCTTTGGGACTCATATCATGACCATACTAGCTTGCACCATGCTCAAGACCATGCTAAGACACCATAACAACTACACCAAAACTAGACATTATCAATCAACCTTCAAGCTTGACCTTGATTGACACCTCATGGAGACACCTAAACCACCTTGACACCCTTTGACATCAATGTGCCACTTGAAATCAATGACAGCACTAGACACAATGCCCAACATACATGACCACTAGTTTAGATATCCTCGCTTTCTATCTCTTGTGTGGATCCTGTAGAGATGGTTTTTGTTTCTCTTCTAGGTTTTTCCATTTATAGACCTTTGGTATTTTTTTCTCATGTACCTTATTTTTTCCTTTTTCTTTCCATTTCATTGGTTTTTCCATTAGTCTAGATGACCAACCATACCCACAGGCCCCGTGTGAAATCCTTGTAATGTTTTTTCCTAAATTCTTCCCATGTTCCTTGAATTATGTCGCCAATGCTTGGTGGTACTAACTTCCCGCTATCAATGGTCAGACCTCTAATTGCCTATATTGTAGTTTCCACAAGTTCATATGATGCTTCATATGGGAGTGGGGAAATATGAGAAATTTGTGAGGTGAAGGGTCGGAGAAATGTGTAATCAATATCTGCGATAAATACAACTTATTTTTCGTAGTTTGCAACTATTTGTTTAGAAACCCTAGATTTGTTAGCAACCACTCTTCAAGTTTTCTTGGTCCAACTCATCGGTGAAGTAATTTGTTCCACTTAAGACAAAGTGTTCATATGCTCCAAAATTTGTTTTGTTATGGGTGTATTTTGATCCCATTGTACTTGCTTTGTTTTTCTTGGTAGGGTACATGTGAAATACATGGCTAGGCATAAGAGTAGTGACCCATAGAAAAAGTGTGTTTTCCCTCCTTAATTTTCCTTGTATTTTCATTGAATTCCACCATGAGGACCTCACGAAGGTTGTATTCACAAAGTGGTTCATTCTAATTTCTAGGGCTACAATGGAACTTGTAGTATGTGCACCATCTTCTCTATTTGTATGATAAATGTTTCCCAAAATAACCCCTGGTTATTCTAGCAACTTGTTGTTTCATCTTGGCTCTGGCATCACTCTTTAGATTATATGCACCGCTGGTTTTCCCCTTGGTACATTTCCTTAGCTGCAGTTCCTCTTACACACTCTCGTACGCTTCCTTCTCCCCTTTCCTTTGCTTTATTTCTCGCATGCCTGCGCACTCGCATTCCTCCCTATATCCATCCGCAAGTCATCTTTATTTCTCCCTTTTCACGCACTCCTTTTGTATGCACTTCCTTCCTAGAACTTTGCATCATATCGCGTGCACTGCTTCTCGCTTCTTTCATCTTTGTAATTCCCTGGAATGGTTTTTACGCACATGTATTTTCCTTCCCGAGTCTCGTGCATTCCCTCACTCACACTCTTGTCCCCTCACACATCTCCTTTGAGCATTTCCCTTTCGTGCACCCTTTCTTTACGCACTTTCCCTTTTTTCTTGTCATGCTCCACAAACCACCTTTCCGAGCTTTCATGCTTTCCTTTGGTGGGCATCTGGGTCTTCTTTGTACATTTTCATGTCTATATAGATATGCATCCCTCTTCCCAATCCCCACACACCTCTTCGAGCACACAGCAGACTTCCTATGCATCCTTACATGTTTTAACAACTTTCTCATCTACCTCCTACTCCCGCCCGATGCAAAACCTTGCATTCAAATCATTATCAACATCCACAAAGAATAAGAAACCACAATATCAACAATTCAATCATCCAAAATCACTAAACTTGTCACTTTGCTCTCGTATGCAAATTTTTCTCAATATTTTAAAAAGTCTTAAAGCATTGTATCAAAGGCTAAAACCACTTCAAACATTTTGAACAACACCAAATACACTTTCTCAAATCATCAAAGTAGTTTCACAAAACCATCTTTCGGATTTTGCTTTTTGACCTCTAAATGCCCTTGTAGCCATGTAAATAGAAAAATTATAACATAACTCACAAACCACACACTTCCAAACCTGATTGGTAATATTTTCAGCTACCCATTTTTCCCATTAATATGCACACCAAATTTTAGGTCCCAACTCATCTCCGGTAAAACGTTATCCTCCTTTTTGCAAATTTTCGTAACTTCCCAATTAGCCCTCTTATCCTACAAATCTCCAAACTGGAATAATCTACAAACAATCAATCAAAATGGGTTATCTTTTTGGATACCATTTTTATTTTTCTTACTTTCTACCAATTTTATTTCCTCAAATGCTTTCCTACTTCACCCAACTCTAGAACCCTCTTTCTTGCCTATTTCCTATGTCTAAGCTAGGGTTTCTTGTCAATTTGCTAGGGTTTGATTTATTTCCCACGGTTTCAACTTCTCGACTATTATTCCCACTCAACATACGTATTCAATGCTTTTCCAGCTCCCACACATCTCACTTATCCCTATCTTGGTCATTTTCACCTTTTCGGCTTCTTTAGGATAGTTTTTGTTTTTGTTCCCCTTAGTGGATTGCCTCTATTTTCTTCACCCTTATATCCTTTAATGACTCTGTAACTCCCTCCTAATTACTTTATTTAAACTTCTTACCCTTTGTTCAATCTTCTTTGAATTCACATTCATTCCTCTTTCAAAATTTATGCTACCTTACAACTTTAGCCTTTGAGATTTCTTGTTCACTATTTGGTTTACCATAGTCCACGTTGATTTATACCTTTCTCTCACTTTTATTGCCTTAGTTTCCTTCTATCTCGCTCACTTTATACCTTTTTTCAGTCATACCTTTCATTCAAGTGATTTCATTCACTTAGCTATGACATTTCTTGGAATTGTTAACTCTATTAGATCTCCATTAAGATTGTCTTCTCAAAGCAGCTCCGATTCGATGGTTACTTGACATTGACTCTAAGGCACTCTTACTCACTCAATAGGTTATGTTATATTTTAATGAGGTTTCAAACACTCTACACACCCATATATCTTTTCACTACCTCCCAAGATAGACTATCCTCTAATAGCTTTGTTTCAAACTAGTATTCTTTGACTGTCACTACCTCTATTTAAAGATTGTAGCTTCATACTCTAATTTCTAATACCCTTTATTGACCTATTGGTGGTTCCTATGTTTTTATCACCCTTATTGATCTCTCTCAACATATCTTACCAAACATTCTTTGTCAACTTTATGATTAAGACACTTGATGCAATAAAATTACAAAACTATCATATATTTCATGTTTAGATCATAAAATGTATGTCATGCATAACCTATTGTACTATTTTCAAATAAAGATATCATTAAAATACAACTTTAAAAATTTCCCAATTATTCTACCTTCAAAATTTCAAAGTATATCTCCTCAAAAACGTGATGTATACTCTCTTTACTAGGACTGAGCCTGATTTTGTGTTCTCAAAACAGGTCTTGACCCAGTTTTGATTTTTTTCCTATACAATTAACTCAAAACTTCTTGAAATTTTTCTTACATTTCATATATACATTTCAGTCATTCCCCTCAAAACTTTGAGAAATTTTCCATGTGTAGTTTTAAAGTTACGAAAATTTTCACATTTGCACCTTTTCACAACCTTCTTCATGTCTTCTTGGGACTATCCATCCTTATAAACCTATAATGAACATGTACACAACATTTACACGTAGAATTCATTCGTTTATTCCTTAAAAATTCAATCCATGAGATCAAAATAGATCTTTAAAACATAGATTCACAAAAGAGAAGCTTTTATTAGATAAACCAATGAATTGTTATAAGGCTTCGTGATCCTTTGAGGCTCTATCACAAATATGTACTACTTCTCTAACCTCTACAACCTCCCTTTCAAATGCATTAGCATGATTTTAAAAGAGAAGAAGAGGTGGTTAGGTTTCCACCACCTAACTCACCCTAACACAAACTTACCATAGTGAGTTACATCTAGGTAGGGTCAAGTAGAAGGTTTTATGACATGATCACCTTATTACATCCATGTTAAGCCTATAATAACACTTGAAAGACTAACTTACTAACACCTAACCTACTAACTTAGTAAATAACAATTCAAATTTTCAAATGAGCCATTTTGGAGGGAAAACTCCAAATGAGCTCTTATTACAACACCAAGAGTCCAAATGGACTAAAGTACCTTCTAAACCTCCTTAAATAGCCTAAGATCCTATTCAATCCAAAAGTTTTTGTACAAGATGCTCGTGCATCACCCGTGAATGCACCCAAGGTTGTACCCTCTACGCCAATCCTAGTGCGCCACGTGTCCTACTACTGGGGACTTAGGAGATAAAGTGCACTTCACATGGACAAATAAAAGAGTGCCAGTTTTATGTGTATTTTGGTAGCAAATGGAAGTGTGATACGTGGCAAGGCTGAGCTTGTGGTCAACCTTCAAACTCCCGTGACCAATCAAGTGATGTCGCGTATCTTGTTGTTGTTCTTACACCGTTGAAATTTAACTCGCCTTAACTTCTTCCATGAAGCTTGAAATCATGCGTAGTTGGTCTCATCATAAATCTATTGATATAGGCTACATTCTAGACCCTTCAAAATTAGATTTTGGCAGGATTTAGTAAGTGAAAATGGGAAAGTGTGACTCGGTCCATTAATCCACAGTTCAGTCACTCGAACCACTCGGATTTCATGAGATATGGCCTCTTTCCTTCTTCCACAAGTAAACTAACATGGGGGTGGATTTGATAGAGCTCCATCTAGATTTTCAGGCATTATTGCACCTTGTTGGTGGTTGTGATTTAGAATATGATTTTTCCCTCTCTTTTTCCTCCTCTCTCATGTTCTTCTATATATTGTGAAATAATTTCCATTTGTAAAGGTTGGACCCTCTTGGTATGCAAGGGAATTATTCAAAGTATTGAATTTTTCATTTTGAGTCATAGGCATCAGATTTGGGCTACTACATTTTGGTTTATGCCTCCTTCCTTCATTGTAATGAATTGTGCATTCCTTGGAAGCAATAAAAGTTGTGTTTTATGGCTATTCTCTGCCCTAGCTCATGTTTATTGCATCTTCTTGCCTTTCTTTTACAATATTGGTATGTTGTGCATGTTTATATCTTTTGTGGGGTTTATTTTTTGTTGTGCCATGAGAATGAGAGTTTGAATGTTGTTTCATACTTGTGGCACACATTGTGAACAAGGAAAAGTTAAAAAAGCTATGAAAATGGGGTAAGAACACTTAAGAAACCCCAAAGATTTAAACAAACAAATCAATGGACCATCATGATAAGAAATAAACAAGGATTCATTAATTTGCATGCATTAATCTTGAAGTAAACAAGAAACCTAACATGTCTAGTCATCCTCTATTCTTGAAAGCTTTGTAAATGAACCTAATAAAGATTCTAAGCAATCAATTTGTGATTATGAGAATGGGAGCTCACCATTAATGGCTACAAAGCCACATGGTTCTTCCCATTTACTCAAAGCTTGAGTGTGTAGTGCAATAGCAAAACAAATAGATCAATAAACAAATGAAAATAAGCTCTTAATCCTAAACAAAATACTATAGTTTATGCTAGAAAGGAGGAAGTGTTCTTAGAAATGGTCTAGGGGTAGTGGGGTATTTATAGGTTTCTAATTCCAGAAATGAAATGATTTGGGTGCATGTGGGACAAATGAATAAGCCAAAAATCACTTTTAGTGAGTCAAAGTAAGATTTGACTAGGCTTAGAAGAGGTTAAACATGCCTTAGGCTAGTTAATCTAGGTTTAGGCTAATTAATCATGATTAGTGAGAAATTAGGGTTCTGAGAGAGTTGTGAGGGGTCTACTCAATCTAATGAAATGGATTGATAACCTAGGAAGCTAGTAGAAGTAGTTTAGAAGGAGATTAGAAGGGATTTTGCTAATAAGAGGTTATATTAGCTTGATTAGTTGGTTATAAGGAGAATATGACCAAAAGGATGGCGTAAAAGGAAAGTTAGGCCTAATTGACAAGGTGTTGTCAATTTACGAGGAGGAGGATAGTCAATGCAATATTAAGAATAATAGTGCTTTGATCAAACTATAGGTGTCTACACACATGTTTGCCCTCCCTTTATGCATTTTCTTTAATTTTTACTCATCTAAGAGTGTTCTTCCCCTTCTTTTTGGTGCTATCACCTCCCCTTAGTTTATGATTTCAGTTTTATGCATTTCCCTCTCTCCATGGTCCCTTGGAATGATAGAGTAGAGTTAGATAGTTTCATTTCCTTAGGAGTAGTTTTAACAGTAGAAATAGGTAGAGGAAGTTGGCCTTCTCTAGAGGTTGATCTCAATTTGCAACACCCACATTGTAGATTTAATCCAATGTTGTCTCAAAGCCCCCGTATCATCTTGATTTGGGATGGGTGTAATTTTGAACTTCAACATTTTTGGCATGCCCAAAGTGGAACCAATATTGAAAGCTCACATTTCATCATTGTTAATTTGTGATGTGTGACTTAGTGATTTCTATCCTTGAAGACTTGCTTCAACACATATGATGACTCTTAATATCCATATCTTCTAGTTTTAGTAGACGAGTGCCTCTTTAATGATAAGGATTCATACAAGACAAAGTGTATCAGGTAAGCCAACCTTTGAATATTTGTAGTTGTCTCCAAGAAGTAGAAGAGGAAGAGTAGCACATAGATCTCCATCTCTTGCGTGCAGAGTGATCTCCACACCTCCTCTTGATATACCTTTTGTGTGCTCTTCGAGAGTCTTGAGACCCATCGAATCACAGCGCATCAGAAAAATATGCCCTTTTTCATCTTCAACGGTGGTATCCCTTTGGCTCTCAATGTGCAACATGACATACCAGTGTCGTACTCAAAATCATTCCCTTTTTTCTAGTGAGAATAAAATAACTCATGTTGATCACATTCGGGACATTGAAAATGCCCGCTTTGTTCATTGTAATGCCATCAAATTTTTTTCCATTTTTAAAGCAAACACATTAAATTTTCAGTTTTAACATGTAATGCATAACTAGATAACTATTGCAGATTTCTACAAGAGAGTTATTCCAACAAACATTATTTCTTTTGTAACACAATGTTTCCAATAAACAACTTTTATTCCAAAATAGAGTTGCAACAATTTCTTTATGAAGAGATCTTTCATATCTATTTTACAAGCTTACTTTTCCAAGGCAAGGGTTCACATTTGTAAAAATATGCTCAACTACATAGCTATTCAAGACAACCATTTTTACAAGATCCTTGCACTATTGAAGGAAACTTTCTTAAGCAATATGGCTTAAGTTTACAAGTAACATCACATACAAAGTGGATGTTTTACAAGAAAAAGAAAGCTTCACATAATCACATTTATAAATATACAATAAGAACCAAGATGAATAGGGAACTCCAACTATCTCCAACTTGAGCTCCAAACTCCAAGAGAACATGGCTTGTTTACCACCCAACCAATAGGCATCATCACATGCCTTTCCATGGTTGGAAGTCATGCTAGCCTCCCCCAAGCCCATGGGAGAGAGGAACTAGCTTCCACAATGTGCACAAGTATAATGGGGATTTACACACAACAAGATAACATAAGACCATTTAACCACTTAGACCTACTATACAATAAAAACAACAACATGAGGAGAACAAGGTCAACCTCACAAGGGGGAAGAGAGGAAGTAGGATGCCCAAATCAAGGTGTCCAACCATAGGAGCACCAACAAATACATATATACAAACTCCTTATACCTCCTAATCTTTCATCCTCCTTATTTCTCCTTTATGCTATAGAAATCCTTCTTGGGAGGATTTTCAAACCCAAAAGGGTTTCCTCACCAAGAATGGGGAAAGGTTCAAGCCATATGAACCTTTCTCCCACCTCAAACCATATGAGGGGATGAGAAGGGACCTTCATGGCTTGACCAACAACCATGAGGTTTGAGAGGGAAATCCCTCTCTCTTCCCCTACATTCTCCAAAAACCATCATTCCAAATGATGGTGGAGAGAAAACAAAGAAAAAAATAACAAGAACAAGCAAACAACCACATTCACCATACAACTTCACAACACATCATTTCACACACTATTTTATTGATCAAGCATAGTTTACAAGATAAACAAAACTAAGAAGGAAAAAGGTTAAGAACCCTACCTCTATAATGCTTTCCAAGACTCTAAGCTTTTCCCCTTTGTCCAAGCTCCTCCAAGCTCCCAAAATTCTCCAAGTGCTCCAAAAAAAATGAACCAAGAAGACCCATTCCTTCCACATGAGGAAGAATAAAAAGAGGAACCCAAAATTTTCCTCACCAATGAGAAAGTGACAAGTGTCACCTCCTCTCCTCTCAAGAGTCAAAGATTCCAAAAACTAAATAAGTAAGAGTAAACTCACCTTTTAACCCTTATCACTCAAAATACTAAAAACTAAAATAAAACAAAGTGGAGAAACTTTTAAAAATTTCACACAACCCAACCATCTTACATGGATGGTGACTAAAGAGGGAAAAATGGGAGGGAAACTCCCTCCAAACCTTGGAAATAGGCCCCCCTACCTATTAGGTAGGGTCCAAGGGCCCATTTTCATGCTAAGGGAACCCCCAAACTCAAAAGGGGTCCCTAAAATTACCCAAAATAACCCAATTTCGGGTTTGGCATGCTTGGGCACAAGGGTAGAGGGTGTGGGGTTCACCCAAGGTTCACATGTGGTCCCCAATCCCTTCTACCAACACTTAACTTAAGATAAGATCATTAACCCCTAAGCTAGTTTACTTAATAAAACACACCCTAAACATAATTAATTTTACAAGACATAATTACATTACAAATTGAGGGTTCACCCATGGTGCCCAATTAAATACATCTATTCTAAGGCCTCAAACATTTAGCATGGTTAGGACTCAGCCCGTGGGCCGCTTGTGCACAATTGCGTAGCTTCCCTGAAACCCATGCTCTCCTATACCTGTCACCTGCACACTCATTGCACACATTAACCACATCTGTCCAATATAATAAACATCATCTATACATCACAAATTCAATCTAACTTATAATGTCCTAACATTATTAAACAATTGATAGTGCAATGCATACAATTATTCACATAGTTTGCCATGAATCACCACCAAATAAAATTGCAACGACATACACTTAGGTTAGCATGAAAATTACCATCATTAAATCCAGAACACTATATCATTAATCAAATCAACCACAAGAGACTAACATCTAATCAATAAATATACCATATAACCCTGTTAGTGTCATCAACATCATAAGAGATATATCAATATACGAATCTAGTCCAATTGGCGCTACACGCCCAAAATGCCATAATGTCCATGAGGATAAAATATCATAGTAAAATGTCCAAAGTCTATCAGAGTCTCAGTCAAAACATGTCTAGGAATAAAGGAACCAACAGATAACTGGAGCTATAAAAATGTGGGCACTACATTCATCTAATTCTGAGAGGATGATGTCATGTCGTATTTTAACTTCATCACTCAAAGGAAAAACACTTCAATGGTATATAATTTTAAGACCTACCTCTATTCACAATTGGGATGAGCTTGGCACATCTCTTTGTAATCAGTTTGAGGAGAAAGTATATAATATATCATTTTAAAAAAACTAACAACCATCACGAAAGCTCCCAATGAGCTCATGGCTGACTTCAATTTTAGATTTCGAAGACATAGAACAGAATTCCACCCCTCTTAAGACCAACTCCACAAGGTGTTTTCCTCTATTTCTTAAGAGAATTGAATTATAATATTGTTATCATGATACAATCAATGTGTGTTATGCAATTACCCGATTCTTACCCAATAGCCATTAGGGCTGAAAATTATCTAATACAAGTTGGAAATATATCCCCTAGATTACCTATGCCTTTGTTTCCGAGTTTCCTTAAGTCTCTCAACCTTATATTGATCCCATTACCTCTACATCATACTCTCCCCAAAATCAAAAAGAAGATGAAGAAATTAAAGCCATTAGAGAAACAACAAGCACAATTTGTTAGAAATAATTCGATAAGGGATTCAATCAAAGCTATCAACCCTTTAGCAGTTAATATCCAAATCAAAAGTATGGGCACAATCAGAAAAACAATAAATGGCAAGTCATAATCCACACCAACCTCTTTAGAATTTACTCCTGTGTAACCACTTCCTACTCCTGGTTTAAGAAAAGCTTTAGTTTAAGTATAAAACAATGTGATTCAAGAGACATTATTTCATGATTTAGAGTTCTTCCAATCAATATGAACGATCTATAGAAGCGCTTGAGCCTACCAATGAAAAGGATCAATAGGTCAATCCTAAGACTAATCTTATGTTCTTTGGCTTTGATAACCTTTGTGCAATAAATCAAGCCATGGAAAATTCAAATAGACCACACGCCCAAATTGTTGACAACACAAGGTCCAAGAATAGAATGTTGGAAACTATCACGTAGCCTTCATCTTCTAGAAAGCATATTGATCTTCACACATCAAAGGAAGATGGCAAAATTCAACCCAACAATGTTTTCTTGACCATTGGCGTAAGTGAGGACATGCGCAAGGTCGCACACACACCTCCTTTGGAAAATCAATCTCTTACACAACCAAAATCACCTGTCTCAACCTTAGAACAAGCAAGAAAAGATAATATTACACCTCAAATGCACAAGCCCATGGGTCTTCCCTTCAACATTGTTAATAAAATGAAGAAGATTAATGTTAATGTGACAATTTGGGATGCCTTGTGTATTCCATCTCGGTCTGACCTCTTGCATAAAGCTCTCGTGTAGATCCCTCAAGTTGATCCGGTCATTCAAAGAACCTGGGTTACGGTTAATCTTTGTCAAACACAGGATAAAAAAGTAAGTAAGGTTTTCAAAACCCCACCCTTTTATATGTCCTTGATAGTAGGAAAACATCTTGTTCATAATTGCATGATTGACTCAGGGGCTAGTACTTTTTTCATGCCTAAGAAAATTGTTGATATCTTAGGTCTTAAGTACAACCCTGTCTCTAAAGGAGTCTTACAACTTGATGGCTCAACTATTAGCATCCTAAATGTAATCAAAGATCTTGAGTTGACCCTTCATTCCTCTCCAAGTCTAACCATAACTCAAGATGTGTCATTCATTGACTTGCCTCCTTTGTTTTCTATTTTCGTATCTATAGATTTCATGACCAAATTGGGTGGTTACTTGTCTTTGGATTGGTCTCATATGTTCCTAAGAACTAGATATGGTACAAGATTTACCATACAGATCTGAGCCTATATTTTCCTATCACATTGAGTCATATGACCCTTCTCCTCTCCAATAAAATTGTCTCATACAAGGAGACCAAGAGTAAGATTCAGTTTCAGAAGAGTAGCCTATTCCTCTTTCCATACAAAATCTCCTTTTGGAAGAATGGGCCAAGGAACACTTGTGAATTTGATCATTATGATACAAACCGTAGAAGCTGGACTTGGAACATACTATATTCTTTAAAATTAACCTACTTTTCCTACACCACTCAAGCAAGAAATGGATAATGTTTATGGACTATGGAATTTTTTTATCGTTCTTGAAGTAAAAAGGCATAGGCATAGATGTTGTTATCGTCTCTTCTAATAATGAGAAATTCTTCTTCGTGCATAGCCTACAATCTATTTGTTCCAAAATGTAGTTGAGTATGAAGCATTGGTACATGGTATTCTTATTGTTGAAAAGAGACAGATTAAGGCATTGTAGATATTTGGTGACACAGGCACGGTTATCCACCAAATGAGGAACATGTGCACAACAAAGAATAATATTTTTAAAGATTATAAACATAGAGTTTGGGACCTCTTAAAGAGATTTTATGTTATCAATTTATAGGTGGTGTTAAGGAAGTTGAACAAAGAAGAAGACTAACTGAAATCCCTTGGATTTCAATTCTCACCAGCTAAGGATTTTTCCAAGCTAAGACATAGTACATTAGGGTGGTAGTCAAGCCATCAGTTCCAAATAATGAAACCAACTAGAAGGTGTTTGATAGTGATGCACATATTGTTCAATTCATTCAGAATGAGGCTGAGTATTATTAAAAAATGCAAGTTGATTTGCATGATAGCTATAGTGATCAAGTTATTCAGTTGAAGACAAAAAAAATTCTAAAACGATTGATCACCATAGAGCATATTTTTAGTCGATGATGAGTTCAGGGGAGAAGAAAAGAACATAGCAACAAAGCATGAAAAATTCCATCCACTCACTATTGCACGTGGAAAAAATTTATTGCTTGGAAATGTCTCTGCATAGAAGATGAAAAATAATCCTTTATCTCATTATGTCAAAAATATAGTGACATCTTCTCATGGGATTATGAGGACCTAATGATGGGTCATTGTAACTTCCAATCATTTAACCAACATATTCAATTGTTGGTGTCATCTCAAACCAGGGTTGTGTCCTAGGTTGTATGCAATGAAGTTGGATGCAACACAGTTGTTTTGGTGATTCTCTTTTGGGGGTTTCAGTTGTTATCATTCTCTTATTTCTCCTACACTATGAAAAAGTAAATGCAACTCTAAGCTATTGAAATGAAAGACAGAATTCAGGAAATACATCTAATCTATTGAAACAATGTTGTTGTAATAAAATGCTTCAAAGGAAACTACTTAACTAAATTGAAATGCACACACGAATTGAAATAACAGAAAGTAAAGATACTAAAGCAAGGAAATAAAATATTGCATTCAAACAACCATTCAAATCAAAGTACTGGAACTGAAACTTATCAGAAATAATGATCATGCATGAAATATCAACCCTCCAATCTCCTCAGGTGAGTGGGCCCTTGCTCTCCTTTGGGATTGAGGTACTTCAACACCAACGAATACTCAAAATAACATATAGATTATATTGATTCGAGCAAGTTCAAAACATGTTTTATCATAAGATTGTAATAACTACTAATTGGTATAGAACTGTACTGAAGTATATCAACTAACAACTATGAAATAGTTTCAAGAAGGTGTCTTTATAGACACAAGTAGTTACAAATTGTGCCACAATGATAGGCCATGGATTCAACTAAATAACAACCTAATTAAAGCTCAATGGAACCCTATAATATAGCAAAAACAGGGCCCTCGTTTGTAGGTTGCCATTAGGAAAATCCTCTAGAATGACATGGTGGCAAGAGACTCGGTCTTCTTGACTATTACTTCCACAAAATTGGCAAAGGATGTGCTTTATCAACCTACACAGTCATCACATTACTCATAAAAGTAGTTAGTGGGAACTTCTACGATCATTAGTTCACATGAGACAAGAACAAGAGAAATGCATCAATCTTACTAAGAATATAACTATCTAGAACATCCCCCATACATTCATTAACATAATTAGGAGAAAATCAATAGTCATATGGATGATATAATAAGTCGATTTATGCACTCATCACCTAAAGGTATTTTATCCAAGTGTTTCTCAATACTCCATTGATCTTGATCTTGATGTTAAGCTCATCGGACAAAAGAAAAGGCTCTTCAATCCTAATATAGAGCCCCTCATGAGAGAATTATTCAAGCTAATTGAGACGAAAATAATTTTTCCTATCAATTACTCTACTTGGGTGGAAAATCTTGTTCGGTGAGGGAAAATAATGGTGAAATCGAGTTTGTGTTGATGTTAGAGATTCGAACAAAGCTTCATTAAAATATCATTATCCTTCACCTTCTATGGAACAAATTTTGTAAACCATTGCAAGTGCAGAATGGTTATCCATGATAAACGGCTATTTGGGTTTTTGTAAGATCATGGTCAAGGAGGAGGATCAATGTAAGACTGTATTTATAACCAAATGGGGAACATGTTCCTATCAAAAAATTTCTTTTGGTTTGTCAAATGTAGGTGCCACTTTAGAAAGAGGAGTGGACATTTCCTTCAAAGGGTAACTCAACGAGTTCATCCTAGTTTACTTGGATGACATAACCATCTCCTCAAAGTAGAGTAAAGATCATATCTTTCATCTTGAGAAAGTACTTGAGAGGTGTATAGAATTTTGGGTGTCTCTTAACCCCAAAAAGTGTAACTTTGATATCCCTCAAGGAAAGCTTTTGGGACATGTTGTTTCAAAGGATGGTATTGCCATTGATCCATAAATAATCTCATCCATCCTCTCTCTCTCATTACCAATTCACAAGAAGGCCTTGCAATATTTCCTTAGAAAAATTAACTTTTTATAAGATTCATTCCTAACTTTGTAAGATTGGTTAAACCTATCACTCTCATGCTCAAGAAAGATTCATTCTTTAGGTGGACAACATAAGTATTGGCGAAATAATTTTTTGAGTGGGAAAATTAGTGAACTCTCACCAACAGTGTGTGGGACTAAGTCCCTCTACTTGAATGGGGCAACTCCATTTATTGAAAATAGGAAATATTTACACTATTCTAATTACTTGGGGGTGGTATTTAGACCAAGGAACACACAAGAGTTCTTCCTACACCTATGAAAAAGTGTTTGTAGATTATACAAGAGAGGAAAAGTCTTGAATGAGAGGTGTGAAGAGAATAGTAAAGGGTGTTTTACAAAATAAATAGTAAAGAATATTTAATTGTCTCAAAACCAAAATATGTTCATGAATTCAATGAGAAGACACCATTCACATAACACAAGGAATAAAACACAACAAGCACAAAGTCTCAATGCATAATATTCAACAAGTACATGCTCATGGAGTATAGTTGATATGGAGAGGAAACATATGAAAAGGAGTTAGAAGAAATTTGATCACTTGTTCCTAGAGATAATAAGGAGATATTAAACAATAATAACCATCCTTTGAAGTGAAGAGGCTCTCCCAATTTATATATTTACAATGCAACTCTTCATCTACCCCCACATGAATCTTCGTGTTCTTATTCAACTTGTGAATTTTCATTATCCTAGGAAGTGAGTAAATAAGTCCCCTTTTTATAAATCAAAAGGGAATTTTACAATGCAACATTATAAAGTCACTTAAGTGAATAAGAAAAATACAATCATTGTGTACAACGAAGAATTAGAAAGGGGGAGAGAAGAGGAGAAAGAATGAAGAAAGGAGAGAGAAAATGCTCCAAAGCATGGATGAAGATGCCTCCGCCTTCGATGAAGATCAGATCCGATGATGTTGAAGATGAAAAATTGACCCATGATAAACTTTCACTATGATTCACTGATGAAGATCTCTAATGAATACCTTTTGAACACTTTGCCCCCTTTTGGATATTCTTAAAATGATGCACCTCTGCAACACTTCTTGAACACACTAAGAAGAGGAGTGATGAACACTTAAGAAGTAGACCACCGAGAGTATTGAAATATGACTTCCATTATTAAGAATATCATTTTGTTCCTTGATACAAGTACCACATCTTCATGATCAATCATTCACATGAGGAGAATTTAATGCATTTTTCTCACACAAACATGATCTTGATTCTGCCACTCAGAAGCACTGATGGTGAATGAAACATGAAACCAAATATTTCTGATTCTGAAGGAATAAGAAAGGGACAAAAATAAATGACATCCATCCTTTAATCATTCATTCCATGTGATATTGAAGTGAAATAGCTCTCGGGACAAAATTGACATTTTCCCATTTTGGCACTTTATGCTCACCGCATCGGGAATGCGGGAATTTGCTTGAAAATTGGGTGGGAGACATCTATGAGTGCAAGACCATTATAAAATGAATGAAGGAATTAAATGTGATCATTTTTATCTCATTTCATCCATTTAATATTTTTATAATATTCATCATTATTGTCCCATTTTAGCCAATTTTCGCCAATCTTGCCAATTTTGGCAATTTTGAGTGTCTTGATCATGGGGAATGCAATGAGG
The DNA here is from genome assembly GCA_018340775.1 of Taxus wallichiana var. yunnanensis. Classification (NCBI taxonomy): domain Eukaryota; kingdom Viridiplantae; phylum Streptophyta; class Pinopsida; order Cupressales; family Taxaceae; genus Taxus; species Taxus wallichiana. The sequence continues at coordinate 804,994,048 of CM031239.1, read as the reverse complement.
TATCTGAATGCAAATTTTTCTCAGACTTACTATTATTAGTAATTTCTCCAATAAAGGCTTACTAAAAATATAAAGTGGCCTTCCGGTGTCAGATTTAAACGAAACCACTTGTAGAAGTTTTGTTTTTCATTTTAGGCCTTTGCTCCAATTTTCAGAGGATTTCAATTCCCGATTTGTGTAGATATGAAAAATGAGTATTTTTGGCTGAAAATTTCAAGGGGCTATAGAAAATATCATGGTGAATTAATGGAGGCATGAAAAAATTCCCCTTAAATTTGTTTTTGCAAGGAATCTACAGTTCAAATCTCATGGAAATTAGAGCAAGGGTTGAGGAGATATGAGCAAAAGTGTGTTTTTGAGCATGAGGGATTTTGGGAGAATTTTGGCAGCATGACAGAAAGGGAGCACACAATGGAGGATTGAAAATTACCAAAAATGAGTTATAAATGACTAAGTGTTGTCTTTACACCTTCCCTCACTCATAAACCTAGTTAACTCATCACTTGACTCACCCTGCTTAACCCGGGTTAACTAGAGACTCATGGGTGGAGTAAAAAAATTATAAATGGGTCTCGGATGTCCTCAGAGACACCCGTAGTTTGATCAAACCAATATTATTCTTAATATTTCACTAACTTTTCTACTCCTTGCAATTGATTGACACACCACCGGTTAGACCTATTTAACTCCCCTCTTACGACACTCTTTTAGTCGTATTCCTCTTATAAACCAATTAAGTAAGCTATTATAGCCTCATTTTGACTAAACCCTCTTCTGATCCTATTCTAGACCACTTCTACTATCTTCCTAGGAAATAAATCCATTTCATTAGATTGATTGGACCTATCACAACCCTCTCAAAACCCTAATTTCTCATCAGTTATCACCAATTTTTTGATCGCGCAAAATTGTCAAAAAAACAATTAAATAATTAAAAATTAGAAAATTTTGAAAAGTATTACTTTGCGTGGTTCATTGGACTCCTTGCGATCGTCTTATTTTTGTGATCGTTTCGGTCTTCGTTTCGTGATTTTCGGGCAAGAACTCTTCCCGCTAGGCTATAAAATGCATTAAAATACATTAAATAATTAATTAATATTTAATTAATTAATTGCTCCTTGTTTGATTAAATTAATTTTTAAAAAATCACTTAAGGAGTATTTAATTAAATAAATATAAATTAAAGTTCATCCGACAAGTTTTAGTGCCGGGGAAGTAAGCTTTTGTTTCCAACTGCCGGGTTGGCTTCCCGAACCCGGATTTCCACTTTCCTGGCAATTTCCTTCAAATTTCCCGCACGTGGGTTTTCCTCTACCAATTGCCAAATCATGGATTGGCAAACGGGCATAAAATTCCCCAATTTCCCACATGGGGAAATTGGACGGGGATTGCCAACCCATTTTGCCATTCCCGTTGGCAATTGCCCGTTACTTTTCCCATTTCCCCCTGGCACTTAAGCCACTACCCGGGATGAGAGGAAGTTGAATTAATCCTCGTAACTTCCTCCATCAAACCCGGTGGAAAAAGTCAGAAGCTTCTTTTTCTTCAGGAAGACATAATATTTTGTTAACATTATGCAAGAGAAACCCACGCCATTGTGAGCGAAGAAAATAACAAAGTGAAAAGGAGGACAACAAAAAGACTAAAGGCAAATACATGCGCATTGGTTGAAGGAAAATACAGGAAGGAGAACAGTCCATACGAATCGGAGAACAATCATACCAAAAGCCACGCAGCTCGACATAAAGAAAGAACTGAAACAGTCTTTAAAAGAAAACAAAAAAACAGCAAATCCACGCCCAGCTGGAGGAATAGAAAGGTTTTCAATATAGAGCAGTTTTTAAAATAAAACAAGGATTTAAATTTTCAGTTCCACGAGCAAAGGGAAAAGATTAAACACAGAGAAAAGATCAAAATCCACGAATGTGGATATACAAGACAGCAAGGAAAGAACAGTTTTCCATGCATGCAAAGGAGGAGAATGCAGAAAGCAATTTTAAATCCCAGGCCAGAGCACTTTCCAAATAATGAGGTGCAGCCTCCAGCAATGCCTGAATGTTTCACACCAAATTTTATCGACCAGCTTCATAGGAGTTTCAATGGTCCACAGCAGCTGGTACAAATGGAGTTGGGTCTGCTAAATGGCAGGAACCCTGGCCCTTCACTTTGGTGCAAGGTCCACCAGGGACAGGAAGGACACACACAGTCTGGGGAATGTTGAATGTTATTCATCTTGTTCAATATCAACACTATTATGGTGCACTGCTTAAGAAACTTTCTCCGAAAGCTACAGCAATCCTACAATAATGCAAACAAGATTGGCCCAGGATCAATCGATGATGTTCTTCGAGTATGGATCGCACACTGCTCCGCATGCTTCCTAAACTTTGCCCTAAACCACGAATGCTTGTTTGTGCTCCATCAAATGCGGTAATGAGATGAATTGCTACGGCGTGTTCGGATCGTGGATTCATTGATGGTGAAATGAAGGTCTGTCGCCCTGATGTTGCGAGGGTGGGTGTGGATTCTCAAAATCGTGCTACTGGGCAAGATTGCTCGGTGAAGCGATAACTGAAATTCTCCTAGGAAAGTGCCGTGAGAAAGTAATTGGCTATATGTGCAGCAGCTACGGGGTGGAGAAGTAAACTTATCTCGGAAAATCGGTGGCCTCAGAGAGAGCTAAGTGTGACAGCCTACCGCAGGTGATCCCAAGGAACCGTTGGTGTTGATCCTGATGTTCTGGTTGCACGCGACCACAGTCGTGATCAGTTGTTGCAAAATCTTGCAGCTGTAGTAGAAGAACGAGATAAAGTTCTAGTTGAGTTGTCTCGCCTTTTCATTTTGGAAAGTCGCTTCCATGGAAGAAGCTGGATCAAATCTTGAGGCAAGTTTTACAAATGAGGCTGAGACTGTGTTCACTACTGTTTCTAGTAGTGGCCGGAAGTTATTCCAGCGCCTAGCCCATGGGTTTGATATGGTGGTTATAGATGAAGCTACAAGCTAGTGAAGTTGGCGTGTTACCTCCACTTTCATTGGGTGCTGCAAGGCGTGTTCTTGTCGGGGATCCACAACAACTACCTGCAACAGTAATTAGCCGGGCAGCAGGCATGTTGCAGTATAGTAGAAGCCTTTTTGAGCGCTTCCAACAAGCAGGTCGTCCAACTATGTTGTTATCCGCTCAGAATCAAATGCATCCTCAAATTCGGTTTTTTTCCTTCAAGATATTTTTATCAAAATGAATTAAGTGATAGTGAGAGTGTTACCAGGAGACCTGATGAAGTTTATTACAAAGATTCTCTATTGAGACCTTACTTGTTTTATGATGTAACTCATGGAAGGGAATCTCATAGAGGTGGATCTATTTCATATCAGAATATTCCTGAAGCACAATTTGCTTTGCAATTATATGAGCATCTTCAACGGGTCATAATCATGGCAGCATTAGGTCTTTATCGGTAAAGGTATTTTCTCATCATTTGGAAGGTACAATTGTGCTTATTATGGCAAAGCCAAAACATTCTTACTACAAGTGTTATATAATAAGGAAGAACTGTGAGCATTGTGGTAAAACCATTCTTTTCAAAAATGTTAGGTTAAGTTCGGTATTCAAGTGAGTTGAGCTAGAGAAGAACTCAGGGAGTTCGGTTCTGGAAAGAAGGTAAGATGACACGAAGGGCATGGATCGCCATGGGAGTCCAAATTCAAGTTGAAAATGCATGAGCTCACAATCAAGCTAGGAGCGATACGATTGAGGGCTCATTCGTGAGTTGAGTCGTCTAAACACCTAAGTGAAGAAGGAGCACATCTCGAGAATTTCTCATTCCAATCATCATTCGTCTTTGCATGATTGCCCTAATTCTTCAGACCTAATCAACAACTCAACACTATAATTTAGAGCATTGGTTCATGCGCAAGCACCTGTAATCTATATCACACAATTTCTAGAGGTGGAACTCATTGATGAAGTACCTCAAAATATACCAGCCCAACTTGTGGAAGTAGTCACAACTTCTCAATCAAAAGTTGATGATCCGGTTTTTTCCCCGCCTACATTTGAAGAATCACCACAAATGGAGAAAATGGCGACAACATCTTTCTCACAACAAGAAGATCCAATTTCAGCAACACCCGAAGGTGATCCCCTTCAGCGTGATGAAGATCAATTCCCAACGAACACGAGAACCATGTACAATGAGGTACTTGGAGAGGTTCTCACCTGGCTACATGATATCCTGAAGAATTGAAAGAGGGTAATCAAGCCAATAGTGATAAACTTGGAAGCGATTGCGTAAATGTTAGAATCCATCACTCCAAAAAAGACCAAATACTACGCTAAGGTGTGTGTCAACGAATTCATAAATCACTTCGATGATTTTTCAACACCACTTGTTCACAATGGGGCAAAGGAGATGGATTTCCAAGACTCTGAAGTCTCACGAATTCTGCTCGGGAGATCAACACTTTGGGATGGTGACAAAGACAAAGGACATAACTCCAGGCAGTGAATTGCAATTTTGGCTCTTGGAGATCTTCTCAATGGCGAAAGACCAGAAGCTGGATTCTGATAAACCAAGGTGGCGTAACGACTACGGTCTCGTGACAAATGAATAATTCACCATGGAAAGGTACTCTGAGCATGTGGAGAATTGTGAATATGAATACGAATGAAGACAAATCTTCTCACACCAGGATATTGCTCAGATAGAGGGGTGGATGAATTGCTCAAGTTTCAAACTCAGCACTCTTGTCATTTGGAGGATTGCAGAGCACAGTCAATGAGTTCATTCCCGTACGATCGGGATAGGTGGACTCTTGGCCCAATGGATAAGGCACTGATCTTAGGTGTCTTGATCTAGGTGGCACATTGCTGACTAGGATGTCTACGTGTGCATACAAGTCATTTAAGTGGGGTCCACATGTACCCATTTCTTTTATTTATGTATTTTTCCTTAAATGACCTTTTAACTTAAGTGGTTTCTATTTTTAGTCACTTTTTAAAGGTTGGTTGAAAAAATTCAAAGTCACTTAAGTGCCCTATTTAATGTGCATTTAAAACCCTAACTACTTCGTAACCAACTTTTGGGTTATAAAAGGAAGTGAGGGGCTCATTTGTAAGGGTGACTTTGAGAGAGGAGAAGAAGATACTTTTGTGCAAGCTTTGTTTCAAGAAGAAACTTTGTGTTCTTTGTGAAAAACATTTTGGAGTTAATAGAATAAGAACTTTGTGTCTCATTCATTGTCTCTTGTAACATTTGGTGTTCTTATGTTCATTAGATGTTAGGTGTTTGAATCTTGCATGCAAATATTATCTTTGATCTTATTGTCAACATTAGTAATCAGTTGTTCTAGTTCACAGTGATCAAGCTCTGACTATCTACTTGCTCATGTGTGTTCCCTTTTGCATGTTCTTGTTTGGCTAACTCAAACTCCGTTTTATTTGTGTTGGTTATTCATCTTTCCTCTTCATGCAATATTAGGCTCTGTTTTTACCTAACTCTTGCATGTTCTTTCAGTCCATTCCATTCCACTCCTTTCCTTCTTTCTATTCCATTTCCTTCATTCACTTTTCTTCCATTGATGTTCCAAAACACCCCCCACATACAATTTTGAATGTACAGATGTAAATATAGTTTTGGTTTTCAATAAAGGCAGCCTCACCTTCATTGAGGAGGGACTTCGTTCCCACACTGTTGCATGTCATTTGCATGCGTGCAAATCCATATGCTAACAATTTTTGGCGACTCGCTGGGGATTCAGAAATCGTTAACCAGTGCTTGGTTAAATATTTATGACTATCCCCTCTACACAAGCTCCAGTTCTTCAACCGAACCTTGTGCCCGACGAAGATTTTCAAGGAGACATTGCTGCCAACCTTGAATAGTAGCTTGGGAAAACCGTGAAAGCTTGCAGCAATTTGTGGTTGTTGATAGAGCCATTGACAGAGAAATCTACATCGAAGATCTTAGAAGAAGAGCACCTGCACTTGTGGCCAGAAGACCTCTTGGGCACGTGTTGATAGTTGTTCACCGACGCAGTCCTCTTCCACCCAGGTAATAAGTTGTATGACTATTACAGGTAACCCACCTATCTTGCAACCAAATCTTGTTTTTGCAGATACTCAAGAAGACATATCATCAGATTTGAGGCAAGCTATTTGGGAAAAGTGCACAAGTAACCATCATTTTCATCTCGCCGCATCAGTACTAGATAACGAAGAAGAGAAAGCTGCGAGAGTTGTTAGAGTTATTCAGGCGCAAATAGCTCAAGAAAGAGAGCAAAGAGAAAAGGCTAGAGCTGGTCGGAACACGCCAGTGATCTCTTCACCATAAATATTCCAAACTGGAAGGAAAGAGGTTTACGCGAGGAGAAAAAGCTAAAGGTAGATCTGACCCTACTTTTGACTTTCAAGGAAAATTTGGTTTCAAGTTATCTCCTCCCAAGAAGAACACACCTCGTAGATCTGCAAGCCTTGCATCAAGTCCTGAAAGAGCAAGCAAGGAAGGAATCACTACTAGTCAAGCACTTGTCCTTGCTCACATTGTTTTACCTTCACATACCACCTTTTCTCCAATGGCAGCCAATGCACCATGGGGGAATGCCATAGGCCCATTGGCCTTACTTGCTCGACATGAACTCCCACGAGGATCAAGAAAGATTCTTCCCAAGTTCGACGGAGATGGGAAGACGTCACTAGATGATCATATTTCTGCCTTCTTCGCTGCATGTGTTGTTTTGTCGGTAGAATACGAAGATGTTGCTATTCGTCTCTTCGTCGAGACATTACATGATATTGCTGCAGATTGGTTTCATCATCTACCTAATGGATGTATTACAAGTTGGGATGATATGAAAACCAAGTTTGAAAATCGATTCAAAACAGTGGAAGATGAACATGCTCTTCTTGCCCAACTATCTCGGAGCAAAGAAAGAGCCTACAGAACCCATGAGGAATTTCATGGCCAAATTCAACAAGATGGTAAACAAAGTTCCCACCGGGATTCGTCCCAACCTTGATGGACAAAAATGTTTCTTTATTAATGCACAACAACCAGAAGTGTGCTATCAGCTAAGAAGGGCCAGGGTGGCTACTTTGGAACTTGCTCAATCTTTGGCCATAGAAATTGAAGATGACTTAATCATGGCAGGAAAATTCAAGAAAAATTCCCTCAAAGGAAAGAGTCAAGAAACTCCCAATGTTTCAGAAACTATACTCACTAAGTTGGCTAATGATGTGCTAGCTTTGAAGAAGCAAGTTGCTCAAAGTAGTAAACCTGCTCCTTACAAAGACATCCCGCGAAAAGGATACGTTCCCAACAAAGCTAGGATTGTAGGTGCTCCAACGAGGCTTGCTATTGAAGCAGCTCCCGCAACTAATTCCAAATGTGATGTCATTGAAGAAAGTGATGATGAGATTGAAGTCATCAAAGTTGATGAGGAAGAGCCTAATTCTGAGACATCTGAACCTACAGTTGAAGATCCTGAGGAAGGAAGTAATAATCATTTCTTCGAGTACCGTTCCGATGAAGAAGACGAATATGAAGAAATTATAGAAGATATGAATAGTCAATCCTTCGTTGTCTTCACACGCTCTCAGAAAAAGGACCAAGATACCACCAAGGCGGGAGATAGAGAGGTTTCCAAGGAAACTCTCAAAGGATCCAAGATAAAGGAGGCTCCTAAAGAGTCTAGAGAAACTGAGGTTTCAAAGGTCAAGACTATCTTAAAGAAAGGAGAGCCTTTGTTAGATCAATCAGTTAGTAAACCAATTACGAAGAAAACTTCTTCTTCCACATCCGTATCAACCAAGCCCGAGACCAAGGTCAAAAGTGTGCCATCATCAAGTTCGAAAGAACTCATATCTGAGACTTCAAGTGCAATTACTTTGCCTAAATTTGATATCATTGATCATATCAATAAAACAAAAATTTCCATGTCACAGGTAGAGTACTTGAAGTCCAACAAGGATCAGCTCGAGAAGTTGGTCCAGTTTATCAAAGGTGACTCTACTGTTCATTCCTCTAAAGGAATTCTAAAAACTCCCAAAGATGGGAAAACTCAAAATATTGTGGCAGCCACTACACCTTCAAATGAAAAGATCGAACCTTTCTTTGTGTCTTTTCTTATCAACGGATGCAAGTTAAGTAATTGCATTATAGACTCTGGAGCCTCGGATAATGTGATGCCGGAAAAAGTAGCACATGCTCTTGGTTTGACTTGTACGAGAACATTCGGATCGTGTTACTCTATGGAAACCAAGCAAGTTCCTCTGATCGGGCAGATTAAGGACACCCAAATGGTTTTAGCCCAATTCCCTCAAAAGCGAGTTAAGGTAACTATTTTAGTTGTTGATATCCCCGCCTCGTATGGAATGTTGTTGAGCAGGAAATTTTGTAGGGATTTGGGTGGTGAGATTCAAATGGACTGGTCTCATGCCATGATTCCTATCAATGGAGAAATGAAGAAACTTATGCCGGAAGCTCAGGCAAAGTTCACAGTAACTAAAACTGAAGATCCTCGCGCACAAATCCTTTTCCAAGGCTCAAGTATGGGTAATTATATGATGACTACAGAAGTTCATACCCCTGAGATCACTTGCCAAGATTCCAATGAGATCTAGACTCTTGAGTTCGATGGAAGTTGTTGCTCAACGGGCTCAGTAGAGGATAACTAGATATGTTAGATTTACTTGTTTCTTTCAAGCTTAATGCATGCAAAAGTAATAAATCCTTGTTTATCTCTTATCTGATGGTCCATTGAACTATTTTTTTAAATATTTGGGGATTCTTGAGTGTTTCTTACCCCATTTCATAGCTTTTACAAATTGTTTCCTTGTTCACATTTGGCATGCCCGGTGGGACTTACTCCATAGTCCTTTTTCAAGTCTTTTCTAGGCTTTACATGTCCATTTCTAACCATTTTTATGCTTTCTAGATTTTAAAATCTTGTCTTTTAATGGATTTTACATTTGTAAAGGGATTTTTCTTCCTTTTTCTAAGGCATTTAATGGGTCTAATCTAGAAATAGAATTACATTGCTAAAAACTAACCAATTTGATCTTTTAACTTTTTCGTTTCCGTGAATTTTGAAGTTTTTAACGGGGATGTGCATAAGTGTGCTGGAAGGACATGTCTCCATCGAAATAGGCACGTATGCATCGAGCTGGTCGTGTATCCGTCAATCTATACTTTGACCTGTCATAATTTTTACAAAGGGATGCGTATCCATTCTTTCCCACGTGTATGTGTCGAAACGTAGGCGTACTTGTTCCTCTGGATGTGTAGGTTTCGTAGAATATTATGTTGACCTTACATTTTACATTGGTTGTGTTTCTATTCTCTCGGGGCACGTATCCATCCAAACCCTAGAGTATGCATCTTTCTAGACACGTAGGTGTCAAACCTCACGGTCATGTTTTGTTTACAAGTGTACCTGTCAGTTAGGGTTTGTATCCGTCGATTGGGGTGCATATGCATTTGATTGGGCGCAAGTACAGTGTAAATGTTACAATTTGAAATTTGTCACGAGCTATAAGATTAAAGTTTCTAGTTTTTGCTAACTTGTTTGTAGGTTCTTAATAGTTTTTTGTAGGGTTCTTTAGTCTTGTTTTGATTAACTTAATTGTTTCATTTCTTAGTTGATAAAGGTTTTTGAAGCATGTATGCTCTTCCTCGCTCCTTATAGGCGATCTTGGGAACCAAAAATGCTTCCAAAACCTTCTTCTTACTTTCCAAACACTTGATTTGAGCTTCATAATGGATTAATCTTTCAAATTTGGTTAAAACAAAGTCATTTATGCAAATTAATTCAAGTGTTTTTCCATTACTTATTTTTAGTTGAGTTTTGCATTGTGTATGCTCTTCCCTCATGCCTTTTTAGTGACCTTGGGAATCAAAAACAACACATAAACTCTCTTTTGATATTGTGATCCTTTTGGAAAATTACTAACCTTTGTGCGTATAAGACCAAATTCATTTGTCAAAGAAAGGAGTTGTGAAACACAAACCCGCTAATACATATTTTCATACAGGTTTCCAAATGGTGTGCTACTTAAAACCACATTAAGTTAAGAAAGATAAAAAACACACCAGAAACATCACACTGTACATGATTTTGGAAAAGAGTATGCCCCTATCTGCTCAACTAGAATATAACCCCTTTGGCATAACGCCTTAAGCTATAACAATGAGGGTGGTTATAGGAACCCTAAATTAATCCACCGTTGAGTAACCTCATGGATGAAACAAGAAGCGCTCCGCTTACCCACTGACTAGTCATACATTGTGAGTTTAGAGTCAAAGTTGTCTCGTATCGCGACCCCAGTGATAATACAATTGAACACACTAGTTGCTCATTGTATCGAAAGGGGTAAAGTAAATCTGAGATAATCCTTGGGAAACCTTGGCAAATCAAGCTCGCATTAGACAAACTTGTGACACCTAGTTGAGTGAACCATTTAGGAAATCCATTTTGTCAAGGAGCCCACTTTTCTAGTCCATTATCGTGTCTTGTCAAACCATCACGAAGTGACAACTTGCTTGGATTCAAAACCTTGTTTTTCAAACATGGTAACGAATCCACTTAAGTTAGATCTAAGTGTCTCTCATCACGAAATTAAATGACATATCACTTAGCTTGGTTTCTTTCTCACCTTCGGACGAGGTGAAACTATGCCCAAGTGACACTTAGTTTATTTTCATTTTTTTATCTATACCTTTGCATTCTTGTTTCCCATTTGGGACAAGGGAAGGCATATTTCGGGAGTGTTGTCATAGATAGTGTTCACCACTTTTTTGTCCATTTACGCTCATCCATGTTTGTGGATGAGTTTTTAAATGCCTGAAGTACGTGGATATGTCCTTATATCATTGATAGCGACATGATCTTGATTTCAAGATCATCTTCATAGCTAGGATTTAATTTCACCATTGTTTCCTCTTTGAGTTGTTACTCTGCCTACATTCTAGCCATACAATTATGACACTTACATCTTGTTTTCATTTCTTGAGAACTTGATATAAATTTCCTCATTGTATCGTTACATTACTCACATGATCGACAAATTCTTGTTATGCTTTTACTTAGTATCGATCCCAACAACATATAAGGTATTTTGAAAGTGTTGATATTGCATTGTTCATATCATGATAGCATCATCTTGATACTAACACCTTACTTATTTAGGCTTGGTTAACGTGTCGGGCTAGTGTTATTACGTTACTCACATTTGTAACTTCCATCATCAAAAGACTCGATTTTGTTGGCATTTTAACTAGTCATAGTATACCTCATGGAGAGATCACATCAATACAACTTTGGTACTTAGATCTTGTTGATGTTTTAACTCAGCCTAAGTATTGATATGAAGTTGTCACTCTCTGATTTGTGCACTTATCATTGAAACCATAACTTGAATACACTTGGAAAAAACCTATCACAACTTGAACTAGTGCCTATAATCACAAAAATGACATCTAAACTAGATGAGCGTGATTTAGAAGAAAATCCTTTCGCATCGTACCCCTTCACTGGTAATAACTTAGCGCCTCTCTTTTCACAAGTAAAAGACACTGAACCGCTAGTTGATCATAGTGGAGAAGATTCGATACATTAGAGGACCAACACAAGTTAGACTTAGTTCACTTCGACGAGCTCCTTTATTATAACAAAGACCAAGTACTTGCAAGAGTTCTTGAATTAGAGCCACACTCCCACAAGAGCACGAAACAACGATTAAAACCATTAACTGTGAAATAGAAGAATAGCCACAACCATCCCTCATAGACATGGATAACCCTTTTGACATAGGGTATGCTTCCACTTCAGGAAAATGTAACAACAATGTCGAAGATGACCCACTAAAACCAACAAGTGATTTGCAAAGACCTTACTTTAAGGCTTCACACAAAGTGAAAATTGAACATGAGCACAAGGACTCACCACCTCCTAGGTTTGACGATGAAGATGATCCCTTAGTTGAAGAAGAGATCATTCAACGAAAGATACTAAAACTCAGTCAAAAGCTAGCAAACTTAGGCTCTTCGAGTAAGAATGTGCATAAGGATAGACTTAGGAAAAAATCAGGTGAGTTTCACATGGATCCATATGATGACATAATTTTCAAGGTTGCTAAAGTGAACAGACCACTATCACCCACAAAGGAACAACTCATTCAACAAGAGTTGCAATCAATGAAGAATACGCTTACTACTTTACAAGAGAGAAATTCAAGGACACAGAGAAAATACTTATACGAAGAACTATGTCCTTACCCCTTTGATAAGGATATGTTGTGAAAACCATTTCCAAAACATTTCAATATCCCCAAATTTGACAAGTATAAAAGTAAAAGTGATCCATGTAATCATGTCAAAGACTTCTATATGGCTTGTCAAGAAGTCGCTTATAGCAATAACTACTTGATACGTCTATTTCCTCACAGCCTAGGAGCAGAGGCATTAGAATGGTTCTTCATTATACCTAAGGGTTAAATCGCATCATAGACCTCCCTTGTTGAAAAGTTTGTGTGAGATTTCACTCTAAACATGGAGAGTGATATCACCATGAACTACCTTTACAACGTGAAAAAAATTTAATGTGACCTTCATAGGATTCTTACAACGATGGCAAGGATTGGCGAGTCATTTCCCTTGTGTCCTTCCAGAAAAATAGTTAGTAATAATATTCGTCCCCAATTTAAACCCGAAATAACCTTTCACTTGCAAATGTATTATGGCTCTAACTTCGAAGAAGTTATAGAGAAAGGCAGCCATATCAAAAAGGATCTTATTACAAAAGGGACACTCAAACCTGTTACAAAGGAAAAACACGAGACAAAATCTATTGATAAATCAAATTTATTTAATAAGAACAAAAATTTCATTGGTGATGGCATCACAGACTCCAAGAGAGTCCAAAATGTACAGACTGGTCCGCTTTTAAAGATTTCACAAGGACCTCACCCAAAGGCACCTACAAAGTGCACGTTTACACCTCTAACTGAATTGTTATCTGCTATACTTAAATAACTAGACATAGTGAACATTATACAATACTCAACCACGATAAAGACCATATCCAAAAGATGCACCTAAACCAAGTTGGTTCAAAGAGCATGAATACTGCGATTTCCACCATGTTAAAGGACACAAAACTGATAGATGCCTAAGATTGCGGCATTATATACAAGACCTCATCGAAGAGGGTAATATCACAGTGGATTCACCATATGACTCAGGGAAAGGACCTAACAAAAAGATGGGTATATTCAAAGAACCTTTTCCTAATCATGAAGATAAGAAACACAAGAAGTCAGATCATGGACAAGCCTCTAATGATTATCGACCGTTGCCTACACTTATCCACTGCATAATAAACCATTTGAATCCCTTATAGGTTGTATCTGTTCATCTGATGAATAGGTTAATACCATTAGGATCTTAGAGAAGAGTTATGTTGTAGGTACACGATGGGCTCATTTGGTAATACCATATCCCCTACCCATTCCGTAGGAAGGCCAATATAATTTAATAGAATAATTAGAGAAGACACTGGCTAGAATCTTGATCCTAGATCTCCTTAAGATCTCTACTACTCATAAGAACATATTGTATAAAACACTTCAGAGTTTAGGAGTCTCCACAAAAGTAGATCCCACACACTTGCAAGAAATGGTCGCACACCTTGATTCTAATGATCATATTAATTTTGATCGCACTATAATCCCACATAATAACCTAGAGCATAACTTACCCTTATACATAGAGGTCATTATTACTCGTTGTAAGATCAAGAGAGTGCTTATGGATGGTGGGTCTGGTATAAATATTTGCACATTGAAACTGGTAAAACAAACTAGGTCATTCAAAAGTAGATTTGGGTGACAAAACTATTACAATCACATCCTATGATAATGAAGAGCGAGAATCAGCGGTACTATAGTGGTTCCTTGACTTGGATCTTCCTTACAACATGTTCTTGGGATACCCACAGATTCATGCCGTGCAGGCCATTCCCTCCACTTTCCATCAGTGTATAAAGTTGTGCCATAGAGACCAGATAATCACCATCCCAGGTGATCGAATCTATTCACACATTGTAGAGTGTTGCATAACTTCTCACGTGTAGCATATGAATGTCCTTCAACAGATATTGTTGTTCCCTTGCAAACAGAGGCTATGAAGGAATGTGTAGATCCAAATACACTCACTCCTAATAATAATTTCACATCATTGGTTAATCCCTTCACATCATGGGAAGCAACATCTGCAAAGTATGGTCTAGATGATCAATTCACTCTTCAACAGCCTTATTAATATTATACCTTTCAGTGTCACCCAAGACATGTGGTAAACCATACTTCCAGTTCAAGAGTACTAGGGATAGATGCCCTGAACCACTAGAGAATTTTATTCCTAGCGGTCTCCTATCCGAGGAGAAGATGTTAGAAGATCCCACTAGGAGGGTACCTGAAGGTACCATGACATCATGTCATCAAGCTCCATAATATATTAAAGGCCATCGCATGATGTATGTCATGGGCTATAATGGGTTTGGATGTGGTATAAATACACAAGGAAGGCTAGAGCCTATTCCTATTCCTCATTTCAAATCTAACAAACACGGCCTCGGAATCAAGACCCATGATGATCCACCTTCCGAGATAGATGCCACCTCTTCAAAATGTGAGGATGGCTCATCTCATTCAAATAGTGATGCAGATTCCCAATATAGCCTATACGAGGATCTTTCCTCCACTAACCTATTTCCTAATTCAATTGTTTTTACCTTATCTCGAATCCAACACCCCAATCAATTACCAAGTTACCCTTGTATATCCCAAACTTATAGATTGGGATCAACAATTTCACATGCCAATCAATTTCTTTGAGAATGATGAGGCATTTGCAGAATTCATGGGACTCAGGGATTCTATTCCGAATGGAGATCATAAGAAAGGGTTTTTCATCAAACTAGATGTTTTTGCATACTTTGGAGAAGAAGTAGAGATGTGTGGACACTTGAACAAAAAGGTTATAAGCAAGGGAAAGAATACTTCAGAAAATCCTTGTGGAAAGAAAAAACATAAGTCTCCCAGTGAAAAGCTATTTGAGGCACTAGTAGACAAACAAAATGAAGAAATCATAGAAAAAGTGGAGTATCCTTATAAATATGATGATGAGCCACCTAAGGAAGTTGATCTTACTCTTCCCCTAATCCTACACGGATGGAAGATGCTTCTAAGATGCTTTTTGAAGAGATGATTAACATTAACATTGGTTTAGAAGAAGAGCCTCGAATGATAAAGTTGGGAGCTTCACTCTCAGCCCAAGAACAAAAGATTTTCATGGCATTGTTACAAGAATATGCGGATATATTTGTGTGGTCATATGTAGATATGTCAGGTTTAGACCCAGAATTGGTCATGCACAACCTTGTTGTGCACCCAGATGCTAAACCCATCAAGCAAAAATTGAGGAAGATGCATCCAAAGGTTACACTGCTTGTTAAAGATGAACTGGAAAAATTGTTAGTAGCAGAATTCATTAAACCCATCGACTATTCAAATTGGATATCCAATATAGTCTTGATTCAAAAGAATCCAGTGGGTATCAAAATTTTCACCAACTTTTGAGACATCAACAAAGCATGTCCAAAAGATGACTTCCCTTTGCCTAATATCGACATGATTGTCGAACTCCAATATTGTTATGAGATGTTATCCTTAATGGATGGATTTTTAGGTTATAACCAAATTAGGATTATAGAGGAAGATCAGCACAAGACAACTTTCATCACCCCATGGGGGATGTTTTGCTACAAATTCATGCCTTTTGGACTCAAGAATGTCAAGGCTACCTATCAACACGCAATGATGATCATCTTCCATGACATGATGAATGAAATCATGGAGGATTACATTGATGATATCTTAGCAAAATCCAAAACCATAGGAGAGCACACTGAAGTGTTGAGACATATTTTCTAGTGTCTCTCGAGATTATAAGGTCCATTTGAATCCCAAGAAGTGTGTCTTTGGCATTCTATTAGGAAAGCTCTTGGGTTTCATTGTTTCATAGAGAGGAATAGAGGTGGATCCTGCAAAGGTTACAGCTATCACAGAGATGCCTCCACCTACAAATCTCAAACAACTACGAAGTTTACAAGGAAAAATTCAAGAAATCTGTTGTTTTATTTCATAGCTTGCGGATAAGTGCCATCCATTCACACATCTACTGAAGAAATATGTTACTTTCAATTGGGGACCATATTGTCAAAAGGCATTTGCAGTGGTTAAACAATACCTCATCAACCCACTGTTATCATGTTGCCTACCCCAGGTAAACCACTCCCTGCTATATATTTCAGCCACCCAGTTTGCTATTAGTGCACTGCTTTCCCAATATGACCTCGACCATAGAGAAAGGGTGGTTTATTATCTCAGTCGCACCTTGATCACCTATGAGTTGAATTATCCACAAATTGAAAAGGCCTGCTTGGCAGTCATCTTTACCTTTCAAAAATTCGCCATTACCTCCTTAATAACAAAACCAAGTTGATATCCAAAGTTGAACCTCTCAAGTATCTTTTATCCAAACCCACCCTTATGGGACGAATGGCTAATTGGATCATTCTCCTTAGTGAATTTGACATTGAGTTTGTTAATTAGAAATCATTGAAAGGACAGGTATTGGCTGATTAGTTAGTTGAAGCTCCCCTACCAGGAATGGAACCATGTCGGATCTACCAGATGCATCCATGATGTATATCAAATATTCTGTTGTGTGGAAATTCCACTTCGATGGATCATTCACATTTCATGGATCAAGGGCTGGAGTGGTGCTCATCACTCCCACATGAGAGGTTATTCCATAAGCATTTTTTTATTCCCATGTATTAATAACATTACATAATGTGCTTATCTCGGCCTTAGGTTAGATATCACTTGGAATATCTGAAACTACGAGTCATCAATGACTTCAACTAATCATTAAACAAGTTAATGATGAGTATAAGGTCAAAGATGAGAAGCTCATTCCATATAAGAAATTGGTCGAGACCTTGAAGGAGTATTTTGTGTATATTTTTTTGAACAATGACCAAGATCGCATAATAGGTCCATGAATGCTATGGCTACTATCAGATCCCTGTTACGCATTCCACCTCAAGCAAGTAATATGTCATTCTTTGTAGAGCATTTATGAGTGCCCTCTTATGACATGTCAGAGTCTTGTTTGGCATGTGAAATTGTTGGTCCTCTCTCGCCTTGGTATGATCCCATATTTAACTACTTACAAAATGGCGTGTTTCCCCAAACATTACCCATACTAAGAAGAAATCCCTTATCCATTGTATAGCTAGTTAAACCCTCCTAAGAGGAACCTTCTATCATCGTGGCTACGACGGTAATCTACTTTGCTTTGTTTGGATGTTATCGAGTTAGTCCATGCTATTAAATAAGTATTGTTATGTTTGGAGCCTATTTTCATGTTAGAGTGTGGTACACCTTCTATGTGTTACACTCGAGGTATTTTTACGGTGGTCCCACTCATTGGTGATGGGTGGTTTATTAACCTGTGGGTAATGGGTAACCGTTATGGGCTGTTTTTGGGCCCATGGTTTTTTGGTACCCATGGTTTTGATACCCACAGTTTTATATCAAACTGCTTAAGCAATTGTCTATTTATATGGTCTTATGCATATGACACATAGACAAGAAAATGTATTGCATATGTGTTTTTGAATTCGAGTGTGAATTCTATAGAGTTTGTTGAGCATAGCTCCAAACAGATCGGGTATTATATTGAGAGAGTGGAGGCTTGTAATAAAATTTGAGCAAGTGATTCTTGGTGGACATAGCCCAAATTGGGTGAACCACGATAAATCTTGTCTCTCTATGTTGTGTTATTTATTCTACACTTTTATTTGAGATCCGTAATCCTTTTTTGCATATTATTTTCTACTATTTCGATTCTATAAGGGATTATTCGCATATTTTATCTCTTATTTCCTAACAAGTACATGGTGGAATTTGCAGAGTGCACACTAGTGACATGGTTCTAGCTAAGAAACTCTTGAGAGTGGGATATTATTGGCCCACCATGGAAGTAGACTATTGTAACTTCACAAGAAGTGTGAAATCTATCAGAAGTATGGTAACTTGATACACACCAACATAGGCGTTACAACCCATTGCAACACCTTGGTCATTTTCTAAATGGGGATTGGATCTCATAGGGAAGCTCCATCCTACTTCATCAGATGGTCATACCCACATTATCACCGCCACCAAGTATTTTACTAAATGGGTAGAGGTTGTGCCTCTCACTTATATAACTAGTGCACAAATCTCCAAATTCATCATGAATCACCTCATCTACCATTATAGCATCCCTCCACCATTGTCACAGATAATGGTAAGTCTTTCAAAAAAATAGTCAAAGTATTATGTCAATGCTTTCAAATCCAACTCAAGTGGTCCACCCCCTATTATCCTCAAGGTAATGGACAAATTGAATCCACCAATAATACTCTTGTACGAATCATGGAGAAAATGGTTAGTAAGAATGGTTGTAATTGGCAATTACAAATACATCCTTCCCTCGGGCCTATAGAACCCCTATCCGCACTCCTACTAGTCTAACCCCATATTCATTAGTCTATGGAACTGAAGCCATCATACCCTTGGAAGTGGATCTTCCTCCCTGAGAATATCTCTCCGAGACTATCTTGATAAAGATGAAGACTATAGATTTTTTTGAATGATAGAGTTATAGTTGTTAGATGAAAAGTGTATGAGAGCATTTAATCACCTAAAATTTTATTAGAACCAAGTGTCAAGAGGATATAACAAATGGATCATTCATCATGAGTTTGATATAGGTGATCTTGTTCTAAAAGAAAATCAGAGAAACATTGTTAAGGACAAAGAAAAGAAAGGCAAATTTGAGGCTAACTGGTTAGGACCTTATGTGGTCATTGCTAAATATGGATCAGGACCGTATAAAATTGCACATTCGATGGTGAAGAACTTCTAGAACCCATAAATGCCATGAAACACAAGTGGTTATACACTTAAGCATGGGGCGGATGTCAGAAAATACTTAAAAAGTATAAAAAGAGAAAATATAAAACAAGCAAAAAAATCAAAAAATCAAGAAAACAGTAAAAAGAAAACAGGTCATCCACATGTGAAAACCACGCAATTATGGCACACTAGGTAGATCTTTAGGTGAAAACTAATTTCCGACACTCAAGGAGGATTCGTTGGTCACAATCTACTCTTACATCTGGATGGGTAACTCTCACCTCTATCTAGGATTGGTTTCCCTTGTTAGGTCAAGGAACCCTACCGAGTCTATCTTTCCAAGCTCGTGATTTGGCTCATTTGTTCTTGTATCTGCGTGAAGGAATCACCTTTGTATATTCCCATCTAATGTTGGGGGCACCTTCACATTTCACCTTCTTGAACATACATGCATGGCATTCTACCTTTTGTATATTCCCACATCATGTTGGGGCATCCATGCTTCTTCATCACTTTACATTGCTTTCAAACAGGACCTTAGAAAATACAAAAACATTCAGAAAAGGATACACAAAAATCTAAACATTCAGAAAACCCCCTTTAGGAACGAAGCTACACCAACTTTGTAACATTGTCTTAAGGAAACCCCGAAAACAATGTGAACAATAGCCTTGAAAACTTATCTTTCAAGATAACACCAAAAATATTAGAAAATATATCAATGTTGTCCCACAAAAACAAGGTAGTGATTAGATTGCTTTTAGTTGTTGGTTTGTATAGTTTTGGTTGTAAGTATCTTTTCACGTTGTATGATTTAAAGTATGGTTCATTTTCTTACCTTAGATTGAATCTCATTTGATTTAATTATGAGCCGCATTGAGTTCATTTTTTTTTAAAACTTTCATACTTGTAAAATATTGATATATTTTCATCATCTGTTGTATGCATCTATTAGGATTCATTTTACTTACTTAGATTGGATACCAATTTAATCTATTGTTAAGGTTTGCATGAGTTCATTTCTAGTTGTGTATTGTTGTGTTGTTTTGTAGGTGTATATTTTTTAGTTTTGTTAACTTTTTCTTGTGTGTTTGTTTACTGCACATCTGTTTGTTATCACATCTATCATCTATCATTCATCACATATAACATCATCTAGTACATCATATATACAAAAATGTTAAGTCTTACATCAAGCATGTATACTAAGCTAATCATCACATATTGTATCATCAACGGGGCAAGAGGGATTGTGCATGATCACAAATCTATCCCCCCAACACCAATATCATCCCTATCATCCCATATACTAATCTACTAAGTATCTCATGTACAAAACATATGATATCATCTAAGGATATATCATCAATCTAAAAATGTATGGTACATCATCAACATTTATCATGATACATACATGTGAAATCAAAATCATACAACATCATGATATATGTAACACATCCATAAGCATGAGTCATCATCATAAAGACATAAAAACATGACGAAATATAACATCGAATGTCCATATATACATGTAAAAATGTTTGTCTCAAAAATGAATATACATCATCAATACAAAATCGCCATCATAGGGCATGAATCATGTTGAAGCCTTCATAAGAGGCATACAATCAAAATGGTACATCCATACATACATCGATCAAAATCATCCTTCATAAGAGGCATACATACATATAAAAGGTGTGTCATATACCAAGAGTATCATCCATGGCTCTCCCCATCTCTTAGATTGTCAGACACGGGTGTTGAAATAGAGGCTATTGCTTTTGCGATGGAATGGTCGGCTCCAAGTGTACCACCCTCTTTGAAGGGTGCACTATCATCTATCGACCACCCCGACCTCCATGACCTATATCATGTCCTTCTCACACCAAGTTTATAAAACAAAGTAACTCTTTGTCCCTCTAGAACTTGGCAGGATAGTATGCAACATTGTAATACGAGGCCTCGCCACTAGCTCTCATAATGTCCTATATCATCTTAGTATCACCAAAATTTGTAGTTGCTGAATAGCGAAATCCCGCTCACTGTAAGTCTACCAATGTTTTCATGAGCTGTCTCGATGTGTGAAACCGGGTGATCTCTATATGATGTGATATTCTAGACCGAGCTTGTACGTGATCTCTTTACTGGTGTGATACCCTGCACCTAGGCCTAGGATTGATCCCATTGTGTAATAACAAATGACCTAAATCGTGATCGTGCTCGATGTAGTAGACTCAATATCTACGTGACCTATGCTATTAGCTATTATATCTGCTACAACCATGGATCCCAATAGCCACCCCGACTAGCCTAAGCTCTCACCGGTATTTCTCCGTTGTATGTGATGCAGAGTTGTGACGTTGACTTGATCTCTCTCGGTCGCCACCTATAATTGAACGGATATCACCACTTGTAATTGCTTCTGAAGCGTAGCAAACTGTCCATCATCTCCACCACCACCTAAAGCACGAGGTGGTGGACCCTGCTACGGATACACCTGCTGTAAGGGAACATGGATACAAGTTGGAATCTAGACTAGAGGAAACTACATATGAGGCGTCAGTGGCACATGTCTCTGTCTAGGCCTAGGCCCCTGCCCTTGTGGTTGTTATGGTGGAGGACCTTGTCCCCCGCCCCCATCATGATGTTTACCATCAAAAGGATCATCATCATTATCATATCTATCATCCTCTCCACCCTCATCACCACTGCTAGGAGGTCCCATTAGAGGTTCTCTCACTCCTACCTCATAAGCTACTCTCAAAATCATCAATCGACAAGGTAATATTGTCTGATACCAAGGGCCATACTCTATTGTACCCACGGGATCTTTGACCGCCTCAAAGGTACCCATAAAGCTCGGCACCGCTTACAAATAGCTAGCCATGGCTCTGTCCATAGTAATCTATGGCCCCATATCAACATACTCTCAAGCCCTGCAAGCATACCACATATCTGGCCCTGGTACATCTGTGTCATACCTAGGTATGTTTGTCACATATTAACTTTGTACAACTCTTGCATATAGTTGCGGCTGCCAAACATAAAGTGCTCGATTGTCATTATATTGATCTCTAAGCCATCCTCAAGCAACTAAAATTGTTTGTATGGCCTCCAAACTATCGCGGCCTATTGTAGCTCATCAAAATCTCGACAATAATGGTAAGTGTCTCCCATGTTTGGCCGCACATCATCATCGAGTTGGAACCCAACCCATAATAGAAGGCTCCTATGGAGTATGAACTTTCAAAACACCTGGGGTGACCAATGGCAATGTGGACCCACTCCCAAATATGTAGCAAATGGGTCAGACCTACCATCTTCTTAAGGTAGTAGTTAATCGATGCAAGTCCCAATATAAATGTGTCGGTATGCATTGTCCCTAGCAAGATATCGACCATCAATAATTCCATGAATAAATCCAATAAGACCAAGTGGGAAAATAGCTCAGTCTTGTCGGGAGTAAAACTCCACCGACAAAGGCCATCAAATATATGACAACTCGCCTAGCTCAAGACTCGACTATCATACCTCGGCAAGGTATGTCAAGAGCTCCAAAACTCTAAAATGCAATGATCAATGTCGGGAAAATGGATCGTATATGAATCATCTCACCGTGGATGGGGATTTGGTATATCCACCACACGTCCTTTAGGGTAATGGTCATCTCACTAGTCCGGAACCGGAAGCACTAACTCTCATTGTGCCACCTCTCAGCTAAGGTTGTGAGGAGGTCGTGATCAAGTGTAATATGTGGCATATCAACCACGTAAGCTAAACCAGTCATGTATAGGAGGATATCTAGTATCTTCCTATCCTACTCATCAAAATCTACCTCTATAGCCACTAAGCGACCGTACCACTCTCTCGTATGAAGCACGGGTAATTGTCTCGTAAAATAACAATACACTTGTTAGGCTATTTCTATCTACATTCTTCCATTTTTACTAATTTCTACTTTCTTCTACCAATTTCTAGCCTACGTTCATCTATGCTTGATTTATTTTTCTCCAAAAATTATTTAAGTGTTACTTCCTAGTGCATACGCTCCTCACTCGACGCATACATGCCTATTCAAATGCATACGCGCCCAAAATGTATACGCCTCCCCTTTGATGCATACGTGCCCTAATCAACGTGTATGCACCCTGATTTCTCTCTCTCACATCCATTTTGACATTTGCGGGATGCATACACATCTAGTAAGGCACCTACACATGCCTTTTTGGCACACGTGCATGCACACATTCATTTTCCCCACACAGACGCATACGCGTCCATCCTAATGTATACACATGCCATTCATTGTGCACACATGCGCGTATGTTTTTTTCCCACAGGATGCATACGTTTCTCGACCAACAGACACGCATGCATGTATCCATGTTTCAACGCCTATATGGGTGCGTACATGCCATTTTGACACATACGTGTATGCGTATGCATTGTGTTTTTCCCTAAACTAGCGTATAAAACAATAAATTAAGGAAAAATGATAAAATTAACAAGAAAGGATAAGAAAATCACGAAGGGTCCATCATTATCCTCCCGTAGGTACTCCCAAATGCAGTCTTCTCGTCTCCTCCTCCTTTGAAGCCTCATCATCTCTCTCTCTCTCAGCTCACAAAGTCACTCGCGGTGATAATCGGCAAAATCTCTGCAAGAAATGAACTATCTGTGATGGTTTACCCCCTCCCAAGTGGGTATATTAAGTCATCGTGATGCCCTCTGTGGGATGTTTTGGCTACTTTGATCACTCTAACACTTCTTCTGCTCACCGAAATAATTATTATTTTTAAAATAATTATTTTTACTAATTTTCACTACGTTGAGCACTAAGTGCTACCTAGCGGTCATTTCTTCTCCCTAGGGTAGTTTACAAATATTCCAAGCACTTTTTTTCCATTATTTTCTTCTATTTTACCTATCACGATAATTATTTTTATTTAAATAATTATTTTTAGCTCGTTCTTCTTCTCGTCGGGGCATTCTACTGCTATCTAACACCCTTTTCTTCACCCTAGGGAATTTTCACGTGATTTTAGGTGATCTTCCATTTCTTAAATTCTTCTGCCGATCAAAAATTTTAAAAATTATAAAATCATTCAAAAAATCCAAAAACAAAATCATAAAATTTTGAAAATGGACTAAAATTGGTAACAAGCTCATTTTACAGCTGAAATTTGTGTCTCTCGCATGGCACTCATCTCATATCTTGTCGGTGTTTTCACCTGTTTTGAAACAATGACTTGTGAATCATCTAACTCTACAATCATTTACAAGATCTACATTGCTTACTTTGTCTCGTACTCGGGAAGAACGAGTTTATTGGTATTATTTTGTTGTACACTACTTTTTCATTGGGCCTAAGTGCCCTCCGTTCTTTCCCTTGCATGTACAATTTTCTTGGGGCATCATTTTTACCCTTTTCATTTATCATAAACATTTGGGACTAAAGCTTGATAACAAAATATTTGTGTAACTCTCTTGGACGTTGTTGGTTTGAGTGTGTGTGTTTGTACTTATTTCCCTGTTATATCAACTTGTTTACTTCTTGTATTGCATTACATTTTGTATGTTGCATTGAGTTGGCGGTTTTAGCAATGGATAATTGTTTGTATTATGGATTTTCATGTCATTCTATACCTTTATCATATGCTTATATTTTAATAAGGTCGATGATGAAGATTCTTAGAAATATGATGTAATCAATATTATCTTATACACAACAAAGTTGTTAATAGCTCAATATCTCCCCCTTGATATTTTCTCTCTTCTTCCTCTTTCTTCTCTTTCACACTATTCTTTCTTCTATTCTCTTTTTATCATCTTTTCAATCGTCGATCGACCTCTTTCATCACCCTATCAACACTCGAGGGGGCATCCTTCACCCTACTAATTTTTCTTCCACCCCTTCAAAAATTTATCAGTTATTTGTGTTTGTCTACTTTCTTTGAAGTGACGTAGCTTACGCCACCCCAAAGAGGGGAAAATGTAGACACTTGTAGTTTGATCAAACCAATATTATTCTTAATATTGCACTAACTATTCTACTCCTTGCAAATTGATAACACACCGTCAGTTAGACCTATCTAACTCCCCTCTTACGACACTCTTTTGGTCGTATTCCTCTTATAAACCAATTAAGTAAGCTATTATAGCCTCATTTTGACTAAACCCTCTTCTAATCCTATTCTAGACCACTTCTACTAGCTTCCTAGGCAATCAATCCATTTCATTGGATTGATTGGACCTCTCACAACCCTCTCGAACCCTAATTTCTCACTAATTATGATTAATTAGCCTAAACCATGATTAACCTCTCCTAAGCCTAGTCAAATCTTACTTTGACTCACTAAAGTGCTTTTGGCTTATTCATTTGTCCCACATGCACCCAAAGTCTTCCACTTTCCCAAATGGAAAACTATAAATACCCCACTACCCCTTAGACCATTTCTAAGAACACTTCCCCTTTCTAGGCTAAACTATAGTATTATTGCTAGGATTAGAGATTTTCTTCATTTTTCATATTGAGCTAATATTTCTTTGCTTTGTTATTTCCATTCAAGTTTGAGTAAATGGAAGAAACCATGTGGCTCTTTAGCCATTAATGGAGAGCTTCCATTCTCACAATCATAAACTGATTGCTTAGAATCTATCTAGGTTCATTTGTAAAGCTTTCAAGAGTAGAGGATAGCTAGATATTTACTTGTTTCTCTCAATATTAATAATGCAAAAGTAATAAATCCTTGTTTATCTCTTATCTGATGATCCATTGAACTATTTGTTTAAAGCTTTGGGGATTCTTGAGTGTTTCTTACCCCATTTCATAGCTTTTACAAGTTGTTTCCTTATTCATAGTCCTCGTGTCCCTTACCAAATTTATTAAGGGAAAAAGGGAAATCGTGGGTGTGAAAATTTTCCAAGGTGGGGAGTAACTTGAAAAAGGGGCCAAAACACATCAGTTATTGAGTTTAAAACATAAGCCTAACACTTAACTTTGTGCACGTAGGTGAAGAAAATTTATCTCCTCATGTGGTGGCACATTTTAGTGTCCCCCATGTCTATTTTGGAAAGGGTAAAATAGGTTATCACCCCCTCAAAAATCCTCCAAGGTTGGATTCATCATGAGAAGTGTTTAGGTGGGGTTAAGTGAGTGTAAGACATTTTCTAACCACCAAGTTGTCTTTTAAGTGTCTTCCTTCCTCCATGGTGGCACGCTTTTATGTACCCCATGTCCCTTATTAATTTGGTCAAAGTCAAAAATGGACATAAGGGGTCTACAAGTGTGAAAAATCCAAAAATAGATGTTTGCCTTCACTAAACACCGCTGAAATAAACACGACCACATTTTATCGCCACCAGAGCTAGGAGTATACTTTACATGGAAAAACTTATATTATTTTGACTCCAAAAGGGATTATGAGAACATTACCACAATTTTAAGGATCCAATTCTTCCTGAAATTTGAAATTTACCCTCATTTTCAATTCTTCTTAAGCATGTGCGTTGGTGAAAGATACTGCCACTAGAGTTTATGATGACCACAAGAAAAACCAACACATTTGGTATGAAGAGGGCCTCAAATACGTCATTTTGGAATTTTAATCAGGTCTCAAATTTTCCTAAAACTCCCAAAACATTCCATTTAATCTCCACCAAGATTGGAGATCTTTACTTGAACTGTCGGACCAATATCTACAAATCCGCTCCGCAAAATATCTTGAAATTTTTTTCACTGTGAAGTAGTAATTCTTATATTTCCAATGATTATTTTATTACCTTAAAAATTCCTTTTGAGACTTCTAAAACATTCATAACAAGCCAACTATTTTTCACCACTTCCATTTTCTTATATCGTGTTATAAATAACTTGCATCTTTGTATAACTTGTTCCTAAACTTGATTTTTCTCCTAGAAATTTCCTAAATTTCCTTGGATGGTTGTATATCTCTAACAAAAACTTCCTAGATGATTTAAAATTTCCCTAAATGTTCGAGGGGGTTCACCAGATGCAAAAAACCTTAAAATAGGCGTTTTCACCCTTTTGGAGCACTTGTCTTCTCATGGATCCAAGTACCTTCATGACTGAACTTGAATAGCATCCCTTGTACATGAAAAACACTTGAAAATCACATTATCACATTCCTCCTTACCATTATCAGGTGTTGTCATGCAAAATAGTATAGCACAAAAATTCAAAAAAATCCCATGACAACCTAAGCCACATTTGAAAATCCTTCTCTCAGTCAATGTAAACTTGTCCTCCGGCCAACTTAGTCATTTTGTTTCCCTCATAATGACTAGGAGGAATGTTCTAATGTGATTTTAAAGTATGTGTTATGCACATGGGATTTAATTCAAGTTGATTCATGAACGTATATGGATCTAAGAGAAGAAAAGCACTCTCGGAGGCCCAAAAAGGCCTATTTTTCAATATTTCGCACTTGGTGAGCACCCTTCGAGGACATACGGGGAAAATTAAAAGAATCCAGGAAGTGTGTGATAGAGCTATATAATTATCTCGAGGAATTTTATAAAAATTTTGCAAGATAAATCATGTGTAGGAATAATTTATGCAACACTGGGCTATTTGTAGCATGATGTAAGGAAATGAAAACAATGAAAAAGATAGTTAGTTTGTTCCAGACATATAAGGATCCTCGAGATGAATTGGAAAGTAATCAGATACTCATTGAAAATATAAGAATTCCTACTTCATATTGAAATGGTTTCAAGAATTTCTGAGGAGCATATTTTGAGATATTTTTCAGGCAATGTAGATGAAGACCTCTGATCCCAGTGGAGCTTCAACTAAATGTTTTGGGAGTTCGAAGATTTGAGACCTGATTAAAATGTCAATATGAAATGTGTGAGGACCTTTTCACACCCAACAAGTTGGTTATCATTTTCATTATCATAACATTTGGTGGCAGCTCCTTTCACTGGTGCACAGGTTTGAGTAGAATTAAAAAGGGGATAAATTTCAAATTGTAGGAAGAATTATATCCTAAAAATAGTGGGAATGTTCTCATCATCCATTTTTGAGTCAAAAACATATAATTTTTTCCTATGTAACTCTTATGGCTCTTGGGGCAAGAAGACACTCTCGGATGGCTATTTTTAGCAGTATGTGGTGAAGGAAAGGCTTCCAAAAGGGGCAAGGCACACTTGGAGACCCTTGATGTCACTTTTTTCCTTTTAAAAAATTAAATGGGGACATGGGGATACTATAATGTTCCACCATGGTGAGATATTCACTTTTGGAGGTTGTGTCACTTAAATGCTCACTTAGGGTGTTAAGAAGATGTTATGCACTCACACTCAAATTTGGCCCCTTCCTCATGATGGCCTACATGAAATTACAAGGATTTATATCCCTTTTCCTGTTGAAAAGGGTACACCGGGGACATCATAATCCACCACCATGTTGAGGAGAATATTTTTTCACTTAAAACACAACTTCATGTGTTAGAAACAAGTCATCCACTCACCACTTGAATCTGGCCCCCTTTCTCGTGATAAAGATACCCCATGGCATATTTTTCACCCCTTGTTGTTCATATTCCCTTAATAAATTTTGTAAGAGACATGAGGGGGTCTCAGACCCATTTAGTAAGTTTTTCCACCATGGAGGAAAG
Organism: Taxus wallichiana var. yunnanensis; assembly: GCA_018340775.1. Lineage (NCBI taxonomy): Eukaryota > Viridiplantae > Streptophyta > Pinopsida > Cupressales > Taxaceae > Taxus > Taxus wallichiana. The sequence continues at coordinate 804,965,380 of CM031239.1, read as the reverse complement.
ATAAATGCCGTCACTTAAAGTCACAACATGTGGTGTTAGGTATGTGTCTTCAACTCACAAACTAATATATTTTGGCCCCTCCTTCATGATGCATTCCACCTTGGCACATTTTTACCCCCTGATGTCCCTATGTCCCTTACTAAATGTGGTAAGGGACATGGGGACACTCAAAACCCATTTAGAAAGTTTTAACTCCACCCCTACCATGGTTAGTCAACTATGGTCAAGGTTTGAATTCAAAAACAAGCAAATGGGAGGGAAAGTGAGTTTTAAAACAAACATGGATAAAAAAATAGCCATATTTTATTTTTCTCCGTGTGTTTATGGATTCCATGAAGAACTAGACATCCACCATATCCAAATCACACTTTTTCTTATTGCTCCCAAACCCCGCTCCAATCACCCTAAAACTTGGATCAGAACTTCATTATGTGAACGTCTGTGGAATGAGTGTTTTCATGACCTCATTGATGCTTTCAACCATTTTGTACATTCCTCTAAATTTTTCATCCATGGAAAATGTCTCCTCAGATCTACAGATTTCCAAAAATTCAAATTGCTTCAAAATCGAGTCAACAACCTTCCAAAAATTAACTTTCTAATGAGCACTCTCTTACCCCATGAAAATGAGTATAATTGAAGATATGAATGACTATTGTTTTTTACATTTTTCCCTATTCATGGATGAAAACACATACCTGCAAGTTCACTTTTTGTTTTTACGAAGATACGGATGAAAGAACCCCGAAAACTAGAGTAAAGCATCCGGTGTGAAGTAGAAGTATTGAAAACCATTTTCACCCCATATCCACTACACACATATTTCACATTGGATTTTATAAAAGAAAATTCTAAGCAACACATGTATTTCACATTGAGTAATCCTTATATTCCATCAATGACGATAAAACATTTAATATTTCATATATTTACGAATTATTAATTTGTTTATTTACAATTACTGAGTAATATGACTTTCATTTGTTGCACTCTTTTAATGGAAATTCCTTTTATTGAAGGCTCAAAATATTGGAAGAAAAGGGACGAGGAATGGTTTGTATAATTCCATTCCCTAAAAACTACCACACTAACTTGTGGTTATTTTTTTGTTAATGATGATTTACAATAGGAAGTTGGTATGGTTCTATGCTCAAAATTTGTTGATTCAGGATCACTACGTGTTCAAGTCGAATGAATTGACATTGAAATAAGTGTCTCATTCTAGATATGGAGTTGGAAGCTTCCTTATTCAGGAAAAGGGAAATACAAGCTTCAATAGAAAACCATATTAATTCATGTTTTAAATATGGTTGGAATTTGTGGAAGTTTATAGAATCTAACAAAATTGGTTGTGTAAATGTAGTTAAACTTCATAATGGCATGATTTCAAAATTCAAAAATTTGCATAGATACAAAAAAAAACTCTTCTGTTTTTCATCACTTGAATAGAAACATTTTGCTTTCTTATCCAAAACATGCCAAGCTATTTACTATGATGAGGCACTCTTATTTGTCTAAATTGGAGATCAACCCGTCTCTATCAAAGTTACATGGGTTAAAAATAATATTAAATCAGCCGTATTATTGAAGAAAGCAACCAAGATATTCGAGAAATTAGAATCTTCAATCATTCAAAAATTTGATTTGTTTTTGTTCGATGGTGATGTATTTCTAATTGATGTTTCCAAGTTCCATGTAGTACCTCCAGAGTATCAATATCATCCTGTAGATGAGGAGAATGTTTACCTTCTAGTCCATTCCATGTTGATAAATATCATTCCTACATAAAGGGATACAATTATTCTTCCCTTATTGCATTCTACAAAGGAGGTTGTGGAGCTCAATGATCTGGATTACCCGAACAAGGGTGATGTGAATTTCTACATACTAGATGGCTAGCATACAATTTATGCCCAAAAAACATTTTGGACAAAGACACTTACAAGTCTTTACATTCAAGGTTGTAGTTTTCAAAAGGATCGCATTTTGTCTTCAAAAGCATCTAGCAAAGCCATTGTTAATATTTTCAAGCAACAAAATGAAGAAAACAAAACTTGGATTGAAACCAAGTTTATTAATTTTCTCTACAAGGGTGGTCGGTTTGGAAATTGCTAGGATGTCCTCAGAGGCCTGGAGTGGGAAACCCAAATACTAAGGAGTGGAAGGTAATGGATTTTAGTTTAATGTCATCGATTATTAACATATATTTTAATAATATGCACAAAGTATAAAAACTATTTGTCCTTTAAATATAATGATTTGATAATAAATTTCTTGTTATTTTCGTTGTACAAAATACAAAGAGTCTATATGACAAATTTCAAGAGATTTGGACACAACTACATGAAAATATAAACCAACAATATTAACACAAATAATAGTCACTCTTTATTATACACTTTGTGTATTATTCAATGAGATAGAATGGCTATTATATAGCCATGGAGGTAGGAAGAACAACCTCCTACAAAATAGGTAACAATAGACCCGTTTATAATAATACGAGTGTAACCAAATATCACATAATATATTGTTATTATAACAATATATTCTACTAAAAAATTAACTTACTAATTACTACGGTAAAACATTAATTACCATGAGCACTAACATAGGATTTCATAACATTCCCCCTAGTGCAAACATGGGGAAAACCTCCATACTACACTGCACCTAATTTCGTGATCATGTGATTTTCCTTTGGATTATCACAAACCACAAGTTGGTTTTCCATCGGTTAACCAAAAACCGAGAGTAAGGTGGTTTTCTAGTGGTTGACCAAAAACCACAAAGGGGTGAAGGTTTTCAAATGGTTTACCTATAACCATATCGTGATGTGCCAGTGCATCCTTCGGCTCTCATCATAGTTCTCTTCAAGAGATTATATATCGGAATCCATCATAGTGAAAACATATCATTCCACACATACAAACTGAAGCATTGTGTCATTCCCCCCCCCCCCCCCACAATGTGAAGTTTCCATAACACATTTATTCTAAAAACACCCACACACACTCACACACGTCACCAAATCAGTATGTGTGGCCTTGTCGGTGGTGACTAACAAGAGGTCATTGATTGACCTCCAACCTCGATGCCTTTGTCATCTAGTATCATATTGCTTAGTTCAACGAGAATGTGATCATGAAGCTCATTTACAATTCAAATGTCGATTTCACCGATAATGCGTCTGTAAGGAATTTTTTTTAATTTTCACAACTTTTGACTTTTACACTTGACACACAATGACTCTTGACAATACAATATTTTGTTGACTATTTTGACGATGACTACAAAATTTGACAATAACACTATATTCACATGCTTTGTGGACCAATGACCATGACATCACAATTATTTAACAATACGAGGACTCTATTGACCACCAACTTGACGACACAATTTTGGAATTGATAATACAACTATAAACTTTGGACAACACGACAAGACATGACTTTTACTAAAATCACTTTAGAGATGACTATTTTTATGCAAACAAATGAACAAATTAATAATGACTTGACAAGATGACGCTTGGTTTTAAGCAATATAAATAATATTAAAATATACTTACTTGACACAAATTATAAAGGACGTTGACATTGACCTGGAAGTTAAGGATAGACGGTGCTTGGGTAATCGAATTTCATATCTTTAGAAATAATTTTTAGAATTACAATGTAACGTGAAGTCATTTTGGGTCGAGGATTCTACTTGGAAATATGTAAAATTTTCTTGTATGCTGCATTTCCTCTCTCCTTACTAGTTGGGCGCCTATTTTTCCTCTTCTAATTTCAACGTGGGCTCTAAATTGTTGTCCTTGCTTCAGGCACCAAATATGACATATTTGCAGACATGGTTAAAAAACAATAAAATAAAAAGGTAAACTTTGTTTTATAAGCCAACCTGTTTGTTTTCTAGGCGCCCATATGCCAATGATTTGGCCTGCTTCTCTCTTCCATTTTCAATGTGGGGTCTTCAATAATGCTTTCTCTCTTTAGGCGCCAAGTATGCAGTCTTCATGTGAGCTCTTTTATCAAGAATGCAGATTAATTATTTTCCCTTTCTCCAATGCATAGACCTGCTTGAGCATGTAGGTTTTATAAATATTTTAATTCATTTAAGCAACAACAATAGTGTTTAAAAAACTGATTTTGTTCCTCCTTGCATGAAAAAAGATCCTTTGACCAGGTGTTTGATGCCAAATCTCCCCAATTTGGTGATTCACCACATATTTACTTTGATTCCAACTTCTATTTCATCTCTGGAACGTGTTTGAAATGCAAAAAGATTCTTCAATGTGTTGCTTTCATGAGAAGTTTGAGTCACGTGCTCTAGGAAAATTTATATTCATGCCTCTATCGTACTATAATAAAGAAGAACCTAGTCCCCAAGGTCTAATTCTGGGCATCTCAAACCTACTATAGAATGATAATACAAGCTGAAGGAATTTGATCATTCAGTCTCAGACAGTTAAAAGTTGTGTTCTGATTTGATCATTTTACGAGCATACGACTAATCAATGGAATTTTATTAGTATTACCATAAGATTACCCATCTTCCCAGGCAGCCAACAACTTAGGGTGGGTTAGATGGGACTCATGTAGGATTTTATGCTTACATATCAAAATGGCTTCTATTATAATTGTTATTATATTTTATAGCAGGTATGCAGCAGGACTCTTCTATTTTTATCTACGAAAAGTAATTGCTTTGACTGTTGGTTAATGTCTTCTGATATTTCTATAGAAGATGTGTGTTGAATGTATATTTGATCTCATTGATTTCTTCCTTTCACTCCTTGTATGTCTTTGTTAGAGTAGGGGTTGATGAGAGCATGTGAGTCAAGATAAAGTTCATGCATGGTATCAATGCAGAATGACATATGTCTACTTAAACTATATGCTTGTATAAAATCTGCAAATGTACGAAGCTCTTCATGTATTCTTATTTACTTCAGATCTCATAATATAAGATTTGTAAATGTATATGTATGATTTTTAACAAATTTTAAATGTATACATAGATCCTTTTAATGCAATGTTTCATCTATATTCCTACGAGATAACAAATCAATCACACCCCTTATTAACATCAACTACAAAAGTAATAACTATCCCTCTAAATCAAATAACATATATCGTTTGACGTTCACATTGCATTGTGCACATGTCATTACTAATAGTAGCATAATTACACCAAAGGTGTTCCCTCATGGGAAATGGCTTTATGGACATTCACGACACTATGTTAAATTTGATGGGATTTTGGATGTTTTTGACATGCAATTAAATATGACTGGAATTTTGGACGATTTTGACATGTGATTAAACATGACTAGTGCATCTCCTTCTAGTCACCACGTGGTGTTATGGGTTTGACCTTGGAAGCAAAGGGTCCATTGGATTTTTTTGGTATTTTCACATTTATACAAAATGTGGAAGAAGATGCATGGTGTGTGCGTTGTTTGAAAAAATGCCATGTTTGGAGGAAACAAGCAAAAACATGTGATTTGTTTGTAAAAATGTCTGAAGGAGCTTTGTTTTCATGGAATGCCATGATTGTTGGATATGCACGAAATGGATTCGTGGGAAAAAAAAAAGGAATAAGAAACTTTCAACTAAATGCTTTTCTCCAGTCAAGAGCCATGGTGAAAATCCCCTAGTTGATGTCTCCAGCAAGCATCGGGAAAAGGTATGGATCACTCTTCCTCTCACTTCAAACTAAACATTTCATCATATATTTGTTCAGCATTGGATTTCAGTATGTTGTATATTAGAACAGAAATGTAACTTAGAATAAATGATATGTATTTTACCTTTCCAAAAATATTTTTCTTTAAACTTTAAAAAAAAAAAATTAGGACTTGAAACCATACGCATGGAGCATCATGTTGAATTGTTAATGGGAACCAAAACATCAAACAAGATCCATATCGACCCAAGACACCATGAAATTTAGTAACAAGGATGACTAAATCAACTAGATGCCTTAATGAGGTGAGATTCGATACCCTTTTAACACTTCAATCACTTTTGGTGACGTCCCCACTTTATGAAATTGTGATCAGTTTTGGCTTACAATTTTCATATCGATTTGGTGTAACTGGAAAACACCTTCATCTACCTCTAGCACTCCTATGTGAGAATTGAAACCAACTCTCAGTTTCATAAAAATAATTTCATATGTTAGAGTTTCAAGTGGATGTTAGAGTCATTGGTCCTCGTACAACAAAAGTGTTCATTGTATTTACGATAATTGGTCTCGAAGTCACCTTCTTAAATTGAAGCTTTTTTGACGTAATCGAATTTTGTCGAATCCGATGAGTTATTTTTATAGGTAAGTAGGTAGGAATCGATGAAATTTATGTTTGAACGTAAAACAAGTGGTTTTGGAAAACATATTGTAAGCACTTTAGTTGATTTTGTCAGTTTTCACACTAGTAACTTAAGATAGAAAATATTTCTTAGGATCCCATCGGTTCTATAAATTACTTGTAAACCCCTTTTTATTGTGTTACATTCTGTGTAGAGTATTATTTAATCAATTACTTTCTATGAAAGGATTTTTCAATTTAAAGTGTTCTTTCTCTCTTCCCTCGCTCTCTCTTTATCTCTTAATATAAATATGAAATTGTGGTTGGTCTTGGAAACATGAATGGATTAAAATGTAAATGAGTTTTAAATAAAATGAAAATGGGTATGAATTAAGAAATGGTCAAAATATTGTGAATAGAAAAGAAAATGTTTTATAGTTTCTCTCTCTTCCCTACTCTCTCTCTTGAAAAAAAAAGTAAACGAATGTGTGAGGAAATTATCTCTCCTCTCTCTCCTTATCTCTACCTCTCTCTTTACTTTGTTTGAAATTACTTGAAATGATGAATGTCTTTTTGTACTTGAGTGTAAGGGTTTTCCATACTCAGATCCTAGAATCGTTTGCAATGTTCAATTCTGACTACGAGCAAAAAGGAGTAAAAAAATGACACGTGTCTTTTATTAACATGTTATTTGAAGGCAATGTAATTGTTTAGAATATTTCAGTGATATTTTTATGAATAGGATGTATTATTTTCATTATTTCCATGATGAAAATGATAGTGTTGCGTATTGGGAAAATGTACTATGTCGTACGTAGTTGTACTTTTGCCTATTTAATGAATGTTACTCTTGGTGGTAATGGTGTATATTCTATTAAGTAAATGAAGTTGATTGTATCATGTTGATTTGGAAAACGATGTCAAAGAACCCTTCTTTTAGTGTCAAAATAAATATAGGAGGATGAAATTGGAACCTTGTCATTTAAAATGTTTAGTGTCATCGTAATTGTGATATGATTTTGCCAGTAAAATTGTTAGCAAGTAATTTAAAATGATGTGTTTTTACCTATCTGCTAGTGTTGCAATGACCTAGGAAATCACTTAATATTCAAATAAAAATATCAACTTACATTTGTGTGTGTTTTTTCATATTGAGTGGAAAGCGACAAAACAAACATATAGCTCAAAATATTTACCTTTGTTGAATGTAATGACCCTCTTTAGAAAGCTCCAAGTTAGGCTAGCTCCAAACATGATGAAGAAAAAGAATGGGAGAGGAAGTGGGGCATGGAAAAAGGTGGTTGAGGTTGGAAAATTTAATGGGAAAGGAAAGAGTTATCGAGGAGCCAATGTGAAAATATACCCCCTAAGAAGTACAAGACATGTTTATCCATTATTAGAAGGTGAAAACCCGTGTTACACAAGTCATTGATGAAATTTCCAAGGGAGATTTCTTGAAATGTAAGTGCCAATTGGAGAATGTTGCCGAGGTGAATACTTTTTGAATTTGTAGCTCTTGAATTTATTGGGTAGTCAGGAAAAATGTAAATGTAAGGGGAATTTCACCTCTTGCACTTTACAATTAGTTAGAACACAAATAAACGCAAGGTGAATTTACTTATTTGTTTCAAGGGTTAATTCAAAAATAAGGATATGTTGTGTGGACCTAAAATCCTAGGGTAGGGTTTGTATACACAATTACAATCAGGGTTTCTTTGTACCTATTAGGGGTATGAACAAGGTTTGTTTCGACCCAATAGGCACATAGTTTTTCCCAGTGTGGAAGATGCAAGTGAAGTACACATGGAAATGTGAAGGATGGTGCAATGTGTTTTTGGCCAGGAAGATGTTTGTAATCGAGAGGGGGTCTGCTGAGATTGCAACCCTTCGGATCAAGTGGAAAGGACACGTAAAAGGAATGTTCAAGGAAGGAAAACACATGAATTGAAGGGCATTATCCGCATGAATGCAATTTGCGTTTAAATGAATGAAACTATAAAAAAATAGGAAAATCAACAACTCATTCGAAGGAAAGGGCGTTAATTACAGTTGGAATGGTTCATTTGGATCAAATTCTAGAAAAAAACTTTCAAATATATTCTAATCAAGATTGATGTCAGTAAATACAAATTTGATCCGTAAATTGATTGCACATTGAAAACTGAAAGCTAACAATCTAAATTCTACACCTCTGTATTAAGAACACTAATTCTGAAAACCATTAAACTAATTCTTCACCATTACACTATGTTTTGAAAAAGGATTTAACTGACTTCAACACGACCTCCATAGGTTCTAACCGATTCATATCCATAGTAATTGTACAAAAATATTATTATCCATTTTGATTTTTCTCCATATGATATGGGGAAGGACATTATTATTATCTATTTTGATTTTTCTCTAGGTGATATAAGAGACACAATGATACTTTATTATTATTTTGATTTTTTCCCATACAATAAAGGGAAAAACACCACCAAAAAACCAATTTCAAGAGAGATTAAGACTGACCAAATTATACAAGGAAGGGTTTTGAGGAAACATGTCGTCAAGCTCGTTGTTTGACAAATCAAGATACTCCATATACTTGCGCTATGCAAATATCTTTGGTATGCTGCTCGTGAGCTTGTTATTTGATAGAAAACACCATCAAATTCTCATACCTATCAAAATCTGATATCAGGTCATTGAAATTATTGAATGACAGTTGAACAAGCTGCAGGCTCGGCAAGGAGCCGAGAAATAGTGGCACCATTCCAGAAAGTAAATTGTGAAAATCCAGTTGTGGGGAGTCTCAAAGCCAATCATTCGAGTGGAAATTTCAATGAAGGAAATAATTGTGATAGAAGTCATCCACCATTAGAGGGAGCTGAGCACAAGGAGCTCCATTCTCTAAATCATGCAAGATTCGAATATGTACTTGGATTCCTCAACCTGGGTAGAAAAACACCCACGTTAAATATATTACAGCTCTATATGGCCATGAACTGATGAAAAGATAAAGGAACTTGGTGAGTCCAATGGCAACCATACATATATAAAAACCAAGTCTAAATCACTTGCAGGTCGAGGAGGAGGGGAATCTCAGTCTCTTCCACTTTAAATGTAGGCTAATTCCAACACGGTGGAAGGTGGCTCCAAAGGTAAGAGTGTCCTAGAGATATCTCGGCTGGACCATATTTTAGTGTTGTTGTTGAACAACTTTGGAGGAGATCTGGGAGCCATGATCGGCTCGACTTCAATTTTGACAGATAATTTGAAGAATTTGATGATTTTTACCACGGATTTGGTTGTTTTGGTTACGTGTGTTTTCTTCTTCGTGTGGAGGAGGGGAGGATCATATACATAAAATCCAGTGGTGCAGGTGACGCCTCTAGTGAAGGAGGAAGATGAGGAGGACAAAAATGAAAAATCTAAGTGGTTTGCATGTGACAGAGACAATGTGAGACCGAGAGTAATATAAATTTTTGTTATATGTTTGATGTATTAGCTACTGTAGTCATATCTTGTGTAAATTTATCCAATTTTTCTACGAAGAACCGCCTGGCATCACCATCTTGGCCGCAGATTCCTTAAGCTTCAACACATTCTTTCTAAGTTCACTCCCTTGATGCCCTGTCATTAGTGCTCGAACTACTTTCTCCACCCCCTATCTTTTCACCAACATGTCATTGTCTTCTAGCCAAGATTCGATATCCATCGGTATGTTCCATATCTCTTTCGCAAATATGGAGACACAAATTCAAGGAAGAATAATGGAAAGAAAAAAGGCACATAAAATAATAAGGAACAAATGTTGAAACTGTGGACTAAGGAAAATAAAACATAAAACCTATTTCTTCCATTTACGCATGGGTGGATTTCCAATCAACATCATCCATCATTATGATTATGATGCATGTACAAGGTGGCCAAATGCCTAACTTAACCCTAACCCTTGAATCATTTGATAGAGATATAGGGTGTAGTGTACAAGTCATTGAGGCGATAATATACTATGAACGATTAAGATCACTCACTACCACAAACATTTTCAGAAAGGATTTTTTTGTATTTGCGATTAAAACCATGGCATATTCGAAAATTTCATTTGCTTTTGGTTAGATTAAAATAATCTTGTTGAGGGAACATTTTATGACACACTAGTAAGGGTTTCTCCAAATTGTTTATATTGTTTTGAATTTTGTTTTTATGTTTTGTGTATTCCTTTTGAAAAATGCATCCTAATTAATGGACTAAGAGAGATTAATTTGTTTTGCAGTTAGCATTGAAGTTACGAGAAAAGGGACAAGACCAGCTTCCTACTTAGTCTCCAACCATTTCCTCAGATGTAGCACCGTTAAAACTGTCAATTATACTCTTTTTCCACTGTGATCATACAATAATGACTGCTTTGATTCCAAATTTTCTCTTGTTTTGTTCTAAACACTGTCAATTAAATTGAATCTCGGGGTAATGTTGTACTGCAGGTGAATAGTGTTGTATTTGGTGCAGACGGTTTAGCTTATTATTGTTCTGAGTGAAAGTGGTGTCATGCATCACTAATACTAATTTGTAACCACTTACAAAACCAGAGAACTGATACTATATTTGTTTTATCCTTCTACTGAAAATTGTTGATCTACAAATTCCACCTGACATACTATCATAGAGCAGAAGCATCAATGTTTTTAATAATTGGATCTAAACTGAAAGTTTTGTTGGCATCTATGGGAGATAGACAACACATCTTGTCTGGTGTGATAAGTCGTCATCCACCACTATTTTGGAAAATTTTGCTTATTGCTCTAATTACTGGTGGTTTATTTATAAGAGCAATAAATGATCAATAAAATTTATAAGAGAAATAAATCCATAGCTCACATCTTGCTTCTCTTCTATGGTGGATTCATAATTTAAAAAAATCTTGAAGGCACAAAACTAACCACACAGGGTCCTTTGACTTGCCCCAAAATGGGCCTCCATGGAGATGCAGACAGGTGGGATGCTATAAAAGGTTGTGGACACTACCTCTACTCCTTTCACACACCCCTGTGGTCCAAAATGCCATGCAAATCTGTTGTTCCTCAGAAAAAATGTCTGAGCCTCATTTTACCCCCCTCCCTCTTTCACACATTGGCAGAGAATGGACAAACTGAGGGTTTCACGTAGAGGAAGAGTGATAGACAAATCTTGCAGAGACATAAGTGGAATAGCGGAACGGGCACTTTCAATGTCTTAATCAACACAACAACTACTTGAAATAAAAGATAAAGAGCAGGAAAACGAAGTGGCCTGGTTATTGTGTTTCATGAAAATGGAGTTCTGCATAGAGTAGAATACAGAATGGATTTTTTTTTTTTTTTATATTAGTTTGAGTTTATCTTTGTAGAAGGAAAAATGATAACTGCAAAGGATCTTTACAGCCTGCTCACGGTAGTGGTGTTGTTGTACGTGGTGATGATTTTGGTCTACGGCTCTGTGAAATGGTGGAAGATTTTAACTCTGGACCAGTGCTCGGAAACAAATCATTTCATGGTTGTTTTTGTAGTGTCATTGATGCCTTTCCATTTCATTTCCACCAATGACCCGTACACTATGAATTTCAAGTTCAGTGTTGCGGACACTTTGCAGAAGGTAATAATGTTGTTTGTGCTGGGGATTTGGACCACATTTACTAGGAGCGGTAGCCTAGAGTGGATGATCACCATTTTTTCCTTGTCCATGCTGGTGATGGGAATCCCCCTCCTGAAGGCCATGCATGGGGATTTTTCCACGAGCCTCATGGTGTAGGCGGTGGTTTTGCAGTGTATCGTCTGGTATACGCTTTTCTTTTTCTGTTCGAGTATCGCGCTGCGAAGATGACATAAATTTGATCCACGGGAACCATGGAATGGTGAGCCCGTGTCAATCAAATTTCGGCCCCTCAGATGCGTATTCGCTGCAGTCGTCCCGAGGGCCTTCTAATTTCGAAGATGATAGAAATTCACAAAAACTGAATGCAAACACCCGTCTATCACCGTTGGATTTCAATGACGCTTGAAAGAGGAATGTCATCCATTCGATTTCTGACTTTTGTCAGAATCAGGAGGTCCTATTTCACTATGTAATGCCTTCGGCGTAAGTAATGGCACACAAATGTATGGTGAATACATGGTGTGAATAGGGCGAGCAATGTATGATACTATAGGTGATGGAAGTCTGATAGTGAAGAAGTAGAGGCAAAGAGTAGCTTTCAAAGTGATTGGATTATCATAGGAGTATTATGACAATTTTCCACAAATAAAAATTGAATCCTTGGATGCATATCATGCAAATATGGAACAATCACTTCTAAGTGCGAGTAATAAACAATCATTGAATGAAAATTTGTATTTCAACGCAACTCATCGCAAAATGAATATTTTTTGATAAGTCTGGAGAAACAAATAACAATGCAGGAAATACGTAGAGGCCAAACATATTATTGAATCAAATCTCACCGTAGCCAAAAACTCAAAATAAAAATTTTCTTTTCACAAAATACCCGGTGGTGGGTTTCCATAATAAAACACAGATGTCCAGCTCCTGCAGAGATGTAGTGTAGATCTTTTCAAAAGAAAAAAATGCTCCCGCAAATACAGGATATGAGTCTAACAAATGTTTCAACTTGGTGCAATGGTATTAGTCAATCATACACACAGAGAGTTCTATGATCCATGACGCTATACAAATTTAGACTGAAATCCAACACAATTCTGATCTTGAACACAAATTTGCTACAATATAGATCTGACTGTACAGAGATATAAAAACTAAATTTGAACACATAATCTCTTCTCAGAAATATTTTCTCTCATGAGATGGGGAATCCATGAACAACCATTGTTCTGCCTCGTATAAAATATCAAGAGTCCATACATCTCTCTTATACCAAATAAGGAGATTTGGACAACCGAAGGAAAATACAAAGCAATAATATTAACACAAATAATAATCACTCTATATTATACACTATGTATTATTCAATGAGATACAATGGCTATTATATAGCCATAAAGGTAGGCAGAACAACCTCCTACAAAATAGGTAACAATAGACCCATTTATAATAATACGGGTGTAACAAATAACCACATAATATATTGTTATTATAACAATATATTCTACTAACAAATTAACTTACTAATTATTAAAGTAAAACATTAATTACCATGAGCACTAACATAGGATTTCCTAACAAAATTGAATTTTCTATTTTTGTCTGTGGATATATGGATTGAGTGGACAACAACCTTTGAGTTGTTTATGTCGTGGCATTTCTTGTTCTCCTTTAAAGGATAATCAATACTGTTATCCAAATTCACCAAGCAAGATTCATGGTCAATTCCTTCAGTGGTTGCAAGAGGAATGGTCGATGAAGAATTTTCACTACTAGTTGATAAAGTACAATTAAGGGATGTATAGGTATCTATATCTATTGAGGTTGGGTTCATAACAAATACATTTGAATCTTATTGCTGAAGAGTAAAAGGTGAGAAAAATGAGAGGAAAAGTTCTAAAGTATTTGAAAATAAACATCTAGATAATATTGTATTGGTGAATGCAATGAATCCAACGTTATTGAAAAATTTAAACTACATGAATCTCACTACCACTAGTTTTCAAGGATATTTTGATTTTCAAATTTTGAAATTGGAAAATTTTTTGGGTATGAATAGGGACTGGGTCGCCAAAATTTTTTGGGTACAAGTTAATTTTAGGGGTCGGTTCACCAAGGAGTTTCCACCGACAACCGACTGTTATCATTCAAATCACCCTTATTGTGAAATTAAAATATGTCAAATTCACCTCATATATATATATATATATATATATTCTATTTAAGTATTTATAATTCATTATTCATAGTTCTAAACATCGAACTTGAAACTTCCCCTTCTATAAAATCACGATTATCAAATATTTCCTTTAGGCTTTTTGCTTTTGAAATTCAAGGATTCAGGACTGGTCACCAGAGGCAGATATTTCCTTTCTCGATTTCAAGGTACTTTAGTTTGTTCAGTAGCATTTTAAGTAAGAAAATTTGCTACAAACCAGTAGCATGCATGTAGCATATTATCTGACATTTGCATGATGTTGATCAGTAACATGCGGGTAGCATATTTTTCTCGGCATCCGCATGATGTCAACCGGCAAAGCATGAAGGATGCCACTAGCCGATAGCATACTACATGTTACTAGTCAGTAGCATACTACATGTTATCAGCTAGCATCATGTAGTATATTACTGGCCTGGTAGTATATCTTGCATGTTACCGACCGGCATCATGTAGTATGCTACCAACCGGCATCATATCGCATGTTTCGATCGACATCATACAAGTATGCTACCGCCGTAGCATAGCGCATGTTGCCGACCGGTAGCATACTACATGCTATCGGTTAGTAGCATATTGTATGCTACCAGCCGACAACATGCGGTATGATGTCGGTGGTAGCATACCGCATGATGTTGGCGGCGGGCAAAGATGCAGATATGTTACTGACAGTGAGCATGCAAAGTATGCATTTACAAATTTTAGAACTATTTAGATGTTGATTAAATTTATCTAATTTAAATATTTTCATGGATAGGTACAATGGCTTCTCTGAAAAATCAACGAAAGGAAGAAAAACAAAAATGAAAAGGTAGCATAGCATTTTTTTCAGCCAACCCAATAAAATGAAGACCCAAGTTGCTTCGACTGGAAACATTAAAATGGGTAATGGTAAGTTGTATAAGATTATCATACCATTTTTCCTCTTTTTCATCAGTTCAGTTTGATTTTTTATTAGCTTTGTAACTGTCAAAATATTTTTGTTTTTGAAAACAAAATCCCCTTCTATAATTTTATTCAGAATGAAACAGTAAACCAAAACATAAACCCTAAGGAAACAATTATTTCAGTAGATGAAGATTTTATTGACCTAGACATACCAGAGCTAGAAGATTATCCTGAATGCCAAATGCATTCAATAGATGAATGTTCAAATGAAAATATTCCAGAAGAAGATGATAATGACATAACCCTTAAAAAAATAAGTCTGGGAGAAAGAAGAAAACATCCTGGACAATTAGAAGGTCTTTTCAAGTAGATTGGGCAGAAAAATACCCATTTATTGAACCTATACAGCCAGATAATGGTAGTGATACTCCCAAAGAATGTAGATGTACTATTTGTACTTGGAAATTGGGTAAAGAACATAGAATGTAGCTTAAATTGGACACTATAGAGAAACATTGTGGAAAAGTATATTACACAGTCACTGACAATGATGGAAAAATAACAAAGACTCGTAGATGGAAAACTAAAAAGAGTGCATGCATGTAAGATATAAGGAGGATTATGAAAATAAGATGAAACACACTCAAAAACTTCAGAGAAAGGAGGAACCATAAATGTAAATTTTGGAAAAGCTGCAAATGAAAATCTGAAGGCAAAATGACCCAGTTTTCAACCATATTCTTTATTCTTAAAATGGGCAGACCAATTTCAGATTTTTCAGAATATAAAAATTGTTCAAGTTCAATGGGTTTCCAAACCTTCCAAATTCACATTGGTCAGAGAGCAGTGCTTGGGAGATGGCGAGATGTATTGTGATGATTGAACAAGAAGATCTGAAAGAAAATGTCAAGAATGCAAGTTTTATCTCCCTTTCAATTGATGAGGTTACAATTGTTGACAACACTTCTTTGGTTTTCATGCATGTATATACTTTCTAGAACCACACAAGGACACCTCATCTGTTATCGGTTCATAAAATGCAAGAAAATTGCAATGCTAAAAATATTTCCAAATTGGTTATATCTAATTTGAAGGACATAACAGGAATGGATAATTATTCTATAGCTATAAAGTTGATTTGTGTTGGTTCTAATGGTGCATCAATGATGTAGGGTCATAGAAATGGTCTATGTCTGCATCTCCAAACATTTTTTCTCCTTATATGATTCATATTCATTACATGGCTCATAGGATGAATCTTGCATATAGGATAGTAAGCACATTTGAATGTGTTGAAAAAGTTGAAGAGC
The DNA here is from genome assembly GCA_018340775.1 of Taxus wallichiana var. yunnanensis. Lineage (NCBI taxonomy): Eukaryota > Viridiplantae > Streptophyta > Pinopsida > Cupressales > Taxaceae > Taxus > Taxus wallichiana. The sequence continues at coordinate 804,949,026 of CM031239.1, read as the reverse complement.
TTATCTATGAACTGCATGCCTATATGTCAAGCAGTCCAAAAAGATTTATAGAGTTTTAAAAAAATTCACTTGGGGTCACAAATGGTAAGAAACTTCTTAAATATGTTGATACTAGATGGATTTCTATGTATGAGCCTCCCGCAGAGTTTTGAGGAATTTACATCTTTAATCTGGTTTCATGTATAAGAATTGTAGGCAAGTTGACAGGGAAAAATATTTGCTTTACCACCTTACAGACTTGGAAACATTGTTAACACTTTGTGGGATTCTTCCAATGTTGCATGAGATGAATTACATAACAAATCTTGCACAAGAATGATCCATTTATATAATGAGACTTCATTAGGTTCAGGAAAAGGGTGTGTCAGACTCTAGATATGTTATATAAATCTGATGAATGTTTTAAAGGACATGTATTTAGTCACTGGAAAGCTTAGACATATTTAAAGGATCCTAATAGCTACTTAAGATTCAATATATGTGGTCATCTTTGTATCTTTGTTAATGACGAAGATATTCAAATGCACACGTTAGAAAAACGAGTGGATATTGTTGGAGAAAATATTGAAGAAGTGCTTACTACACATAATTTATATGATGCTATTATATCTAAAATAGGAATTTTTTTAGAAAATATCATAATGTTTATCGAGTGAGATTAGAGATCGTTTTTAAAAGGTGAGATTCTTGAGGCCATGGGAGTGGTCAATCCTAACTTTTGGAATCTTGTAGGAGGCGGAGTTGTAGCTAATTCATTTAAAAGACACATGGGTACTATAATTAAACATTTTGGACAATCAATTGAATGTAATGGATTTCAGATTAATGGTGTTCTTCAAAAGGAAACTCTTGCATTGCAATCAACTGATTTCGCCAGGTAATGAGCGAACAATTTGAATTACTGAGTGAGCCAACAAAGAAGGGAGCAATTACACTTCTATGGAAAAAGTTGTATCCTAGTTCCATCCTTCATGAAAGCATAAGTGAATATTTCCGATTGTATGAATTGTGTCAAACAATGATATTGGGATCAGTTGAAGACAAAAGAGTTTTTCAAAGCGCATTAACATTTATAAAATCAAAATATCGGAATAGACTGGATAAAAATCTTGAGACCTGCTTGAGATTGTACATTTCACGATATGATGTGGATACATTTCCTTATGAATAGGTAATGGTTGTATGGAATTCTCTTATAGAGAGGAGAGGGATCAGTAATTCTAATATAAGGACTGCAGATAACAACGAAACTATGACTAAAAATCACAACGAAAAGATTAGATAAAAGTGTTGGGTAGCAAAGTTTTCAAGATAAGTTTCAGTTTGATCTAGCTTGATATTGAGTAAAGAAGAATGACTGTACATTTTTATTCTAGAAATAAAATTTCATATCAGGATTCAGATTATAATTATGTATATTGTTATTTTTGTTATACGCATGTTCATTTTTTAATAATATTTTCAATGTTGTAATGTGTTTACTGTTTAGATTTTTTAAATGTGAAATGTCATACTTTTTTTTTTGTCTTTAAAATGAAAAAAATATAATTCCATTTATTGGAGAATTTTCAGTCTTACGCATGAATATAGTACATATAAAACACCATATAATTTTTTAGTTGCCAATATTTTTAGATAATTTCAGTGTTTGTTCTTTGAAAAATAAATGCTACTTGTAGTTCACTGTTTTGTCCACAAAGTATTTGAAAATGATAATAATCAATAATGTACCATGTAATAGTAATATCAAATACAATTGAGAATAATAGTCACATTAAGAATCAGTTTGAATAACTTTTGCACAATATAACAAAAGTAAAAGTAAAACGCCACAATCCACATCGATTGAAGTTTGAAACTTTCAATATTTTCATACAATTTGAAACAATTTTACAAAAATATTCTACGACAATTATAATTTCACAATTTTTTTATAGCTTCATCCTTGAGAAGATTCTTCTCTATGTGATTCTTTCTCCTGCGCACAAGAACTTTCTTTTACAACACCTAACTGAACCAGATCCTTTACAACGATTCAATATTTGAAAGAATTTATTTTTCTGGATTTTCCGCATCACCAACAAATAGTAATGTTGGATCCTGTTTTGTTTGCTTCTTCAACAATATCTATGGATCCATTCCATTTGCCTTTATTATTCTTCTCAAGGTATTATTCTGCTTGTTTAAGATAACAAGCTTCTATTTCAATTCAATTGCTACATTTAAACTTTTCTTGGCACTTTGTAAATGCAAATCAAGCACACTAGCCTCATTTTTAAATAAAAATCATGCTTTGACCGCATTTCAAAAGAGAAAACTATTAGTAAAATTTCAAAAAAATGAAAATAGATAATTGAAAATATTTCTACCTCCCGCACTTGAGCTCGATGATATAGTTCTATTGGAGGTTTCTAGAGCAAAGAAATATAAATTGTAAGAAATTTTGAAACACATACAAGTTTTAAATAATTAATTACATTTATTTTCAAACATTTTGAAACATATATACATCATAAATTAAAATACCTGCGATTAATGCCTGTGGTATGGTGGATGTTTGAGTTTGAGGGTTTATGGAACTCCTCATCCATTTAGCAAAATGTGGAGGGGTTTCCTCCTTTGTTTTTTGATCGTCGGAAATAGTAACAAAATCTCCTGAACTTAGTGGGAAATGGCCTATGATAAAAGATCCCCTTCGTGATGCAACCAAAAATGACATCTTCTGTGATAATTCAATAGTAAATTGTTAATTAATTTCAAATATTAATTTTAAAAGATAAATATTACAATAATAAAAATAATAATTAAAAACCATCTAATCAAAAATTGGGACTCAGCTCTTGCTCTTCAACTGTTAACGACAAATCCATTAGCTTTGAATGCATTGTTGTCGGAGGAGAGGTGCCACGTAAATTATAGAGAGATTCATAATATAAACCAAGAATAATTTTTTTGAGCTGATGGTAACATTATCATTCAAATGAATATTTTCCAAATCAGATCTTATCCTGGAGGATAAGAAGTTGCACAGTCAAATTTCTTCCCACTTAGGTGTGAACAATATACGCTAAATCCCACCACGGAATATCCATATATTGACCTTGTAAAATAATCTGGCTCGGAAGAACCACACCATGGCCTGCAGGAATGGGTGACTGAAATCCTTGAGTTGAATCCCTCTTTTTGAAGGGTTTTGGGAAGTTGTAATTGTCAATACAAAAGGAGAAGCATTTTGTTAGTAGTGAATTTTAAACATAATCAAACTTTGTTAAATTGAAAATAATGAAAATGTAATGTTGTAAAACAGAAAATAAACTTACGAGCAAGAGTAGCAATACTACAATTGCATCAATAGATAATTGAAAACTAGACTCCAAATACTTGCATTCTTCATCTGATAAAGCAGCCTTTGTCATGACAGGATCCACATCTTTGTGTGCTAGTCCTATGAGACGCTTAATTTCCTCAAGTGATGTTCCGAATGATCTGTGCATGAGATATGGGTTGATAATAAAAGGTGAAAGTGGAAGTTTTGTAGTTGAGTAGAAGATTGTTAAGTGTTTTCTAGTCTGTTCAAAATTGGGGCATATACATTATCCCTATGAAACTGGCTGCTTCGATCCATTGGGAAAACACATTAGGATCCTCTAGAAATGTGTACAGTTGAGGAAAGACCAGGATCTTGAACAAAAACTTCTTCATATTTGTTGTTGATGCAATTGGGCTCTTGGGTTGTTTAGAAGTGTTCTTTCTTCTTGGCATTTTTTCAATCTATTATAAAATTCCCGGTTGTAGTTGTCCTTTGGGCCTTGGCGTTGTAGATTCTTCCTTTTGTACATGTCCTTTAGCATTCAAGTTTCATCTTTTGGGTTTTTCCTCATATGCTCTGGCTTCTCTCTGTTGTGTGGAGTGAAAATGACTGCCTTCGTGTATTTATAGCACGTTTAATATAGCCATCGGCTAGCAACCTTTATTCCATCGGCCGGTAGCATTCAATTTGCTACCAATTAAGTAGCATATCTTATGCTATCGATCGGCGGCAAAGATATTAATGCTACCGGTCGACAAAGAATATTAATACTACCATTCGTAGCATATATAATGTTATCATCGATAAAGCATGCGAGAATGCTACCGACCAATAGAATTTTGAATACTACCGGTGCTGACAACATTCTACATGCTACCAAACGGTAGCATTATACATGTTGTTAGCCAAGAGCATTTTTACATGCTACCAAGCGGTAGCATTATATATGATGTCGGCCGGTAGCATTTACAATACTCCTGACCAGTGTCATATATTATTTCTACAACATCATTATCCAATGGCCAAGGCCTAACCATTCCCATAATTATGTTTAAAATCGCCTGTTGCATGAAAAAAATCCTGCAATTCGTCATACATGCGAAAGTGGTTTTACTAATATTCGCCAAATATTTTCTAAGGCTTTTTTTTTTTTAGGGACGCTTAAAATTTTCCCTACCAAGTTGTATGTACTCTTAGGAGAAGAGATAAAAGGAAAAATAAAAATTGTTTCCCAGAGAAATGAAAAATGGAAAAAGAAAATTTGACCCGAGGTAGCATAAGTTCTTCCCATGCAAAGCCTCAAAGAATTTTAGACAATTATGTGATTTCAAAGGAAGAGAATATGTCAGCAAGGATGGAAGACATATAATATTTTACTTGTCAATGTGCATATCCCTTTCATCTTATGTCAAATTTATTAGTTGTTTTGTCGACTAATCCATCAATGTGGAATGTGTGATCACAGACTTTTGTAATTTATCTAGCTACATTTCTTCGATGCAATAATGGACCTACTAATAATTATCGGACAAAGCCTTCTGAATTGTATTATTATTATTCTCTTACTTATTTCTTATACAAAAATGTTACGAGACACAGTAAAAAATACGTGGAAAAGGTTAAAGACATGGGGGAATCAATTATAGATGGTTGTTACATATTCTATGACAATAATGGAAAATTTGAAACTTTGTGTCTTGTGTACACAATAAATGGAGTGCACAATTTTGACACTAATGATGAGGAGAGAGAAGAAGTTATCAAGGATTGGATGGAGCAATTGCTTTGCATCAATTGGTCACCGCAAGAAAAAATGGCTTACGGGAAAGCATACATCCTTTTCTTTATGAGTGATCTTATGAGTTCTAGTTTCAAATGTTCACTTGATGTTGTTCCAAAAATTATCCAATAATATTTCTTTATAGCGGTCGTGTTGAACTGTGTTCATTTTTGACTCAGTCTAACTATTATTTTATTTTTGAGACACATGATCGAGAAATTTTTTTAAAACATTGTTATTCTCATTTGAAAAAGGGTCATCCACAAAATAACTTGAACAAGCCATTTTGTTTAATGGCTTTGAGTTGATATAAGATGCTAATGCATTCAATAGCTAAGAAAACAACCAACAAAGAGAGGAAGCAATTGTTAGCTCAATCCACTTCAAATTATTGTGGATGATCAAGTTATTGATGTACAATCTGATTCAACTTGTTGTGCCATATGTCGATGCACAAACAACTGATTAATATTTACTAGGTAATTTCATTGTAACCATTATATAAAAATAAGTGTTGCACTATGCATTCAATTTTCATGGTTTTCATTTATTTAACAATACTCTATTTTTTACAAAGTGTGGAAGGAAAATATGGAGGGAGATCACATCACGTCACGAATACGCAATCGGAACTGGTATGCTAGCTAAGTGAATTTATAAACAAACCCATTTATAAGCCCCACAAATTTATAGGAAACCATAATAACTAACTCTAGAAGATGGACCATTTTTTACAAAGGAATAATGAATTGGCCTATTTGTTATATCCATATGATACCATGGCCATACGAAACATGGTGGCCACTAAGCTCCATAGTTTTTATTACCGCTTGATAACTAACATATATTACTTTCGATATTTGATATATGATAAAAAGAGGGTTTTAGGATATCCCTTCGTAGGTATGATAACAATATAAGATAAACCTCATAGCTTAGCAATAATTATACATCTCGCATTCACTACGGTAGTTTTAAGTCTTGGAAACCACTAGACACTATTTCCATACTTCATATTAGCTAATTACATTAAATTAACATTGTGTTTACATATGTAATTAATACTTTAAACATCATGCCACTATTTCTCTCCTACATACTGGATAATTACATTTCATTAACTTTATGTTTCCATATGTAATTAATACTTTCAACGTCATAATAAAGAAAAAAACATAAGGCTTGATCTCGCTTGTGGGTATGTTGTACAACTCTTGTCTAGGCTCATAAAAGGTTGTCCATACAAGGGTACAATCCATCCAATAGTAGTGTAGTGTAGCAGTCAGTAATCTACATCTATATCTCTAAAATATTTTCCATCAAAGGGTATTCCAATTAATAGAAGTGTATCCTAGAAATTACTAAACTTCATTCACAACTCGAAGAACAATTCATATTTAACTAATCATATTACCACGGAGGCCATTACACTTTTTTAATTGAGTACCGCTTGCATAAAGAGAAAATGTTAAATCATGTTTTCATTTAACTCGGCATGAAATTAATTACGAGTTGTTTAATGGTTATTTGAAATAAAACGTGCATCAAAGGAACCAAAGATCATCTGGCGAGGTCAATCTCACCAAGATACAAGCTTAATTGGTAAGTGGTATCCTCCTAAATTGTTGTTTATTTTAATTAGTTAGAATTGAATTGTATTCTATTGAAAATAAAATTATTTACTTCCACCTTGCAGTTATCCAAAAGGATTATTTACTTATTTTATATTTGGCGGGCTTGTTATATGAGAAAACCAATCATCCCCTTAGGAGATGGCATTCAAGTTTAGCAAGGAGACTATAAACCTATGAGGTGGCACGAAAGAATTTATAAAGTTACTATAAAAAAAAAAATTGAAGTGGGATTTTGGTCCAACAATCTCTCTTTTTCCGAGGTTGAAAATATGACAAAGGATTTAAATAAAAAAATATTAACTGACTTGAATCCAACACTTACTTGGGGAAAAGAACATTGCAATATACGTGATGGAATTGCAATAAGAGATCTACAAAAGGTTTGGAGTAGAGATGATATTTCTTTCAGTTCTAAAGACACATTATGTATCACAGTAGGTGCAAAGGGAAACCCTTGAAAAATTTTATGGTTGGCAGGAAAAGAAGTGGAGAAAATTGTTCCAAAGATATGTGGTTGGTGACCGATTTGTATACAAACTTATCACTAATGGTGTCTTAGGGATTAAGTTTTGTAGAGGGTGTCAAAAATTTGGAGCAAGCAAAAACTAAATAACTATTTATCATTTCAAAATGTTTTTATAATGATACTACTTAGCATTGGAACTAATATCTATCTATATGTTCACTCTTTATTTTATATATTGAGATTATACATTTATAAGTTGAGAGTATTTATATCTTCACTATTTATAAGTTGAGAATATAAATGTATAAGATGTTTTTGAATATCAAAAAATATTATAACAATATTTTGAATTATTTTTATTGATCAAATTGGGAATCCGAAATTAATTCTCGAGTTGTTTTATAGATCTAATTGGGAAGTCTTGGAAATTACTAGCATTGGGATTTGAGGGTTTGTTGTTTTTCTTCATTTGTTGATAAGAACATATAGAATATGAAACTGATAATATTTGATATAAATGGTGTTTTGGCTTTTGTGTCCAAAAAGTTGATTGATCACATGAGAAGTTAAAAATCCTTGGCAGCATCGAGCTCAAAAAAATAAATATTATTTTCTTAGACCAAATGTCAAAGAGTTCTTGCAACATTGCAAAAACATTTCAAAATAGTGCTATGGACATCAGCGAGAAAGTCAAATGTTAATGACATGATGCCTTCATTCCTTCAAAACATTGTCTTAGATGTTGGAAGCTTTGAGTTTATATTTACACAAGAAGATTACATCAAGTCCAAACGTGTTGATTACCAAGGTTCGGGGAATCCCATCTTATTTCACAAAAAGTTTAGCATCGTTTAGTTCCAGTCTAAGGCATCTTACAATTGTAAAAATACAATGCTTATAGATGACTCTTTAGAGAAAAAAAGTTCAATGATGTGGGGAACTACATAATTGCTAAAACATTTAACATAAGATCTAAATCTACAAACAAGTACTTGTTATATGAGTTGTGGCCTTTGTGCGACCATCTAAGAATTTGGAAGACATCGAGATGTTATTAAACCAAAAACCCAAGTGTAATTATTTAATATATTTTTAAATTTGATTGAGGATACTTTTATGTTATTTTTTTGTTAATTTTGGAGTCTGTCTTCGAGAATGGTATTACAATTAATTTCAAAAATGCTTACAAATTTTAACTATAATAAATGGTTTTACACTTAATTGCATTACCATGTTGATACCAAATAATTGCTTAGTGTTAGAAGCACAAGGGACTGAGAGGGGGTGAATCAGTCCATTAAAAATTTATTCCATTTCCATTCATCATTCATTATCATTCATATAACCATTCAATCAAACATTAACCATATGTGTGTTTACTTAAACATTGAATCAACCATACACAAGAGCAAGAGCAAGAGAGTACACAAGAACACCAAATTTAAGTGGGAAACCCTCAAAGGGAAGAAAACCCACTGAAATTTTTCTTATATAAATTTTTAAAAAAATTTAATGAAGCACCAACTTCACAAGGAACACCAAACCCTGATTTAGTGAGGCGTCGACCCCACTAGAGCACCAACCCCTAATTTAGGGGAGCACTAACCCTAAAAGGAGTACCAAACCCTAATTTAGTGAAGCGCCAACTCCACAAGGGGGTTACAACCCCTAAGATGATCAAGCACCAAATAAACCACCTTTATATGATGATCTCTGATGTAATGTTGCTACCACAACTGATGGAGATCACATATTCAACTCACACACCTTCAAACTCTCTTGAACCCTCTCGCTTCAACGTGCTCTATTCTTCTTCTTCCACTGGACTGATTTGACTTCAAACCCTTGTATTCAAGTTCTCTAACCTTATTTATATTTTTTCAAACATACTTAGGTCTGAATTCATTCCCTTTAACAAGTTTCCCTTCCTCTCCTGTGTTGTATTTTCCCCTCTAGTTCAACTAGTACAAAAATGAACAAAACAAGCACCTTTATATGCTTCTCAACTCAAAAATACAACATAGGTCGGTCCTATACAAATATATTGACTAATACAACTCAAAAATATAACAACACATTCATAAAAACATTTTTAATGGACCCGTGTAGATTGGCCATGCTCAAACACAACAAACCAATCAAATTCTTCATAACACTAACAAGAAGGCTCATATCCTTCACAAAACAGTTGTTTCAAGAACCAACCTTCACCTATGGACCTCTATATCACACCATAGCACATCAACTATGCCATGTAACCACTCATTATAAATCCAATGACCTTTATATCACATCCATGCTTTCTATATCTCATGAAACATCCATACTTCCTCTTCACCAAACTAAGTTGCCTAAAAAGTAGTTTTGGAAACTCAAATGGTTTGCACCCTTTATGCCACTTTCAAGACCTAAAAATTCCTTAAAGATGTAAAAATTAATTTCTCTTCACTCTCCAATTGATATCAATCATTAGCCAATCCAAATCATGAGACTTATACCTCAATATTCTAGTCGAACAATCTTGTCCTAGAAAATCAGCAACCTTCTTCCTCAAAAACTTGTGTGGATGACCTATCAAACCTCATCATCAATATAAATTTTATATATATATATATATATATATAATTGAAAATAACTCTGAATTATCTTTCAATGAAATCTTGTATTTCCTTTCAAATCCAACTGGAAGGCCTTCAACTAGCTCCATCTCTGAAACTACTTATTTAGGCTTCTAGGACTCAAGAACTAGTCTTGAGGTCATCTTGCTCCATCACCTCCAAAATCACTTCCAAGCTTAAAAAAATCATGTAACACCCTTAGAAATTTTTTCTAAGCACTCATAAACCTTAAACAAGCATGAAGAAACTCATAACAATCACCAACCTCATGAAGCTACTCAAGACCATGTTTAACTAGGCATCTTCTAGATTTTACCTTCAAATATCAGGTCATAACTTGTTCATACCTTATCAAAAACATAATTTTGATATGTCATTGGAAATATATTAGAATCAGGATCACAACAAAACTTGAACCAAGTCTTAATTCCACATGTAGCTCCTGCAAATCCAATTTTACCACAGACTGCTCCAAACTACCCCAAAAATCAAGTCCTCATAAATAGGGCACACTTTTCCATTTAGGACCTCAAACATGATCTTAAAATATCATGTAAATAAATTACAACTCTCAGGATTAAAAAAAAGTCAATTTATTTCAAACCTCTTTTGGACAACTTTTTCTCAAACTAAACTTCTTCATAAATGAGAATTTTTAGGTGGGGCCCACATATATTCACATGCTCTAATATACCTTTCTGAAAATATAGAGGAGTCATATACAACCTATAATCATCACTTTTGCAAAAGAAACCAAAACAAACTCAAGTACAATCAACTTTGTCTAAGTCGCTTTGAGCTAGGGTTTCAAAGCAACTTATCTTCTTAACGATCATTCATAAAAACGTGATGATCAAACCACCTAATTATTTCTTATAAACCTTATTAGTTCTATGGAAAACCATCCTTGAAAATATTTGGGTCCCATTAAAAATACAATACACAACGAGTATCATAAGGTCAACTTTTACCTCAAAAATACACTCTAGAAAACCCAGTTTTCCAAGATCTTCATATCTTGAAAAATCTTCTTCAGAATGACCTGAAACTTGTCATGAAGCATCATGAAAACATCCTCTAACTTTCCATACTCACCATCTATCTCAAATATTCCTATAAATATCTATCCAAAATGACTTACTTATGTTATCTTGTTTGTTCTTCGCCTTCTTTCTTCCCAAGGACCATGAACCATTATCAAACCTCACGGGAATTAACCTAAAAATCACCATACATGTCATATACCTCATCACCATTGATGCTACCATGCTTCAAAAATACTTATCAGCTCTAAAACTCATATCTCCATACCATTTTACATGATCTAAGACTAGGAATAGGCCTATAATGACTTGACTCAAACCATACAACCCATGAACTAACCATGATGACCTCATACAGACACATGGACACTCTTGACACATCATTCCAACCATGATGGACCTCATGAAAATATTTTACCAACTTTTGAGAGCTCATACACTGACTATGCAAGCTAAAACCATGCTAAGACAACATGACAACTCATCAAATCCAATCAACCTTCATACTTGACCTTGATTTACACCTCATGGAGACTCATACAACACCATGACACCATTTTCCATTAATGGAATTGACATCAATGAAAACATTAAGACACAATGGCCAACACATATCTATGTTATGAAAAAGGTAGAATTTATTTCTTTAATGTGTGAGTTTATCTTTAGTAATGGTATTATATGTAAATATATCCTAACTGGGAAATGGTAATACCATTGCATAAACATATTGTGATAATATATTAAAATGTAAATGTATATTGTGAGAGTATTTATTTATTAATTTTATTTTGTATAATGTGTGTGTCTATCGTCAACGATGTTATCATACAAAAATACTTAAAATGTGTTTTTATCAATAGTTATGTTTTTTATTAATGGTAAATAGTTTTGAAGGGACTATACCCTGTTTACATAGAGGGCCTAAAATCCAGATAAAACATTAATAGGTTCCACAAAAAATGGATCAACATCCAGAATAGGTGTTAAAGCCAACCATAACCAAAAAGTTACTACATAAAAGCAAAACAGTGTGTGCACTGCAACAATGCAGCCAAAAAATAGCAAAAAATAGCAGAAGGAACGATGAAGATCAGCATCTGCAACAAAGACCTCCTTTACTTCTTGGCAGCTCTGGTAATTCTAGATTTAATAGTTTGTAGTGAGGTAAAGAGAGCCACCGTTGTCATGTGTGTGGGGTCCTTAGCATCCACTTTGTTATGGTTTGACTGCTCTCCTTGTCTGTTCCCCACAGAGTGTCGGGATCCCACTAAGCACAGAAATGCTACGAACATGTTGTTCAAGGAAATCACTGATTGCATTAAAAATTTCCATGTTGTGGTCATGGCGATCCTTTGCTCTCCCCAGACGATTGTCCAAGGAGTTAAGCTTTTTGTAGATGTCCTCAACTTGCTTATTGTCAAGATCAGTATCATCTTCCATCTTCCTTTTGCCTTTTTGCTTGGCCAAATGCTTGCACTTCTTCATTCAGTTTCATCATTTCATTCTCCAAGGCTTCCAGCCTTTGGGAAGTATTGTTTCCTTCTTTTTGTAAGGCCTCTTCATGGCCTGCACTACTGATGTGCAATAGGTTTTGGACAACTTCCAATTCCTTATTGCTGCGAAGGACTCTACCCGAAACAGGGGTGTCCAATTTGGGCTTCTTATGGTTCCTTGTTTTAGGCTTGGACGTGGTGGAAGGGATGGGGGTGGGGGTAGTGGTGGTGGGAAAGAGTGGAACAGTGCTGGGGGAGGATGGGAGACTGGGGTATTTAGTAACACAGAGCTTGTGCAAAGCAAGAATATAAGACCTTGATGCGGGGGTAGCACGGGTATGCTTCTAAAACTCCAAGATGGAGCGTTCGAGGGAGTTCAAAAGATAATGTGGGAAGCAGACAGTGATTTGCCTGCATAAATGGTTAAGGAACACCAGGTGTTTAATAGGAACTGTAACATATCTCCCTTCTAAAGATATGTACTGAGACCATCATATGGGTGATTTCATCAAAGGGCGATGGGATAGAACTTACCCTCAAACCTGCAGTAACAAAAACTAGCTCCTCGTTATCAGCAACAAACTTCTTCTCCTCAGCCTTTTTGTCGATCCTCTTGCTGAAGAAATGGAAGCCTTCCATCTCCAGGCCTGTAGCTTTGGCAATTAGTTCTTCATTAACGGGTATTTTATGTCCTCCATACTCCACTTTTCGATCCTTCCAATCCATAGCGAATTGGATCGAAATGCTCTGATCGTGCCCCTGAATTCGATCAATGAAGTTTGTAATTCCACCCTGCTTGAGGAGGTTCCACAGCTCCTTGTTGCTCTTCCATTCTAGATCAATAGTTATGTTAATATACAAAAAAACTTTTTAAAAAATCTCTAAGGTGGAGTCTATTTTGAGTAATGTAATTTTATTTAATGTTTATGTCTTTAGTAATATTATATTGTGTAAATATTCCTTGGTAGGGGAATGGTATTACAGTTAATTGCATAACAAGTTGATGATACTTTTGTAATATGAAAATTTTGATCTTATTAAATTCATTTTATGTGTGAAGCTCAAGATAGTTTTGTGTACTCATCTAGCCAGGGCAAATGATCCAAAAGAAAGGAAAAGGATTGACGATGAAATGATAATGGGATAGGGTTTCCGCGATGATATAACAATGATATATTGGTGATGTGAATATTTAAAATGCCTAACATCCTCCGGCCTCTAGGATAATGAAATACATTATGACATATAAGAAATGTGAGACACTTTCGGTTCTTTTAAAATAATGTTATTGAAGAAATTGGTAGAGGGCGGCGATCACTATGTGGAGAATAAGTTGGTGATACTTTTGGATTGTGAAAACTTTGATCTTATTAAATTGTTTTTAAGTAATAGGCTCAAAATATTTTGGTGTACTCATCTGGGCATGGAAAAATATTGGAAAGAAAGGAAGAATATTGAATATAAAATGTCAATGGGAATGCCTTCTCTTGCTACAATCCTTGAGTATTTGCATTATATAAGGGTCGGTGCGCAAGGAATGATAGAATAATTTTCAACAAAGCATTAGGGAGGAAGCTAGTAAATTAAGAGATGAGGGTGGAGATGGAGAGAGGGGAGGGAGCGGCGGGGAGATAGAGAAATGGAGAATAGTTGGTTGAGAGGACAACATTAGATGTTGGATTTTGATAGTATTTCATTCCACCAAGGGGGCTCTTGATAGAAAAGAATATATTTTAGCTACCTCTCGATTGATTTAGGAATACCAGAAAGTTCATAAGGAATTTTATGTCCTTGGTTTGAATCCAAAACCCTTTGCAGAAGGGGAGGAACTTGTCAACATATCAAACATGTTGGCTTGGTCAAATCCTACATTCGGGGAATGAAGCAAGCTGAATAGAGTCGAGAGAATTGTGTGTGAATATTCACTATTTACTGATGAAAATTTATTTTTGTGCATAACCACATGTGTTAGTAAGACCAAAGTTGCCATGTTAACCATACACCAACAAATTTCTCTCAATAGAGTCTGCGGATGGTTCCATTGAATTAATTAAATTTATGATTATTTATGTGGCACCTATGAAAGCACTGGTTAGAGAGGTGGTCATGAATTTGAGTATTTTACAAATTCTTGACCACCGTTCAAGCCAATGCTTTCATAGGCTCCACATAAACAATCTTAAACTTACTCGAATCAATGGAACCATCTGGAATCCTATTCAAAAAAAATATGTTGAAGTATGGCTAACATGGAAACATTGGTCTTACTAAGCACTTGTGTTTGGACATAAAATCAAATCATCATTAGTAAATAATATAGTATCATACACTCTTCTCTGTACTCTATTCAATTGCTTCATTCCCCTGAATGTAGGCTCCACCAAGCCGGCATATGTGATATTTTGACAATTTCCTCCCTTCTACAAGGTTTTTAGCTTCAAATCAAGGACATGAACTTACTCATAACCTTTCCTCATAAATCTAAATTAATTTGGAGGTATCTCACATCTCTTGTTTGTCATTAGTAGTCTCCTTGGTGGAATGAAATACTATTTAGATCCAAAGCATCGACATTGTCCTTTAAATCATATATTCTCCATTTCTCTATCTCCTCATCGTTCCCTCCCCTCTCTCCATCTCAACCCTCATCTCTTAATTTCCTAGCTTTCTCCCTAATGTTACAATGAATATTCTTATGTTGTTCCTTGGCACTTTGGCCCTTCTAGTATGTAGTTACTCAAGGAATGTAGCAAGGGTAGGATCCCCATTGTCATTTCATATTCAATCTTCTTCCCTTCTTTCTAATCTTTTTCCTAGTCTAGACGAGTACACCAAACTATTTTGAGCCTATTACTTAAAAACAATTTAATAAGATCAAACTTTTCATAATCCAAAAGCATCACCATCTTATTCTCCACATCTTGATCATTTCCCTCTTCCAGTTTTTTCAAAACATCTTCAACAATTATCTATCTATGCTTTGAGGGTTAATCATATTATTTAAAAAGATCCTAGAAGTGTCTCACATCTCTTGTATTTCATAATGTATGTCATTAGCCTAGCGGTCGCTAGGCTGCTAGGAATTTTAATTATTCAAATCACCATATTTCAATCTTAAAGGCATTTTACAAATGAAAAGAACCATATTTCAAATCGTAAATAAAGCATAGCGAGTCACTAGCTAGTTTAAAATAGAAACATGTTATGTTTATTGTTTTGCAGTTCAATATTAGATTCCTTGAAATCATTAAATGATTTCAACCGATTCATTAATGGAATTTGTAATCTGATATATCGATTCGAGAAGGAGGTATAACATGATTCTAATATTTTTTTATTTTCATATTCCAATATTTTAATTTTTGGATTCAAATATCAGTAACTTTTGATTCCAATATCTATGATTTTGGAGTTTAATAAATGTCAATATTTAACATTTTGGAATCCAAAACCAAAGAACAATAGATTCCAATAAGAGCTATAATTTTTAGTTACATGGATTGGAATATGTCCATATCTACTAAAATAATCATTAATATTATTAGTGCAACAAAATAGTGATAACAGCAAATAGAAAACCATGTGTTAGTAGAAAACAAGTGCATACAGTGCATAAAATAAATGCAAACATAGCAAATAATGGCACACAAAAGGAAAAAATGCCTACAATTATGGGACACCCATGGTGTTGCACGACAATAAAGGCCCTAGGTAGAAAAACAAGAGGTACAAAACCATACACAATGTATTATGGCGCAAACATGGGACATCCACAGTTTCAAAATAATTAATGCCTTCATGCCATAATCAAAGTAGAAAATAGGCATATACACACACATGAAACTAGCAAACATGGATGAAAAATAAGTATAGAAATATGTGATAAAAAATCATATGGTATATGATATATGAAAGAGATAGCAATAGGCTTGTTAGTCAAGAGATCACAAATAAAATATATGTAACTACTCATAATGAGGAAAGAAGGAATGATAATGGAAATATAGCCCTTGGATGTAGTATGCAAAAAGAAGATGCCTCATAGGTTAGCAATCTAGGTAAAGGGTAGGCTAACACCTATCATCATGTATCACTCTTTGTATGTCATGTATCATGCTCAATATACCACGTGAATGCATGTGTGTAAAGAAGAAATGTTATCAATCAAACCAAAGGAGTAAACAACATGTATATTGTAAAGTACATAAGAACGTGTCTTGATTTTGTATTTTTGCTAATATTTGAATTTTTGTGTTTTATTCCCTCCATAAGGGCATAGATGAAAACCTATTCTCTGAAGATAAGGAAGGGTGATCCAAGAATGCTCCCATCAAGGGAATTATATAAATTATGCAACTAAAGGATGGGGAGAAAGATTGCTCCATAGTGTGTGTGTAAAGTGAGGTTCAAGTGTAGAAAATATCCCTCAACAATCAAGTTAAACCTATAAATATATTCCACCATCGGGAAGTGAGGGGTTAATAGCATGAAATCTATCCCAAGATAACATTACAAAGAGGTAAACCAACTACCTTAGATGATGGATGGTCAAGCCTTGAATGTGTCATTATAATTCTTAGGAAGTGGAGTATTAAAGATTCAACTTGACAAGACAAATTACAGGTAGAACCGAAGGGTCTAACAAATTTGTGTGTGAAAATTTGGGGGAAAAAATTCCTTGATTGTATTTGTTTAAGAATAGTGGTGGTGCAAGAAATATAACTAGAGGTAGAAAAAATTTCATCAAGTGTAACATTGTCAGCAAGTCTATGTCATGGAGGAGGTGAAGTAGGTATATATGCATGTCATATTTCATAAGCGATGATACCTATGTGCTCTAATAGCTTAAGTTTATGATCTAATGCATAAAAATCATTGTCAGGATGTCCATTAATGTGATTAAAGTTGTAAAACAAAAAACCTTTATCATGTTCAAGCATATGAAGAGGGAAATGTAATGTCCCCAATTCCAAGTTGTTGGCCTAACGACCATATTTTGGTCTTATCCCTGGTCATTCCCAAGGGGCTAACGAATTTGGAGGTTATTAGGGATGGTTATTTGATTTCCTACTATGTTTTTGTTATATTTTGGGCGTTGGGAGGGTCTAATGGGCCCTTTGTGTTCTATTTTGTCGTTGGGATCACTTAAGTGGACACTTTTGGCATTTAATGTTATGTTTCTTCGTTGGGGCCACTTAAAGTCCCTTTTTGGTGACTTGGAGGGATATGTATTGCATTAAATGTTATTTTTCTTCGTTGGGGCTCATAAAAAGCTATATAAGAAGGTGGAGGGTGGAGTTGGAAATCATTCTCGCATACATTTTTTTCTTTAGTGATACTTGATAGTGAACAACTGTTGTTTGCTTGTTCCGCTTGTGGAGAGAATCCCACAAGATCCCTAGCTTCGGTGGTGAGAGATCCACTCCTAGCTAGAAGGGAACTCTTGATGGTGAAAGATCCACCCTAGTTTGCTAGGCTCTTACACCTTTTCGAGATCTAATTTGCGCAGTCATCTTGAGCGGGGGGTTTTTCAAGGCGGTTTCGGGAAAATCACGATAACTTTCTAGGTTTTTCTCTGTTTGAAGAAAAATTCATTATGGCAGCTAAGGAGAGGTTATTTGATGAAACGGCAGGGTTTGTTGAGGGTTTCAGCCATTCCTAAGCAAAAATGACCTGTTTGGAGAATTGCATGCCTAAAATTTAGGGTTTCGGGTGGAATTTTCCAGATCTAAAGGTTGGCCTATTTTTCTCATATTTTTCGTAAGTTATTTCCATAATTTCAGCTTTTTATGTTTGGTATTCGAAAAGATATGAATTTTCCGGAATTCTATCATTTTTGGACCTTATAAAAAAATTCTGGTAGTTTCCTATATTATAAAAATACAAAAACAGGTTTATTATTGTTAGTTATTATTTTTTGACTTCTGTGAAATTTGTAGTGTTTTGGGCAAGTATTTTTCAAGATATCCTTTTTTATTGTTCGCTGCCCTATTTCGTAAAAATCAGAAAAAAATCAGATTTAGTATTTGCTGCAAATTTCTGTATTTTGTCAATTTTTTGTAAGATCCCAACAAGGGATATTTCAGTGGTATCAGAGTTGTTGTTTCTCCAGCCTATTGGGGTTGAAAGATGGGAGACAGAGACAGAGACAGTGAAGAGATGGGAGTAGATCTGATGAAACAGTTGTTCACCAATATGGTGAAGCAAGAAGAGACTACCAACCTCTATTTGAGCCAGCTCACTGAGAGGTTAGCACAGGGTAGGATTGAGGCTCATACGGAGAAAGGAGAAGCTAGCAATATGGGACAACATGGTAATAGAGGTGAGAGTGGACATTCAGGACAAGGGTCCCCTCATGCTTCTACCAGGCCTTTGGGACTCCATGAGCCTTCTTTTTTGAAGGATCTAGAAGTTTCGTAGACATGACTGATCGCAGACATTGTCGATGAGGAATCTTGTTGGGAGAAGTACCAGACATTGAGTGAGGGTTTCCGGGACAACATGCCATTTCAGGAGTATTGTAAAATGAAGATTGGTAGCAGACCCAAGAGAGATTACCAGACACAGGTACCTAAGTTTCAGAGGAGATTGGGACAAATCTCTATTCCACACTTCGATGGCTCTAAGAAGTGTACCGTGCGATCTTGGATTGAAGTTGAAGACTTACTTGACTTGAATCCCATGTGTGAAGAGGATGCAATTAAGTTTGCTATCCTATACCTCGAGGGAGATGCTCATGACTGGTGGCATCATGGATTGATCACACAAGGGCACATGCATATCACTACTTATGCAGATTTTACACAGAGGTTGATGAGCAGGTTCGATAGGAGGGACCCAGATAGGCACTTCAGGGAGTTGACTCACTTGAGGCAGACAGGTTCTCTAGATCAGTACATTGCAGATTTTCAGAGGTTATCAGTTATGGTATCTGATGTTTCAGAGATGAGGTTGACTTCACTCTTCATGGCAGGGTTGACTGACGCCTTAGCAGGATTTGTGAAGGCATTTGAGCCTTCTTCTTTGCATGAGGCTATTAGGAGATCTCGAGACTTGGAGTTATCCACTCCAAAGTCGAGGGTTCCACCTCGCGTTCAGCAAAGAGAACCTCCATCTGGATCAGACGAACTTCAGCAGAGGGAGCCTCCACCGAGGCAGGAGGTGGCTAAGAAGCCATTCATTTCCCGAGAGGACAGAGATGAGTTGAGGCGAAAGAAACTATGTTTGTTTTGCCGCACACCTTGGGTTCCAGGACATGATTGCAGAGGTAGAGGGAAGGCCCAATTCATCGAGGTCTTCGAGGAGAGTGAGGATGACAGAGGTGAGGAGTTGGAGACTCACGAGATGGATGATGGGGATGGAGTTGCGATGGATAGTGCTGATGCGGAGCAGCAGGAGGAGACTTTCCCTCGGGAGATTATAGCCACATTGTCTAGTACTCCGATGTACAAGGCATTTAGGATTAGAGGAGTTATGCAGGGTCAACGAGTTGTGGTACTCATTGATAGTGGGGCTACCCACAACTTTATTGATGCATCATTGGTGGAGAGACAAGGTTTGCAGATGAAGGACTTTGAGGGCTTCAACATTGTTGTAGCCAATGGGGAGTATATGAGATGCACACGGAGAGTTCCACAATTGAGCATCACCATGGGTAACTACACAGTTACCGATGATTTCCACATTGTTGGTATGGGAGTGACCCACATAGTGTTGGGAGTGTAGTGGCTTCACTCTCTTGGTGAGTTTCAGACTAACTTCCAGACGATGGAGCTGAAGTTTAAGTCCGAAGGCAGGAATGTGATTTTGAGGGGATTATCGGCAGGAGCACCTAGGGTGGTTGCAGCTGAGGGGATGGAGAGGACTTTCCGGCATAATGAGGGGTTTTATTATTGCGGATCGATGTGGAGTATGATGGATGTGGGTGTGACCAATAGTGTTGCACATAAGGCAGTTACAGAGATTGGGATTACAGGTTCAGATCATCCGAGTTTATCATTATGTTGGTTGTCTGAGGTTTCGGTAGACTGGAGATCTCATTTTCTTGTTGAGTACTCCAAGAACCGACACACTTGTGAGATTCTGGATGGTCACATACAGGATGACAACTACAGATTGGAGGATGAGATGATCTTCTATCAGGACAGATTGTACCTTGTGTCGGATTCATGGTTGAGGATGGAGATACTGCGACATGTGCATTATTCTTCCATGTCTGGACACTTGAGCTTTGATGAGACCTTCAACTTCATATGGGAAAGGGTCAGATGGCATGGGTTGAGGGAGGATATCCTCAACTTTGTGCAAGGATGTGTAGTTTGTCATGGTGACAAATCAGAGTATGCATGTTCCTTATTTCTGGAGTTGATAGGGGATAACACTCCTATATGTTTTACTGCTTATGTGGATGACGAGCACTTCACCCATGTGCTAGCTAGCCGAGGGACGGAGTCGACAGGAGATGCAGTGAGTGATCACATGATGACAGTTTTGCAGTGGCAGGGATTGGACAGATTGACAGTTTCAGTATGGGTACCAGTAGAGAGTCGATGTGGGCATTATTCTACTTCAGGGCAGCATTGTTATCTACACTACATGGAGAACATGATGACTATATGAGGTGTTTTCGTTACTTCGGATCACACCGATATTTGGTTATTCGAGGGTGAGATGGAGGCACTTACTTTGTGGTATTCGGTTTCTACAAAGCACATGAGGATGATGATTGGGGTCAAGCATTTTTCGGGAGGGAGGATTGTAATGTCCCCAATTCGAGTTGTTGGCCTAACGGCCATATTTTAGTCTTAGCCACTGGTCATCCCCAAGGAGCTAATGAATTTGGAGGTTATTAGGGATGGTTGTTTGATTTCCTACTATGTTTTTGTTATATTTTGGGCATTGGGAGGGTCTAATGGGCCCTTTGTGTTCTATTTTGTCGTTGGGATCACTTAAGTGGACACTTTTGGCATTTAATGTTATGTTTCTTCGTTGGGGCCACTTAAAGTCCCTTTTTGGTGACTTGGAGGGATATGTATTGCATTAAATGTTATTTTTCTTCATTGGGGCTCATAAAAAGCTATATAAGGAGGTGGAGGGTGGAGTTGGAAATCATTCTCGCATACATTGTTTTCTTTGGTGATACTTGATAGTGAGCAACTATTGTTTGCTTGTCCGCTTGTGGAGTGAATCCCACAAGATCCCTAGCCGGTGGTGAGAGATCCACTCCTAGCTAGAAGGGCACTCTTTGGTGGTGAAAGATCCACCCTAGTTTGCTAGGCTCTTGCACTTTTTCAGATCGATTTGCAGTCATCTTGAGTAGGGTTTTTAAGGGCGTTTTCGGGAAAATCACGATAACTTTCTCGGGTTTTTCTCCATTTGAATCGAAATTCATTGTGGCAGCTAAGGAGAGGTTCTTTGATGAAACGGCAGGGTTTGTTGAGGGTTTCAACCATTCCTAAGCAAAACGACTGTTTGAAGAATTACAAGCCCTAAAATTTAGGGTTTCGGGTGGAATTTTCCAGATCGAAGGTTGGCCTGTTTTTCTCATATTTTTCGTAAGTTATTTCTAGAATTTCAGCTTTTTATGTTTGTTATTCGAAAAGATATGAATTTTCTAGAATTCTATCATTTTGAGCTTATAAAAAATTCTGGCAGTTTCTATGTTATAAAAATACAAAAACAGTTTATTATTGTTAGTTATTAATTTTTTGACTTCTGTGAAATTTGAAGTGTTTTGGGCAAGTTTTTTTAAGATATCATATTTTTATTGTTCGCTGCCCTATTTTCGTAAAAATCAGAAAAAAATCAAATTTAGTATTTGCTGCAAATTTTTCTATTTTGTCAAATTTTTTAAGATCCCAACAAGGGATGTTTCAAGATATATAATCATTAGATGGTAATGAATCATCCTCTTGTTAAATAACGTAAGTAAGATGTCATGGGGCCTATCACGATCCTTATCAAAATAGATGGGATTATATTTAAGAGGAGGTTTTTTCATACTTGTTGATTAAGATTAAGATGATAAAAATTACTACCACAAAGTGTAAAACCTTTACTTCATTATCATTATATATATAGGGTTCTGATGTGTGCCATGATGATGTGTAATAGAAAGGGTTGTAACATTCACATCTAAGGGATTAGGTTCATGTCCTAGCATGGTATATTATTCTAAATCAATAACATATGAGAAAGGATCATTGGAATGAATCATAAGTATCATAATGTAATTTTTCTTTGAGATATTGTATAATTCCTCTACAAAATATGAATTGTATCTCTAAGTCACTAGGTTGATATACAAGTAAATGCATGTTTTCCTTAAAACGTAAGATATAACTAGATACAAATTTAGCTTCGTTTGATGTAAAGAAGGTAAACACTCATATGTATCCCTAGGGCCTCTAGGGTAACTAAAGTGAGCTAAGAATGCATCCTCAATTTCTATAAAAGTACCTAAATATCCACTAGGAAGATGAGTAAACCAAAACATAGCATCACCAATAAGACTCCTAGAGAAAACCTTAAGGAACATCATATCATTTTCATAAGGAGCCATGACTGTCATGTAATTCTTAAGATGTATATATGGATCCATAGTACCATCAAACAATTGAAATGTGGGCATCAAAAATTCCTAGGGAATGGTATTTGAAATATTCTATGTGGAATAGGATTTCTAGGAATAATATTAGAATCAACACTAGCATAATAGGCCTTGCTTTCTAAATTCAATATGTTGACCTTTCTTTATAGCTCGCATAAGAGAAATCACTTCCTTAAGAGGTATAACATAAGCACCTAGAGGTTCATTCAAAGGTTACACCCTACCATTAATAGTAGCCATAGGAACACTATCAGGTCTAGGAATATTATTGAGTGATGAGTCATCTAAAGTTTACATAGGTTGAATGGGCTTGATATAATGATTAGTATCTAAAGGGATATGTTTTCATGTAAATGAGCAACAGGAAATTAACAATTTCCAAACATGACAATGATACCCCTGTAGCAAAATTTTCATGTTTTATCATTCTGAGGCCACTCAGTCTGCCCGATTAGTTCGGTAACCTCCCAATTGGTGTTCATTCATCCCCTAGGTGAATTAGTAAATTCAATTCAATCCCCTAGGTGATTTTAGGAGTTCTTGAAAAATGCTATCTCTGGGCAGTTGTGGGAAGGGCTATCACTGGCCTTCCTAAGACTAGAGAAACCCCTTGGAGCGGAATGGAGGAGAAAAATCCAAAAATGAGGTGAATTTAAGGCCTAGAAACATCATTTAAGTGATTCAGAAGATTCGGAAGACTTGGAGAAGTTGGGGCAATTTCACCAAAATTAGGGTTCACAGAGCCTAGCAAAGTGCAGATTGGCCAAAACAATTGTTGAGCTTCCAAAGGTGATTCCGGGAGCTCGGATGGAGTTAGGAGAAAATAAAATATCTCTAAAAATATAATTCCAAGCCCTACAAGATGGTGAAAAAAAATTTCTTAACACTTTGGCGCATTAGGTTTGCAAGCAAATTTTCTCATGCATAGGTGGAGTACCAAATCAAAAATCAGATTTTTCAGGGATCAAATGGAAGAATCAAGACATAAGAACCCTACCATTGGATTCAAAATTCCATTCACAATCAGGATAATATAAAATTTCATCAAAAACGTCAATCGAGAGCTCAAGATATTGTTGTCACAAGTCGTCCTCAACGTTCGGGAGTTAGTCAAATTTTTAGCTCCAAGAGCATGGCGGAATTTTGTGTCCCTGACGTCCCTCAAGGTCAGGGACATCAAGGTTGGAAAAATGTTCCCATCCCCCTTGAAGCCCTATAAACCCACATATGAACTCCAGGATTGCCAGTTCAGCCCCCAAGTGCTTGCAAGAGCTCAAAGTCTTCATTGTTGATTGTTGCCACGTGTCATCACCTAGAGCACTGTGGAATTTGATGTCCCTCATGTCCCTTTGAGGTGAGGGACATAAAACATGGAAAAATGCACCCAGCCCCTAAGGAGACTCCTAGTCACTCATGTGACCTCTTCAAGAGTGAATTTCCATCCCCATGTGTTTGTCAAGCCTTCATTCCCTGTCATCGGATCTCGCCATGTGTCATCACCTTGATCACCATGGAAATTGATGTCCCTCACGTCCCTTTGAGGTGAGGGACTTCAGGACATAAAAATGTGCCCAGCCCCTTCTATGTATTTTTGAAAAATTTAAATCCGATACTTAGTCATTATTTCCCCATTTCTTCTTCACAGTTCACCCTGTCATTGCTCTGTAACTTGTCCATCATTGCTTACTCACACCTCGGTCTGCCATTGATGCTCCGAAAAATTTCTACCAAAAAAATAAAAACTCAAATCCATGAAAATACATAGGTCTTAGGGGAAGGATTGATCAAAGGTGTTGAAGAAATGAAGAACGAGGAGAAAATGAAGATTTTTGCCAGATAACCATGAAGTCACCCAATCGAAAAATATTCATATCTTGCAAGATACAAGTCAGATTGAGGTTCCGTATTTTGTAGATTTCCACATTTTTCAATACAATCAAGATGCAAAAATGGGAGGTCGAATGGTGCCCTGAAACATTTGTTCCAACAAAATCCCCATTTTGTGCACCGGCTCACATTTGTCGGATTTCCCATCAATCCGGAAATGGAAACAAGCTAAAAAATTGCACACAGACTCCAAATGAAAAACCTATCACAATGGAGTTGTTTTCTTCATGAACAAAGACAAAAACTAGACCTATAAATTTTGAGCTCCATTAATGGCCACCATGGCAGCTCCGTGCTCGAAGCCACTACCAAGTGAAAAATTTAATTTTATTTCCAGCATTCTAGTGGGAAAAATTATGTGAAATTTGGAGGATGTGATCGCGACGACGAGACGAGTCCAAAAAAATATATTCCGTCAGTAAACCAAGCATTGGAAATCCACTTTCTAAAAATAGTAATTTTTCCTATACATACTTGCTATGTTTGGAAAGTCATCATCAAAAGTAGTTGTGGCGAAAGTGTGTACAAAAGGTCGCTAGGAAGTAAGAATGAGTGTTCAAAGCATAAAACAGTGAAAATGACCACTTACTAAAAATAGTAACCCAAGAAGCGGTTGAGGCAAAGGTAGTGTGCATGTGGATTGAATGAATAATTTCATCACATCAAGATGGTCAAAAAGAGACAAAAATCACCTCTCACTAAAAATAATAAGTCTTCCATTTGGGCACTTACTAAAAATAGTAAGTTACACTCAAAGGGCAATTTTGACACATCAGGACATAAAAGGATGATCATTCACATCAACATCATCATAGGCATTTCTCACCGGGCATTCAAGATCCATCTCAGGCCGGGAGTTGCGGTCATCGGCAGAACAGTTCATTCAACTTGGAAAGCGTTCATGAGCTAATTTGAAGGAATTTATCAGGGTATAAAGAGTTTGGAGATGCAGAGTTCACTATAGTGGAACACCTCATCGGGTCATCTAGAAGGAGATGTGGACTTCATCGAAGGCAAATTATTCGTCACCAGTGTTTCTTCCCCCTTTTTCTTCCTTCTTTCTCTCCTCTCTTCTCTCCCCCAATTTCTCTCTCCTCCATGTTATAATTCTTCATTGGGGTGCACTTTTTAGATATCATTTAATTAAATTAAAAAAGAAACTTTATGTTTCTAATGTAAAAGTCACCTTTATGTTATAAAAAGGGACTTAATATTCTCCTAGGAAGTTGAAAAGTTTTAAGTTGCACGAGGACATATGAAAAGCCATTGGGGGTAGATGATGAGTCATCTCTCATTCTATAAATTGTAAATCCATTCCCATTTCAAAGGGTTGGTGATTGATTTTGTAAACTCAAGAGTATATTGTACTTTGAGAGAACAAAGGAGATAGCCATTTTCTTCCATTTTTCCCCTCACTAGTTTTCCTCCATTCCCACACTATGTACAACTTTTTTTTAAGCAATCAATACAAGAAGAAGGAGTTTCTAGATTTCTTTGACTAAGGGGTTTCTTGATACTTTGTGATCAATAAATTCTATTTGGTCTTGTTTTTATTTTCATATTTGTTTCTTCCCATAAATGCATGTGTTGAAATTTATAACTAGTGTGTGTAGGAATATGATTTTCTACCTACAACGTTAATTCTCCCATCTCATTTCTCACTCCCCTTTTCCTCTCTTCAGACAAAGTCTTCCCTAGCAAGAGATTAGCTTTGCCACGTGGTCGATGGAGTGCCCATGTTGGATCCCAGCCGTTAGGCCACTGAAGAAAATTGACTTTCACTCGCACATGCATCTATGGAATCTGCACCGGCTAAGTAGAGGGACTTAGACTCCCATAGTCTTGGAAAGAAACCCACAAATTTGTCCCCAGCAAATTTTCTCACCAACAGGATATCAACATCGATAATAGGAAATGTGATCACACTAGGACATGTACCAACATATGAATTATGTGCAAGTAAATAAATATCAACATGTGAATTTTTGCTTGTAATATCACTATGTACATTAGTATCTACAAGTGGGAGAGAATAAGGGATAATATAAACATCACACTTGCTTGTAAGAGGAGAATTAGAAACACAATGTGTATCAACCAAAACATGATCCATATTAGAATTTTTTTATTGATGAGAATTAGAAACATTATTACAAGAAACATCATTGTTTTTGGATTCAAGTGGAATAATAGAATGGAAATGGTCATTGTGTCCAAGAAAACTATAGATGTTACAATCAAGATCATTATTTTTGCATTCAAGAGGAGTAGAAACACAATCATTGTCATCTAACTCATTGGAATAATAAACATCATGCATATCATCATCATGGTTATAACTATGATGCATTACTTCCTCTTCATTATCAGAAACATAAGGGACACCATCAATCAAAGTGAAAATCAAAGGAAAATAATTTTTATGTGTATTAGAAACACTAACATCATCATCAGAATATAGTTCATCTATAACATTAGTGTCATGATCTACATGTGGAGGAGATTGTTTTTTCTCATGGTCACTACTCCAACCTGCAAGACTATCCCTAATTTCTACATGTATACTATGATCATCATCAAAACTATAATCATGAGAATAATGTGGTGTATGTGTGTGCACAATGTTAGGTACAATTGTTAGATCATTGGCAATAATCTGTTCTTAAAAGTTGAGACACTTAGGAACAAATGGGAGTAGATAAGAAAGATTAGTGTTAGGGTTGATCACAATATGTTGGAGAGACTTGTCAAATGATGATTTATAGGTAGGTTCAATCTTAAGATAATCATAAAATATCAATCAAATCAGACCTAGAAAATCAAAAAAAAAAAAATGAAACCCTAAAGTAGATAGGGTTAGAGTTATGATGTTTGATAAGAGATGGTCGGGTTCACCAAATGATTTCATTTTTAAGTGATTAATCTCAACCTTTTAAAGCTTTAGAATGTTCCTAAATAACATGCATAAAAAGGATGAATTATTATTACAGGAGGATATTCGATTTAATTAACTTCCAACATTAATTGCACAAATCAGAATAACACTTTACAAAGTGACTATTGATTTAGAAAATATAAAAACACAATAGAGGAATTTCACTTCTATGTAAATCTAGAAGATTATGAGTAATATGAATGCATGAAGAGGGTGATCTATGATTGGAAATGCTTCATTTCTAGAACTGAAACCTAAAAATGGATCTGGTCAAAACTATATGAATAGGTCAAGATTGTGCAATACGATTCTCGGCTCAATTGTATGGTCTTGGTCCTGCTTGGAATTTGGGTCTGTAACTTCCTAATTGCTCCACCTTCCTTGAAATGATTGGTGTTGTATTTTTGTCTTCTTATCTCACTCTCGAAATTGCTCTATAAACTCTACTCAAACCCTCAAACCTTTCCAGTGCAAGATGGAGTTCCTGCAAAACAAAGTTAGGTGGGTTGTGAGTGCCCCTATGCACCTCGACATCACCACTACTTTGAATAGGGATCAAACTACATGCCATTCTCCTAACATGTGAATCTACTATATCATAATCAAAACTTGACAATTGTGTTTTGACAATGCCTTGTTTGAGTTTCACAATTGCTCAAATACTTGGGAAGGGTCATTTTGCTTTCTTGTGGGAAGAAGATTAAGACTAATAGACTTAGGAGGAGACTTCAAATCTGTAGTGGTTACTAACCTAATGGATTTGCATTAGTTATTGTGCTATTTAGGGATTATTAAATTCCTTTTTTGTTTATTTTAACATGAGGAGAACATAAATTTCCAAGACCCCAAATGAGGTATGATATTCTTGCTTATATAGATAAGCGTTCGATGGTAATTTTGTCATGAAAGGCTGACCAAGAGGAAATATTATTCCATATAAAGATGATGAAAGTGATATCTTTGTCCAAAAACATGTTCGTCCAAAACCACGTAGTATGGTTAGGATTGACATGTGTCAATCCGACCAAACCGTGAGTTTTGACCAAGGGGAAAAAACACGAGTTTAGCTTTTTGGGTTTATGTTATAAAACCTTAGGAATTGATGACATAGAGGTATGAAAATATAATAAAGTAATCAAAGTGCTATCATGGTGTGCTAAGAAAAAGTAAAGAGAGTTTATTTGTGCATGCAAGTGTGTAATGTCAAGATCAACAATGTCAAAGGGTAGATTGCCAAATTTGAGTTTCTACACACACATACTTGGAGATAAACTTGCACATGTTTTGGCATGCATGGTGAGTCTCTAACACACATTTAAACATTCCTTTCTCATTTTTAGGACCCCAATTACAAGATAGGAAGAAATCAAAATCGAAGGGTGCAATTTTTTGAGAAAATTTAAATTTTTAATGAAATTTTCCGTGTTTATTACATAATGTCATTTTTGCAACTAATAACATAGTTATCGTTATTGATAATGATTTTGCATAAAGTACCATGAAATTTTTGTGAACTATGTGTAGGTTCTAGGTGACCTTCATTTTTGAGCTAGATCATGATATTTTACTTTGTTATTAAATGATTTTCTCCTTCAAATGTGTTGTTTTCACAAAATGAGATATAACACTATTTTTTTAGTTTTGGATCACTTTCTAAACATTTAGTTACTTTACATGTATTTTATATCACCTTATCTAACCAAATAATCTTAGTTTCACATTATGACCTCTTATTTGTATCTATTTTTGGCTAAAAGCTATAACATCATTTTTATCTCGATCACATTGTTTTGATGTCGGACCATGTCATTTTCACCTTAATTATTTCAGTTTCACTTAATGTGATTTTGCGCAGGTGACCATGTCATTTTAGTAACTAATCGCATCATTTTAGTACCTAGTCGTGTCGTTTTTATAGGACCGCATCATTTAGACTTATAAAATCATCATTTTTGGGTGTGTAACATTGTTTTTGTGACTTTGTAGGTTTAACACTTGTCCAAGATATAGCTTGGATAAAAACTAGTAACCCTCTATTTTCTAGTACTGAGTAGTCTAAGAGCTAGCTTAAAAAAATTATTCTCATACCTTTCTTGGTTTTGATTGCATATTATTGTATATTATCTTATTTCGTTTGTTGTGTATTTGGAACCCGTAACTAGGATGTGAATGCTCTCCCCTCACACCAATTTGTGATCTTTGGAATTGTAAGCAACCTAGGATCCATATTTTTATTTCTTTATATGGGTAACATGATGTTGAATTGATCCCCACACACTTACTATAGTCCTTAGGAGTCTTGTGAGGCAGATTTCATCATCACATACGAAGACACACCCCATGTTACGTGGGGTATATAAATTCAAGAAAAATATTTTTATTGGCTAAGTGTCTTCTTGTTTTAAGAGTTAATGCAGTGAGGGTATTCCACATCCCAATCACTAGGCCTTGGAAAACATCCTCGCAACATGGATTTGGGCCCCACATACTGCAAGGTTTATGTGGGACATGTCTAGTTAAGCCTCATTCATCCTAGTGTATGACCTTTTGGCTGTAAATGATTAGTAGTGTAGGTAACACATCACTCTCAAAGCTACTTACTCTACACCACATAAAGAGAGGGTAGGGGTACCAAACTATTCACCGCTTTACATGACATATATTGGTGGGTTATTAGTCATGTTGCACACCCATTTATTACCAAAATATGGTTTGTGGCTTGCATGACATTATTTTTGTGTTATGTATGACCCAGTGTGTTTTTAAAACTAATACATATATCCGTAACACACACCTTCCATAAACCAACCCTAATTATCATCTATTCATCACCTATTACCAATCGTCTCCCTCACACTTATCAATTATCTATCCAACTTCGCCAATTCTTTTACCATTATTTCTTGTCCTACAACATCTCGCTAATATTTTTATATCATCCAAAGTCTT
This sequence comes from Taxus wallichiana var. yunnanensis, assembly GCA_018340775.1. Classification (NCBI taxonomy): domain Eukaryota; kingdom Viridiplantae; phylum Streptophyta; class Pinopsida; order Cupressales; family Taxaceae; genus Taxus; species Taxus wallichiana. The sequence continues at coordinate 804,918,299 of CM031239.1, read as the reverse complement.
GAATCAAACCTTTTCATCTTATATATCATAGTTCATATATCTCTGATCTAACTTTCCTTCACATCTTCTACATCCAAAATTTCCATATCATCTCTCCAAGATTGATTGAAACTCTACATCTGAAATCTATTATATAATATATCATCAATCTATCATCAATCTATCAATCAACAACCTACCATCAAATTTAATCTTACTAATCATAGGGTCATATAAACCCTCCTCGTCAACAATCAACCTCTATCGCATAAACTTTGAGGGTTATTACTTAGTTCATATCAAATTATAGCTTTAACCAAGCTTTTGTTCAATATCCCTTACCTTTTAATTTTCATTCAATTAACCCTCCATCTAACATCCATCTATATTCAAATTTCTACTCACATCTTGAAACAAGCTTACTTTCTTAACAAACAAGAACAAATGGCACCTGAGAGATGATATCCACTCTAAATGGGAAATAACAACACAAACAATGATGATCCTCTAGTAAATATTTGGACTAATGAGTGATCTCATAATGATGATGAGGAAATCCTAGTAAATCATGAAGATGAAATTCAAGGTAGTTGTAATGACTTACTCTCCACTGCACAAGGTAAGGCTCAACTAGATTGATACCTTTATGAAATAGGGATGACCTTCTACAACTTCTCAACTTTGGATCCGAAATTCCACCAAATTACAACCTTGATAAACTTCACCATGTCGGTGGCCAACCTAATACCGAGGAAGGATAATCATATACCATTCATAACCTCTTTAACAAAGAAAATTCATTTACCAATTTTATAAACCACTTAAGGAATGACAAAGGAAGAACTTACCTTGAGAGAAAAGTGGAACAAGATCATAATCAAGCTCTCTATGATAAAATACAATAAATATATTGTCAAGTGGGAACTTTGGCCTCCCAAATCAATATTGATACAGATGAGCCACATTACCCATGAAATCCATATGAATAACCCAAATCCCATTCCAACTTGGATAAAGGATATCACCAATCCAAATTTATCCTCCCATCAGCTCTTATTTATGGTTCATCATATTCCCAAGAATGGTAAGCAATGAAGGAATCTCTACAAGAGTTATAATCTCGAATTCAAATATTTGTGCCTTTATCCATTATACACCGAACTATTCTAATTTCCCTACCCTCCATATTTTGAACCACCAAAATTTGAGAAATATAGAGGAAAAGACAATCCAAAATAGCATGTTAAATAAATTTATGTGGCTTACCAATAGGTGAAATATAGTGTTACCTATCTATTAGGCATATTTTTACACAACCTATGGGAAAATGCCCTTGATTGGTTTATGCATCTTCCTAAGGGATCCATAACCACCTTCACCGACCTATCTCGAGAAGTTAGTGTGACATATATCCTATAATATCAAACATGAGATCACCATGAAGGACTTGTGTGACACCAAACAAAGCAATGGGAAATATTTTCATCCTTCCTACAAATATGGTGAAGAGCTTAGTTAACGGATTCCCATATATTATTCCAAAGAAATATTTATTCAATATTTTTATTACCAACCTTAATCAAGAATTGGCCTTGCACTTACAAGTGCATTGTGTTAATACTTTTGATGAAATTAATCTTACTGCCAAGGGCTTAATCAAGCTTTATTCAAAGGAAGACCATCAACCATCCACCTCTAATGCGGATAAACCTAAGTTTGTCAAAAAAAAAAAGAATGTAGTTCAGTGATGGAATGAATGATTCCAAACACATCCCGACCATCTAGAATACCACTAAACCATCCATCCAAAATTCCCCCAAACCATTCACTTCATCTAGCATCAATACCTTGAGAGGAAGACCAAGACAAGATTATAAAATAGGACATATATACACCCCTTGGTGATTCATTCAAATCTATCTTTCACAAGCTCTTAGTAGTCAACATGATCAAATTTACGATACTAAGCCTTTTGATGATAATGCACATAAACCCTAATGGTATTGGGAGGAAGAACTTTGTGAGTTCCATAGAAATAAAGGACATAGCACAAAATCGTTTATGCAATTCATAAATTATGTCCAAGACCTTATTCATAAAGGTGATATTGAGATAGAAGTAGAAGCTTCCACATCCAAGAATAAAAAATTGGGCATTTATCAAGATTTGTTCCCAAGCATGATCACAAACAAAAATCCAAATAATTGGGTTAATCCTACCAAACTAACCATATCAACTACAAAAGGATGTCTTACAATTATGACTCTATGGTTGGTTGCATTGACCGCCACATTGTTATTGTCAAAATAAAAGGTAAGTCTTCCGAGATCCCTATTCCACAAATCTAACCTTCCATCTCAATCAAACCACCATCACCTGAGTAAAATGTTACCATGATGGGAAACAAAGTCATAATACCAAGAGCACCACCTAAGGTTACTATCCAAAAGTCTCATATGCCCTCCGGAAGGCCAATATGACCTCATCAAACAACTTGAGAAGTTTCTATAAAAATATATATAATGGATCTCCTTGAGACCTCCTCCATCCATAAAGATATCCTTTACAAAGCCCTTGAGGAGTCAACAGTTCCACGAACATTGATCTTAACCAATTCCAAGATCTTATGGGCCGTATCTTGTCAAGACAACAAGTCACCTTCGACCAAAATGATCTATTTTCATTTGGTCCATCTCATACTTTCCCCTTGAATATCGAGGTACTCATCACCAAGAAAAAAATAAAACATGAACTCGTATATAATGGTTCAAGTGTTAACTTATGTACTCTCACTCTTATCAAAATATTGAGGTATTCAAAGACAACATTATCACCTAGTATCATTACTATCAAAGCTTATGATGATGTAGAAAGACAATCCATCTTCCTATCATGGTGTGTCTCATCACACACCAAACATTCATACATGTAGTGCACATATACCTTCCTTATAACATCCTTTTGGGATGGTTGTGGATCCATGAAATGTAATCCATGCCATCCACTCTCTATCAATGCATGAAGTTCCCTAATTTTGGCATGGAGGTCACCATTCCTAACGACCCTCAACTTTTTCAATATTTCAAAGTATTGGAAGGATGTTACTACTGAATTTTCTATGTCACGAGTATCATGGATCATTCTAGTCATCATGAGATAACCACATCATCACCATCCTATATCCTCCTTGATAATATTCCATCCACTTCTCAAGCTTTGCCTCTTGAATCTAACACCAAGGTTATCCCAAAAGGATGTAGCAAGTAAAAACTCCAAGATTCATTCCATGTTGGTCACCTCCATACATCTCCATGTAGTTTCGGAAACCCACCATGAGGAAGAACAAAAACATCTCATACCAACTTGGGTTGTCTATCTTCAATCGTTGGGTTCCTAGATGATGAAAATCTTACTAGCTCGAAAGAAGAAATGATTTTTGACGATGAAACAAAATCATACTATCAACACCCTAAGTATCAAAAAGAAAATAATATTTGTTGGATCATGAAATATAAAGGAGATGACATTGGTCCATGAGATTAGGGAATCTTAGAACCAGTATTTTTGAAGAAAACCCACCACATCTTGATCTAGGGTACAAACCACCAAGTGGTGAATTGTAAGATGATATCAAGGACAAATCCTCAAATGCTAGGGAATATTATTATGATGAAGATAACAAGAGAGGATTTTTCTATAGCCTTTATGAAGATATTTTTGCAGCTAACCTCTTCACTAATACTATCATCCCGACCATCGAATTTAACCTTTGCTACCCTTCCCTTATCCATTAAGACCAACATGATCCACCATCCTTGGATGAGTTTCAAATTGATGAAGCAATAATTGATTTTTTGGAATTACAAATAATATACCTGTTGGAGACCATAAGAAAGAATGTGAAATCAACCTAGACACTTGCGCCTATTTCGAGGCAGTGGATTTTCCTAGTCACAAATTAAAAAATCAAAAAAATAAAATATGGAACCTCTTATTGAAAACCTCTTTGAGGCACTAGTTAGTAAAAAAGAAAAAGTCAAAAACAAAAAATTAAAAATAAAGACGTGTCTATTGGTGAAAATTTCTCGAGGAACCAATAGATGGAGAAATCCACCTATCCTTTGAATATAGTAATGAACAATATTCAAGCCCACACAACACATAGCAAGAAGAGTCCCTTTGCTCATATGAATAGGAAAAAATTGATCACTTTATTAAATAATATACTAAGGACATGTAAGAAATATCATCATCCTTAGTTGAAGATATAGTTGATATCAATATCACCATTGAATAAAAACCAAATATCCTAAAATTAGGGCTATCTTAACATCAAAAGAACAAGAAGAATTCATATCCCTACTTAAAGAATGCATTGATATATTTGCATGGTTATATGTATATATTTTAGGATTAGATCCATCGTTGGTAGTTCATCATCGATGTACATCCCGAAGCCAAATGAGTTAAACAAAAACTAATAAAAATGCACCTAAATATATCCTTATTGGTCAAAGAGGAACTAAAAAAACTATGGGATGAATGTTTCATCCATCCCATCGACTACTTAGATTGGATATCCAACATTGTACATATCAGAAAACCTAATGGTCATATCCACATTTGTATTGACTTCAGAGATATCAACAAATCCTTTGAAATATTTTTTCCCTTACCAAACATTGACATGATTAGACTCCACTACGGGACATGAAATGTTATCACTCATGGATGGATTTTCCAACTACAATCATATCATAATAGTACCTAAGGATCAACATAAGACTAAATTCACCACTCCATGGGGAATGTTTTTTATCAAATCATGTCATTTGGACTTTAAAATGTAGGTTCCACATACCAAATAGTAATGAAAATAAAATGTCATGATATGATGCATGATATTGTTGAAGATTATGTTGATGACATTTTAGGAAGATCAAAAACACAGGTTGACCATCAGGTGGTTCTACTGAGATGATCTTTGAGTGGCTAAGGAGTATAAAATCATACTCAATCCCAAGAAATATGTTTTTGGGGTTCTACAAGAAAATTGTTGGGGATCATTGTATTCAAAGAAGTATAGAGGTTGATCCAACAAAATTTCAAGCCGTCGCTAAAATTCCTCCTCAAAATCTCAAACAATTATGAGTTCTACAAGGAAAAATATAAGTTATTTGTTGATGTACCTCACAACTAGCGAGATAAATGTCAATCATTCACTCATGTACTCACGAAGGGGACCACATTTCACTAGAATCGGGATTGTCAAGAGGCGTTTAGATCTCTAAAATAATAATCTACATCCACTAGTGCTTGTTCCACCTACCCCGGGGAATCATTGATCTTGTATATCTTTACAACTCATTGTGCCTTAGGATCTCTTCTAGTACAACATGATGACCATGACAAGGAATGAGGAATCAATTATCTTAATCGCACCTTAGTATCCTATGAATTGAATTATACTCCAATCAAACAAGCATGTTTAGTTAAGGTGTTTACTTCTCAAAAGTTACGACATTACATGTTAAACAACAAAACCAAGTTAATAGCCAAGGTGGATCCATTAAAATATCTCTTATCCAAATCAACTATAAGCTGGAAAAATGGAAAAATGAATCATGTTGGTGAGAAAATATAATATAGAAAATGTCAATCAAAAGGCTATCAAAGTTCAAGTGCCCTCGATCAACTAGCATAAGCTCTTGTATCCTATACTTAACCATTGATCGTTATTTCTCCGGTGAAGCAATCCCGAACATTGACAAATCGCCTACCTAGAAGCTCTTTTAAAAGGTCTTTCACTCGTCATGGCTCGGGGAAGGAATATTTTTATCGCTCCACAAGGATACCTAATCCCTAAGGCCTTCCATCTTAGATTCCTATGTACCAATAATAAAGTATAAAGCACTCCTATCAAACCTTTGGATTGCCATCTAATAGAACATCCAACATATGTCAAGATATGGTGATCCCCGATTAGGTATCAAGCAAGTCAACAATGAATATAAGACAAAGGATGATAAAGTAATCCCCTACAAATGCATGGTTGATAATTTCAACCAATATTTTCAAGAGATCCATTAAACAAGTTTCTAGAGTAAGTAATAAATTGCAAATATTATGACCACTATTGGATCCTTGTTTAAGATGACTCAAGAAACAAAACATTGTTAGTTCTTGGTTGAGAAACTCGTGATCCCTACCTATGGCATGCTTGACTTAGAGATGGCATGTGAAATTATTGTTCTTAACTCCCCCTAGTACCATAACATATATAACTACATCCATGATACCACTTTAGCATTTGACATAATCGATCCCAACATAAATACTTCATCTAAAAATCCTTATGTTTCACTATAGTTGGTGGAACACTCTATTGTAGAGTATGGCGAAACCCTATTAATATGCCTAAACTTGCACTAGGTCAACCCTAGCAACCAAGGAAGCCCTTGATGGAACTTTTGGTGCATATACTATTGGAATGGCCCTAGCTAAGAAGCTCTTATGGATGGGAATTATTGGCAAACCATGGAACGTGATGCTTTCCAGTATGGAAAGAAATGTGTAGCATGTCAAAAGCATGCAAATCTCATCCTTTCTCCATCACAAGCCTTGTAACCTATTACTTCCCTTGGTCCTCCACATGGGGATTTTATATCATCGACAAGTTAAACCTAGCTTCATCCGATGGTCACAAAAACTTATCACTGCTACCAAATATTTCACCAAGTGGGTGACGTCATGGTAGTCACTTACGTTGCCAAAGATACAAATATATAATTTTATTCGCAATCATATCATTTGTTGTTATGGTATCTCTTCCACTAGCATCACTAACATGGGTGTATCATTCAAAAACAAATGTGTCAAAGCACTCTGTGAGAATTTCCATATCCAAAAGTGATAGTCCACACTATATTATCCCTAAGGAAATGGTCAAACAAAAGACAACAATAAAATTATCACTAGAATCTTGAAGAAGCTAGTTAATTATGTTGGTTGCAATTAGCATTTTCAGCTCTATCCTACCTTTTGGGCCTATTGTACTAGCATCCACACACCCAAAATATCCACTCCATATTCCCTTACCTTTTTATCTAAAGCCATCTTTCCAGTTGATAGTTAATTAATATCTCTCCACGTATCACTCCGAGGCCTCATTGATGAGGACTACTACCACACAACTAGACTCCAAGAGCTTGAGCTCCTAGATGAGAGACACCTCAATTCTCTTATTAATCTCAAAGCATACTAAAAAGATATGTTGATAGTATAATAAGATGGTTTGGCCAAGAGAGTTTGAGATTGGTGATCTCAACCTAAAGTAAAATCAAAGAAATCAAAATGATGAGCATGAAAAAAAAGTCAAGTTCGAGCCTAATTGGGTTTAAACATATGTCGTCATCACCAAGTATGGATCGGGATCTTACAATTTATCTACTCAAGATGGTTATGAATTGGATGAACCTATAAACATCATGCACTGAAATGGTTCTACACTTGAGTTGTGATCTCGTTGTCTTTGGTAACCCTTAACATATATCAAAAATAAGTCATTCCTCTAATGGTGAACAATAATTATATAGTGCCTTGGATAAGTATGGTGATGAAAATGGTTTTTGAAGTCACTCGTAGAAATGTGTACCTTATACAATTTGGGGTGGGGAGGAATCTATGTCAACCATCCATCAATGTCCCTTTCCACTCCCTCATCCCCTTTTACCATTGCTTAAGTCATCACAAGCGAGGCTACACTTTAGGAAACATATCTTGAACCCATACCTAAAATCAAGAAAATCAAACAAAGAACAATCAAGTTACTGAGAAAAAAATATATATAATCTACATCGGAGCATAACAAGACGAACACATCGTAACCCTTCGATGGGATTATCTTGAGCTAAGCCTTCTTGTCCACTTTTTTCCATCTCGTGTTATCTCTCATCCTCCATATTCCTTCCTCACCTCTTTTTGTCTCTAGCTACCAACTTCCTTTGCCATCATTTTCTTTCCTCACAAACCTCCTAAAATTAGCAAAATCCTATATCTACTCTACCACTCTTTATCAATTTCCTCTCACTCTATCCTTTGTTTCGACCAAGCACCCATCCTTGTCATAATGAGATCAAGTCAAGCATAAGTATCTTATTTAACTACCCTTGGGGCATCTGTTGCCACTTGGGGAAAACACATCAACTCAACTAATACTAGGTCATGATGAGTTGTGACTCGCTCCACAAAAACTCAAGGATACTCAAAATGTGAACACTAATATCATCTCATCATCTCATCATCTTCCCATCTCACCTACATATCACCATACCAATTGTATCAATCTATTAACCACACTCGAGTACGTTATTTACTTATTTTTGTTTAATTGTGTGAATGCATTTTCATAACCTATTTTTCTTGACTTCACCTATGAAAACATCTCACGAAGCATTGCACGCCAGGGAAGCTTAATGTACTAACAAACAACCCCATGTAAGTATCTATAACCCTAACCCCTTTCTTTCCGTACTTTGGATGGTAATTTTTCTATAGTCCACATATTATATATGATAAATTAGCACAAGCTTGTTATCTTATTGACATACTTTACATTCATAACTCTTATTTGGTGCCTAGTGGCACTTCTTATATTACCTTTAGATTAGATAGCTCGTCCTTATGGCGGAATAGCACTTTTAGTTACTTATAGCTCTTTTTCCACTTATTATCATCCATAATTCTTACTTACAACCTAATGGTGCCTTTTTACAAACCTTTATGTACACAAACCTTGATTTTAGCCTCAGATCGCTTTGTGACCAGCATTTTTGTATGTGTTGGTCCTAGAATGGTCTTCTACCTTTTCTTATGTTAGATGATGTTTGTTAGAGATTGTTTTAGGGTTCCATACAAGGGAATCCATCTTGTTGCCTCCACTTCAATATCATGAAAATATTACATTGTAGAGAGGAGAAAAAAACCTTTAGAATTGCTAAATGGATTGAAGAAATTTGGCAAGCAATGTATGTTGAACAAAACAATAACGTTAAGAAACTATTACCCAATCAACGGTTGGGTAATATTCATGTTGGGTTTTTCAAAATGTACACATGTCTAAAATAGTTTGAGTACCCTCCAAAATATGAAAAAGGAGGCCAATATAGATTCACATACACACGCGCACGTGCGCGCACACACACACACACACACATGCACACACACCCTTGCACATCCACACACATGCACATATACACATGTGGACACACATGCATGCCCGCCACAAAGTGGTTTTGGGCTATAGACAACAGTCATCTGCATAAAAATGTATTAATGGGTTTATAAGGAGATTCCATACACAAAATATCGAGAGTGATATAGTGTGTGAATGACCTTATTAAATCTAAGGTGTCATTAAATGTTGAAGCAAGAATTACATGTAACTAACGTGTCATTAGGCGTGAAACATGAACTATCTTATCTAAAGGTGTAAGAAAGGGTTTGAGTGGGTGGTAAGCAATAGTTTTGAATAACAAGAATGTAATAGATATCAATAACCTAGCAAGCATATACTAGTATATCTTATCTAATACATGAAATGCAAAAGAATCGCCAACATATAAGAGAAAGTTTAGGGTTAGAGATACTTACCTAGGGGTGACTTGTCAAGGGATTAATGTCCCTCTTGATGCCCTTTGTAAGAGATTGTAGTAGGTGAAGTCAAGATGGGTATATGCAACCCTAAGTAGACCAAAGTTGGGGACTAGGATAAACCTCATTATTACAACTCTTATTCTTGATATTTTCAAAGGCCTTAATACTTCAACTTGTTTTTCTTAGTGCAAGCTTTTTCAAACCCAAAGTCCTCTTATCCTTCATAAGATGGGTTTGTAAGTGTGATCGAAGGTGATTATATGTTCTATATATCATAAATGACAAAAATGAACCCTATAAATATAAGCATACACCCTAAAAGCCAAAAATCCATTATAAACAACATTGGTCGGGTCAATGATGTTGGCCAAAACAAGGGGTCTACAAGACATCATCTATCGGGCCAATGACAACAACTATGTGGCCATATTGGAAAAAGAGAGTCGTAAGGGGTGAAGGGAAACCTAGAATGATGAATGAAGTTGATATCGTGATGATCTAAAGATGGTAGTATGAAATTGTATGACGAATCTCTTACAAAGTGCCGTAACCCAATCCAACCCCAATCAAGTACTCCTTGACATGTACACACACAAAGATCAATGCACAAATGAATCCTACAAAAGAAAATGCCAATAGGCAAAAATATGGTGTATATTCAAGCTTCATCTACCTACAAGAGCACAAATATCACTCGACTTTCACCAATTTATTATGCATAGATGCATGTTCAATAAAAATTAATGTGAAATAAAGCCCGAGTGACCATTTCAAGAATATGTCAAACCTTAAAATATGACTTTTTATCATGAAAATTTAAAAAGCAAGTGTCCCAAGTCTATATAAACGTAGAATTTTTAAATAAGGATGGTAAAAGAAGACACAAAATTGGAGGATATAATTTTTATGTCGAACCTTTAAATATGACTTTTTGATAATGAAAACTTAAAAGCAAGTGTCCAAGTCTATATATACATAGGATTTTTAAATAAGGATGGGAAAGGATGCCAAAAGTGGAAAATATATGACAATGCAAACAACCATCCCAACTTGATAAATACGAAATGCTACTTGTGCCATAAGGGTAGCAAGTTCTAAGCTGTTAGGTTGTGTTTTGTAATACTAAATATTCAACCCCTCTTCCCTATGCATCTTGAGTTACCCTTCCCTCCAAACTAAAGCCAACCTCATCCAAATCAATTAATGGCAAACTACTTTTCCATTATGATTCTGCAATTTTACATTTACCACAAATCCTTCATGATGGTAAAAACCATCTCAATTGGAGATTATTGAAAGCCACATTATTCATGATGGTAAAAGCCATCTCCATTGGAGTTTAATCAAAGCCACATCCTTCACGATAGAAGAAACCACCCCTATTGCTGATGGTGACGAATTGAAGACAAATTTTTTAACAAATCCTTAATAATGGGAGAAACCTATTGTCGTTGGAGATTACTTTAAGAAAAACCGCCTCTATTATTGTTGAATATTAATTCGGGAGAGTATTGTGAAAGAAACAATCTCTAGTGTCATTTGATATTAATTGAGCATTTAACTAGATTGCACTAAACCAACCAATATATAGACCAAGGAAATTGTATGCTATCAACTCAACTTTTTCACAAAATCCAACATTTATTATGAAGGGGGAGCCCTTGGAAATATTAGGCAAGACTGTTAATAGTAGATCTTGAAGGATTATAAATGCCACATTCCTTTTATCTCCTTTAAATTTTGCTAATATTATGAAAGCCAACAAAAAATTTACCCATACGGTTATACCAAGCATTATTTTGCCCATTCATAAATAATCCTTTTAGGGAGCACATTTTAACAACTCAAGAGCTCCTTTCTTTCCATTCTCATTACTTTTATCCACAGAATGTATGTGTTTTGAGTTTTTGCTAGTGAATCTATATATCCATAAATTTTCTTTTAAATATTATGGACTCATGGGCATTACTGAGCTTCCTAACATGTATATAGATTGATATAATAATTCAATTACTTTAAGAAGCATATGAGAATTAATTCCAAGTATGTTAAGCTACCTCCTCCTAAAATCTTGAATTAGTTGACAAAGTGATTAGCTTGGATTGAAAAAACCTCTTGTAAATATTCATGATTTAATTAAATAAAAAACAAAACATTGCACAATAAAATAATAAAACCGAGAGATATTGTAATTCATTCGAGATAAATTCTCAATGGAGAGATTACATATACATAATTCAATGAACACCTATAAGTAAAGAGTCGAGGTTAATCTCTAAGTCCTCTCAATATCTCAAATATCTCTCAACTATGAATTGTGCATTACAATCTGTTTTGCACACTCATTTATTATTTTATAAATATTAAAAACTAGTACTACCAAATAACTCAAACCACTCCTAAGTGTTCACACTATGAACAATATTTCTATAACTGTGATCAACTCCTAAGTGTGAACATGGGGAAAACTATCTCTTGTATTTGCTCATGATCCACGAAGAAATGAAGGTTTTCAATGAGTACCAACAACTCAAACAATATGAGGTTTTCAAAGAGAACCTCCAACTCAGAAAATGGTTTTCTAGTGGAACCAACCACTACATAACAACGTACATTATTTTGCTCACATCATTGTTTCTAACTTAGAGGGATTACAAAACAGAAATTATGCTCATGCAGAAGCTTTAAATAGGAATGTTACTTATGTTCATTATTACAACATAAAGTAAACACACCACACAACAAAAATAAAAGGTCACCAATACCATGAAGCAATCTCTTTGTTGGTGACTAACAAGAGATGTCAATTTGCCTCCATCCTCCTATGCCTCCATCCTCCATCAAGCACTACTTACTATAGGTAGTCATCTTTATCCTCCTTCTATTCAGGTTCATATTCTTCTTCATTCTCTGACTCTTCTTTAACAACTACATTAGCTTCATTCATTTTCAGCTTTTCAGCTTTCTTTTTATGATGTCTTTGGCACAAATAATACAGAAAGAAGATTTATGTCTTTTTTTCTTACAATAAAAGCATTCTAATTCCTCTTTGTTTTTGAAAAATTAGTATGCTTCCTTTTAATATAAAGAGCAATTTCTTCCTCAATATCTTCTTTTGTTCTTTTTCTTCAGCTAGTAATGCATAAATCATACCTTCAAGTGAATGAGAAGGTATTTGACCAAGAGTAAAAACTACATTATTGTATTTTGGAGGTAAACTATTTAATAAAATAGCTTTTGCATCTTCATCATCTACCTGAGCACTTACTTCCGTTAGTTGTCTTAGAAGAGATCTAAGATCGTTAATATGACTTGACATAGTTGCACCCTCATTCATTTTCAACTTGAATAATTGCAACTTAAGTGAGAATTTAGCATTCAGCGTTCGCACCAAATATCTTACTTAACAAATCTCATATATCTTTGGACTTTTTTCTAAGTCTATATAATGCAACTCAAGATCGATAAAGCAAGCTCAATAATGGATTTTGCTTTGTCATCCCTAGTTTGCCATTCAAGCAATTTTGCAGATCTCGTTGGTTACGATTCTTTTCCACTTACAATTCCCCAAAGGTTCTTGTTCATTAATTGCATTTGTATTTTCACATTCCATGTGTAAAAATTTAATCCAATGAATTTATCTAATGGAATTTCCATAATATGTGTCAAACTCAATCGAAAATGCACCCTTACAATAAACTTTAAACACTGAAAGTAAAATTTTCTGACATATTTGCCAAAAATGGAAAAAATAAAATAAAATTGTCCAACAACGAAAACACAGGATCAATGTGTAGAGATCGAAAAAATACACATTTTTTAAAAAAATGGCACATTAATCTGAGTTACCAACTGAAAGTTATGGCAATTTTAAGTTATAACTCCAACATCTTCTCAGACCCTTTCCAAATTTGGCAAAAAAATTATGTTTTTTTTTCATGTGTCCAAAAAGGAAAGAAACGCAATACCTTTGTCACTGCGGATCCGGATATTGCAAGAAGTCGCGTCGCAGCCAAGTATGGATTCGCCTGAGTGAAGCGTCACCGCATTGTTGGTAGATAAACACAAGTCGCAAATTTGATTCCAATGAAACACGCAGGTCGCGATTTGATTCCAATGAAACACGCAGGTCGCAGATTTGATTCCAATGAAACAAATTTGTTCCAGATCTAAACCTCACAAACTCCTATAGGTTATCATTGCGGTCTAACCCGCTCTGATACCAAATCTTGTAAATATCCATGATTTAATCAAATAAAAAACAAAACATTGCACAATAAAATAATAAAACCAAAGATATTGTAATTCATTCGGGACAAATTCCCAATGGAGAGATTACATATAAATAGCTCAATGAACTCCTATAAGTAAGGAGTCAAGGCTAATCTCTAAGTCCTCTCAATATCCCAAATATCTCTCAACTATGAGTTGTGCATTACAACTGTTTTGCACACTCATATATTATTTTATAAATATTAAAAACTATTACTACTAAATAACCCAGACCACCCCTAAGTGTTCACACTATGAACAATATTTATGTAACAAACTCTGTGCATTCCACAATCAATTCAACTGAAACAAAAGCCTTCAAAACTTACAAGCATAAACAGAGCATTAGCAAGCATGATACAAAAAGCAAAAAATTTGATATTGTTTGCCATGTTACAGTTATTCTCACAATTAATTAGATCACAAATGCAAAGCTCCTGCAACACCAACGACAGGACCTAAAATGGTTGTTGGCATTAACACATCAATGACAGTGCCAACAATAGGCCCTATAAAAGGAATCTTCTTGAAAGTCCCTTTAAGTAGGTGGACTGCTGCAATGCCTCCCACCATGAAAAAACCCAGCCTCTTACCCCTCTCTAAAGCTATACGCTTCAAGAGTTTTCTAGCTATCTCATCGAACTGCTGTATATCAATAGGCTGTTGAATGTTGAGTGTGGGGTCATTTTGCAGCAGCGCATCAATGTCATCCTGAGAAACAGGCCTAAGGCACAGTTTCCCTGCCTTTGTGTCTAGCTCATCTGCTATTCTCTGCGGATCCAAAGCATAACAAATTGTATATAAGGATCAATAGAAGTTTGGAAAATTTTCATAGAAATTGTTTCAATGTTTCCCTTACTACCATGGCAACGTCCCTGAATGAGCATTAAAAATACAGAAAACAAGTAAACGTATTTTAGGATCCCATATAATAATTATAAGCTCTCAAGTCAACATTGTTAACACACAAAGTTGAAATCGGGGAAATTATAAATTACAAAAGTTCTTAAACAAGAACCAACTAAATACTGGAATTGTAGTTAGAATTAAGGAAAAGTGAAAAACAAATTGCAGCTACACAACAAATTGCAGCCTTGCCTGCCTCTTGTCTGGTTTTCAAGAGCAAAATGTACCAACATAGTATCGTTGTGTTCCTTGATGTAAAAAAGCTCAAGTTCCTTGTTATTGTGTGCATTTTCAGCGACTATGAAGCATGTTCAAGAGTTCAACAAGAACAACAACAGTGACCAAGAGTTCGCACCATAGGCAGAGTCTGTTCACTAATTCATCTTTGCAAGAGCATTGATATAGACGATATGTTGCATGCTTTATTGTGTCTGGAAGATAGCTATTTGAATAAGCAAAATAAAAACATTAATATAAATAGCTAAAATCTCCTGTGCAGCATCTGAGGTCGATGTACAAAAGCCCAAAACAAGAAATGTGAAAGTAAACTTATCTTTAGGACCTATTTAAGAAGAATTTATGTGATCTTGGAGAAAAATTTAGTCATTTTAGAATGTCTATCTATGGCCAGATACTTGAATTATCTCACTCCATGTAATTGAAGAACAGTTTCAAAGGAGCAAAAGAAGTATCGAACAGTTTGCATCAAATTGCTTTTCCTTCTCTTTTTGGGAGACATCAGTCAAAGCTGGTGGAGGAGCATCAACATATTTGCCATAAATGTGGCACCCTTTGGGTCATTGGGACTTACATCTGGCCCATGTTGCAGAAGATATATGGGAAGCATCCATGGCAGAAATCACAGCAAGTGCTCCAAGTTACTATTAGATACAGCCCAATGTTGCAGAAGAGATATGGTAAGCATCCATGGCAGAATTCACAGCAAGTGCTCCAACTTACTATTAGATATAACCCAATGGACGAGTTTGCATACATATAGTACCATTAGAAGAATATATATATATATATATATATATATATATAGTAAGCATCCATGGCAGAACTCACAGCAAGTGCTCCACTTACTATTAGATACAGCCCAATGGACTAGTTTGCTTACATTTAGTACCATCAGAAGAAATATATATATATATTCTCCTCTCAGCACTCCATGCTCTTTAATCAAGGAACTTACAAACACTGCAAAAATAAAAAGGAGGATGCGAGGATGCTTCAATAATTCCTGAAAAATAAACATCAAACATTATCTCAAACTGATTCTCATAGAGACCTTGGTACAAGAACATACAGATATATCATGAAATAATCAAAAAAATTCCAATGACACTACTCACAGTTTGCACTGATTTTCTAAATGCAAGAAATTGATCATCATCTGCTCGTCAATCACCATTACTTATAAGTCATTCACAGTTACCCACTCAATCGCCATGTAGCCTCCATGCCTCTTTTATAATGAAAATTCTGTCCAGTGATAACAGGTATTTTCTGCAAAATACATTACATTCTCTTACTATAATTATTCATTATCTTGACCATCATACCTCTTATAAGTGGTCTTAATCAGACTGCAATGCTTACAAAGTCCACTTTTATCTTATCGTATCACAGCAACATTAGAAAAGATGTTTAAGTTATAATTTCCTGATATTGTCATCATGTCCATAAAGTCTCTCGCCCCTTAAAAAGTTTGATGCAGATCTTTTATTTCATGTGTTTGGTCTTCATTCCTTAAACTTTCTATCTCTGCACTCTATTATATTGATTGCACCAAGAATTTTTGTGACTCAATTCTTCTGTCCATGTAGAGCATGAGCCAAGAAAAATTTAATCAATTATATTATCCTAAAGGTTCCATAACTGTACTTTGTGAAAGGTTTTCTGACTCCTCTTGACAGTGGCTTTCATGCTCACAGCTTTCAAATTAATATATTTCTAATAAAAGCAGCCATTTGCTTCTTTGACTTTCAGGCTCCTTTCACAGCCTTGGCTTTGTTTGGTTCAAGAGTCGAAGGACTTCGTTCATATCAGCTTAAACAAACAAGTACAGTTTAATTATTAATAATAAACTCTTCCACTATAATAGTCTCATAGTTTTGCACCTTCAACCTATTAGTACGTACCTTGTCCTGGGCCAATACTAGATATCTACCAATTGATGGTCTCGAGACAAAATCCAGGTTAGCCTTTACCTTGGACTTGAGGCTCCATGGATTAAATTTTTCCAATACATCTCACCTTTTCCAAAGAATCGCTAGTTTCAAAGTTTTATGTTTCAAAGATTTGATTCAATGTAGACAAGTAAACAACAAGGACAGGAAATCTCTTGACACGCTCAATAACCAAAAAGGTGGGGATGCATAGTTGTATTAGTGAGGAAAACAGTGTTTGATTTGTCCTGACAGACTAAAAATTCTTAAAATAGAAAGGCGGGAAAGCATGGTTGCATGGAGGGAGTAACAATGGTCGCTGGCATCAGGAAACTGACTACACCAGGAGATCCTTCACTCCCCAATAGATCTCCATGATTAACCCCTGACCTAGATTTGAGTTAACAATAGGAGGACTTCCACTCATACTGATGCTCCACTACGCAACTGTCTCAACATGAATATTGTCCACAACTCAGAGACTCCATGTGATTAGTCTGCTTTATCACTCTGATTCAAAATATCTTTCAAACATCATTGCAAGAGGATCCTGATGTCATCTTTATACTTGCAGGTAAATAATATTCTCAGCTCCTACAGAAGTAACTTCATGTTTGTCTGCTACTCTGAAAAACAGAGCATCCATGGATATACAAGTTGGCTCCACTACAAGAGATAAGAAAATGTATCAACTCCTGCAAAGGAAGAAAACCTAATAGAAAGATTAAATACATGGAAATCATAGATACCATGTTTAAAAGTTTGCTTCTTTGTTCTAATATAGGAAACGAAAAAAAATTGGCCATACAAGTTAATTTCATATATTGCTTTCTCTAGAAATTTCAGCATGATGGTCTTTGTTACAGAGCCTGTAGCTGTTTTTCTAAATCCTTCAATATTATCAATATAATAGTCTTTTTGTTAATCAAAGAACTTCATGTCAATGTTGGCAAACCCTATCTTAATGCATGAATGGAACTTAATATTCTAATTATCCTCATATTTATCTTTCTATTACTAACCATCCTCATATTTTGTTATTGAGAAATATTTCCCATGTGATGTTCAAGCACAGGATAGACAGAACAGAGTCTGCCAAAAACTTTGATGGATCGAAGTGGCAGATGTTTCAGCGGCTTGAATGATAGATTGATGTTTATCTCTGAGCGTACAGGAAGGTCAGCAAGGCTCAGTTTACTTCCAAGATTTTTCATAAGGTTAAAGAGAGGAGAGAACTGGAACATTGATTTGGAGAACCTCCAAGATAGGCCTACCACTATAGATAGATCCCTTGTACAATGGATCCCCCACCGGAGAATTGGTGCAAACTTAATTTTGATGGTGCCTCTAAGGGCAACCCTGGTGCTGCGGGAGGAGGTGGGATTATCAAAAATCAGTTTGGCAAGCTTATTGTTGCTTATGTTGGTCCTATGGGGACCCAGTCCAATCACTATGTGGAGGCTCTAGCTGCATTATGGGGACTAAGAGAAGCTAAAAAAGCATAAAATATCCAAGCTTATAGTTGAAGGTGACTCTCTTAAAATCATCTTAATGGTAGCAACCCCCCTAGTTGGACTATTAAGGACTTCATCCATGAGGCTAAAAATATTTGTAATGATTTTGTTAATGTTAGCATCTGCCATACTTATAGAGAGGGCAATAAAACAGCGGACTCCTTTGCTAACATTGGGGTGATTAGCAATCGTTATAATTGTTGGGTTAGTAATGATGAAATCCCACATATTGCAAATGAGATTATTCTCAAGGACACCTTGGACGGCTGTCCCCACGGATAGTACAGGCTCTTGTTGTGGGCGAATTGCCTCTTGCCAACATGATTTTCCCGCACATTTGAGAGGTTCTTTCACCCAACGGTTAAAACAAGCCTTTTTCCATTTTTAATTTGTCATTGTTCTTTGTGCGGTTTTCTTGCTTTCTGGCTGCCGTCTTCAACCTACAAATCCCATGTTATCTGGCGTCTCGGATTTTATCATTATGGGTGGACTTCCTTGCAAGACTGAACCGGTTTTTGATCCGGCGTGGCAGGCCAATGCGGAGCTCGGAAAGCGCTAGATGTGGATGGTTTTACTACATTCATACAGAGGATTAAGGGTTTTGATAAGCACATTTCCATCCTTTTTGCCAAGCATTGGAAAAAAGGTCTTCAATTACAAAGGCAAAGATTTCCCAATCACAGAGAATTTGATTTCATTTGTTACTGGTTTGGGCTCTGATGGTATTAAGTTTTATAGGAACAAGTTTGATAAGGACGCAAAGGAAAAGAAATTTCTTCAAGGCTCTAAAGAAATGAAGATTGGTAAAGTGGGCATCGTTTGCTCGTCCATTCCAGCCCCTACGATGATGTAGCGCGAATGGTGGTCAGGTATGTTACCCTTGAAGGTCGTTTTTCTACTTTGCCCCTCCACCATTTGGTTCTTTTGAATCATTTCAGAAGGTCTCCTCGAGTTAGCCTTTCTTATTACATTCTTCAATCTCTTGAGAGATCTATTCAGGAGGTTCACTCTCATAGGAGAGGCCTTCCTCTCCACCAAGGTGTTATCCTCCTACACCTTTACTGTCATGAAATGGTTGCTAATAACCCCTCCAGTTCCAATCTTCCCTCTCCCATGCAACCCAATAAAACTAAAAGACTCAGGCAGCCATCACCCCTCCTACCAAAAGGATTCTCAAGTACTATTAAAGGAAAAGATTTGGATGTAGCTGAGAGTTTGTTGACCATTAGTCAGACTAGTCTTCCTCGGCCACCAGAGACATGCAAACCAAGATTCGGGGTCTAACTGAAAATTTACAGGTCACAGGGGAGGAAGTGCCTCTTATTTTTAACACTGGTGCTAAGATGAAAAAGACCCCTGCTATGGATATTGAGAAAAAGCTTGAAGAATTCAGTCAGAAACAAAAGGACATGGAAGCTACTCTGGAGAAGATTGTCACCAAACAAGTCAATCATCTCATCATGCAAAAGGCTTTTCTCAAGTTCTTGCATATTCAGGTTAAGCAAATTTGTGATGTCAGTGGAATCCCAGAGGATCTCTGGAAAGGAGGAAAAGCAACAAAGAAGACTTTTTCCTCCAGTAGCAAGGACCCAACGATGCAGACTGCTCTGAATCTTTTCAAAGCTCTGGAGGATGTGAAAAAAGTGTTTCAGAAATCTCTTCAGTAGAAGGGTTGGGATCCTCTTGGTTTTCTGTGTCTTTTTGCCATTTCTGGTTGGTTGAGTAGCTGTTGTAGGGCTGTTGTTTAACTGTTCTTGTGCTCCTTTTTGGCAGTTTTGTTCTCTGCCTGTGTTCCTCTTTGTTTTATCTGGCAGTTAGGCCTTTTTGTTGGGGTGTGGCCCCCACCTATCAAAAAAACACGTTGTAACTCATGCTTATCTAGCCTTTGGGTTTTTTGTAATCCAGGGTATGGTCCCTCCCAAAACCATTTACCACTAAAAAAAAAAGTGAAAAGGTCCAATGTTCCCACAAGAGGGGCCCCTCATACACCAAATTGGCTTGCCAGCTAGGTTGGGACCTGGTGCTCAATTGGAATATGTCTCTCATTAGCTCTCTGATGTCCATTGCATATTATAGTGAAATTTGGTTATTTTCAGATCCAAGGGATGGTTCCTGCTGTCCCTTCAGGAAGCAGACTTATTCGATAATTCTCTATCCTATCTTTCCAGGTGATTACTCATGTTTTCTCTAGTTTCTAGAGAAGTTTGGAGCATGAAGATCATTATGCGTCCTCCCCAATTGGTGTTTCCTGTTATCTCTACGGATTACAAAATTGAGAAAAAAACATCAGTAGCTAGTGCAGATGAAGGGTAATGAAAAAAGGCAGTAAATCTAAACTCCTCCTGCTGTGGACATTCTGATTGTCTATGCTACATCATGCCTGCTGTGAACATTCTGATTGTCTCTGCTACATCGTCATGTCTGAGGTGGTTGTGGATGTGGATGTGGACATGGAAGAATTGTCCATACCTCAAAAATAAAAAGGCAAACTTTCTGCAAAAGAATTAGAGCTGCCTCCCAGGCAGAATTTGAAACGGAGAATTGTGACCTTAATTCCATGCTCTAGTATAATAAATCAGCAGCAGGATATAGAAATTCTGAGGAAGAGGAAATAAGACGAAGGCTTTTCTCTCAAACTCATGTATCTTGAAGACCAGTTCCCAAAACACTCATGGCCAGGTCCATGACATTTATACTGCGTAGTTAAAGTTTTTTAGTTTCCATGATTAGCAATGGCTATCAGACAGTTTCAAGCCTGCAACGTAAACCCAACACATAGGCTTGGTGGAAGAAAGGAATTGGCTCATGCTCAATTTGTCCTGTTGAAGGAGAAGACGAAGTAAATGAGAGCTCTCATGGATTGTTTAGTAACAAAGTTTCCAAAATGGACTCTTCTGGTTGACTTCCGTCCTGCTATCTTGAAGAATAGCTTGGTGCACTCAGTGAAGAATGAGAATTGTCCTTTGTATGTTGAAGTATTATCTGGTTTATTGAATTCTTGGCCGTTATGGTAAGAAGCATGTAACTCAAGGTCCACCTCCATGATGTTAAATATCTCTTTTTCTGCAACACTTTAAATATATCTGTTTTTGAAAAAAATTAATGTCCACTGATTTTGTAGTCTGCCTCAGTCATAAACTTGTACGCCGGGCTACATTTGGACCATATACATATACTAGATGTGTCTCTTTTATCTGTAGGCTTTGTCTTACTAGAATTTAGCTGAAGACTAATACAATGGCCATGCCAGCTACTCTATTTTGACATGTAAAAGTAAAAACTCTCGCAAGCAATTTATTGTTTGATGAAATTTATTATGCTTATCAAAATCAAAAGTTTTGACAACCACAGAAAGTAATAATTGAGACCAATAAATCAATGGACCCAGTGCACCACCCATCTCAAGCCCTTTTCATAAAGGTACTCTGATATAATTCTAGCTGTGGAAAACAGTAACATCCAACCTCACCTCTTCTATTTGAATGATTCATCAACATGGGGCTCCACACCAAGCAGCACCAGTAAATGGACTGGCAAATTAGGTAAAGCTTAAAACTAATGAAGAGTCGGAATGAAGAGTCGGGTTTACACAGCAGGGGGCACTATTTCACTATGATGTTCGGGATAACATCATGATAGCCAGGTTTCCACAGCAGGGAGACACTATTTCACTATGATGTTCAGGATAACATCATGATTCAAAAGATCCTCGGCCTCCTTTGAAAAGCGGTTACTAAAATATAAAATAAAAAACAATGTTGGAAATTGCAGGCAACCATGAAGAGAAGCTCGCTTGTCATACCTACAACAGAAATACTAGAGGATATCCATCCGAGTGTGTATTCAAGTACAAAGTTTGAATTCCATTCTTACAAAATTTCAGTGTCTTCATCATGTAGCAAGCCTAACCCGTGTCCTTTTGTGTTTGTTAGTAGATATAAAGAAAAGTGGGTACTTTGATGAAGACCCTGGATTTTTATCACAATTACACATAGTTACCCTAAGACTCCGGTACAAGGGTAGGGGTTTTTAAGATGCAAAAAAACCCAGATTTTGGGGACTGTGGGGGGACTGCTCAGGGTCGACTATTAAATAATATGAAAATATAAAAAATATACAAATAAATTTATAAACTTGCACAGTTTAAGGACGGCGAAATACTTATTGCTTTAATGGACTGGCCTTGTTATCAAAAATTGAAAAAGGAGCGGAGTCTGATTTGTGAGGGTGATCAGTTACTTGATGACCAATCTTTTCAAGTCTTGAAATCTAGTTCGAGGCCAGGGAAACTTATTTGATCAATAACGTCAGCAGTTACAAGTAATAACTTGATTATAAAGATAACCTTCCACACATAATTTGAAGTTGTTCCACTTATTGTTGCTGTAGGTATGCCTCCTCCAGATCATGGCAGTGCTCCTCCACCTGATGTTGCAAATAGAAATTGTCCTAATGGTATTAATGAGACATTTGAATATGCTGAGCCTGTCAAAGGCTTGCAAAAACTGATTATGAATCTCTTAGTTTATGTTTAAAACTGTGAATCGATGAGAAACTTGTATTTCAGTATTTGGTTATTATTTTGGCTAGTTGCAAACAGCATAACTGTAAGTTAGATGCTATACTTTAATAGCTGAATACTGTGGTCATATTGTTCTTATATAGGCATTGACAGATACCGTAACCCTTCCTCATGAGCATTAAATTTTGTACATTTGCCCTACTTGTTTGGAGTTGTGGTACCAAATGTCACAGATGCACATGTTTCAATTCTATTTTCACTTCTTTATTCAAAATTAAGTATAAATGATAACGTCCATATATTTGTTAATGATGCATTGAAATCATAATATTATAGAGTTGGCTTAATTGCTTATGCAGTTTCAGATCCTGATGTTGATTAGAGTAGTTTAATGTGAGTGTGTGCTTACTTTTGTTAAGCTTGATGTTAGGACTCCGGAGTTGTAGTAGCTTTGAATGTTCAGTTCTATATTTCCATTCTGTAAAATCAATTTTGGGACAGACATATGAGTTGTACCCTTTTCCATGCATCAGTTCTTTGTATGACTAGTGAATCAAATGTTTGGTTCACATCTGTAAGAGGCAAGAGTTTCAATGTGCGGTTGAAATCAACACACGGTTAGTCATTCTTCTTCTGCAAGTAGTTCATGCTCTCTTTTTTGTTTAAAAGTGAATTTTTATTTTTTTGACTATTTTAACCACCGTTACGTGGGGATGCACACCCCCAATCTTCAAGCCATCTGGAACATTCCGGAAACTACTGCACACAAGGGACACCAGGACATCCCTAAGACGGTCCCATTGATGTCACAGCACCCCCTATGGCATCAAACGCTTTCACTTCCAAAAAAAAAAACACTTAAAAAAACTACTAACCTAACTAAAGCCAAACCCCTATACTACACCCCTGACCCTAAAATATATCATAACACTTATAAAAAGCCCAAACCAAATTCATTCTAATTACACAAGCAAGAAGTTGAAGGGGACGCTGAAGAGGAAGTGGAAGAGCAAGAAGAGCACACAATACAATGGACTTGTTTTTTGTTTTTGCAAATCAAAATGGGTTAAGGGACTATTGAATTTGTCCTTTTTTTAATTATTCTTTTCAAAATGTAAAGTGGGTTAAAGATGGGCATTGCTGTTTTTTAGTTTTTTGCCCCAAATGCAAAGTAGGTTAAAGAAGGGCATTGTTATTTTGTTTAGTATTTTTTTCCTGAAAGCAAAGAGGGTTAAAGAATGGCATTGTTCTTTCTTTTCCTTTTTTTTTTTCCAAACGCAAAGTGGGTTAAAGAAGGGCATTGCTATTTTGTTTTTTAATTTTTCCCAAATGCAAAGTGGGTTAAAGAAGGTCATTGATGTTTTGTATATTATTTTCCAAATACACAATGGATTATTTTAGAATAGTTATATTGTTGTTTTTCTATTATTGCAGTCCCAAAATGAGTTCAGATAGTGAGTATGAAGCTGAATGTGGAATTGAAATGGGAGATAAGACAGGTGGGGGTGTGCAATGAGAAAGGCAACCAACAAGCGATAGTTCACTAGGAGTGTTGACAAGTTTAGCTGCCCCTCCAAGATGTTGAGCAAATATGCTAAAGGACCATTTGACCAAAAAAACCTTTGAAACAATTTGCTCAAATTGTTGAAGATTAAACACTTCAGAGGGGGCGGCAGGGGGAACGGAGGGCTTAAAGTGCAATATATGCTCATTGACTTGGTTGGGCAGCATTACTAGATTGAATGCACACTTATTGCACATTTCGGGAAAGGTGTTGGCCTTTATGGACAACTATCACTTGATGAGAGGGCAAAGATAGTGAGGTTGTTTATGGAGATACCACAGCAAATGTTGGTTGGGCATCATTACTAGATTGAATGCGCACTTATTGCACATTTCAAGAGAAAGGTGTTGGCCTTTGTGGACAACTATCACTTGATGAGAGGGCAAAGATAGTGAGGTTGTTTAATGGAGATACCACGAGAGAAAGTTCCAGCAGTTCGTGGCATTGGTGGCACCCCTTCTAGTTCTCAAAGAACTTTTAGGAGTACTACAACAAGTTAAGAGGTGACTGCAGTGGATGCTTTTGGTAGTAGGGGAAGAGGAAGGTCGTCGCCCCGTCCAATTGTGGATATGTATGATACAAAACTAAGAAAGAGATTGATGATGCCATCAAAATAACCTTCTATTCCATTGGCATCCCATTTCATGTTGCTCGCTCTCCTTATTACAAGGAGGCTATGGCTAAGGTAGTCGATGCAGTGTAGGTTATGTGCCCCCAATAGACATAATGTCGAGGACACCAACCTTGGATAGGAACTAATCCAAGGTTAACGTATTAATGGAGGAGATAAGGTGCACAAGGGTCTCTCGTGGTTGTAGAATCATCTTGGATGGGTGGACGGACATTAAACACCACCAACTCATCAATATCATTGTCTCATGCAAATAGAATCCTTACTTCTTCAAAGTCATTGGTTGTTGAAAAAGAAGGATGCAAAGTTTCAATTATCTATTTTTCGAGATGCTATTGAGGAAGTTGGCCTGCCAACGTTGTACAAGTTACAGATGCAACTTAGTGTGCAAAGCAACAAATAAGCTTGTTGAGGCTCACTACCCACATATGTTTTAGACCTCGTAGTGTGTGCATGCCATCAACAATGCATTGAAATACATTAAAAAAATTGATTGGGTCAAAAATGTAGTAACAAAGGCTAGAGGAGTATATGTTAATTTGCAACCACCATACATCATTAGCACTTTTTCAATCCTTTTCAAGGAATTCCTCAAGCCAGTGGACTAACCTTTTGCATCTTACTTTATTTTGTTAGATAGGATCTTTGGAGTACGCAGAAGCCCTTACACCTTATGATCACAACACACAAATGGACTCGGATGGGCGGGGAGTGGGGGCTAAGATAGAGCAAGGGAAGAGAGTGAAAACGGTGATGGTGAGACACATTTTGTGTAGATGTCAAATACATCACATCAATTGTTTGTCAAATTTTCAGCGTGATTAAACATGGGGATTCCAAAATCCCCAACCTTAGCAAGATATATAAAACTATCAAATACATCACATCAATTGTTTGTCAAATTTTCAGCGTGATTAAACATGGGGATTCCAAAATCCCCAACCTTAGCGAGATATATAGAACCATTGACAGCATGCTTGGCCAGATTAAGGCCACTATTCAGGCAAGGGACCCCACCCTAGAGTTCTACCATCAGCATGTTCAACCCGTCATTAAGTAGAGGTAGGAGAAGCTAAACACCCCTTTACACATGTTTGCATATGCACTAAATACACGATCGTGTATGGAGAGATTTGGCGGGGTTGTCCATGTCGATGATGAAGAGGTGAGGAAGGGTTTCTTGAAAGCCCTGAAAAAATATATAATGCAAAGGATGTGTCACAGATCGGAATTGATTGGTTGAAGTTTGCTTATCTTGGACGGCTATAAAACTTTAGCTAAGATAAATAGGAGCACATTGGCAAAAGATAGTCCGACGAGTTGTTGGCAAATCGCAGGGCCTCCCAAGATTCATTGCGTACACTTGCTTTATTCACCTACTTTCTCAGGTTTCTAATTCCTTTGCTTCTGAGAGAAATTGGTCAATACATGGTTGGATCCACTCTCTTATAAGGAATAGACTTACCTCTGCATGAGAGTAGAGAAACTTGTTATACACAATGCCTTACGTCTCATGGATCGCGAGACACCTTAGTATAAGGAGAGCCCAAAAATACAAAGGGATATAGATCCTAAAGGCAAATTGACGATGGGATCCCCTTCCGAATGAAGATGATGTTCATAGTTCCAACGAGGAGTGATTCGTAAGTATTCTCTCAGAGGGTGATTATTGAGTTACAGACTATGTTTTAAACATTAATTTTTGTCGTTTTAGTTATAACATATGTAGCCTTCTGTAATATCCCCTTGTGGGATATTAATGATTTATTATTAATTACTTGCAAAACAAATAACTTAAAAGATAAACCCTCCTAGGTTTACCTCAACTAACCCTAGTGTCAGCTTCAATACAACCCAAATAGGGTTGGAGTGAGTCAAGGTGAGGGTTTAGATGGGCAATCGGTGGTATTTATACTCCTTTATCCAATATACTTTACAAAAGTAAAATAATAAATAATGTCGTTGAAAATTAAGCGAAACTTTGAAAATCCATAACTTCCAAAATACTAACTCTTTTGAATTGAAACCAAGTGCAGTAGAAAGGGAAAATTATGAGTTTTTATTCACAATAAATATCAGATTTTTCATGCACTAGAAACCCCTCGAAACAACCCCCAAAATCCTAAACCCAGTCGCTAGGGTTAGGGTAAATTCTGCAACATAATTCCAGCACTTTTTCCTTCACTTTAAGAGTCAATAAATGCAGTTCCAGATCTGCAATTAATAAATCTAAAACAACAGATTTATAATTACTTCAAAATCCCTTCCAAACACTCTTAGCACATGCCCAAACAAGTCGACTTCATTAAGTAAAAACCAGCAGCATATAATAAAAGATATTCATCATAAATCACACTCCAAACCCTCAAAGCAAGCTTATATCTTCTCCCAAAAATGGCACCTTACATATATAGAGAGAAATGATTGCAAAAACTTATTACTTCAAGCTTATATGGGCACACACACTTCACAAATGGTGGTGTTAATAAACACCTTTTTTTTTTATCATAAGTGGGCATACATCCCTTCTTTAAGCATGAAATTTTATAAACCGTCAACATGCCAAAAAAGGAGTAACCACATCTTCTTTTATAGTTTTTGCTTGCACATCCTCCAAAGTTCTTCTCCATCTTTGGCGCCATCATCTAGAGAGGAATCTTATTTAAAAATGTGTCTGAAAGTCACCAACAACAAATATTAAATGCATAGGGATTTTAAAAAGATGCCCATATGAGTCGACCCATGCTTAGGAATAATCACTTTGTCTTAAATATTAATTATTAAATGCTTCCAGGAAAATGCGACTTGCCTAGTCACTTGATTTACCTTTTAAAAAATGCATTTATTATCTCAAGGTGAAGTCGAACTTCCCCTTTTATCTTTGATTTGCACATAAAAATATATCTTATTTTTAATTTTACATGTGCAAATCGATTTTCTCTTCCTTTTAATTTTTAATTAAAAGGGGACATTACACCTTCTCATGATGATTAACAAAGCCTTTTGTTTTCCAACGTCGTGACTCCCAACTTTTAGGTTCAGAATGTGCATGTTTATTTATATTATTGATGTATCATTCAAAGTTGAGATCATAGTGTGATTTTTATTCATATTTTTATGTATCATTGTATCATTTTTAATGTATCTTGATTATGTGTCAATGATTTGATATAAATAAAATATCGCATTTTAGCTTACGTGATGAATAATTGGATAAATGGATACAACCTTTAGGCTTTCAGCTTTACGTCTTAGTTTATTTATGTTGTATACGTAATATATATATATATATATATATATATATATATATAATTTTAATAGCCAATCTCCTTGCCATATGAAACACCATCCCATGATGAGTAAATTCTCCCATGGGTATCATGTACTGATAAAAACACTAATTTTCCTTGTAAGTGATTTATGTTTTATATCCAAATATGGATCTTCCCATATGATACCTAAATTAAATTAATAAACATAAGTATAAAAGTAAAGATGTGAACAATATAAAATTACACAAAATAATTATTTATTTTCATTCAAGAAGAAGGTTTTAAAGTATAGCTATAGGATTTATTTTGAATAAGTTAAACAAATAACATGGAATTATTTTTACTGAGTGTCGCATTTAAAAACGTATCTGAATTTATCCTTTAAAAAGGGCCTACACTTCTCTTATGATCCGAGGCAAAGGTCCTTCAAGCTATGGACGCGAGGAGGAAAATAATTAGAAATATGTGTATACCTTTTGCCTTGGCCAAGACCATCCAAGGTGCACCCTATACCCTTGGTTGGGCACACCATGTGTGCCCCTTCTCCTACCTACTTGCCTTTTCACATAAGGGCTTCAAAACAGTTTTCCTTGATATCATTTTTCCAAAGTTTCTAAGACCTTTTATAACTTTCTAGGGTGGTTGTGTAACCGACACACCCCAACTTACATCTTTTAATTTATTTCTTTTGTACATACTAATATCATTATAAACATAATACAACCATCATTGGGTTTTTACAATATGCTGGTTGTTTTGACTTTTCATATATTTCACCCATTACACACAAATTTGTGTGTTCTTTTACACTTTAATTTTATGTACCCACATAACTCTTAGGGTATTTATCTATATCTTTTTATTTTCACCCTTTACACATAGTTTCAAGTACTTATTAATACTTAAGGATTTAGACATATAACAGTCTCGAAGTCTTAGGTAACTATGTTTTTACAGGTTGGGGATAGCAATGTGGATGTTGAGACGTCCCTAACCTTACAAAGACGTCAAGGCATCCCCATTGACATCCCCAAGACGCAAAAACTTGGGCACATCCTGGAAACATCCCTAACATTCAGGGGGACATTCCCTATTTCTTTTCAAGGGGTGCATTCTAGGTTATATGCACCCAAAAAAAGATTTAGGTTATGAGTTCCATTCCATTCCACTCTTTACATTCCTGGGTATTCACATATCATTCTCTTCTTTGGAATCATCCCAAACAAGGACAAATAATTTTTCAATCTTGCTACCTTACTCCTCGTCCTTTGAATTTACGGAAAAAGCCATCTATTTATTTTGCTAACAATTTGGTTAACAAATTTTAGTAGAGCTTAATTAATTACCATTTGCATGTTGTTTTGTGACTTCATATTATTGTTTGTGAAGGAGAAAGTGATGTTTCTACTACAATGATTATGTTGAAAATTTGCAAGTACTTTGTGTGGCCTTGGATCCAACTAAGTGTAAGAAAGCCACCGCTCACCAATAGCATATTTCATACAATGCCTCGATAAGCCTTTTCAATTATCACTCCCTCAATATGGTGGAATCAAATTACATGGGGTTGCCATGGTTACTCCCCCTTGGTTGTTGCTCGTAAGGATGGCTTAGTTGAATATGAGGCAGCAGGGAGGCGATTGCGAGAGGCCAATTCTCCTATAAAGGTGTCAAAGGCGTACCACTTGCCAAGCTTGATGAATTCACCCTAGGTGCAGTATTTCTACACCCTCATCCTCATGGATGGTTACCATCTTCCCATCACCATATCAATCTGCAGATACTTTCTTAAATGCACCTACATGAATTGCATAAGTGATGTGAACCTGAGTTGCCCACCTTATCTTCATGGGATGAATGAACATGGCTATGTCATGGCATGTAAGAGTGCATGATTTTCCTTTAACAAGATCGTATGATAATCACTAGACATGCAAACCCACTTTGTTCTCTAGCATCTCTAAGAACTCCTTTCATAGAAATTACAATTATGACTATGACGATCTTTCCGACCTCGTTATATACTTTGGGACTGATTATCTAATCATCTTCTACACTTATTGACAACAACAGAGACTTATTATTATACACCTTTAGGGTTTAAATACCTTTGGGGGCTACATTATTGTAACACTTAAGATCATAGCAACTAGTGAAACTGTAATTGTAAGTCATAGATCATAGTTTTGTCAAGCGTATGAATTATTTTTGGTCGTATTATGAGATACACAAATACATTTGATATGCATTTTATTTGCATTGCAACTTAACTAATGTTAAGATGAATGGAGATATTTTGCAAGCTATGTTGTTATTTTATTTGGCTGATTTGGGTAGCAAATTTTTTTATTGTGTTGTGTTACATGTGTGATTGTGCATGGTAAAACGGTGTTTTTGAAAGGAATTATATTGCATTTTTAGTAGATGGCTGCAATTGGGATGGAGAATATCTTGACAGTGTGGCTGCAACTGTGAAGAAGAATATCTTTTGATGATGTTTATTGGTTAGATAGTCATAGCCAAAGTGGGAGTAAGACCAAAGAAGTTACTTCACCTTTAAAGAGTTCAATGTTGTAATCTAATTTTTAATGTTTAAGTTATTTAATTGCAATACTCTATATATTTGATTGTTTAGATGAAAGGACATAATCTAAATAATAATCCAAACTTTTTTTGAAAGGTGGGAATAAGGATTGTGTGCCTCCAAATACAGTGATGCATCATGTCTCATAAATAATGAAAAACTAGTGCTGCACGGAGGCTCGTCTCCTACCAAAAAAATACGTATTGAAGATTGGTACTGCGTCTCGAGAGATGGGTACTTGTTCGAACTCATCTGAAGGACTTTGCTTTCCAGTTTTTTTTTTTAAATGTACTCTTTACCTTATTAGATATGATGAGATATCAAAGATAAATATCAGTATAATTATTTTTATCTTTTGTCAACATCTAATATCTTAATTTTAATTAGGTAGTAAGGTTTTTTTAGGTTGTATAATATTGTTATCTCTAACATTTACATTTTTTTGCAGTCTCAAAGCACCTGACTCTTATTTTTGAAAAAGGTGTACCAGTACCCTGTTTCCTTGTACCAGTACCCATACTCTATCTGTCTCCTGGTAACTATGTGAACAAGAATGTCAATTATTTCATGCAAAAATATACTGTTGAAAGCATTATTTTCCAAGCATGTTTTGTTTGATAAGTCCTTCCAGGAGTTCAAACCCATCCTAGAAGTTGAAAACTGTATTTAGTTTACTCTTGTCATTTGAAGTATGGCAATTTCTTACAACTTTTCTTATGGAAGGGCTTAATGAATATATACCCTTCAATTCGAAATTAAGAACAACCTTCACATTTGATCATTGAACAGGAATAAATAGTAAACCCGCTTCTAATACATAATTTAAGGGCAAACCCACTTGTAAAGAAACCTAAAAATTGAATAAAACCGGAGCCGAAAACAATCAGATAACAAAGATAAACAAAATCATAACCAAAATTCTGAGGAAAAAATGTTGGACGCTGGTAGAAAACCTACCTGTACAAGGAATTGCAGGGCGAGCAGCAAGTGGGAAGGGGGTAGAAGGGCATCGTGATTACATTGAAAGCGAACAAAGGCCGATTTGATCGCTGCAAGATAGCGAGGTGTTACATCCAGCAGCCTGTCAACTCTTGCTACCCATTCTGAAATGCCTCCTTTATTACCACTTCCTCCAATTTCGCCCATCAAATTTACTAGCTGTCAGCCTATTAACTCCTGGTTTTGTGAAAATCCTTCAAAGGCTTTAAAATTGCAAACCCCAAAAAAAAACCTTTTCAATGTCATCAAGCTCCAAAGTTAACAAACAAATTGTGTGACTAAAAATAATAATAACATTATTTTAATATATATAATTGGAGGAAAGGCCTCCACCTTATACCTTACACATTCAAATTTGGCAATGACAAGTCTAGCTTTGTTTCTATATTAAGATAATTTGTATTCTAAATTCAATTGACATATATTTACGCCGTAAGGCATTCTTGTAGTGGAAATAGACCTGCTCTCTCTGTCAACTTTCACAAATCGGAGGGCTATCTTTGGTTGTTGCATCGTTGTTGAAATCGAATGGCGGAGGATAATGTGGAGAAAATCACGGATCTAGGAGGAAACAACCAATCGATGCGCATCACAGGGATTGTGCTTTCTTGGAAGCAAATCTGGCGGTCGATGTGTGAGGAATGAAAGTGGTCGTCGATTTGTTAGATTAAGGTATTGTATTTGACCTAGGATTCATTCACGTGGCGAATCAAGAGAAAAAGGAGAAATATTATTCGTGCCCAATTTTCCATGCAGACTTCGAATGGATCAAGCATTATAGAATCGATCGTGTTTATGTGTCCAATGTAGCAACAAAAGAGAAGAAGAATGTGATTTATTCTCGGGAAGGTGGGTTCCTGATGATACAAAGCAACTATATCCCGAAGGATCTTGTCCACATATAGATGAATCCTTCAATTGTTTTCGTCTAGGAGATCTGATCATGATTATGAGAAATGGAGATGGCAGCGAAATGACTATGACATACCCAAGTGAAACCCTTGTTTCAAAACCCATTTCACGTTATACGGATTTTCCATTGTGATTTGTACATAGACCTGAAATTGTCTTATTAAGAAGATTATTTTCTTTTGTGGGTTTGTTTGATTGGATTGAATCGAACACCATTTTCTTTTGTGGGTTTGTTTACTTAGCTTAAATCCAACACCATTTTCCTGGGAGTGTCTGTTTTTTCAGGTTCAATGCAACAAATATGATGGAGAGACTGCGAGGTAAAAGGCTTGCATTTATGGGAGATTATTTGAATAGAAACATGTGGGAATCCCTTGTTTGTTGTATTCGACATGCTATGGAAAACAAGAGTGAGTCCATGTATTTGGATCACAATGGTATTGAATCTAGTGTCTCACATTGTGTGTAGCGAGGGTGGAAGATGTGGAGATTAATATGGAGCTCAATATGGTTATTGTGAAGGGTAATGTGGATCCTTTGAAGTTGTTTGAGAGAGTGCAAAAGAAGTGTGGAAAAAGACAGAGATTTTATCCCCATT
Source organism: Taxus wallichiana var. yunnanensis (assembly GCA_018340775.1). Classification (NCBI taxonomy): domain Eukaryota; kingdom Viridiplantae; phylum Streptophyta; class Pinopsida; order Cupressales; family Taxaceae; genus Taxus; species Taxus wallichiana. The sequence continues at coordinate 804,884,721 of CM031239.1, read as the reverse complement.
TCCCGTGAAGGAGAACAAGGTGGAAGAGGAGAAATAGAGTAAAAACTAGATGTATTTTTGTTTTATTGAACCCAAGTACTATTTTTTGAGTTATGATGACCTTCTTTATCTTTTTCTCTGTAGTTGCTTGGTATGTTTAAGAGAGTATTATGATCATTCTTCAAATTAATTTTGTTGTGTTTCAATTTGGAGGTGGTGAGGGTTATGCTAAAGGCTAACATGGATTGTGAAGGGTGTTCTCAAAGAGTGCCGAGGGCTATTTTTAAAATGAAAAGTATAAGAATTATATGTATAGTTGTTTGGTATGTTTAAGAGAGCATTATGATCATTCTTCAAATTAGTTTTGTTGTGTTTCAATTTGGAGGTGGTGAGGGTTGTGCTAAAGGCTAACATGGATTGTGAAGGGTGTTCTCAAAGAGTGTTGAGGGTTATTTTTAAAATGAAAGGTATAATAATTATACGTATATTCATATTAATGAAAATCATTACACTAATTAAAATAAAACAAGTATTATAAGGTATGACATCCGTTAAACTGGTTCGATTTTATAGGTATGTTCAAGTTTTTCATGATATAAGTCAAAAAAATTCCATGAGAAAAATCTAGAAATCCTGTTTACATTAGGTACTTAACCTACCTCACAAAGATCTCTTTGAGAAAATGTAAAATATTTCAATTGACACAAACCCAGGGGAAGTGTACACACCCGATTCTATGTATTCATGGGGCCAAAGACCATGGTTTGATGGACTCAAATTCTTTCACACCTAAAAATAAATTTATGATGTCATGATGGGGTTTTGTTTGTTGTTTCCCCTATTCAGTCCCCATACCAATCCCCAGTATCTCAAGCGGCACATGAAGGGAACTTGACACCCTATAAAAATGTCCTCTTTCGACCCTTTTTTGAAAATAGGTAGACTAACCTGTAGTCTACTTTAGTTACTAGTAGGGAAGATCACCAATACCTTTTTTCTTTACCTCCACCAATCCCCGCCCAAATAATTTACAAGGCTATTGACTGCAGTGTTTGAAATCAATGTAAATTGTTCCCCACTTTGCAAGATTTTGAGGGATAGGTACCCAACATATATTAATTTGAATTGGATAGAAATTGGAGTCACGGGAAATGGAAGACACAACCCTGTTAGAGCAACTCCTTGAATGGATTCAACAACAGAAACCTCTTTATTTGGTAATGAAGACAACCACTCTCAAGGCAACAGATTATGTGGGTTTAATGGTGGTACAAAATTGGCCCATAATATGTAGTTGGTTACTATACTTTGGAAGGTTGTTGTTATGAACTGTGGTTAGAATGCAGTCTCAAAGGCATGTGCTCTTTGCTTCATCTTGGTTCCACAACTTATTTTGTGCTGCTATGGTGCACTGTTCTCAGTACCACTTCCATGTCAAGCCTTTTCTTTGTTGTCATAAGTTTGGTAATTCATTTATAAAACAATTCGGACTGAAAAAGGTCTACTACAGTGGAGAATTTATTCAAAACAACATACATGATTATATGCTTAAATTAATACTTTTAGGTATAATTTGAATAAGGTTTTTAATGGTTTCCTCAACAACTATTTGATGTTGAGAATTGATCACCCATGTAAAGTTGTAATTTCCCATGAAGGAGAACAAGGTGGAAGAGGAGGAATAGAGTAAAAAAGCGAGAGGTATTTTTGTTTTATTGAACTCGAGTACTATTTTTTGAGTTATGATGACCTTCTTTATTTTTTTCTTTGTAGTTGTTTGGTATGTTTAAGAGAGTATTCGATCATTCTTCAAATTAATTGTGTTGTGTTCCGGTCGGAGGTGGTGATGGTTGTCTTTGAAGGTTAACATGGATTGTGAAGGGTGTGCTTAAAGAGTGCAGAGGGCTATTTTTAAAATGAAAGGTATAAGAAGTATACGTATATTCATATCAATGAAAATCTTTAGAATGCATCTAAAAGTATGCATACTTTTTATAATTTAGTGTTTCCATGGATAAGTGGACCATAAAACAATTCGGACTGAAAGGTCATTGCTTTATTGTGGAGAATATATTCAAAACAATGAGACATGCTTATATGCTTAAATTATTACTTTTAGGTATAATTTGAATAATTTTTTAATGGTTTCCTCAACAACTATTTTACGTTGAGTATTGATCACCCATGTAAAGTTGTAATTACACAACAGATTTTCTTAATTGGATTTTGATTTTGTAAGCTTATTTCAATTTAGATTTCTCATAATTAGATTGTATACCAATTCAGAAATCCTGAAAGACGATTGGGCATAAGTCGTCGGTGTGTTTCGTTTGACTTTCTATGATTTAACACTCAAATGTACAAAAAGTGGTAAACATCCCATCGAAAAAACATCGACATTAGATTATCAGCCAAACACACCAGTTGGATAAACTCTTTCATGAAAGACTGCTACTGTGGCAAATTTTCATATTAGCCGAAAGTTTTGTGTGTTGTTACTTTTGGACATGTAATGCTTGATTGGATGTGCATATTGTGAGATTATTCAAATTCAAAATTCCCATAAGTGTACCTTATAATAATTCAAACATGAAAGGATGCTATTGTGGGAAATATTCAGATTAGGTGACAGTTATACTTGTAATAATGATATTTGAGTATGGTCATTTAAGCTTTAACAAGTCTTTAGAATGTTGTACTCAACACCTATTTGATATACTTAAACCAAAAGAGAAAATCAGGTTGGATATACTTAAACCAACACAATGAAGAGTACAAATCATTATGAATCTTTATAAATTATTAAGAGAATTGATCTCTTAAGGAGATGAAAATAAAAAGAGGATTTCCCAAAAAAACCATCCATGTAGTGTCTCAAGGACCTGTTTTCGCCAGACAACTTTCAACTTTGATGTGATTCTAATGACTAGAAAGAGGGGAAAAGAAGATGCATAACTATATCAATCTCAATTTTCTTAGGTAAACCATCTCTCTAAATTATGAAACATGAAATATTAATGAGATCAAACCACCACCCATGCAGGGTCTCAAGACTCTCAAGGAGCAAGATCCCCTTGACCTTCTTCAACTCTCGCAAGATGCATCGGGAAGGAGAAGGAATGCACATGCATGATCTCCCACTGTTCCTCATTTTGGCTAGAGCCAATCAAGATATTGAGATACTCCTTTAGGCATTTTAGTATTCAAGAATCATAAATGTCACGCTGTTGCTTTTCAATCACAAAAGCAACTTCAAGAAAGTGGGAACAAGTCTTAAGGTCTCATATTTTATCTCATTATCAACGCAAGCAAAAAATTCCAAAATTTGGGACCAGTAGTGGTATTTACCATCTCTACCATCATCAACATCTTCATCAGAAGCCACCTGGATATTTACCTCATTGGTCATCTTATCTTTTAGGTGGATAGTCAGAGTGGACTGACAACTTCATCTTCAGATAACGTTCTTATCAATCTCTAAACCAACCTGGATACACTCATTCAATCAGGCGCTAACATTTGGCTATGTATAAGACAATTAATCTGTAAACTCCCAAGATTGCATATGTATAGAATTCCCAAAATCACATAATGTTGTTCTACTTTGTTTTACACGAGTATAATGTGCATGAGAAAAACATATTGCTTGCAAATGATGAACAGTAAGAAAGGAAAGGAAACAAAGACACATGTCACAAGAGGATGTTTCCCTTGAAACAAGAATGCGGGGAGGAAACAAGAAGTGGCAACAACACATCTTCCTCATCTTTTTCAATGATATATGTCAATGCAAAGAGCTCCTAGAGCATATAATTCACATTCCTGTTTACTCTGTGTTCCTTGTACTGTGATGGAAGATTACAAGCAACATAGAATAGATATAGTTGTGACCACTGACTACTCTATTACTCTCTATTACAAAGAGCTCTTAGAGCATACAACTCACACTTCTAGTTAACTTTTATCTTCCTAATGCTACGATGGAAGAATTACAAGCAACATAAAATAGATATAGTCAAGACCAATAATTACTCTGTTACTCTTTTTTACATTCACCAATTCACTCCCATAGTCCCATAGATCGTGCTTCCATGGTCACTAGTTCCAATTCCTCAGTCCTTGATCCTTATAAAATTTTGGAGATGTCCCTTGAAGGTCCTATCCTTTGAAATGCATGAAATTGGAATACAAATCAGTTCATTGTCCTTAAACTTTGAAGTGACTATTCAGTTATTACGGTTGAAACCCGCCAGTTTCTGCAGGAAACTCCCTCGACGATTGCAAAACCATGCTATTTATTGACTAGTGATTACAAAATTGTTGTAGCTATTGTGAAATTGCTGCTTAAGTTTTACAAAACTGCCCCGACAGGTTTTGCAGAATCGCAAAAAGTCTCTTACCTTCCAAAGGCCACAACTTTTGCATGAAATCTTGAAATCAACTGCCATTTATTTTTGAAGTGTATAAATTTTCGAGATGAATCCAAATATGTAATCACATTTACATTTTGATGAGGAATACTATCGATTCACCTGGATGACATAGACAGTGTCAGGAGTGGCAATGCACATTTTTGTTACTCAACATACCCTGTTTCGTTGATCTTGGCATGTGATTCATTTGGTGTTGTTAATGAATTTTATGGATCATTACATATCAACCATGGATGTGGTTTGGAAAATCCTCCTCAAAATTATCTTCATTTACAACACTTTCAGGACCTCTCTTTCTTTTTGTCTCTACAATGCTTAATTTTCTGCATAGTGAAAAAAAACCCCTCGGATCCCTTACGACATCCACATTGCACGATCCATCGCGCGATTGCTAGTTATATCTCTCTCATGACTTGTTCATCTCTAAATACCACTCTGTCATTCATACAGGAGTTATTATATGGTTATAAGATTTTGTTATGATGCTTTGTCTCCTTCCTCACTAATTATATGTGTGGTGCCATACAAAATAGGCATGGGCCGTATTACAGTCATGGGTGATCTGTATGATTCCAAACCCTCTCATCTAATGACTCTTTTTTTTATTTGGAAACCTTATACGAGTCGGTTCTTCTTCCCTAAGCCCATAATACAAATTTTTAACCTATGGAAGCCTATATAAGGGATTCAAATGCACTTCATAACTCGCATAACATTTTCATAAACTCCCATTACAAATATCAATACTAAAGCACTCAAGTTGTCCTAAATCTTTGTAAAGTTATTGCACGTCATTTAGAGTAGCCACTACACAATTCTGAAGCACTCAAACCATGTTTAAGAGTGTAGTTTTCTCCATTATCAAACATGCAAAGGTCTTAGAGTCGTGTCTTAGGAAGAACAAGTCACTTCAAACATTGTCAAAGGTCTTCAAGGGACAAAGGGAATTAGTCTAAGCATATGAAGCACACCACATCACACTAATACCATGTTGGGTATATTTTCTACTCTATAGTTAGCACATTATCTTTGTGTCAAGAGACATAAGAGCACCAATAGGGGTTGGTTTTAGATATGCATACACACTTGGACCGACACTAGGAGAACTACATGAGGCTTGCTCTTGCTCGAGGGGATGTAGTGCAACAGTTGTATTGGTTCAACTAGGGTTAACCACCAAGGGTAGTCCATTCTCACTCACACGCGATTCATCTTTTTTTATCTAATACTTTCATGAAGTTTGTTACAGGTATCTAGGGTTTCTATTTGTTATAGATCATTACAGATGGTTTCAAAGTTGTGTGAGCCCTAGAGACAAACATCAACATTCATTTTTGGGAAAGTGAAGTTGCCAAACTCCACTATTCACATGTTCAAGACCATACAAAGAGATCCAAGACCGTACCACGTTCTAGACAAAGTTTTATGGTCCTACACAAGATTATTTTCTAGTTTCATATCTAAAGACAAAATATTCCCAAACTCATAATATCTCTTTCACCTAGTCTACACACCTAGATCCTTTTTCTACCACTTTGTGCATTAAGTACTTATCTTTTTTTTGTTTCAATCAACCATTACATTGTTTCATCATAGATGTAAGTATTAAAAGTTTTATTCTAGATTATATTGTAAATGTTTACTAATTTATGCATAATATTAATCATGTAACATGTTTTAACATTTACCTAATTCACCCTTTTCATCCATCTAATTAGTAATTGGTTAAATCGGAGTGTAACATGTTGATTATAACAGATTAAGCGATCTTTGGAGCATTCATGTTCACTCTCAATCTTACATCATTCAAAAATATTAAAATTTAGCTTTGTGTAAGTTTTGTTTTCGTGAGTCTTTATTTTTTATTCCACGAGAGTCTTGTTATATGTTTTGTGTGAGTCTTATTCGCACAAATGTCTTTTGTAATGTTTCTTTACAATTGCATGTACACTAAGGTGGTAGTGATATATGTTGTGTTTTGCACCTATTTTTTCTTGTGTAAGAGTGTTTATATCATTTTGTGTTATTAGTTGAGTACGCACAAATATATCGGAGAAGTGCCACGGATCTACTAGTTCAAACAATACACAAGTGAATGATGCAAGACGTGAATTGTTCCAAGACAAAACAATGCAAGCATAGAAGACTGCAAATCATGAAAATGCAATAGAGATAATTACAATAACACATAAATAGCTCCAACTTAATATGATCAAATAGAATAATGCAATAGATGTACATATAGGAGGTGAATGTGTAACCTCCTCCTAGAATCATGACAATCTCCACCTATAATAGTGGTAACCAACACCTAGAATAGTGTAGTCAAGTAGTAACCAACACCTAGAATAGTGTAGTCAAGTGTACACCTAAGCAAGCATATCCCATAAGTGTAGGGAAACTCCAAATGAGGTGGAATATCCCGAGTAGGATAATACAAATAAAGTGAGGAAAATAAATCCTACACTAACACCCCCATAAACACAACTTAGGTGGGTAGTGAAAAAGGAAAGTGGGTCTCGGCAACAAGGCCTGATGAGGTACCCATGTACAATGCATCTCTCACAAAGATAGAGTAAAAGGAGAAAACCTAGTGGGAAAAAACTCCCCCAAAAGAGAGACAAAGAAGATAAGGTAGGACTAGAAAGCCCCACTTGAATCTACAATCTATAGCCATTCGGTATCCTGTAAAGCAACCTCCTGGAGTGATTGTGGCTTAGAAGTAGACATAGTGAAGAGTGGATCACCATAGAAGAGTAAAGGTAGCTGCCAAGTGTTCGATGGATCTCCAACCACGGTATGGTTCATATCCAAGGAACTATGATCCTAATACAAGGTAAAAGTCTCAAATGCTCCATAAAGGAATGATGTATCTGATGTAGAAGCAAAGAAAGAATGTGGAGGGTCTTATAACTAAGTAGAAGACTGCCTGATGTCTGATGAGTTCTGAACTAAGATGCTTACTCCTTGAAAAGTTTGAGGTGGACAAGAAGTAGTCAAATCAAGAAATAACTCATTTAAAATTGGAAGGTGACAAGGAGATGGTGGAGGTGGGTCCCCATCACTATTGTAGTCATCTATGCCAAAAGATAAGTTCTCATCAGAAATGTGCTCAAGCTTAAAAGTGTCATCAAGTACAAGTGAATATGGTGAAGAATCTGAAGGAGGGACAAAGTGAAATAAGGAATATAGTCGAGCATGATGATTGACTACACCTACTACAATGATAGTGTCACTGTGTAGCTCTCTGACATAGATTGAATTTGGAGTGAACTCAACCCACATGCTCGACTAAGGTGAGTAATTTGGTAGACTAATAAGAGATTAGTTGATAGTGAAGGAATACTAAGAACATTATTGAATGTTCCTCCATTCACTTCAATAGACCCTCTCCCAAAAAAAAAAATGCAAAACTATTGTCACCCAATCATATAGTAGACATGTCACATGGCTCTAATGAAGTGAAATCCATGTGTGAAGAAGCCATATGATGTGAAGCACCAAAATCAATAACCCATGTAGGAGGTGGTGGTACAACTGCAACTAGGGCTCTCCCTTTTTTCTCCTTTCTTGATTCTTTCTCTTTCCCTTTTCCATTGGTATTTGTATTAGAGGATTCATTGGTTGATGAAGATTTTTGGAAGACTCGGGGTCACCTATCTTGTTATTCTCAAGAAGACTTGTGAGGTGGTCAATCTATTTCTTTAAACATTTTCTTTCATCATGTTTGCCTTTGCAATACCCACATTTGATCCTTTCTTTCTTGGACTTAACACTAGAAGAGGAAGTTTCAGAGTTTGATGTAGAGGTGGAAGAATGTTGATCCTTCTTGCTTTCTTGATCCTTTTTATTTTGTTTATACTCTTTATCTAATGAGGCTTTATGTTTTTCATTCTTAGCAATGAGAGCTTGTTGTTTTAAGGACTTTGAGGTTCCCATTTGGATTAAATTGTCTCTCCTTAGTCAAATCAGCAATTAAGTCTTCCAAGGGTGACATAGACCACGTGGCTCTAAGAGCCCTCTTGGTAGCATAAAAGGTAGAGACAAAGATAGAGTAGTCAGGACCTAGTTTGGCAAGCACTAAAAGAACTAGTTTTTCATCCTTCTTTTTCTGTTCCACATTCCTTCAATTGTAATCGTAAGGTTTTGAGCTTGGTAAAAAATCTTCCAAAGTGTCAAAGTTGTTAGGACTTAAGTTGATAAGTTCTATGTCAAGCTCATGACCCTCATAATGTCAACTTTTCCAAACAAGGTTTCTAAGGTTTTCCACACCTAATTGGGAGATTTGGTTGACTCTATGTGAAAGAGGAGTTCGGGAGACATTGAAAGACACAAGATACCAAAAGTTGCATCACACTTATTAAACCACTTAACTTTGTCTCGTGTCTTCACTAGGCTCAGTTTCTAACCCCATTGTGATATGGTACAACCCTTTACTCCTAAGTAAAATGGTGATTTTTGATTTCCATTCCTAGTAGTTAAAAGGTGTAAGTGCATTAACCAAGCTTATATCCATTTCGCATAAAGTAAAGTTGAGGTAGTTGTTGCAGAAAACAATGAAATGTGCAAAAAGAAAGAAGTGTCAAACACACAACACACCCCCAATTTGGAACTTTATAACTTAGTGCATTTTACAAAATGAATAGGTCCACCACTTTGAGAAATAAAAAAATATTTAACTTTTGTAAAAAGCAGCACTTGATATCGAGCTACCAATCAAATTTTTACAATAATTATTTCCGTAAATAAGGCCTATTTTAAATGAATTTACACTGTACTTGAAATGCATATTTTTACTAAAGAAGGAAGTGGGTTTTGATGAATCTAAGATAAACATGTTTGATTCATATACATCGGGTGCATTCAAAGGTCAAAAACGCCATGGGGTTATAGGGTGGCTAACGTTAGTCTTCTATAGTGAAGGTTCTTTTAGTGAGGTGTTAGGCCGAGACGGAGTTTTTTTATGTCCGAACATAGGTTGTGGCCACATTAGATCAAGAAGACATACACTACAGCTCTTAAATTTCCATAGATCCGTGTGTAGCAAATAGCTTTTGTGGGACTTAAAATAACCTCTTAATCACTTGGTAATTCACTAATTGTGATTAGCAAGGCCTAATCATGATTAGAAATTCTAATCTAATTTGGGGCTTTTAGTCCCACATGCACCAAAATACAAGTTTCTCCCAAAAGGAAAACTATAAAAAGAGTGCACCTCATTCCTTTATACTTTACACCATGCTTTGATTTGCATCTCATATAATAAATATGATTTATAGCCAAGTTCAATCCTTGCCTAAAGCCTTCAATGGGGTTAGTAGATGGATATCCAAAATGACCAAGTAGTCATTTGGAGAGGCCATTTCACCTTGTTTGGAGTAGAAACCATAACCATTTGATTTCCCTCTTAGGTCTATTTAGGCCCATGTTAGGTAATTCAAGCATATTAGTAGGCATGTTTAGTTAGATTTTGTATTGTTTTCATACTAGTTAAGCATTCTTTTAAGCTTCTATCTTAATGTTACATTCCTAGACTTAGAACCTTGGCTAGATGGATGGAAATGGTGTTATATTTCCTTGTTTAGTCATGTAATTTGCTTTGTAAAGTTTAGGGTGCTTTCATTTGGCACGCTTGGTGGGACAATACCCCATTGCATTCAATTTTTAAGCTTTTTAACTTAGTTTCAAAGTTTTTCATTTCAAAGTTTTAGATTAGTTTCAAGTTTCCTAGATTAATTTCAATTTTTCTAGTTTACTTTCAAGCTTTCTAGTGTACTTTTAAGCTTTTTAGATTAGTTTCTCAAGCTTTTTAGATTAATTTCAAAGTTTTAGAGTAATTTTCAAAGTTTTAGATCAATTTCCATTTTTAAAAGTTGTTTCAACTAGATTAGTGGTAGAAGTTGTGTTTTCTTGCTTTTTGTAGGATATAAGGAGGTGAAGCCCTGTCAAAATTGCCAAGAAATAAAATTGACCTTTTTCAAGAAAATCAAAACAACCCAAAGCATTAGATATGTTTAGTTTTTATAAAAATGAATACCCTAAATTCTTGTAAATTTTTGCTCCAAATTTATGTTGGCATTGTGTAGAGCTCCTCAATACCTTTCCAACGCAAAAAAAAATGGAGTCATTTCGAGGTCGGGAGCAAAAGTTATGGCCTCGGAAGATAGGTTGAGCATCATGAAAGATGAAAAAGGCACTATGCATGCATCATGTGAGCACTTTGTGTGCCTCACTGAAGTGCATGTGCATGATGTGTGAAAGATGACATGGCACTATGTGCACTGTGCATGACATGAGTGCACATGTGCACTAGTAGGGGCACTTGTGCATCAAGGTAAAATTTTCTCAAAATTCCAGAACTTCAATTTTATGATTCCTATCAGTTTTTAAGGGTTTTTAGATGTTGTTTTTGTCAAATTATTGATTTTAGAGCAATATTCCTAACAAAATTGTCCTAGGGTTTGATAAAGGATTTTTGAGTAAATTGGGTTAGGGTTTGAGGAGTGATTGTGTTTTCATACTTTGATTGAGTTTGGAATAGAGTTGTGTATGCTCTTCTCTTGCACCTAGTGTGATCTTGAGAACCAAAAGCACCTCTAAACCATTTTTTTGCTTCTTGGGAGTAAGTAGGAACAATTATCATTCATTTTGTGCTTAAGAGAATAAACCTTCATTTTTTTTGCATGTGCTTGATCTTTTAGTTTAAGAGCTTTTTCACTTAATAAAGATCAAGGCTAAAATTTGTGTATGCTCTTCCCTTGCACCTAGTGTGATCTTGGGAATCAAAAGCAATTTTAGTCTTTTCATTAAGAAGCACTTGGATTAATTGGGAATAAACCTTGTTTTTGCAAAGTTTGATGGTAGTTAGTTGATTTACAAGCATTTTTCATTATGTTATTTTCCTATGATATTGTGAATATTTTTGGAACTACTAACCATTTGTGTGAAGGACCTAATGCTAGTCAAAGAAAGGAGGACCTAAAAAAATTTCTAACTACACGTGTGATTGTAGGTTTGCCAAAAGGAGTGCGACAAAAACCACATTAAGTCTAAAAGATAAAAAAATACACCACAATCATCACATTGTATTTGCAGGTTTGGTTAAGAGCTACGGCTCATCCGCTCAACTAGGACATAACCCCTTTGGCATAAGCCTTAAGCTACAACAATGGGGGTGGTCTAGGAACCCTAAAGTAGTTCACACAAGAGGGAACCTTGTGAATGAAACAGGAAAGTGCTCCACACTACTGACTTGTCTAGTATGCCTTGGTGAGATTAGAGTCAAAGATATTTGTATCGCGACCCAGTGAAAGTATAATTGAATGCACTTCGGTGCTCATTATACTTGAAGGGGGTAAAGTAAATCCGAGATACTCCTTGGGAAACCTTGGTAAATCGAGCTCGCTCTAGATATCTTGTGACACCTAGAGAGAGAACCACCTAGGAAGCTTGTCGGCTTGGAGCCATTGTTTTTGTCTTAGATAGTATACTTGAGAGCTCTCACAAAGTGACAACTTTGTTAGATTCAAACTCTTTTTTTGAACAAGGGAAAGAATCTCTTAAAGTTGAAACCACACGTGATTTTCATCATGAAATCTACTTAGTGTCATTTTTCCTAGTTTTTCACTTGTCTTAAGACAAGGTGAAACTCTGCCAAAATAACACCAAGTTTATTTCAACACCACTTGGTCTACACCCTTGTTTTCTTGTTGCCCATTTTTGGACAAAAGGAAACAACATATACGGATACCACTAGATATCGCGTGTCCACCACTTTTGTATTCTACTTGCATGACTAGGTTGTAATGTCGGAGCGCAAGTGTTGAAAGTGTGCATGGTACGTACTCACGATCTAGTAGGCCCCCTTGTCTCAAAACCCATATTTGAGACTTATTATCATCGTAGTTAGGTGATTTCATCCTTGTCTTCTTTTGAGTTGTTACTGCCCACATTGTAGCCATACAATTGAGATATTTACGTCTTGTTTCCATTGTGAAATTAGGCCTAAATCTCTATATTGTAGAGTTACGTTGTTCACATGCATAACAATTTCTTGTTATACTTAGACGTAGTTTTTACATCCTAACTTTGTCTTGAGTTTTGTGAGTGTTGAGGATACATTGTTAGCATCGCGATAACATCATTTTGACACTAAAAATCTTGCTTTCCCGAAAATCTTGGTTCACGTGTCCAAATAGTGTTGTTACGTTGCTCACATTGTTATCATCCATTTTACAAGACTTGGACTTTGTTAGTGTTTAGAAACTAGTTTTTAGTATATCTTGTTAGAAGATCGCGTCAACATTCTCTTATCATTTAGGCCTTGTTTGTTGCAAACTTGACCTAATTGGTGATGTTGTGTTGTCACTATTTGGTTGCAAACCTATCTAGATGAAATCTTAGAGAATAAACTATTTGGTGTAACTAAATTTTGAGTGTTGTACATCATTGTATTATTCTAAGGAAAACTTGTGTCATATATTACCTGTTAGGGTAGCTTGTTCATTATTCTTTAGTTTTCTTACATTTTCTTTGACCTATCAATTTTGTGGCTATTCTATAGTCACCTTGTTTTAACAACTTAGTGTCATTACGCTGCAAAAATTTGACTAAGGTCCCTTTTTAGTAAACCTTAGTGGAAATTCTTCACGTTGTATTTCCTATCTCAAGTATGCCTACTATGAGGATGGGATCCCAAAGATTAGGAACCGATATATTTGGAGGTGACAACCCTCTTTTAGAGGATAATATCATGGTTGACCATAGTGGTGGAGAGGAAGATTCTCCTCGTATATGAATATAGAGCGTCCTCCCGCCAATTTTGATGATTACATTTTTCAAAACAAACATGAGGTTCTTATGCGTGTTATGGAACTAGGAGCTAGGTTACCTCCCATGGTGGACCCTTCTCTCATTTCCACAATGGTTGGGGAGAAGAAGAAGTAGAACCACCCTCATCACATCTTAATGAAATATTAAACCCGAGTCATGCCTCTACTTACATACGATGACAAAATAATGAGGAAGTACCTTTGAAAAAATGGGAGACTATCATACCTCCTATTAAAATTCATTGTGAAGACCATGAAGAACATGTTCATCATGCACAACCTCCCCTAATGAAGATCGTCATGAAATACCTATTAAAGAGGTTACGTTAGAACAACAAGTCCAAGCCCTCACTCACCAATTGGCAAGTTTGGCTTCGCATATACAAAAGGAACAACCAAAAGTTTTGAAACAAGTTATACCAAAGGCAAAACCTAAAGCTTTGTTTCACGAGTTCCCAATAAACACTCCTCGATGGGAGGCACAAAGAGATCCTTATGAAGAGATTCTCAAAAAAATAGGGGTGGGAATACACCTAGATTTAATCCTTCATATATACCTACCTACGCCACCCCCATGCAAGATCCACTTTTTAATCAAGAGTGGTCAACTATGAAGAACACCCTTCAAGCATTACAAGAGGGCCAAACTAGTAACAATAACAAGAAATATCGGTTCGATGAGTTATGTCCCTACCCTTTTGACAAAGCCATGCTACAAGTACCTTTCCCAAGACATTTTGATTTTCCAAAATTTGATAAATATAAGGGAAAAGGTGACCCTCGTGATCATATAAAAGACTTTTATATGGCATGTCAAGAGGTTGCATATAATGACAATTATCTTATGCGCTTGTTTCCATGAAGTTTAGGAGAAACGACACTAGAATGGTTTGTGCATATCCCTAAGGGATCCATATCAACATGGCCAGAACTAGCAGAAATTTTCATGATGACACTTCTTTCAATATAGAAAATGATGTCACCATGTTAGATCTCTGCAATGCCAAACAACGAAATAACAAAAACTTTGTTGCATTTTTACAAAGATGGAGAGGGATTAGCTAGTCGCTTTCCTTGCTCCATACCCAAAAAGTAGTTAATAGGTATATTTTTCCCAACCTCCATCCAGACATTACATTCCACTTGCAAATGCATTGTGGCAACACATTCGAAGAGGTAATGAAAAAGGGAGTCAAATTGAAAAAGCATTGTTAGCTAGGGGGACTCTAAAACCTTTCTCCCATGATCATAATGATTCTAAATCTAATGAAAAACCAAATTTTGTTCATAATAAGAAAAAATGTCATTAGTGATGGGATAGTAGACTCTAAAGTGAGTACAAGCCATTCAAAACAACACTCCTTTGAAGCTTGTAAAGGGAGCTCCACCTATGGAGTATAAGCGTCGTACTTTCACTCCTCTATCTGACTCAATGTCATCAATACTAAAACAACTAGAGGTGGTTAATATGGTTAGATATCCTAAAACTATGCCTTATGAGGATGATGTGCCTAAACCATCATGGTTTAGAGATAATGAATATTTCCAATTCCACCACGTTAAAGGTCACAAAACAGATAAGTGTTTGAAGTTGCAACACTACATCCAGGACTTAATCGAAAGTGGTGATGTGGAGATGGATTCATCCACTCCTAACAAATCCCCCAATATGAAGACTTTTCCTAAACATAATCAGGACAAGAATGCTAATTATGTGTCTAATGAGGAGAATCATTTTGATGCTCTCATTGGTTGTGTAGATACACCTGTTGAACATGTCAACACAATAACCCCTGTGATATCCCCTGGACTATCTATGTCTAGGCATGTCTTGAAAAGATTGATTATCATGTAGTTCCACATACTTATGATAGTAAGGAACCTAGGTTTCAACATTCCCATCAAAGGATGCCTATCACAACTAGACCTCGTTTGATTCTTCATGCTAAAGAACCGTTCACTTACCTCTTCCCCCATCATCAACTCATGGTAAGTGGTATGATTATGATTCTTGAAGATTCCAATCCCAATGATTCTAATTCTTCTGATTCTTTTGAAGATTCCAATCAAAATATTCTAAGAATCTTAATGATTCTTTTAATCATAAAAGATCTTCCTCCTTTGAATTCCATCTCCCAATTATTCCTCTAATATGACTCCTAAGTCATGGTCCTCCCTGTCTTTGCAGGACCCCATTTCTCAATCAGCCTCAATGACCCCTTCTTCCGTCGAAAGAGCTCTCTAACTCAAAGTCCTTCTAATCAATCATCCAAGTTGACTCCCATGTCACATTCATCCAATCAACCTCTTATGGTAGAAAAACTACCCCTACCGATCGATTCATCTCAAGATGAGGAGACGATCATCAGAATTCTGAGGGTCACATGATGGCATTCCCCTAGAGGATTACAATCAAGGATTTAATCTTGACTTTAGACCTTGCATTATTGGGAAGAAGAAATTGATACCTAAGATTTCACGTATTGGGAAGAAGAAATTGATTCCTTTTTTAGAATACTAAGGAAGATCCTAAGATCATGAGGACATGATCCTCCTCTTATTCTTTCATTACCATTCATCATTGAAATATCTATCATCCAGGATTCTCCATCATCTTTTCTATCTTCCTTGGGTCACCTCATCACCCCAGTAGCCCATCATCTTCTTCTATATGTGGGCCACCTCCAAGTAGCCCCACATCATCTATATGTGGCTCACCCCAAGTAGCCCCATCTTCATCTATATGTGGCTCACCTCCTAGTAGCCCATCTTCATCTATATTGGGGGCACGTCTAGAAGTCCCTCATCTTTGATTCTTGGGCCACATCCTAGTAGCCCATCTTCTTCTATATATGGGACACCTCCAAGTAGTCCTTCATCTTCTATCTATGGGATGCCACCAGGAAGTCCTTCATCTTCAATCTTAGGGCCACATCCTTGTAGTCCTTTATCTTCAGTCTATGGGACACCTCCAGTATAGCCCATCCTCTTCAATTCTTGGACCGTATCCTTCACATCCATCATATTTTTCTTTTATCAATGATTGTGGAAAACCCACCATCATTTCTCACATCAATTCTATTCATCCACTTTCTTCTCCCACTTCTCGGGATCAAGACAAGTCACGTTATAGCTTAAGAAACCAAAATGGTTCCTTCATCCAACTACGATCAAAAATTCCAAGAGCTCCAAAGCTCACAACAATTTAAACAATCTTAAAGTTCAGAATCAAACAATTCAAAAATGCACATCAATGCACCCATCAAGTATGGCGTAAAGTGTAGAAACCTCTGGATAGGGACCTCAAGCTCCACACACAAAATCCATGTTTCATGATAAAACACAAGTCATCTATTGAGTATGAGCTCACCACGATCATTGAGATCGGGGATAATATGACTCTTGATAAACAAACATGCCTAGTCTTCCTTATCAAGGAAATTGCTAACATTGTTGTTGGATCTTATCACGCCAAGTGACCTTGTCGGTCCCACCTTTCAAAAAAAAGAAAAAATAAAAAAAAAATGAGAAAACATTTCAAAAAATCAAAGGTAAATGAACACACATTGCAATCAAGGTATCACATACACATGGATGTTCTTTCTTCCCTTCCTTGTTTCTTCTGCAAGTCTTCCTACCATTTTCATCCCTTTGGTGATATTTTGGTTAGCCTATTCACATGCATTTTGTGACATTTATCTCTATGGTATCCATTTGCCTTGGTCTTTTATCACCTTGGTAAATTAAAGAATGATTGACCTCTTTAGAGATCCTATCACAATCAACATCTAAAAAACTTGTTGCGAAGAAATTTTGGACATATTTGTTGACACTAGCCAATGTCATCATCACAATCACTTCCACCTCCTTCCATCAAGCCATAAGTGGTTCTTAACCCCTTGTCAAACAAGAGAGCTGAAATAAGTTTTTAGAAAAAAAAAAGAATCAATCAAATCAAAAGCACAAAGTTGAAAGAAAAAGCTAAAAGCAAAAAGAAAATTGATATATAACTCTCTCTTGGGGTATTTCAATAATCTCTATCTAGGGCTATGGATGCTGACTGGTAGTAGAGAAATGTTGTGATTAGAATCAAATGCATCTCTCGTTCGGGGCTATGGGACACAGGCATGGTGTGAGAGGAAATGTATGACTCTCCTTCCACAATCCATTCATAAAAAAATCAACTTTGAAAAATAAATCATTCCTACACATTGGCTAGGGTGTCTTTCACTTGTCTATCAAATCTTCCCTCAAGAGGTAATAAATTTCCACATGCACACATTGGATCTCTATGAGAAAACATGATTAGTATGTTACCAAGTGTCTTTTTTTGGACCTTGTTCAGACTCTTACTCTAGTTTGTATCTTGTCTCATGATTTGTGCCTTTGGCTAATCACTTCTTCATCATGAGGCTTCTAAGCTACATTCACAACATTCACATCATTCTTCTACTTCATTTAGAACATCCATGTGTATAATATTTCCTTTTTTTCATGTTTTGGGCACCTTTGTCCCCTTTCTCAAAAACAATCTTCTACTTCTTTCTATCATGTGCTTCTTGGCAACTTACGTTGGGGCATCCTTGCTCCTTCCTAGCACATCATTGGGTTATGTTCATCATCATGTTGAACCTATCCATATTGGCCTTGATCCAACTTTTTTGCATGTGAAGTTTTCCTTTGAATATTCCCATCTAACGTTGGGAAATTTTCACATCTTCACTTTCTTACGCATGCGTGTGGCATTCTGCCCTTGTACATCCCATCTATCATTGGGGCATCCACGTTTCTTTGTTTCCTATACATAGCTTTAGAAAACTTCTAGAAAAAAAAAACATTCAAATATGTTTGTAGAAAACTCCCAAAACATTCAAATATGTTAGTCGAAAAAGTCAAAACATCAAATAAACATCAAAAACCTAAACAAATTGGTAAAGAAAACTCAAAATCCAAAAAAATTGTAAAAAAAATTAAAAACCCCAAATTTATGTTACCATTGTGTAGTTCACTTTGATACCTTTCCAAAAAAAAAAAATGGAGTCGTTTGATGTCGGGAGAAAAAGTTATGGCCTCGGAAGATAGGTAGTGCATTTAGTGTTGCATAGCACCCAAGCACCCATGCTGCAGTCAAAAACTTCAAAAATGAGCTAAACACTACCAAAAACAGGCCCCTTGCCCTTGCATCACACACAGGCACCTAGGTGCCCTTGCATCATGCACAGGCACCCAGGTGCCCTTGCATTTCTCCTTTTCTCCCGCGTAAACCTTTTCTCCCATGTAAGCTCCTTATCACACAGATTGATATTGATTGGTCCCAATTTCACAAAATATTAATTCAAAAATCCAAATTTATCTTACCATTGCATATAGTTTTCTTTGATACCTTTCCAACGCAAAAAAAATGGAGTCATTTTTGATGTTGGGAGAAAAAAGTTATGGCCTCGGAAGAATAGTAGTAGTGCATTGCAGTGTGCATGCCCATGCTGCAGCCATGCCCAATGCAAAAACCAAAAAACAAAAAGAGGCTCAAGCCCAGTGCCAGTGCCCATCAAAAAAAAATCAAAAATCAAAAAAAAGGCCAAGCATAAAACCAGGTGCCCATGTTGCCTCACCACCAAAAGCCTCAAAAAGTGGCTGCAAAAAGCCATGTGGCTGCCCATGCCAAAAATGCAAAAATGAAAATCAAAGTGGCTCAGCACAGTGCCCATAGGTGCCAAGTGCCCATGTTGCCCAAAAAAATCAAAAAAAACTCAAAGTGGCTTACCCAACCATGTGCCCAGTGCCCATGTTTCCAACAAAACCCAAAAATCCAAAAAAAGTATGCCCAACACAGCGCTCCCACGAGTGCAAGTGCACCCAACATTGCAGTAAGCCATAACTTTTGCTCCCGACCTCAAAACGACTCCATTTTTTTTTGTGTTGGAAAGGTATTGAAGAAAGATACACAATGGTAACATTAATTTTGGCTTTATATTTACCAAAAATTTATGGTTTTTCATTTTTTAAATGGCTTACATATAATTGAAGCTTCTGTATCACCTGCATTATCCTCAACATGAAATTGGTCCTCCAAAACCATTTTTGACGTTCTTGCTTGTTCTTGTCTCAAATGACATGTGGATCATCATGATCTACCTCCATTAACAAATTTGGGTCTGCTTATTATGTCGGTACTCCGTGCAATAGTGAGTTTTAAGTATTGTGTCATAATGCACATGAATGCTTTCCATGGGACTACTTGTGTCTCCATTTTCCCTCGCATGTGTTATTTCTTGGGGCATCATTTTTAACCCTTGTCATTACAACATGAACATTTGGGAACTGCATCTTGATAACAAAAACATTGGTACAATTGTCTTGAACATTGTTTGTTTGAGTATATGTGATTGTGTTTGTTTCTCTATTAGGTTAGTTGGTTTACTTTCTCATATTGCATTGCATTGTGTATGTTGCATTGAGTTAAGCATCATTTTACTTACTCATATTGCATTGCATTGTGTATGTTGCATTGAGTTAAGCATCATTTTACTTTCTCGTATTGTATTGCATTATTGCATTATATGTATGTTGCATGGAGTTACGTAACAATGGACAAATGTTAGTAATTTAGCTTTTCATGTTATCTTACATTTTTTTTCATTTCAATAAAGGTCGATGATGTAGACCTAGGGGAAAAATGATATAAACTAGTTGCTTATGGAAAGGTTGGATGCAAAGGTTGGACTTGTCCTATATTTCTCCATTAATCATTTCTTCTCATTATCATTTATTATCATTACTAATTTTTCTCTAAAAACTCACCTGGGGCAATAAACAACCATGTTTATCCCTATCTTATTCCTTCTCAATACCTAAGGGTTTTGTGCCCGTTCTAACCTATTTTCTTCTATCCATTTCAAATCATATTTTTGATCATCGATTGACTTCTTCTATCACCCCATCGACACTCGAGGGGGCATCCTTCATTCTGCTATTTTTCTTCAAAAATTTACTGTTTTTTATGCTTTCTACTATGTTTGAAGTGAAGTCACTAACTTCACCTCAAACAGGGGCAAATGTAGACACCTAAATTCCACTTTTGCAATCTTATTGCCAAAACACACACAAATCACTCTTATTCTTCCCAATTCCATTATAATTAGTGCTCTTTACTAATTAACTAACATTTCTTGCCACTTTGGTTGGTTAACAAGCACTTTGTTGATCACCAAACCTCTTTCGCATTTAGGATGCCACTTTTATGTGAATCGTAAGCCAAAATCCTCTTCAAAATAGACAATTAGTGATTATAAGCTAATTAAGCCTATTTTGCCCTTGATTTGGTCAATATACCCTAGTATTGACTCAAACCCCTCTTCCAACCACTCAAAATCACCCCATTCACCTCCACAATGTCTCAGCAAGCTTCAAAAGCTTATCTAGCCTCCTAGTTGACCCTAAGTGGTTGATTAAGGCTCCACACCTCTTAATCACTTGGTAATTCACTAATTGTGATTAGCAAGGCCTAATCATGATTAGAAATTCTAATCTAATTTGGGGCTTTTAGTCCCACATGCACCAAAATACAAGTTTCTCCCAAAAGGAAAACTATAAAAAGTGCACCTCATTCCTTTATACTTTACACCATGCTTTGATTTGCATCTCATATAATAAATATGATATATAGCCAAGTTCAATCCTTGCCTAAAGCCTTCAATGGGGTTAGTAGATGGATATCCAAAATGACCAAGTAGTCATTTGGAGAGGCCATTTCACCTTGTTTGGAGTAAACCATAACCATTTGATTGCCCTCTTAGGTCTATTTAGGCCCATGTTAGGTAATTCAAGCATATTAGTAGGCATGTTTAGTTAGATTTTGTATTGTTTTCATACTAGTTAAGCATTCTTTTAAGCTTCTATCTTAATGTTACATTCCTAGACTTAGCACCAAAATAACACCCAAATACTTGTAAATAATGACCTCAAATGAAACATAATTTGCGAGAAAATACAAAAGAGATAATTTCAATACAAAACCACAAATCAGAAATACAAAGAGCTCCAACTCAATATGATCAAATAAAATAATGCAAGAGATGTACATAGAGGAGGTGAATGTATAACCTCCTCCTATAATCATGACATTCTCCACCTAGAATAGTGGTAACCGACACCAAGAATAGTGTAGTCAAGTAGTAACCAACACTTAGAATAGTGTAGTCAAGTGTATACCTAAGCAAGCATATCCCATAAATGTAGGGAAACTCCAAGTGAGGTGGAATATCCCAGTAGTGATATATGCTATGTTTTGCACCAATTTTTTTATCGTCTTTGGGTGTTTGTATTATTTCGTGTTATTAGTTAATACACACAAATATTGTTAGACTAATTGGTAAAGTGGTTGTGGCATTTTAATATAATTCATTAAGTATTTTCTTATCTTTTATAGTTCATAACCAAATTCCACATATTAAAATGATTATTGAATCAAAAGCACATGGTTTCATCACTTGGTGTAGAGGAAGGCAACTTCAAGTATAATGAGAAGTCAAGTTACATGTTTTGTGTACAATAATGCATTAGAAATTTTAAAGATTTTTACTAATGGCGTATGGTCTATTTGATGGTGCATATATAATCTTAAAATTTCAGTCATTAGAGTTATATTGACATATTGTGTAAGAATTTAGTAGAGTGGTTCAAAGCACAGTCTTATGTTTGATGGCGTAAACGTGGTGCACAACTTATGGATTTTCAAATGTGACATTATGATATGATCTAACATGGATTTTTCCTATTCAAAGTAATTATTAAATGTTGAGCTAACTCAAATTGCATCAAGTTATGTTATATGGGTCACTTTTAGATTTGAGATGAAATTCTAAGTAGGTGCATCTTACATTATATAAGTGTGTCACTTTGCTCTTATGTTAGGCATGAATCCCACATAATTGGTACTATATTTTGAACAAGTCGGTTTAGTGTGATTTGTATTGTAGTGTTACACTTGTAAAGAATGGGAGTTAGCAAGTAGAGGTCTTGTGATCATCTCACATGTGAGACATCTATTTATATTATCATGTATTGATTTATGTGATTGAATAAAGATTGCTAAGTTTATAGTTCCATACTTTGTGTTTTTTTGGTGTTGTACATTCTATATATAGTATTGTTTTGATGATTCACTCAAAATAGAATTAAATATTTAGCTACAGAGTAATTGATATATAAAATGGTAAAGTACAACAATGACACAAGAAAAATAAGATGTAAAGTATGAAAACCTAAGCAAGAGATAGAGACATTATGACTTAGAGATATATTTGTAACTGAACCGATATGGGTAGTGCAAGTACTAAAAACTACAAATAAGGTCATCACTAGTCATTATGAAATCGGCAATCTATGAATAGAGCTGCACACGGGCACCCATGGGAGGGCATAGGTGTATGGGCACTTTGGAGACTAGAACCGGGTTTCGGTGACTATGTAAACACTCTGGAATTTAGTTTTTCTTGTCACTAGGGTTTCTGATTGTTCTTTATTTATCACTCGATATTCGTTCTTAGATCGTCAATGATACCTATGACCGCAAAAAATAAGTTCACCTGCACGAGCCCACAAACCGCATCAAACCTAAAAAGGAAAATGTAAAATGGGGAGTCGGACTAACCTCGGTGGTCACCCAAAAGATTGAACTTAGGACTAAGAGAGTTACATTACATCTCATAATCCATGTAGTTATTTTATGTGTGTGTAGAAATTATGCCCTTGTGCAAGTTACACTTGATAGTGGGTTGTAGTTAGAATGTAGCAATGTAATTGAATGTGTGGATGGAATAAAATGAACTTCCCCTTCTTATGTAGTGTATGCAGATTTTTTACAACCCTTGTCCCTTGAATGGATGCTTTGAAATGCTTTTGGTGCATTTTGGATGCAAGCTTAGGTGGTAATAGTAATGCTTAGTACTTGGTCCCTCATTTTGAAAAAATAACTATGTATTTATATGATTCCCTTGTTTGATTTCATGATTGACAGTTGGAAGGCCAACCCATAAGTGAAAATGATTCCCAAAAGATAAAATAGACCTAAAAGGAGCGAGTAAGATAAAAAAGGGTCAAGGGTGCTCGAGCATTGTTGTCCTAGCTAGTTGTTAGTGTTTGAAGTCTTAAAAGATAAATAAGTTAAATTATAACTCGGGTGTAGGGTTTGTTATACCATAGAGAAAGTAAGAGAAAAAAAAAGGCCAAATATAGTTATCAACCACTAGTTTTCTTGCTTAAGAATCATATAAATGCTAGTGTGCTTTTAGAACCTAGAAATGCACCCAAGTTTGTGATTTTGTGTCTTCATTTTCCCCACTTTATGCTTAGTGAATAATCGATAACATAAAGTAAATAGAAGATGTGTACCTTATGATCCTCTAGAACGTGATACGAATAGTGTACCAAGTGGACAAGTAAAGCGTGAAATGATCACAAAGTGAAGCGTGGAGACTAGGAAAGGAAAGTGACCTTTATTGCACGTTACTTCTTGTTGTGTATTTAGGACAAACCTATAAAAGAAGAGTGAAAGAGTAGTCAAAGTCTTGTATATGAAAAATATGAGCAAAGGTATGCAAAAGTATGTAAAAGTGTGTAAAAGCATAGGTAGTAGAAAAAGAGTGCACTTGATGTAAAAGAGTGTAAAGGATATAAATGTGTCTTGAAATGATGTGAAGAGCGAGTTTTTGGGTGATCTCATGCCAAGAGTGAGTTTTTTTGGTGATCTCATACCAAGTGTGAGTTTTTTAGGAATTCTCATGCCAAAGAATAAGTGTTGGGGAGAGAGGTTTAGTGTTACTTTCCTTCCACGATTCTCGCCTAATAAACACCACACCGCAAATGGTACATCACTGATTTGTTCCTTTTTTTCCTTTTGTCTTGATTGTTTGAATTAGTTCTGAGTTGTACTAATTGAAAGAGATTAAATGCATGTTGTGACTTTAGGATTGTTCTTGTAACTATAAAAATGCTCAAAAGACTTTTATAGAATTTTTTGATGCGAGAATATGATTGTAGTTGCCCCCAGGACATTAGCACCTAGGAGAGGTTAGGAGCGCCCAAACGCTAGTGTCTAATTCTTGGCATTGGAATTTGTATTGTGATTCGACCCAAGTCCGATCATGGGTTGCTTTGTGAATGTGTTTCGTGATGACCTTGTACTTTATGTTGATCGGAATTATAGCTCTGAGCTACTATAGGGGTGATTTGTTCACCCAATGTATGCCCCCTCGTTTGGGGTGCATGCGATAATTGTAAGAGCATACGGTCTAAATGATAGGACCTTAAACTGAGTGAAGTGAATACCTGCAAGGGGTAGGGGATATGTATGGTAGAAACCAAGGCACATGCAAACAAAGGAAACTAGAAGTAAGTGTTAGTGTAAGAAAAGCATGTAATAGAAAGAAATGTAACAAGAAAGTGTGTAAACAAGATAAACCACAAAAATTGGGTTTCAAACATGGGACATCACTCACAATGTCACAAGACAATCAAGGCCGAAGTGGCTAAAAGCATACAATGATCACATAAGACATTGGGTATAGCCTATAAATAATAAAATACAATGACAAACAATGGCTATCAAAGTGTATCAGACAGCCATGGTGGTATATAGTCCTACAAAGTAAATGCTACACATGAAGCACCTATTAGTATGTTAGAAATATAAGTAATATGTCACGAGCGTGTATAAATCAGTGAAAAGTAAAGTACTTGTAAAGAGAAGTAGTGAATAATATAGAAATAAAACCTATGTAGTATGTGATAGACAAAGTAAATTCCCCTGAGGATTCCCAATGGGATTGGTAAAAAGGGACAGTGCCAAGCATCATTACAATGTGAAAGAACTGTAAGAGATTCATATTTGCCATAAGAGACCAAGTGAACGCGCATGTGTATATATAGAAAGATAATGACATACTAAGAATCTATCTAGCATGGACAAAAGTGTACCATATAAGTAGAATAAGCTAGAAAAATTAGATGCAACCAAGATATGCAAGTGTATGAGTGTGATTGAATGGTATGCAATATGTGAAGATGATAGGAGCAACATTCCCCAATGAATATGCTTGCAATGAGGTTCACTTATAAAATACACCTTAACAATCAAGAATGAACGATAGAACAAGAGTGTGTCATCAAGAAATGGTTTGAGAATGTTTGTAAGAAAGATAGATCGTGAAGCATAGAGCATGAAAAGTGAATGTGGTGAGATTCATTTCATATTTAAACCCTCAACGGTGAGTATGAACCATTGAACTAGATTACATCATAGGGTCATGACGATACATGGTGTGTAACAACGTGCGTAGAAGTGAGAGACATTAGATGTGAAACATGGAGCATGATAGTAGATGTTATAGATAATCGATGATGTTAGGAGGAGGGGGAAGAAAGCATGATGCCCCAAGTGTGAGAAGGATAGAAGGATATCTAACGATAGTGAAGGGAAAGGGCCCTCCACTCGATATCTGAGGAGATAAAGGCATGTGATGATGCTCTAAGATCGGTGGAATATGAGAGTAGTGGCGTACATGTGAAGAGGACATATGTGGTGAGGGAGGTGGTGAACACCTATGTGGAGGGGCTTCCCAAGTAGGGGACTTAGGATGAAAAGATAGGATATTGGACCAATGTGAACAACAAAGTCGTGAAGTAGGTCGTGTGCAAATATGAGAACTAGCTACAAAGTGTGCCTTTGGTTTGAGAGGCCGATGAGGCCTAGATGTTGTATTGGTGTCTGAGATATCATAAAAACTAGGCTTAGACAATGATGTGCATGGTGGAACACCTTTAAGAGTGATAACTTTCTTATTGTGAATGATCTTTATGCACAAATGATTCATGGAGGGAATGGCTTGAGCGGTGCAAAGCCAAGAAAGACCTAAAAGCATGTCATAACCTTTGATTGAAGATGCCACAATGAATGAAAAAACATGGTAAGAGGCCCAACTATAACGAGAAGTCTGATATAGCCAAAATAATTAGGAACTGGATATGTGATATTAGATAATGGAAATTTGATATCCATGAGAAGTGCAATGGAGCACACATTGATAGAAGCTACTAGATAGATTGTGGTGTTATTTATGGTATATGAACCAATAGAAGCATTGATGTGTAATGAATCAGAAGTGAATGTAGCATGATAATCATGATCTGAAAATGAAATGACTGGTGGTGATGCATTAGTAGAAGTGACAAGGAATTCAAGGGGCCCTAATGAAGGAGGGGCATAACTTGATATGTATGATTAGTAGAAGAATCAAGAGCTTACGTGTCATGCTTGGGAAAAGGGTCATTAAAGATTTTTAGATTTTTATTATCATTGACCAGATTAGAAGTAGATGGCTCAGGGAGCTCGAGTGAATTATTGTCAATAAGATCTTGAATGATATGCTTGAGTTTGAAACAATGATCAATAGAATGCCCAACACATTGGTGATAATCACATCTTACATTTTCATCATAATTGTGGCCATGGGGGTGAGAGGGGTCGAGATTGAGTGGCACCGAAAATGTGATTAAATTGATTTTGATGATTTGAGGCAACAGAAACCGAGGTGCATAGGGTAACTTTGTGAAAGTACGCTTTATAGGTTGCCATTGAAACTTTTCAGGTGGAGAAACGACATTAATAATTACCTTCTCTTGTGTGGGGTTAGAAGATGGATTTAATGTTTATTTAGCTTGAAACCTATTAGAAGAAGATGAAGGAGTATCATGATATTTTAATTTTCCCATAGATAGTAGTTTGACTTTGTGCATTTTGAGTGTATGGCATAATTGATAAAATGAAGGAGATGTCTCAAAGATAACACTCTCTTGAAGTGGTGGTAAGAGGCTTTGAACAAAAAAATCTTAAAATTCAGAATCAATGAGGACATTAGTCATATTATCTAGGTTGTTCTTGTAACGCAAAACATAGTCAATTAGATGCTCATTAGATCTTTGTTTGATTTGAGCGAGTTGTGCATAAGAGATCTTAGTGTCGATGTTGATTGAAATATGTGCAATAAAATCATTGACTAAGTATGTAAAAGAAGTTACCGAGTAAATAGGTAGATCATAAAACCAATGCATTGCGTAATCATGAAGACTTCTAGGAAATAACTTAGCTAATAATGTATGATCATCCACATAGTTGAGACAAGCTATATGAAAATATATTAGATTCTCTTGAGGGTCACCACAACCATTGAAGGTAGGAAGCTTGTGGGTGACAAATTTTGGAGGAAGTGGATAAGCAGAAATGGCAGGTGAAAAAAGAGTGTGCGAGAGCAATGAGGAGTCAAGAGATGGAGAGGAGTAGGAAGTAGTTTGTTGTAATTGACGAATTTGAATTTTCATATCCCTGATATAGAGAAGTTGGTCATGGGTTCCAGTAGAGGAACCAAAGTTACGTATTTGAAGCAATGGGATGAAGGAGGGGAGTGGGTAGTAGTAGCAATGGAAGTAGGAATATTAAGGGGTTAAAAGGAGTCCATGGGAGCTGAGGAAGAACCTACAAGAAGCACAAAAGCAACATATCGAGAGTGTTTGGTAGTAAGTAAAGCATTGAGAATATACAAAATATGCAAAGGGTTAGTGTGTAATGCTTGATGAAAATTAGTGAGCTTGTCTAAATGTTCTTGATTAACATTAGTATCCTCATCATATGATTACACGCTATCAAAGGTTTTAATGTTTTCTAGAGGAACATTTTGTGAGTTAGAAAGGGGTTA